>OY755235.1:70448197-71096386 GCA_963576725.1 Azorinus chamasolen
AAAAGATACAAAAGGACAATAATGGACTAGCTAGATCTACTATAAGCAATGATGGATTTTTTTAAAAGGATTGAACTTCTATACAACTTGTTCTGGTAAATTTAACGACCACCTTGTCACATCTGTTTGAACTCCAAAGCTTTTGAAAACGACGGAACATAATCATTTGTTCGAGAATTTCTAGGACCTTACCAAGGTGTGGCATCAATTTTTAATGCCGTTTCAGCGTTTTTAAAATTTCGACTTGTTCAATCATGTGTACGCACGTGCGTTTGTGCGTATGCACATGCACGCCCGTGGCGTCGGATTTTTGTATGGGATTTTTTGTTTTAGTAATTCAGGGTCAAACAGATTGAATCCTGATTAGACGACAAGTCAGCAATTAATAGAACATGAATTGCTCCAGAATGTGTTCGTGTGAACTGCTGTAACTAATTAGCACATAAACACCCGTGATTCAACACTGATAGGGTATTGTATATAGTGTTTTATTGTATATATGTTTTGAGGGCCTCGTGGTAGACTGACCTGGTCAAATGCGTTCTCTCGTTAAATGAATTCGTTATTATTATTATTATTATTATTATTATTATTATCCCGTACATACGACATTAGACCCTGATCAGAGGGTTTCTGGTGGAGTACTCTGATCAGGGTCTGCACTGTTGTTGTTTTTTACCAAACAATGTCAAAAGTTGTCAACAGGATATTTTGCAGGACCCCTGGACAATGAATTGGTTTTATTTTTAATTTGGACGAGTTTGTTATACAGGGTGTCCCAGAAAAAAATGCAGCCCAATTTCAATTCCTTATTACTCTAAATCTATTCATCCGATAGAAACGTTTTATAGTTTGCATGTACAACAGTGGTGCACATTTGTGTAAAGTTACAGCTTAAATGCTTTTATAGATTTTGAGATTTTGCGTAAATACTGAAGGCATCCTGTTTTCAATTTTCCCAGAAATAGGATTATGGGTATAATAAGTACATATGAAAAGAACTTGGCATTTTATCCCATTTATTCATCACAAAATGTGTCACCAATGTTTATTAAAACAAATTAACTTGTAACAAATGTAAAGTTCTGTAATACACTTGTAAAATATTACATTTAAAAGAAAATATAACAGCTTATTAGGTCATTCAAATGTGATCTCATTTAATTAACTGAAGTCCTAATAAACTTGTATCACAGAGATACTTAAAGTATTACATGTACATGTAGTAACACGTTATAAACTGTTAAAGAAAATTAATTAATCAATTATGGTTTGAGTGATTATTATTTAAACAAGAACCGTAATATTGTTAAAAAGATAATCTGTTTTGAGAGTCTTTGACAATTGTTTGTTATCTCTGAGCATATGCAATAAAATAAAAATATTTCGTTAACAACTATAAGTACCGTAAAAGTGGAAGATTTAATACTGGGATATAACAAATGTCATTAGCACACATGTATGTATTATTCTGGGTACAAAAAGGGTTATATTGGTTATCCGCTAAACAATATATCAACAGGGTAAATGTGTGACGAAATTCCAATATCTGGGAAAAGTGAAAACAGGATGCCTTCAGTATTTACGCAATATCTCAAAATCTATAAAAGTATTTAAGCTGTAATTTTACACAAATGTGAAAACTGTCGTACCTACAAAGTGGTATATATATTTTTTATATCGGCTGAATATATTTAGAGTAATAGGGAATTGAAATTGGGTTGCATTTTTTCTGGGACACCCTGTATGGGAATAAATGGGTTGATAAATACAAATGTCTTTTCAAAACCGTTTAATGTAGAATGACAGTAATAAAGAACTTTTATTGGAGCTTTCTGTATAACTTTCGTCCTGATTTAAGCTACCGCTTGTTTAAAGTCCCAGACATATATCTCTTTAGTCTCTTGACTGCATTGAGAGGTTATGTCATATAGCACCGATATTGTTTCTTGGATGAGTATAATGAGCATGCAAGCAACATGGACGCATCATTTGTTCTCCTTAGGAGCATATCTGATTCCAAATGGCATGTATGTACCGTGGCTATAGGGGTCCGTGGGCATGCTCCCTGGGAACATTTGGAATTGTGTAGTTTTGAAACCATGGTTACAAATAAAACATTTGCTCCTTTAGGAGCAAATAATCTATTAACACAATGATTTCAAAAGGTGAAATTTACAGAGGCGTCAAAATTAGAGAATGGGTTTAAAACTTACAGACATGACAGAACGTTTATCAAAGTCTATCCCCTTACCCCTCGGTATTTGTTCCATTTTGGCCATAATAATGCTTTCACATTTCAAATTGATGTTACGCACGTGCGTAAGAGCGTATCAATAGCTACGTCCCCGAATGTCGACCTTCGTGCGGTATCCCCTGTCTGACTTCTGTTTTATATGTTACTGTATTTGCATGACTGTCGACCTTCGTGTGGTATCCCCTGCCTGACTTCTGTTCTATATGTTACTGTATTTGCCTGTCAAACCTTCGTGTTGTATCCCCTGCCTGACTTCTGTTCTATATGTTACTGTATTTGCCTGACTGTCGACCTTTGTGTGGTATCCCCTGTCTGACTTCTGTTCTCTATGTTACTGTATTTGCCTGACTGTCGACCTTCGGGTGGTATCCACTTTCTGACATCTGTTCTATATAATACTGTATTTGCCTGACTTTCGACCTTCGTGTGGTATCCCCTGCCTGACTTCTGTTCTATATGTTACTGTATTTGTAGGAGTCCCTCCGCAAACAGCATTTACATGGTATTGATTGTGCACTGGAATACAGTAGAACCTCTGTATGGTAATTACAGTTAACCCTGTCTTAAGCGACCATTCTTTTAATGAACATGGGAGTCTACTGTACAGTGTATTGTACAGTAAAACCTCGCCAATGCGATCACTTAATAAACAGCTACTGGCGTTGTTTAAAGCAGGTGGTAGCTTAATGCCGGACAAGATTTATACAGAAAGCTCCTATAGGAGCGTTCTGTATAACTTTTGTCCTGCACTAAGCTACCGCCTGCCTCTGCCTCCAAGAATTGTGCCCGTTTTTGGAAGTCGCATTAGATGGGATTTACTGTACTTTCGTCCTACGCTTCTTTATTCTGTTTTGTTGTATATGTTTTACCGTTTTACTGTGTGTTTTATGACTTACACTATACCAAAGACGGGCTTATTATTTATTAGCACGCTATATCGGGAGTGTATCGCAAAGCTACTGCACCTGCAGTCCTTTAACGTAAACGAACAGTTAC
This sequence comes from Azorinus chamasolen, assembly GCA_963576725.1. Taxonomy (NCBI): domain Eukaryota; kingdom Metazoa; phylum Mollusca; class Bivalvia; order Cardiida; family Solecurtidae; genus Azorinus; species Azorinus chamasolen. Next base: position 70,451,451 of record OY755235.1, read on the forward strand.
AAATTATAGCGACTCTTTCAATTTTTAATCATTATTCAGTTAATCACTTGACAAACATTTGCAAGCAGATTGAGTCCAGATGAGACGCTGAATAATTCGGCATCTCACCAGGATCCAAGTTGTTTGACACTCAGTCAATAGTTAGTTTTATCGAATCGGAAGTAAGCCAAACGTGTACCAGGTCAGAAGCTTTCTAGCAGAGAAAACACTTCATACTCTTAGGCAGGTGGCTGCTTAATGCAGGGTGAAGGTCATGCAGAAAGCTTCTATCTAGAGGAGCTTTCTGCATGACTTTCATCCTGAATCAAGCGTCCATCTGTCTCCAGTACTGATATATATTCTAGATTGAACGTCCGATTAAGAAAGGTTTGCTGTAACTGATACCTGTAATGTTACATATGGGGTAGTTGTAACTGGTACCTGTAATGTTACATATGGATACCTGTAATGTTACACATGGGGTAGTTGTAACTGGTACCTGTAATGTTACATATGGATACCTGTAATGTTACACATGGGGTAGTTGTAAATGATACATGTAATGTTACATATGGGGTAGTTGTAACTGATACCTGTAATGTTAATATGGGGTAGTTGTAACTGATACCTGTAATGTTACATATGGGGTAGTTGTAACTGATACCTGTAAGTAGTATTGGGGCCTCTTTGGTTGTAAACAAAGATGACGTAATCTTGCGTAATCGCGGCCATTTTGTTTCTATATATAGTAACACGAGAGGAGCTCATTTGCATATAAGGAGATTGTAGTTTGTCACGGGTATTCGCGGATAACAGTCGGTCATGTATGACGTCACATTTAAATTGTGAAAGATCTGGAGCTACACGGTATACAGAGCTGACGTGTATACCTCGATCTGGTAAGTACTCACGGGCATTGAGGGTCAGGCCCTTTCCTTATCAGACCATGTATTAGAGACACACGAGTCTAATAAATAAATAAATAAATATATAAATAAATAAAAATAAATAAATAAATAAATAAATGAATAAATAAATAAATAAATAAATATATAAATAAATAAATAAATAAATAAATAAATAAATAAGGTACCTCTTTCTACCATGTATACTCTTCTACGTCCTCAGATCAAATGACTGAAATGATCAATGTTGTTTTCCTTCAAGCGCATGCGTGGGTAGAGGGCGCTGTATGGGTATCTATTTTTAGAATGACATCATAGTTATTTTTAGTTACAGTATTTCACCATCATTGCATCAGCCAAGCCTAACAATGGTCTTTTCAAACCTCGGAGTTAATCCCCTTAAAGGCTCCATACAGTCTGGGGATCTATTGTTAGAGGACCGGAAGGTCTAACAATGGTCTTTTCAAACCTCGGAGTTAATCCCCTTAAAGGCTCCATACAGTCTGGGGATCTATTGTTAGAGGACCGGAAGGTCTAACAATGGTCTTTACAAACTTCGGGGCTAATCCCTTTAAAGCCTCCATACAGTCTGGCGTTCTATTGATATTGGACTGGAAGATCTAACAATGGTCTATTTAAACATCACGTTTATTCAAACATCAGGTACATCAAGTTTGATACCCTAAAATTTAAACAAAATGTAAAACTACACACCTCAAGTTTGATATTAACCATACGGGCAGTACTGAAGATATACATATAAGGAATACAGTTGCGTGTTTAGTAACAACAGAAATTATTACTAATTGCACTTGTTCCAAAATCTATTGCAGCTTCGATCAGCTTCTACCCTATTGAAACCTAATAAAAGTGTCAATATATATACACGTTATTCACTCTTGACTTGAAGGTACATATTTATAAACCTTTACATGCACAGTAAATTGTCGTCTGCTGTCATTGCTTTCTCAAAAACAAATAAGAAGTTGTGATTGGCCTCGTTACAGTAGGGTTAACATTTTATCAACAAATCAAGATACTAATCATAACGCTACTAACTAGATCAATATAGACATGTTTACACTCATCTAAAGCGGAAACAGTTTAGATCTAGATCAGATACTGTGAGATAATTTAGGTATGGGTAGTTGGTTAAAATCACATTCACATAAAAGATCAATATGGGGCTGACTTGGGGATTAGACCTAACACCTATTCTAAAGAGGCATCGGTCAATGTTTACGTAACTACTGTAATAGCCATGGTAACGGATTAAAATGAAATCAAATTTGCAAACTTTATACAGAGTTTATAGCGAAGTGAAATACATGATTGTAATATGTTTCGCTACAAATATGGTAAATAGATATGTGTATAATAGAAAAAGGAGATCGAAAACTTTATATTTATTACCTTAAAAAACAAATATGTACAAGTAAATGTAAACAATTAAATCCATTTCACCCCTGTTTTAGATCAATACTTTTTCGCTAAAGTTCTTTCAAGACCATATTCGCCTAAAAAATCATCAAAACCTTTCAATTAAGTATAGGGTTCTCAAAATAAATGTTTATGATTCCATAGTTATTATTATTTATTGGTTTTTTAAACTTTAAATTTTAATCTCCTCAAACTGTATAAAACTATACACCATTGTAAAGATCTCGTCGCGCAGATCAAGAAAATGTATACATATAAGGTCCTGCCTCTTACCGTTACCCAGTTATGGCCTTTTCAAAATAATTCTATGACGTCATTTAGCTCATGAATATGCACCATTCAACTCTAAATTTTAAAACCGCCATAACACCTTTAGTTTTCGACCGATTGTGATGATGTTGGTGTCAATTTAGCCTAAAATTGTCTCATGAATTCATTGGTAAAGTCAATTTAAGGCTGTCTTATATCATGAACAAAGTTTAATTTTTCACATACATTTTATTATGTATTATTATTATTATTATTTTGTTATTTTATTTTAATTAAAAGCGTTGCACATGGACATATCATCTGTATATCACCAGAAAGAATGTTTGATACTGAATTTATAAAATATATAGGTTGATGTGCTTATCTCTATTAACCCCCCGACAAACACACATTTTAAATCAAATCAAATGTTAAAAAACAAAATGAAATTTAAAACAGGTAAGAAAATTTACAAAGGCCATATCTCCTTTATGTATTGACCGAATAGTGTCATGTTTGGTATCGTTGGAAAGGATTTTAACAGATCTACCTGTTTAACACACTGAAAATTGGAGGTGGTGGTGGTGGTGGAGGTGGTGAGAAGCAGCAGCAACAGCAGCAGCAGTAGCAGCAGCAGCAGCAGCAGCAGCAACAGCAGCAGCAGCAGCAGCAGCAGTAGCAGCAGCAGCAGCAGCAGCAGCAGCAACAGCAGCAGCAGCAGCAGCAGCAGCAACAGTAGCGGCAGCAGCAGCAGCAGCAGTAGCGGCAGCAGCAGCAGCAAGTGGTACTCTTAGTTTCATCTCGTAGAGATTACTCACGTTCTGAGCCACGAGAAGGCGATACCACATCTCAGAACACCCCCTATCCCACACATGGCCCCCATTACCTTTCTTCAATTATTGTTCTTCAAGTTGTCTCTCTCTCTCTGTTTACCATTTGTCACCAGTGTTATGTTTTCACTTGGTGTATTTGTCAAGTTCTTGCTATGGTGTAAATATGATCTCTGTAGTTTACTGACTTAAAAATGCAGAATGGTTCTGTTTTAGTTATTAGTATTTCCATTTTCTCCAGTCTAACTTTGACTGATCATTCTGTAACACCCTGCCATTTTCTTTTTGCTTTGCAGCTCGTTTTACTTCTGACAGAGCCATTTCAATGCCTTGGGCAACGGGTGTCACTAAATTGACACTGGGACCATGTTTTAATTTTGCTTCTGCTTCCTTCAGTTTCCGTTCTGTATCCCTCAATTTTTCATCTTTGTCCTGTAACAGTTTTTCCATGTATCCTGGTCCATGCTTCTTTTCTTCTAATTTAGCTTTATATTCCTGATATAATCGTTCAGCTTTGTTCGGGTCAGGTATATAAGGGATCCATTTCATTTGTTGGTAATCGTAGACTTCTATGGAACCCATGTTTGTTAACTTTACTTGCTTAGACCCTTCTTACGTAGTTTCTTCTGCTATCCTTCTTACGTGGTTTCCTCTGCAGCATCTTCATAATACTTTTCAATACATCGTGTCAAGTCTTCAGTGTCATGATTAGGCCATAACTCTTCAAACAGATTTTTCCTCAGTTTGATGCCCTGTCTGATTGATTCAGCCATACTCATGCCATGTAACCATCTGAGGTGTTTAGCTGACTGAAGAATTTGTTGTTGTAATGGATCTTTTTGCAGAGCATAAAAATCGACCAGAAACTGACCATAGTCTCGTCTTAACCTCTTTCTTAACTGAGGTAAACTATCGTTAGCCGCCTGAAGACATGCTTTCTCCGAAGACAGTCCTTGTTCTGAGTACCAATCACATTCAGCTTTGAACTTTTCTGCATTTTGCTGTCTGAGGGGATCTTGGAAACGTCTACCCCATATATCACGGCACGCATAGCCTACCTCGCACCTTCTACGTTTTCCCGGAGGTTCCATATATACAGATTGATAGTGTCGTTTTCTTGATTTATCTTTGAATGTCACTGTATCCTCCTCTTCATTAGCATCATCATCATCCGTATCATCATCATCATCATCCTTATCATCATCAGTCTTATCATGATCTTCATTTCCATCTTCAGTTTCATCATCATCATCATCATCATCATCATCATCATCATCATCATCATCATCATCGTAAGCAAACAGTGTTTGCTTATTATTCTCAACCTGTTTGGACATACACGACCCTTGGTTAGTCAAGCTATTTTGAAATATGTTTGTGTTCAAACGATTATGTTCCGGAGTTTGAGCTTTCAAATCCACCACCAGATGACCTCGGGGTTTACGTACTGCCTCCTCATACCGTTTCATAAAATGTGCACTAGTATTGGGATAAATGCGTCTGGCCAAAGTGGCCACCTGTTGTCGGTCGATAGGATTATTGAACAGTACAAGATACTGCGTATTTAGGGTGATATCTCGACACGCTTTACCTTGTGGAAACAGGTTCTGGGTCAAATACACCACCGAAAGATTTCGATGATGACTTCCTTTGGTAAAAAGATCAGCGATGCGTTGATCGCACTTAGCTTCTGTCATCAAGTCGTCTAACACAATAACTGTACGTTGTGTGCCATCAATAAAGTCTGAGTCGTTGAGATGATCAGGAATTCCATGGATGAATTGGATACCAGGTAACTCCTGTTGTAAATGTTCATAAAGAGGCTGCCATTGTCCGTAACACCAGATAATTCTTTGAGGGGAAGGTTGAATGAGGGAAGAATTCAACAACTGTCTGGTCCAATGCGTTTTCCCGCTTCCACTGGGTCCACTGACTACCATTGTTAAAGGATGGTGAAAAACAATAGCATGTTGCTTTTTGCCGAACTCCTCTGTAGTCTCCTGTTTCAACATATTTAAAGCTTTGGAGTATCAGAATGTTTATTTTTTGTGTGACGTTTAAGGTCATGAAGCCAAACATAAGTGTTGTCACAAAATTCGCATTTATACATGATCAAAATGATACGTATTTACTATGATAATTACCGTGGTTATTCTTACGTTGTTTCAACTTGGTAGTAGAGTACCACTTGCTGCTGCTGCTGCCGCTACTGCTGCTGCTGCTGCTGCCGCTACTGTTGCTGCTGCTGCTGCCGCTGCTGCTGCTGCTGCTGTTGTTGCTGCTGCTGCTGCTGCTGCTGTTGCTGCTGCTGCTGCTGCTGCTGCTACTGCTGCTGCTGTTGCTGCTGCTTCTCACCACCTCCACCACCACCACCACCTCCAATGTTCAGTGTGTTAAACAGGTAGATCTGTTAAAATCCTTTCCAACGATACCAACATGACACTATTCGGTCAATACATAAAGGATATGGCCTTTGTAAATTTTCTTACCTGTTTTAAATTTCATTCTGTTTTTTAACATTTGATTTGATTTAAAATGTGTGTTTGTCGGGGGGTTAATAGAGATAAGCACATCAACCTATATATTTTATAAATTCAGTATCAAACATTCTTTCTGGTGATATACAGATGATATGTCCATGTGCAACGCTTTTAATTAAAATAAAATAACAAAATAATAATAATAATAATACATAATAAAATGTATGTGAAAAATTAAACTTTGTTCATGATATAAGACAGCCTTAAATTGGCTTTACCAATGAATTCATGAGACAATTTTAGGCTAAATTGACACCAACATCATCACAATCGGTCGAAAACTAAAGGTGTTATGGCGGTTTTAAAATTTAGAGTTGAATGGTGCATATTCATGAGCTAAATGACGTCATAGAATTATTTTGAAAAGGCCATAACTGGGTAACGGTAAGAGGCAGGACCTTATATGTATACATTTTCTTGATCTGCGCGACGAGATCTTTACAATGGTGTATAGTTTTATACAGTTTGAGGAGATTAAAATTTAAAGTTTAAAAACCAATAAATAATAATAACTATGGAATCATAAACATTTATTTTGAGAACCCTATACTTAATTGAAAGGTTTTGATGATTTTTAGGCGAATATGGTCTTGAAAGAACTTTAGCGAAAAAGTATTGATCTAAAACAGGGGTGAAATGGATTTAATTGTTTACATTTACTTGTACATATTTGTTTTTTAAGGTAATAAATATAAAGTTTTCGATCTCCTTTTTCTATTATACACATATCTATTTACCATATTTGTAGCGAAACATATTACAATCATGTATTTCACTTCGCTATAAACTCTGTATAAAGTTTGCAAATTTGATTTCATTTTAATCCGTTACCATGGCTATTACAGTAGTTACGTAAACATTGACCGATGCCTCTTTAGAATAGGTGTTAGGTCTAATCCCCAAGTCAGCCCCATATTGATCTTTTATGTGAATGTGATTTTAACCAACTACCCATACCTAAATTATCTCACAGTATCTGATCTAGATCTAAACTGTTTCCGCTTTAGATGAGTGTAAATATGTCTATATTGATCTAGTTAGTAGCGTTATGATTAGTATCTTGATTTGTTGATAAAATGTTAATCCTACTGTAACGAGGCCAAGCACAACTTCTTATTTGTTTTTGAGAAAGCAATGACAGCAGACGACAATTTACTGTGCATGTAAAGGTTTATAAAAATGTACCTTCAAGTCAAGAGTGAATAACGTGTATATATATTGACACTTTTATTAGGTTTCAATAGGGTAGAAGCTGATCGAAGCTGCAATAGATTTTGGAACAAGTGCAATTAGTAATAATTTCTGTTGTTACTAAACGCGCAACTGTATTCCTTATATGTATATCTTCAGTACTGCCCGTATGGTTAATATCAAACTTGAGGTGTGTAGTTTTACATTTTGTTTGAATTTTAGGGTATCAAACTTGATGTACCTGATGTTTGAATAAACGTGATGTTTAAATAGACCATTGTTAGATCTTCCAGTCCAATATCAATAGAACGCCAGCCTGTATGGAGGCTTTAAAGGGATTAGCCCCGAAGTTTGTAAAGACCATTGTTAGACCTTCCGGTCCTCTAACAATAGATCCCCAGACTGTATGGAGCCTTTAAGGGGATTAACTCCGAGGTTTGAAAAGACCATTGTTAGACCTTCCGGTCCTCTAACAATAGATCCCCAGACTGTATGGAGCCTTTAAGGGGATTAACTCCGAGGTTTGAAAAGACCATTGTTAGGCTTGGCTGATGCAATGATGGTGAAATACTGTAACTAAAAATAACTATGATGTCATTCTAAAAATAGATACCCATACAGCGCCCTCTACCCACGCATGCGCTTGAAGGAAAACAACATTGATCATTTCAGTCATTTGATCTGAGGACGTAGAAGAGTATACATGGTAGAAAGAGGTACCTTATTTATTTATTTATTTATTTATATATTTATATATTTATTTATTCATTTATTTATTTATTTATTTTTATTTATTTATATATTTATTTATTTATTTATTAGACTCGTGTGTCTCTAATACATGGTCTGATAAGGAAAGGGCCTGACCCTCAATGCCCGTGAGTACTTACCAGATCGAGGTATACACGTCAGCTCTGTATACCGTGTAGCTCCAGATCTTTCACAATTTAAATGTGACGTCATACATGACCGACTGTTATCCGCGAATACCCGTGACAAACTACAATCTCCTTATATGCAAATGAGCTCCTCTCGTGTTACTATATATAGAAACAAAATGGCCGCGATTACGCAAGATTACGTCATCTTTGTTTACAACCAAAGAGGCCCCAATACTACTCCTGTAATGTTATATGGAGTAGTTGTAACTGATACCTGTAATGTTACATGTGGGGTAGTTGTAACTGGTACATTTTTGTACCTGTAATGTTACATATGGGGTAGTTCAGCCTTACTTATTGAAAAAGTGTAATTTTGAAACAAGCGTAGTGTATAATTTTCGACTTAAGTCAAGCATGACAACAAGTAGACTTCCGAGCCCTAAACAATATTATTGAACGTCCCCTGGGGGGGGCGATCCTATTGAATGCATTTTCCATTTGTGCTATGGTCGGGGGGGAGTGGGAAGTTTCTATTACTGGTGATCAGTGTAGCAGCGAATTGTTTTATGATCACTCTCTTGATTAAGAAAGTGAATAGGTTAATTATCATAATTAATCATATATAAGGTTAAGTTTGTATTCTGATCAGACGAGTTACGTTATGTTGCACGATCAGGATCCAGTCTGTTTGCAAAAAATAACTTTTACATTCGGGATCAAGTCAATGAAGGTGTTAATTATCCCAATTTAAACACAATGTAAATGAAAATTTCAGGGATATCATACTTCGCTAGACAAAATGCCTTAGAAACTCCGTAGAAATGCCTGAGATTTGAACTTTTTCATATAGAATATGTAGGGCTAGGCAGAAAAACGAGGAAAATGCATGGGATTTGATTTTTGTACATAAAAAACAGGTAATAAAAACTCGGCATTAGGATTAGACAATAACTGATTAAACCGTTTCATTCATTTCACTAAATTGTTATATTTATATACATATTCAAGTTTTGATTGGGTCTAATCAAATTATTTAGATTCCCACTCTAAAGCGCTGATTCCAAAGTGCCCCACACCCTGGTGTTATATTACTCTTCCTTGTAATAAATTTTGGGGCGGTCCAGATGCTTGCATAAATGTTTGTCTTGTTAACCCGTTGAGTGCGGGAAACGAATTTAATGCGGGAAACGAGTCATAGATGTCCTTTGCAAACAATGCAGACCCAGATGAGAGGCCCCCTAGAGGAGCCTTCTCATCAGGGTATGCGCTGTTTGCCATGTTGCACTTTTCTTCAGGAAAAAAACCCTTAAATATTCAACAAGCTTGGCTTGTTTAAATTTTTTTGTATAGTCTATTTGGAAATTCAGCATTGTAAGGGTAACTCAGCTCAAGGGGCCTGCTATAACGGGCTAATCTATGCTCACCTTTGTAAACAGTTTGGATCTAGATGAGACCCCAACTTACTCGGTGTCTCATCAGGATCCAAGTTACTTGACATGCCACTTACGTTGGAGAGAAGAAATCGAAGGTAAGACCACTCTAAACGTAAAGCAGACGACATTGTTTTTGGCGCCAAAAGAATTAAAGGCTGCTTTTTTGATAGCCTTGAAGCAAGGATTATTCAGTTGAACAGAAAAATGCAACCTGACAAGAGAACACGGTCTTCCAAGAGCGGAACTTTGGGAGATGGATGTAGCCATTATCTCCAAGATCAACGCTTCACTTGCAAACAGCTTAGATCTACAGTCATTTGGCATCTGATCAGGGTCCAAATTGTTTTACATTCGGTAGATAAGTTCTGAAAATATTGGGCGGAATTGATGCAATAAAATGCAATTTACGAGATTCGGCAAACAGCATTTCTAATGGAAAACACAAGAGTTAATTAAATCGATGCCAATCGCTACAGCATGCGAGTGTTAATCTTCTTCAAAAAAACCTTGCAACAGAATCGCGTAACTCAGCCCTGTGCACACTAAGTATATGTCGTCTGCAAAAAAATATTGTCTGCTAGAGTTCTCAGTTATTTTTTTCATCCATCATTTCCCTCCTAAGATACAGCCTGTCTGTCTAACAGTTTGGAGTTACGCGGTGTCTCGCTGGATCCAAATTGAGTGCATGAATTTACTTCATAACTGCTCCTTTATTTGCCTTTGCAAACAGAGTAGACCCAGATCAGACGGCTGATCAGTGTCCGTTGTATTTGGTTATTGGGTAATATTGATAGGATTTCTGTTTCTGTTGCGGGCAACACTTCCTGCGGCCATGTGTCAATATGAAAAATAAACAAATTGATATTCATGATGTCATTATTTCTTACATGAATATTCATGGACAAAGGGTTTTATTAATCACAAACCGCCGCTAGCATGCCAATAAACGTCGTTAAAATCCGTGTGATTCCGTGTACATCTCCGAGATTTTTGACGCTGGGGTCGTGGATCTCAATAGCTCAGTGTTATAGCGTCCGCCTCCCAAGTGAGGAGGTTGTAGGTTTGAACCTCAGCGAAGGCTCATACATTCCAATGTTATATAAAAATAATAATAACTAGGTTAACCCATTCCCTCAAATTGACGACTTTTGACGACTCTGTAAAAGTCACTTTGTGAAACCATTGTGATAAATAGAGCATTTGCTCCTATAGGAACAAATGCTCTATTTATCACAATGGTTTCCAATTACAAAATTTAAAAAATATCCTTTTCTCTAGTTAATGCTCCTTTTCGGTAGGTTTATTCAGAGGTTGTATCTAAAAATAGCCTTTGAGGTAATGGGTTAATAAGGGCGTGTTTAGCCGAGTGTTAACCTTAATGTATGGTACTTTGTAGATCCAGTTCAGCTGTCAATTTAGCATGTTAAGAGTCATGACGTAAGAAATAATGACGTCATGAATATTAGAGGATTTTTTAAATGACATTGAAAAGGGAAATCGTTGCCATGACAGAAAGTATGTAGACTCATGTCTATATCAGCAATATTCCATAAGCAAACAGAGCAGACTCTGATCTGATGACTCGTATAGAAGACGTCTGGTCTGAGTCTATTCTATTTGCAAAAAATAAATGTTAAAGGGGTATCTCTGGAGTAAAATCTTAAATAGGTCGAAGTTCACGTGACATCGTTGTTGTATACTTTCTACCGATTAATTTAAAATGGATTTTACCAATGTAAATACTTAGTCATAATGATGTCACGTTTAGTTTCCAGTGATGACTGGATCCCTTTCGGATCCGTCTGACCAGGGTCTGCTCTCTTTGCTAATGGACTTTGATATATCTATACTTTCTAAATGGCTACAATGTTTCACATTCCATATATCATTAAATTTGGAATAAACGTAGAACAAGGAAAGGTTAAGAAGGAGGGATCGGACGATGCGAATACATGTAGTTAAAGTTCATCCCTTGTCACGTTGTAAACAAGGTACGTCTGTTGATATTTGGATCTAGTGCAAGTTTGATTGCTTCCGAGTCCATCACGTGTACTACTGATGGAGTGTCAAACAGCTTGGATCCTGATCAGACGCCCAGTAACTCAGTGTCTCATCTGGATCCAAGCCGTTTGCAAATGAGACAGGTCGCGATTAATATTTGGCGTACCTGCACGATATGCATGCTACTTTGTCGGTGTAGTTCTATTCAATATCTTGCATGCCTTTTGTCACTTTAGTTTCTGATAGAACGTCAAAACACTCTGCGTCAATTCTAGATACAAAGCGTTTTTATGTAGTTACGTGCATAACGTTGTAGTTATCAAAGACTTACCGATAGAATTGAAACAATTATTAAGGCCCCAATATGATATATATATATATATATATACAGTAGAACCTCTCTAAGGTGACCAATAAATGAATTTTTAAAGGCAAGCGGTTGCTTAAAGCAGGATGAAAGTAATACAAAAGGCTCCCCCGTTTGAGCGTTCTACATAACTGTCTTACTGCATAGTTATTATTGTCAGTGATCTATAAGTGAGCAAACAAAAATTTGGCTCCCTGACCACGATTCTTACTTTCCTTTTGATGAGATTCTAGTCTGTATAGCGGTTTTCAATGTTCGCTTCAGATGAAATGGTGTAAGGGAAGCAACCCCCACAGGTAGAGCTTACACTAGACTGACATAGTTGACAGAAAGTCCAATAAAATAAATACAATGCAATGTATAGCTAAACAAAAAGCTATACATATATACTTGAATTGCTCTGATCTAATATTTCGGCCATTAAGGAGGACCTTTTACGAAGCTATCATGTCAAAATACACGTCACATTTTTGTTACATGCATTCAGTCATAAAATCTAATTGATTTTATGGCTGAATGCATGTAACAAAAATGTGACGTGTATTTTGACATGATAATCTTTGAAAAGGGTCCTAAGTGGTCGAAATATTAGATCAGAGCAATTCAAGTACATGTATTTATGTATTATATCAATTCTCTTTTTGTAATATTTTTTTCATCGCAAAAAGCTATACTTACAATGTTGAACCAGTCCTCGAAATATGAGTGACAGGTGTTTACTTACAATTTTTGACTTTCAGATGTTCCAAGTCGACTGGCTTAGTGGGTTAGATCGCAGGTCACGCGTTCGAGCCTTGTCAATAACACATAACTTTATTTTTTCTTTTCATTTTCACTAAATAAGCGTGATTTTAAAGTATCGCACAGTTTGTTAGTTACATGACTAGAAATAAAATGGCATCCGTCCGAAGTATAGCGAGGATGCTGGAAAAATAATTTAAAATGTTCATAAGTTCTTCATGGAGGAGAAGCAGTCTGGTCTGAAGATGTCATTAGAACGCGTCTTGGATCGGACTGCGATATTTTAATTTGAATTGTTATCGATGTATTGTTATGAAATGAAATAATTTGAATAAAATGATTAAAATGAAAATATAAATGAATAAAAAAAATATACCCCCCCCCCTCCCCCAAAAAAACAAAACAACAACAAAAAAACAACCCAACAACACTAAAACCGTTTAGAACGTCATAAGTTTTACAATAGAAAATAGCAGAAAATACTGATCAACAAAAAACGTCCATACTGCTGGGCTCGAACAGAGACAAATATATGTCTCTGGCTCGAACTCGCAGTATATAAATCATTGGTAACGATTAGCCATCATTAGTCCTCCGCGCTACCTATTGTGATGATAGTATTATTAGTTATACAGAACATTGGCGGGGTATCTGACTTTTTGTTTTCTGCTGAGGAAATTCATGTTGCCAGAGCCGTCAGGCGAGGGCTACATGTATTTTCCTCAGCAGGAAATAAAAAGTCAGATATCCCGCCAATGATCTGTTTAGCGATTTTATTATACTGCAAAGTTTAATATTTGTAGCAGTTAATTAGCGTTGTTAATGTAGGCGTCGTTTTGCTTCCCCTCAGGGGCCTCATGCTGTAAGGTAAGGGCTTGTAATATCTGTATAATAACCAGCTCATTACAATTGTGAATAGAAAGGGATCTTCCAAGAGCATTATTTTCTCAAATGATTGAAAGAATCAGGCGTTAGTAAAACTTTTAGCGTTTAAGCAGACACTATTTTTAGCATGAGAACGGTTAAACATAATTGGCGCAATTCCGACGTCATTTGGATGACGTCAAAATGACGGTTTTATAATATTCAAACAAATGGGCGTTGGAAGGAGCGGCTATACTGCAATTTACAGGTACGTGTACTGTGCATGTGCATAAATAAAATCTGAATCGAATTGGGTGTGGTAACGTCAATACTCTGACTGTACATGTATCTGAAACGGCAAAAAAATAATTCTTGCACAAAACGTGCTGTTGTAGTCCCGCTAGACCATGGATTAACACGGCGATTCTCGTGCGCACGCGCTGTTGTTGACCGGTTTTAATTATACCTAGTCGGGGCCTCAGGTAAACAATGGACTCGAATGCTATATATGATAGCGTTTTGGACTAAGCTAGGCGAACGGTGCGAGTATTTCAGGGGCACCGACAATGAACTGTTTTAGTGATAGACATATTTAATGAAATTCCGTGTAAACGATATTTGATACACTCATGAAATGACGTTTTAAAGAAACCAGTGGCCCTGAAACAGCATAAATCGAACGAAGTGTCAAAGAAGTGTATAGTTTTGCTTTTATTTGGAAGAATTAAATTGATACAGGAAAGCAGAAAATGGGTTTTATTCAAGAATAGCGTTAATACACGTTTGTTTTCGGGCAATAACATCTGCAGTGTCCCTTGGGAATGTTGTTGCCCTCGCCCTTCGGGCTCGGGCCAACAACAGTCCCTCGGGACACTGCAGATGTTATTGCCCGAAAAAACGTGTATTAACCCTCTATTGAATATCCCCGCTCAGCTGCCTTGGTCGCAGATCAAACTAGTGACCTAGTTTTCGACCCCACGTGACAAATTCTCGATCTTGTCCGAGATTTTATCAAGACAATCATTCTGATAAAGTTTCATGAAGATTGGACAAAAAAATATGACCACTAGATTGTTCACAAGATTTTTTAACCGTTTGGCCTAGTGACCTAGTTTTGGAACCCACATGACCCACTTTCAAACTCGTCCGAGAGTTTATCAAAACAATCATTCTGATAAAATTTCATGAAGATTCGTCTACGAATGCGACCTCTAGCGTGTTCACAAGGCTTTCCTATTATTTGACCTTGTGACCTAGTTTTTCACCCCACATGACCCAATTTCAAACTCTTCCGATATTTTATTAAAACAATCATTCGGTCCAGGTTTCATCAAGATCGGGGTGAAAATGTGACGTCTAGAGTGCTCACACGGTTGTCCTGCTACATGTATTTGACCTAGTTACCTAATTTTTTACCCCATGTGACCCACTTTCAAACTCATCCGAGATTTTATCAAGACAATCATTCTGACCAAGTTTCATGAAGATTGTACTAAAATTGTGACTGTGCTCACTGTGACACGGATAGACCAACTCCTATATATATACCCTTCCTCAAACTTTGCGGGGGTATAAAAATGTAACCGATTGCAGCACCTTTTCAGTGACGGAGAAAGAGGTTGTCACGAGTCAGCTAAGATGCCCTACGACAGACTAGGTTACGGGAAAAGTGAAGTGAAGCAAGAACTTTTCCTTAGCGTCTATTCATGTATTGGTCTTAAAAAGCAGATGGTTGCTTTATGCAAGACAAACGATTGATAACAATCTGATAAGAGGGTCACCTGCAGATCTTTCCATTGAAATTTGGTGTTCATTCAGCGGGTTAGATTTGGTTTGTGTTAACGTCAGTTTCTGTTCACCATGGACACCACAGAGGGGAAAGGGTACAGAGAAGCCCAGGTACGATGCCCTACTCTTATTATCGACGGAGTTTCTCCGATTCTTTTAGATGTCCAGGGTAAAACACGGATACACCGGACCTCGGTTAATAGCCTCGTCCGAAGGACTTTGTCCGACTGGGGGTCAACCCGGCACCCCGTGTTATATAGCGGTTTTAAGGTTAGTTCATTCCATTCTCTCCCAGGCTATGTTTTAGACCCAACCTCTTTGAATAAATCTACCGAAAAGGAGCATTAACTATAGAAAATATGGAGCAAATGCTCTATTTATTACAATGGTTTTAAAATGTATATTTTATAGAGGAGCAAAAATGTGTCACTAGAGGGCAATGTGTTAAATCTATGAATATCTTCAAATCCTACTTATGCTAAGGACCAAAACCAATTATATAATTCAGAGGGTTGCATACAGATCATTCAAGAGGAATTTGGTGAGAATATAGTCACTTGTTTCCAAGAAGTGGATTAAAGAAATTTTATTCAAAACAAGAAATGTGTCACAGTACGTGACAAATGCCCCATAAGCAAAGCGCTGACAATAAAATGTGTTTTGTAAGCAGGCCTGCATATGCAGCTGCAAATGAAAGTAAAGATTGCACAGTAAGACCACAATTTGAACTAAAGTTACCTCAAATTACAAGCTTTTTTGTATTTGAGGTTAAAGGTCAAGGTAATGGCCACATGACCTACAAAAAGTATGCAACATTCTGCCATTCGAAGATAAACTCACACACCTTATTAGTGATCCTAGCGGATTTGGTGTAGGGATATGCTGTGTACAAGCTTTTTTGTAAATAAATCCCAAGGTCAATGACTCAATTTCATGGTCACACTGACCTATAAACAGTATGCGACACTGCTATCCGAAGATGTACTCGCACACCAAATTTGGTGATCCTAGCTGAAATTGTTTTGGAGATATGCTCCGGACAAGCTTTTTTCAAAAAGAGGTCAAAGGTCATGGTCACATTGACCTATAACTTGTATGTGATCCCAAGATGAACTCACACATCACATTTGGTGATCCTAGCTGATTCAGTATATGAGGTAAGCTCGTTATGTTTTGTAAATGAAGCCCAAAGTCAAGGTCACAATGACCTATAAATAGTATGTGACACTCTGCCATCCCAAGATGTACTGTGGTATATATTTGTTGATCTTAGCTGAAGTTGTGTAGGAGATATGCTCCAGACAACCTTTTTTATAAATTAGGTCAAAGTCAAGGTCACAAAGATAAACACACACACACCATTTTCGGTGCTCCTAGCTGATTCCGTATAGGAGGTATGCTCCGGACAAGGATTTTTTGTAAATGAAGCCAAAGGTCAAGGTCAAATTGACCTATAAATATTATGCGACACTCCGCCATCCCAAGATGTACTCACACACTATATTTGGTGATCCTAACTGAAGTAGTGTAGGAGATATGCTGCGGACAAGCTTTTTTGGTAAATGAGGTCAAAGTTCAAGGTCACATTGATTTAACAAGAGTACCGCATACGGTACATAATACGCCCACTTGCAAACTTTCTCTGATTCAACATGCCTTATAAGTGTTGACATTTTCTAATCTGTGCTTCAGATCTTGATTTCCATATTAAGGTGATACTATTTTTTACAAAAATGAAGTGAATATCTTATTAAATAAAAAAGTTACAGCTAATCCTCATTTTTTGCAGATTTTTGTAAAGTGCAACGGCCATAACTCTGTAAAGACAAACTGAATGAACCTCAAAATAAACTCAGCTTCAAATTTTGTTGCTTAAAACATTTGTGTTACGTTTCATTTATATCATTTTAATAGTTTTCCCAGAAAACAACAGACAAACTAAAAGTTGACCGACAAACAAAGCAACAAACACACAAAGTTCAAGGACCATAACTTTAGAATAAAATGACATATCAAAACCCCCGCAATATATGTGAAAATTCACATTAAGGTTTAACCATATAAAAAAATTGAAGTAAATATCATTTCAAATAAAAAGTTATCGCCATCCTCATATTTGCATAGATTTACATTATTTTTTTAAGTGCAAGGGCCACAACTCCGAAACAACAAATCAAATGATCCTCAGAATCGACTTAGCTTCAGGTCTTGATGCATTAAACATGTGTATGAAGTTTCATTAATATCTGTCAAACTGTTTTGCCAGAAAACAGCGGACAAACTATATGCATATATTGGCATTATTTTTTAAGTAAAAGGGCCATAACTCCAAAACGACAAATCAAATAAACCTCAAAATCGACTCAGCATCAGATCTTGATGCATTAAACATTTTTGTGAAGTTTCATAAATATCTCTCAAATAGTTTTCCCAGAAAACAGCGGACAAACTATTTGCATTATTTTTTAAGGACAAGGGCCATAACTCTGAAAAGTAAAATCAAATGATCCTCAGAATCAATTCAGTTTCAGATCTTGATGCATTAAACATTTGTGTGAAGTTTCATTAATATCTCTCAAATAGTTTTCTCAGAAAACGGCAGACAAACTGTTTGCATTATCTTTTAAATACAAGGGCCATAACTCCGAAACGACAAATCAAATGAACATTAGAATTGACTCAGCTTCAGATCTTGATGCATTAAACATTTGTGTGAAGTTTCATTAATATCTCTCAAACAGTTTTTCCAGAAAACAGCGGACAAGCTATTTGCATATTTTTTAAGGACAAGGGCCATAACTCTGAAATGAAAAATCAAATGATCCTCAGAATCAACTCAGCTTCAGATCTTGATGCATTAAACATTTGTGTGAAGTTTCATTAATATCTCTTAAATAGTTTTCCCAGAAAACAGCGGACAAACAAAATGTTGACGGACGGACGAACGAATGAACGGACGGACAGGGCCACGACAATATACGACCACCTTTATTAGGTGGGCGTATAAAAATAGTATGCGACACTACGCCATCCCAAGATGAACTCACACACCATATTTGGTGATCCTAGCTGATTCTGTATAGGAGGTATGCTCCAGACAAGTTATTTTTGTAAATGAAGTCAAAGGTCAAGGGCAAGGTCATTGAGCTATAAATAGTATGCGACACCCCGCCATCCCAAGATGTACTCGCACACCATATTTGGTGATCCTAGCCAAAGTAGTGTAGGAGATATGCTCATGCAAAGCTTTTTTTGTAAATGAGGTCAAAGGTCAAGGTCACATTGACCTAAAAATAGTACGAGACACTCCGCCATTCCAAGATGAACACACACATCATATTTGGTGATCCTAGCCGATTCCATATAGGATGTATTCTACGGACAATTTTTTTTGTAAATGAAGCCCAAGGTCACATTGACCTATAAATAGTATGCGACACTCCGCCATCCTAAGATGTACTCACACACTATATTTGGTGATCCTAGCCAAAGTAGTGTAGGAGATATGCTCCGGACAAGCAAATTCTGCACACACCAACGGACGGCTCAATCGCTTTATGCCCCAAAGCCTAGCTTTGGGGGCATAAAAAGCTCCTGCGACCTAATAATGTAGTGTACCAAACTGAATTAAACCACATGTATATAAATCTTTGACGTCACCTGCAGATTAATATTCGGTGGAAATCCATCCAATATTTGAAAACGAGAGGTCGCTTAAAGGATTGTAAATTAAAATCCATTTTAGCTTCTGTGACCTTATGGCACAAGACTGCAACGAGTTACATATATATAAATCTAAGTCACTTAGTTATTCCTGTGAAATTTGGTGGAAATCGGTTCTGACAGCAGTTTACAGGACAGTTCATGAAAATATATTTAGCTCCTGTGACCTTATTATGCTGCAGACCTAAACGATTTATACTAATAAGAAATTTGGCAAGAATGCAGCAAGTGGTTTAGATGTTTGATGATAAATCTTAGCTTATGACCAAATTATGCACGAATCGGAATTTGTAACTAGAAATGTGTCCATAGGACACCGATGCCCCCACTTCAAATTTTTTCTCACAGAAAGTAAGGGCCATAATCATGTATGCAACTACTGAAGCGATTTATGCCATTTTTGCAAATATAGGGCTGCAACTCATAAACAACAGAAGTGATTTCCATGGCTATCGAACTTGACCAAGATATAATGACCACAAACGTGTGTAAAGTTTGGACAGGGTTGGACAAATACTTTCCAAGGAAAAGTCCGGACAAGATATTTTAAAAATCATTTTTGCAAATAAAGGGCCACAACTCCTAAACGGATTTACATAACTATCAAACTTGACCAGGATATAATGGCCACAAATATGTATGTAAAGCTTGGTGAGGATTGGACAAATATTTTCAAAGAAATTATCCGGACAAGATTTTTAAAGTCTGTTTTTGCAAAAAAAGGGCAGCAACTCCTAAACAACTTAAGCGAATTACATGGCTATCAAACTTGACCAAGATATAATGGCCTCAAACATTTGTGTAATGTTTGGCATGGATTGGACAAATAAAGAGCCCGGACAAATTCTTATAGATGTGTGTACAGACAGACAAGAGCAACCCTATATGCCACCACTGGGGGGCATAAAAATCTGATAGAACTTGTCTGCAGAGAGGTCATTTAATGAAATTGCTGATGCCATACTGCAACTGAAACAGGGCGATCACAATAGAACACGCCGGCACCTTGTGTCAGGTGAGCAAATTAAAACGTATAGCAAGGTGCACATATTCTTGCAATGCTTAACCCATTCCCTCTTGTTGATGACTCTATAAAAGTCACTTTGTGAAACCATGTGATAAATAGAGCATTTGCTCCTATAGGAGCAAATGCTCTATTTATCAATGGTTTCAAACTACAAAATTCTAAAAAAATTCCTTTTCTCTAGTTAATGCTCCTTTTCGCCGTTTTCTGTAGATTTATTCAAAGAGGTTGTATCTAAAAATAGCCTGAGGGAATGGGTTAAGGCTCCCATGAAGTTTCACTGAATTCCCATAATTAGTTCTTTGAGCCACCTCTTAATGTGCAAACCGTAATTTTTGCATGGTTCCAACAACCACACAAAAACTAAAACCATATCTCGACTTCTACATAAAACTAACTGGACTGGATACAAATTAAAACAATAACACTATATTGTTTTTAATAATCATTTTTTCTCTTTTTCTCTTCCTCTTTTGCACCAGTTTCCCTTCACAGTACATAAATAACAAGTCTCTTCAACAGTGTTGTTATGATTGTCTACTTGAAGACCTTTCCTAGGCTGAAGGGTTTGCCGGGATAGTCTTTGAAATCCCCTTCCCAGGCAAAGAATTCCTTCACAAGCAGCTTGGTCTCCTCAGTTTTAGGGTCCAGCTTTTCCCACTTGTAGGACTCGTAATCAATCTGCCAATCTTCAGAAAGCTGGAAATACCAACAAAATGTTAGGGCTAGATGCCAAGGTGAGCTAAAAAAAGGCTGAGAACTGCTAATGCCTTCGTTTTTTTAACCCTTCATTCCACAAGTATGATTTATTAACGCCTATGCAAACTGAGTAAACACAGATCAGGAGCTTTAGGAGCAATATGTTCAGGATCTGTTCTGTTTGCTTATGGAGTAAAGATCCAATTCTACTGTTTCTGCCATGGCAAACATTTCTTTTGTAACATTAATATGCCATTTAAAACTAATCTAATTAAGTCGCAATGTCATTATTTCGTACATAAATATTCTTGGAGTATAGGGTTAATTTATTGAATGCCATTTATGGATGCTCCATAAATTATTCTGAAACAAGTGTAAAGATTAATTTAGCTTAACCGTATACCAGTTGAATATTCATGGTAAAAATAATGTCATCATGAGTATTAAGATCATTTTAATGTTTTATAATGGGACATGAACATAGAAGTTTTTGCCATAGAATCATTTATTTCATAAGCAAAGACCCTGACCAGTCAGTTCCTACAGGACCAGTCTGATCTGGATCTGCTCTGCAAAAAATTGGGTTAAACGAGGCTTAGAATAAAACACCAACAAAACGCAAGGTTTACATTTCATTGACAGCAAGTCGAACTGTGACAACCAACTGCATGTAAAATTCCTAAGTCATTTGACCTTGACCTTGGGCTTGCGGGCAGCATTGGTCGGGTGCGTAATGAAAGTATGGATGGTATTTAATATGTATATGCAATTCCATGCAAATAGCTACAGTGGTTAGGGAGATATAAGACAATGAAAGAAGAGGGCCATGAGGCCCTGAAGCGCTCACCTGAGATAACCCCAGGGGCGGGGCCATTTTTGACCACAAGAAATCATGTGTACAACCTTGGTAGAGAACCACAAGGCAAAGCAGTATGCCATTAATTAAAGGTCTAAGCCTTATGGTTTCAGAGAAAAATAATATTTTATATTTTTCCCATAGGCAGGGCCAAGTTTCGCCCAGTGGTCAGGGTCGTAAGTTAAACATTCTTAGCAGAGGACCACAAGCCACAGCTACATATTTGTAGAGGACCATTACATCATGTTACATACCAAATATCAATGGTCTAGGCCTTACAGTTTCAGTAGATTTTTAAAGATTTTCCAATGAAAAACTTATAAGCCCTTGGGCGAGGCCATAATTTGAACAATATTTGTAGAGGACCATAAGATCATGCTACATACCAAATATCAAAGGTCTAGCCCTTACAGTTTCAGAGAAGATGATTTTTAAAGATTTTCCTATGAAAAACTGATAAGCCCTTGGGCGGGGCCATTTTTGGCCAGGGGGTCATAATTTGTCTTTGTAGAGGACCATAAGATCATGCTACATACCAAATATCAAAGTTCTAGGCTTTACAGTTTCAGAGAAGAAGATTTTTAAAGATTTTCCTATGAAAAATTCCATATTACCATATATGGAAAAAAAGACAACGCCCTCTGGCGGCCATGTTTTTTGCCGGATCAAAATTCTTTTAACAACTGAGTCTATCAACTGAGAAATATTTTGGTGAAAACCGGACAAGTCATTCTGGAGAAGAAGATTTTTCTAGATATTGTGTACAGTTGCCATGGCAACAAGACCGATGGCCCCACCCACTATTTTGAAGCACCCACCCACAGTATGTATCTGACCAAGTTTGGTTACAATTGGGCAGTTGGTTTCAGAGAGGAAGTCGTTTGAAATTGTTGACGGACAGACAGACGGACAGATGGACGCCGGACACAGGGGTATCACAATAGCTCACCTTCAGCACTTTGTGCTCTGGTGAGCTAAAAATACTGAAGACAGAGTAATGAACCGTGTGCAACTTTGGGGCAATATGATCTATCTGTATATGAAGTTTGAAGTCTATAGCTTTTATACTTTGGAAGTTATGATCCAGACACCCCAGATTTCGACAAAAATAACAAAGGGCAATAAAAATACTGCAGACAGAGTTATGGACATTGTGCACTGCACTTGCGGTCAATGTGATCAATCTATATACAAAGTTCAAAGTCAATAGCTTTTATACTCTGGAAGTTAGGATCTAGACAAGCCAGATTTTGACGAAAATAACAAAGGGCAATAACTCCAAAAATACTGCAGACAGAGTTATGGACCTTGTTCACTGCACTTGCGGTCAATGTGATCTATCTATATATGAAGTTTGAAGTCAATAGCTTTTATACTTTGAAAGTTATGATCCGGACAAGCCGGAATGACAAAGGGACGAACGGACATGGTGACTCCCCCCAAAAAACTTACTTTGTGGGGGTATAATGACAAAATACTGCAAATTTGAATTAAATACTGCAAATTAGAGTTAAATCTGCAATGCCTGGTGCTAAACACGTGAAAACTGTGTCTTACACATCTACTATTCGTGGTAATTGTGTATACCAAATAAGTTCATAAGTTTCAAACTGTAGGAGGAGTTCACAACGCCCAACTACCCATCAGGACAAAAATTCACTCGTCCGCTTGTCATGCATGTAATTTTCTCTTCTTTGTCTATATTGCAGGACTAGTGAGTATTTTGCATTGTCGTCTTTGTCTAAATTGCAGGACGAGTGAAATTTTTGTGCCCTGCCCATGTTGCAGGCCCAAATGACAAAAACAAGTTCAAGGGGAGATAATTCTGCAATGCTTGGTGATAAACAAACTGATCAAAACATAATTACGCTTCAGGAATTGAAGAAGACAACAAGATTCTAAGCTAGCAGTGAATATGTGTTTACCTATACAGTTTGGATCCAGATAGGATGCCAAGTAACTAAGGTATCTGGATCAGGAACAAAACTGTTTTGACATTATTTTTATTTATTTTTTTTAAATAGAAATGGAATCAAATCATTCTGGAGAATTGTAGATGATGACCATTTTCTTTAAGGAAATAACTTGCTTAGTATGTAAAAAATTATTAAGCCATTCCTTCATATAAACACCTTTTCAGACCTTAGCAAACGGAATACAACCAGATCAGACAACTCCAGTTGGAGCCTTCTGATCAGGGTCTGTCCTGTTTGCTTATGGAATTAGATTCTAGCTTTTGACAAGGTTAAACATCCTGCATTCATGTACAGTTATAAATTTCAGCTAATAAATATTCATCTAATTAATACTCATGGTGTCATTATTTCTAACATGAATATTCATGGAGTAAAGGGTTAAAGAACACTGAAGAGGTATGGGTTAAAGACTTGAAGAGTTTCACATTTACCTCAAAGGCAAGTTGGTGTCCCCGCCATACCCAGATACCAGCAATTGTGTTGTTATTGTTTTCTCCCAGTACACACATGCTGCCAAATGCATGCTTTCGCATTTTATCAACGCGTTGGAAAAAACCTGCAAGCAAAGAATTATACCACTAAAAGTCCTCTCATAAAAACACAAACTTTGCAATTTATCCCATCTCTGAAAGTAAAATGAGTACCCAACTTGATCAAACTCTTTCTGTTTCAATTTGAAGTTTTATTGGTCTATATTTCTATGCTCCGTTTTTACATGCCAATGTTTTGACTAAAATATTAATAGCAGCAACTACATTTATACATGACATACAACTAACAATAAAACGAGATGTGTTTGTGAAAAACACTATGCCCCCTCGATATGATATTTGACCCTGAAGGATGACCTTGATCTTGACATGTCACCCCTCAAACTGTGCAGCTTCATGGGGTACACATGCATACCAAATATCAAATCTGTATCTCTACTGGTTCAAGAGTTATGGCCAATGTTAAAGTTGGTGACCTTTGACCTTGACATGTCACCCCTCAAAACTGTGCGGCTTCATGAGATACACATGCATACCAGTATCAAGGCTGTATATCTACTGGTTCAAACGTTATGGCCAATGTTAATGTTGGTGACCTTTGACCTTCAAAGATGACCTTGACATGTCACCCCTCAAACTGTGCAGCCAAATGAGAAACACATGTACAGTATAACGGCGTTATTTCGACTCGTTTTTCCGAGATACCCGCTTAATCCGAGGGAATGTTGAGGCCCGACTCAAATTCTATCAAATCTCATTGAAAATACCTGCATTAACCCTAATAGCGATAATCAGAAAATTCGAGCATGTGTGCTGGTCCCGCGGATCATTCTGGTTCCCTTTATTGATTGTTTAATTCGAGCACGGTGCTTTCCCACCTCCAAGGTAATTATTCACACCTTCTCGATACGTTGTCGTGACCTTTTGAAAGATCCGTCTATAGGACATTAGATCTTCGAAATAACACATTCATTGAATACAGACTACTTTGGTGTAAATAATGATTAGAATTTAATAGACTGAAGTCTTAATGAACAAAGAGTCACAATCATAATTTGCATACATTCGCAAACGTGTAGTGATTTTTCGGTACCGCTGAAAGTGTGCCATATAACGTCTTTCTGCTTTAAATTTTGAAATAGTACACAGCTTTTCGTGTAGTGCTTTGAAATTCGCAATATTTTTGTTACTTTTAGACAGTCTCGTTCATGCAGACTCTTGCTACGAGAGATGAACGAGATAACTGTCAGACGAAAAAAGCTGAGTGTTCCGATTATTAATTAATTTGGTCTATCGCCCTGATTTTCCTTACTACGAAACAGCACGGGAACGAAACGAAAATGTTTGTTTTTGCACCCAACTCAGCACCAACAACAGGATTAATGTCGACAAATGGAAAAATATGCAAAATAAACGACATAGCGCTATACGCTACGACTATTCTAGGGATATGTCTAAATTTGAAACAAGTTTTGAGTTAATTGTGAAGGGTCCGTTGAACGGACCCATATAAATTATACTGCAACTTCGGTCGCCGATGTGAATGGTGTTTTCTGTTATCACTTATATAAGGAAAGAATCGATGGATTATATATGCCTTGAAGTTTATGATAATGTTAAAAAGGTTTACTACATGAAGAAATATGCTTCCTCTCGTCGTCAAACAATGCTCTTATGAAATGACATAAAATGCTCTCGTTTCTTTCGAGCATCGCGATAATCCGAGGTTTTTGCTGATTCCCGATGGTGCTCGAAATATCGCCAATATACTGTGTACCAACTATCAAGTCTGTATCTCTACTGGTTCAAAAGTTATGGCCAATGTTAGTCGGTGACCTTCGGTGCATCCCAATGCATAAAAATGGATGAGGCAAACCTTGACAAAATTCATTACAAAATTATCATTATATCATTTTTAACTTCAAAAGTTATCAGATTACTAAAGAAAACACATAACAAGAGATGTTTGTAAAACATGTATACCCATGACTCCCTGACCTTTGAACTAGTGACCTTGAAAATTATAGGGTTCATCTATGACTAATCATCACAGCAAGTTTGAAGATACTAAGCCAAACCTTTGAGCAGTTATTGATCGGAAAACATTTCACCAGCTAAGGTCATGGTGACCTTGACCTTTGACCTAGTGGCCCCAAAAACAATAGCATTAGGGGCCATCTAGTGGTCATGACCAACCACTACAGTAAGTTTGGAGATCCTAAGCCAAACCATTGAGCAGTTATTCATCGGAAACCATTTCATCAGTTTAGGTCATGGTGGCCTTGACCTTTGACCTAGTGACCTAAAACTTAAGGAGTCATGTAGTGGTCCTGACCAACCACCACAGCAAGTTTGAAGATCTTAAGCCAAATCATTGAGCAGTTATTTATCTGAAACCATTTCACCAGTTAAGGTCATGGTGGCCTTGACCTTTGACCTAGTGACCTCAAACGGGTCATCTAATGGTCATGACCAACCACCACAGCAAGTTTGAAGATTCTACGCCAAGCCGTTTATCAGTTATTGATCGGAAATCCTTCAACAGACCGACCGACATGTGCAGAACAATATACCCCCATTTTTTCAAAAAGGGGGGGGGGGGGGGGGGGGGGGGGGGGGGGGAAGTTACAATTATTATTCAAAGTACTACCAGACAAAATCATGGTCAGTTCAAAATTATTCACTGCAAACGTTGTCAGTGGCAAACAAAACTAGAACTATGACTAAAGGTGATGAATACCCCTGCACAGCAGTCCTGATTGCAAATCCAAGTTTGTGAAACCAACTACCCATGTAACAGGACCAAACTGAGGTTTTTGTCACAAAAAGGATGTCTCCCCTCTAATAAAAACAATATGTAAGGGGAAATCACTAAAAATGTTATGGTCTTGATAAATGATACTTCCCCTCATTATGCGCTTTCCACACTACATGATAACAGCTAATAACTCCAAAAATACTGATACCAGATTTATGGCCCTTGTGCATGACACTTACTTTCATCATGCTCTTTCCAAAAATAAAATGTCATTCCAATAGCATCAGTCGAACAGGAGTTATTGATCGGCCAAAAAATGTAACAAAGGGCAATAACTCCAAAAGTATTGAAGCCAGAATTATGGCCCTTGTTCATGACACTTTCTCTCATCATGCTCTTTCCATGTATGAAGTTTCAATACGATGGCAAGAGCCATGTAGGAGTTATCGTCCGGACAAGAAAGAATTAAACAAGAATTAAACAAATGTACAAGGGGCAATAACACTAAATTTATTGAAGCTCGAGTTAAGGATCTTATGTATGACACTTTCTCTTATCATGATCGTTCCATGCATGAAGTTTCACTCCAATGGCATGTGTCACATAGGAGTAATCATCCAGACAAAAAATTGTGAATGGGCAACAACTCCTATATTAGTGAAGCCAGAGTTATGTACCGTCTGCGTGACACTTCCTCTCATTATGCTCTTTCCATATATGAAGTTTCAATCAACTGGCATCAGGCATATTGTAGTTATTGTCCGGACAAAAAATTGTGATATTTTTTGCAAAGGGCAATAACTCCAATATTAGTGAAGCCAGAGTTATGGACCTTGTGCATGACACTTCCTCTCGTCATGATCTTTCCATATGTGAAGTTTCAATCCAATGGCATGAGCCATATAGGAGCTATCGTCCCGACAAAAAAGTGTGATTTCTTTTAAAAGGGGCAATAACTCCTATATTAGTGAAGCCAGAGTTATGGACCTTGTGCATGACACTTCCTCTCATTATGCTCTTTCCATATATGAAGTTTCAATCAACTGGCATCAGGCATATTAAAGTTATCGTCCAGACAAAAAGTGTGACGGACAGACAACTCTCAAGAAAACAATATGTCTCCCCCATATAAATATGGGGGGAGACATAATGACAAAAATACTGAAAGATCAAGTGGAGATAATTCTGTAATGCCTGCCACTGAACACAGGAAAAGTGTGCCTTGCACATGTACTATTCATGGTTATTATGTATGTCAAGTAGTGATGGGAATCGGCTGGATTTTCATAATCGATAATCGGTTCATGCCAACCGACTAAGCTTCGATTATAATCGGAATCGGTTGCTGTGTAACAAGTGTAGAATCTACTGTGTAATACAGAAAAGTTTTAAATGTTCAAAGCGTTTGAAGATTAATTACGTGGCTTGTTCTAATGTTATTCAAATGTTTCACATGCTGCTTTTGTGTATAGTTTTGTTTGTGGAAGTTGCAAATAAAATAGATTTTATAAAACTGTGTTACCAGCCGTTTCTACCTGAATTATAGTTCTACAATATAAAACTTCTGTATTTCGAAATATAACATAATTATCGTTCTTCATCACATTTTTATTATTCTTTTATATCTGTTTTTTTATCTATTTTTTATCATTTTTTAATTTTTTATCATTCCTGCGAAATACGCCAGCAGCGAAAAATAAATATGAATTATGAAAAACAAAATGAAGAATGATAAAGGGATAATTTGAAAGAAAAATAAGCTTGCCTGATGTCAAATTATTTGGACTACCTGAATTAATGATTTTCGGAAGATCTACAGCCTGCAGATAGCTTCGTATATCAAGGTTAAAATATTTAGTAAATGGCGATCTTTTTTTGTTTCTCCATCATCTGTCATTTTCTTTTAAAGTTTTACAAAACAAATCACTTATTGATTTGTCATCGTCGTTTCTGAAATGGTCGCATGCAATTGCTAAGCGATACTGGTACCCCGTTTTGAAATGCCATTTATGACGTATACGCAATGTAAACCGGGCTAAAGTAATGGGCGCGTGCAGCTTCAAGGGGGTTTTCCCACACGGATACTATAAATAGTAACGGTAGGATGGAGAAAAAGAAAGGGACAATTCGGATATTTCAGGAATATAAAGGGCAGTTTCTATCGGTAACTGATTGATACAATGACTGTTTATGAAATAAATTTTTAGACCTCAATAACATCGTATTTTAATGTTCGAAAAAGCACTCGCATTCTATTTCCGGTGCTTGAAATTTCAACTCTCAATTTTCATTTTCTACTGGCATTTCGCGAGTATGCGAGCCCCAAGTTCAAACCCTGGTTGTTCATTTAATAGCAAATATAGGAATCGTGATATAGTTTTAGTGTTGAAATACCACGAAAATATGAAGAAGTAATGCATAAGATTACAAATAACTTAGGTTATTTCCGTGATTCTCCATATTCCGATTAATCGGAAACAGCCAAGTCGCGCTAAAGCGCTTGGTTTGTGGCTGAGCTCGACTGATTTTCGATTATAATCGATTATCGGGACACCACTAACGTCAAGTATCAATTCAATAACTTTCAAATAGAATGAGGAGTTCACGACACTAACTCCCCATGTTTCATGACAAAATAACAAAAAAATACTCAATTCTGCAATGCCCAGGCTAAACACATGGAAATTGCATCTTGCACATGTACTATTCGTGTTTATTATGTATACCAAATATAAATTCAACTAGAGGTTTGTTTTTGTCACAAAAACAGATGTCTCCCCCTCCCATCCTCTTTCCAATACACAAGTGTAATGTCTGTAACTCCAAACTTATCAGGGTCTAATGTTTAAGTCATCAGGGGCAATAACTCCAACATTGTCAGGGGGAGACAATTCAAAAGCCCCAGGTACACAAAAACACATGCTAGTCAACATTCTTGTGAAGTTTGGTGACTCTAGTACTAGTGGTTTCAGAGATACATGTGACACAAAGTAAAGTTTCTCTTATTTAAGTCATAAGGGGCAGTAACTCCAAAGTTATCAGGGGGAGACAATTAAAAAACCCAGATGCACAACAACTCATGCTGGTGAACATTCCTGTGAAGTTTGGTGACTCTAGCCCTACTGGTTTCAGAGATACATGCAGCACAAAGTTTCTCTAATTTTAAGTTATCATATCAGGGGCAGTAACTCAAGAATTATCAGGGGGGGAGACAATTAAAAAAACCAGGTGCACAACAACTCATGCTGGTGAACATTCCTGTGAAGTTTGGTGACTCTAGCCCTAGTGGTTTTAAAGATATGCATGACACAAAGTTTCTCTAATTTTAAGTAATCATATCAGGGGCAATAACTCCAAAGTTATCAAGGGAAGACAATTCAAAAATCCCAGTTGTACAACAACTCATGCTGGTCGACATTCCTGTGAAGTTTGGTGACTCTAGCCCTAGTGGTTTCAGAGATATGCACGACACTAACTAAAGTTTGTCTAATTTTAAGTCATCAGGGGCAGTAGCTCCAAAGTTAACAGGGGGAGACAATTCAAAAGACCCAAGAGCAAAACAACTCATGCTTGGGAACGATCCTGTGAAGTTTGGTGACTCTAGCCCTACTGGTTTCAGAGATACGCGTGACACAAAGTTTGTATAAATTTAAGTATTCATATCAGGGGCAATAACTCAAGAATTATCAGGGGGAGACAATTCAAAAACCATAGGTGCACAACAACTCATGCTGGTGAACATTCCTGTGAAGTTTGGTGACTCTAGTACCAGCGGTTTCAGAGATACGCGCGACACAGTTTTTCTAATTTTAAGTCATCAGGGGCAATAACTCCAAAATTATCAGGGGGAGACAATTCAAAAACCTCAGGTGCACAACAACTCATGCTGGTGAACATTCCTGTGAAGTTTGGTGACTCTAGCCCAACTGGTTTCAGAGATACGCGCGACACAAGTATGTGACGGACAGACAGACGGATGTCTGTGTTGACGAGGGTCTACTTGTGCTGCGAATTCCTTGAAAAAATGGGTACTTGTGCTGCAATTTTGTCTTCTGTGACAGTCACACAAGAAAATGTGTCCAAACTGGCTTAAATTTACTTCTGTGACAAATCCTTGGTGTCCATACAAACTGCAGCACAAGATAGTTGGACACATTGATCAACGTTGGACAGAGTTGGGTTCCATAGGGATTGGACAAGACCACAGTTTTCATTAAGTTGACTGGTGTCTTATTTCATTTGATCAGGGTGGTTGAGACGCATTCCAGTTTTCTATGTGTTTTGTTGTATGCGCCTGAGTAATAGAGATCACACTTGGACCAGTCTAGGAAAACAGTCAAATAGTGTACCCTGTTGGTAATTTGAAAGGCCAATTTAAACTTGGGTAAAGTATGTCTCAACAATTTATAGTACAGGAGAGAATAGCTAAACTATCATTAGCTGATCAAACAGAAAACTCCTGGTACAGGATTAATTGTATTGCAACGATGAAACTCCCATGAAAACGGATGATAAAACGTGTACCCCACCCACTTCAAAATTACGCATCTACGGTCTCTGATACTTCGATTACGTGAGTATCCAATCTTTGAAACAGATTTTCTATTACAGAAATCCTATTTAACGAGTATTTGGATTGTTTTTAAATACATAATACCATGCAATTGAATTTACAATCTGTATAATTGGAGAAAATATTCATATGTCATACATGGTTTTTCACGTCATGGCATTTTGTTTCAGCCAGTGCATTTCTGACATTAGTAACTAATAACAGATGCGACATGGCTAACTCGCTAAATGCCAGTTGATTTTTCTGATTGCCAGTGCCAAAATAAGCACATGCTAAAAATGAAAGATGAATTTCAAGGTTAGAGGCTTTTTAAACAGCTTTATACAAAGGATAAAACTTTCTTTAACAAGGTGAGTGAAATTTTGCCATTCTCTATCCTTGTTATTCTGCGAGTAGGTATGATTCCATATTAAGATATATAAATGGAATCTGTCCCAGCCTACTCGTCTTTATAAAATCTCTGTCTTGTCCAACCATTTTGGGAGGGTCTTTTACAAGGGGTGTATACATTGTGGCACTGCCTAGGGGGAACCCCTGCCCAATTTTTCAATTTTGACCCATTTTATTTGTTCAAAAGGGGGTGATTTATCAAGTACAGATTTTATTCTTTTATAATTAAAGATTTAAACAAAATTTAACATCCGATGCCTCAAAATTGCACCATTCGAAGTGTTATTTACTGCCGAGAAATTTTACCTTAAATTGCCCATTTGAAATTAAGATTTCCATATGTACATGGATTTTATTTACACAAGTGTGATTTAAATTAAAAGTTAACAGTATAAATATCTCTCAATACCAGTTTGGAGATTCTAAAGTAGATATCTAAAACAACCTTTTGTCATTCTTAATTTTTTTGTCTGCTTGAATCAATTAAAGGTGGGTTTTTTTCTTCAGGAAGGCGAGCTTATGCGAGATTGCATCAAAACTACTCAATTGCTTTAAATGACATTTCCTCCCAAACCGCTGACCAGATTTCAAAATAACTTCATATAAATGTTCACCATATTGTCCTCTTCTGCTGTCCATGTCTTGTGTGACTCCCAAGTCATTCTTTTACTTATGTGACAGTGTTGTCCATGTCTTGTGTGACTCCCAAGTTATATTCCTTTACTTCTGTGACAGTTGTCCATGGCTTGTGTGACTCCCAAGTTATATTCCTTTACTTCTGTGACAGTGTTGTCCATGTCTTGTGTGACTCCCAAGTTATATTCCTTTACTTCTGTGACAGTGTTGTCCATGTCTTGTCACTTGTGTGACTCCCAAGTCATATTCTTTTACTTCTGTGACAGTGTTGTCCATGTCTTGTGTGACACCCAAGTCATATTATTTACTTCTGTGACAGTGTTGTTCATGTTTTGTCTCTTGTGTGACTCCCAAATCATATTCTTATATTTCTGTGGCAGCTTTCCTATGCAAACAGTGTAGACACTGATCAGAGGGCTCCTTATCCATTTTTTGCTAAAAAAGTACTGCAGCTACAGTTGCTCAGCTTCACATGCTCATGCATCTTGATGAGTACAGCATGTTGCATTGGAGTTTAGTGACCTGTGACCTTGGCTAAAGTTATAGACAAAAGTAATGCAGCTTCAACTTCATGTGCTGATGTGCCTCATTGAGTATAGCACGTTGCATCAGTTTGGTGACCTTGACGTCTGTGACCTACATTTACCTTGAGCATTAGCTTTTTTGCTAGCTCTGTTACCCAAAAGGTACAAGTGCTTCACACACCAGACATACTTTGGCTACAGATGTATGTGGAATCGTGGGTATGCAAGACATTTAATTCTGCAGAATTCTTGTGTTGGGTCACCTATTTTAATAGGATTACCAGGATACTGATTGATCCTTATTAAAAAAAGATATACTAAAATACTGAGGTTAAAAAAAGATATACTAAAATACTGAGGTAATTCATATGGAATTCATATGGACTTTGGTAATCAAACTTGCTTCTGTGACTGATGTCTAAAAATACTTCTGTGACTGCTGCATAAGTGTGGTGCAGTGCGTACACTTTTTGAGTTGTCACATAAGTAAATTTTGTTGTCACACAGGCATCGCAGTCACACAACTACCCGCCAGTAGGTCATGGACGGACGGACAGACAACTCTGGCAAAAACAATATATCTCCCCATAAATGGGGGAGACATAATAACTGAAGGAGGAGTTCACTACACCAACTCCCCAAAAATTCAAGGGGAGATAATTCTGCAATGCCCAATGTAAACTAGAACTACCACTAAAGGTGATGAATACCCCCACTAGTACATTTGACACAGAGATGGGGGTTATAGAAATAAAGCTCCAGACCGCTAAATTTTAATTTGTCAAAATATAAAAAGAGAGATCATTCATTCATGCACGCAGCGACAAATCAAAACCTTTATCGCAGGTGCAGAACTTCAGATGGTGTTCAACAGTACTCAAATTCAATGAAGCATAACGAAATTTAATGCTGCGATTCCGTTAAAATCCAATGTAGTGTAACAAAATTCAAACTTGATCTGTAATTCATTATTATAAAGCTACATACCAAATATCACATCAATATCTGCAAGGGTTAAGAAAAACTCTGGAAAACCTGAATTTCCGGAAACTTGATCTGTAACTCGTTATAATAAAGCCACATACCAAATATCACTTCAATATCTGTAAAGGTTAACGTTTAGAAAAAAAACAAACACGGAAAACCTGAATTTCCGGAAAATTTCTAAGTAAAATCACCGTATTTCCGTGAAAAACCAATGAAGCGTAACGAAATTCAAACTTGATCTGTAACTCATTATAATAAAGCCACATACCATGTATATCACTTCAATATCTGTAAAGGTTTGGAAAAAAACTCCGGAAAACTCAGATTTTGAGAAAAATAACAATGTTATGATCCGGACGGACGGACGAACAAGCGGATGGACATGGTGACTCCGGTATACCCCCAAACTTCGTTTGTGGGGGTATAATCAGTAAAGAAATGTAGAAGTAGTTTGCATCAGAAGATTTGTGCCATGGACAGACAGACCAACCAACCAACACACCGACTCCTACATAACCCCTCTAGAACTTTGTTTGCGGGGGTATAATAATTCAAAGATAATATAAGTTTTTTGTTTTCACTTACCTCCTACCAAATTACTGGTCATGAAAACAAGTTTCAAATCTTCTGGGTACAGGTATTCACACTTCCAGATGGAGTAATGCTCTGTGTCAATGTTCTCCCAGAAATGTGGCAGGGAAACTGTTAATGTGTCATTGTTTGAGTAACTTCTCTTGAAGGCATCCATATCAAAGGTGCTGTGAAGAAAGTAATGTAATATTGTAAGCTAAAACAAGAGGTTTGTTTTTGTCACAAAAACAGATGTCTCCCCCTTCCATCCTCTTTCCAATACACAAGTGTAACGTCTGTAATTCCAAACTTATTAGGGTCTAATTTTATGTCACCAGGGGCAATAACTCCAAAGCTATCAGGAAAGACAATAACTCATGTTGGGCAACATCCCTGTGAAGTTTGATGACACTAGCTCTAGTGGTTTCAGAGATATGCATGATACAAACTTTGTCTAAATTTAAGTCATCAGAGTCAACTAGAGGTTTTTGTCACAAAAACGGATGTCTCCCCTCTAATAAAAACAATATGTAAAGGGAAATCACTAAAAATGTTATGGACTTGACGAATGATACTTCCCCTCATTATGCACTTTCCACACCACATTTTTCAAGAAGAAAATGATAACAGCTAATAACTCCAAAAATATTGATACCAGAGTTATGGCCCTTGTGCATGACACTTACTTTCATCATGCCCTTTCCATAAATTAAATGTCATTCCAATAGCATCAGTCGAACATGAGTTATTGATCGGCTAAAAAATGTAACAAAGGGCAATAACTCCAAAAGTATTGAAGCCAGAGTTATGGCCCTTGTTCATGAGACTTTCTCTCATCATGCTCTTTCCATGTATGAAGTTTAAATACGATGGCAAGAGCCATGTAGGAGTTATCACCCGGACAAGAAAGCGTTAAACAAACGTACAAGGGGCAATAACTCTAAATTTATTGAAGCCCGAGTTAAGACAAAGGGCAATAACTCCAATATCAGTGAAGCCAGAGTTATGGACCTTGTGCATGACACTTTCTCTCGTCACGATCTTTCCATAAATGAAGTTTCAATCCAATTTCATGAGCCATATAGGAGTTATCGTCCGAACAAAAAAGTGATTTTTTTTACAAGGGGCAATAACTCCTATATTAGTGAAGCCAGAGTTATGGACCTTGTGCATGACACTTCCTCTCATTATGCTCTTTCCATATATGAAGTTTCAATCCAATGGCATGAGCCATATAGGAGTTATCGTCCCGACAAAAAGTGTGACGGACAGACAGACAGACGGACAACTCTCACGAAAAGAATATGTCTATATATGTTTATATATATATAAATATGGGGGGAGACATAATAACTGCATAGTTATAAGGACGAGACAATTCAAAAACACCAGGTGCACAACAACACATTCCTGTGAAGTTTGGTGATTCTATCCCTACTGGTTTCAAAGATACGCATGGCAAGTAATCATATCTGACAGGGGAAATAACTCAACAATTATAAGGGGGAGACAATTCAAACAAGAGGGCCATGATGGCCCTGTATCGCTCACCTGGTTAAATGATGTCATGTGACCTATCAATTTGACCCCAGGGGCACAATTACAGGTTTTGACAGGAAGATTTTTAAAGTTTTCAGTAAAATTTGTGATCCCAGGGGCGAGTCCAATTTTGACCCCCCGTGGCATAATTTGAACAATCTTAGTAAAAGTTCACCAGATGATGCTTCATACCAAATATCACAGCTCTCAAGCCTTTAAAGTTTGAGACAAGAAGATTTTTAAAAGTGTTTACTATATAATCATATGTAAAACATAAGACCCCCCAGGGTGTGTCCGTGTTTGACCCCAGGGGCATAATTTGAACAATCTTGATAAAGGTTCACCGGATGATGCTACATACCAAATATCACAGCTCTAAGCTTTTTGGTTTCAGACAAGAAGATTTTTAAAGTTTTTACTATATAATCCTATTTAAAACTTGTGATCCCCGGGTTGGGCCAATTTTGACCCCAGGGGCAAAATTTGAACAATCCTTGTAGAGGTCCACTAGATGATTCTGCATACCAAATTTGGTAGCCTTAGGTCTTACAGGTTTTGACAAGAAGATTTTCAAAGTTTCAGTAAAATTTGTGACCCCAGGGGTGAGGACAATTTTGACCCAGGGGCATAATTTGAAAATCTTACTAAAGGTTCACCAGATGATGCTTCATACAAAATATCACAGCTCTAAGCATTTCAGTTTTCAGACAAGAAGCTTTTTAAAAGTGTTTACTACATAATCCTACATATATGTAAAACATGCGACGCACAGGGTGTGGCCGTGTTTGACCCCAGGGGCATAATTTGAACAATCTTATTAAAGGTTCACCAGATGATGCTACATACCAAATATCACAGCTCTAAGCTTTTTGGTTTCAGACAAGAAGATCTTTAAAGTTTTTACTACATAATGCTATGTAAAACCCCAGAGGCAAAATTTGAACAATCTATGTAGAGGTCCACTAGATGATTGTACATACCAAATTTGGTTACAGTTTTTGACAAGAAGATTTTTAAAGTTTTTACTTCCTTCTGGACATTGGTTGCCATACTGATAGCAACCAGAGTTCTGCATGGAATCAAATTCTTTGAACAACTTTGAAAGAAGTTGACCCAAGGAACATTTCTGCGAAGTTTGGTAGAAATCCAGCAAGTAGTTTAGGAGATGTCATTTTAAGATAAAGTTGACGATGGACGACCGACACAGGGCGATCACAATTGCTCACCTTGGCACTTCGTGCCAGATGAGCTAAAAACCAAGGTGCACAACTCATGCTGGTCAGCATTCCTGTGGGGTATGGCGACTCGAGCCCAAGTGGTTTCAAAGATATGTACGACACTAAGTAAAGTTTGTCTAATTTTAAGTCATCAGGGGCAGTAATTCAAAAGTTAAAAGGAGGAGACAATTAAACAAGAGGGCCTGAAAGGCCCCGATATCGCTCACCAGACAATCAGAAGGGAAGATTTTCAAAGTTTTCACTATATGCTTCTATAGAAAACTAGCTGTCAGTGGGGTGGGGCCAATTTTAATTCAGAAATAAT
Organism: Azorinus chamasolen; assembly: GCA_963576725.1. Lineage (NCBI taxonomy): Eukaryota > Metazoa > Mollusca > Bivalvia > Cardiida > Solecurtidae > Azorinus > Azorinus chamasolen. The sequence goes on from OY755235.1 coordinate 70,488,948, forward strand.
AAATTAATCTATATTTATGTTCAAAATGTCATATATTTTCATTACATCTTCATGAGTTCATATTATTATTCATATCTTAACTTATTTATTTTTAACCCATCCCCTGTTCTATCTTTCCCTATTGGTTTCAGAGATACGTGCCACACAAAGTTCGTCTAAATTAAAGTGTTCATACCAGGGGCAATAACTAAACAATTATCAGGGGGAGACAATTCAAAAAACCCAGGTGCACAACAACTCATGCTGGTCAACATTCCCGTGAAGTTTGGCGACTAGCCCTACTGGTTTCAGAGATACGTGCAACACAAGTTTGTGATGGACAGACAGACAAGACAACTCTGGCAAAAACAAAAATGTCTCCCCATAAATTGGGGAAACATAATAAAATTCACATGTTCTTAAACCACATCCCCTTACAAACAAACAAGGGATATTTAACCCCCCCCCCCCCCAATCCAAACTGCTTACAACTTGTTACAATTTTTGTCTTAGGTCAAAATGCCTAAAACTTATCTTTTAGAATTTCAAGATCACGACAATTCTGGAGCAGACAACATTAAATATCCATATGAAAGGGTGAAAAGCTTGCTAGAGTTATGCAGTAACCTGGGGAAAAGCATGATGTTAACAGCTAGCCTGGAAGCACTACTGGTAGTCAGGGCTGTAGCCTTTAACCTGTAGTTTCTGATGCGACAAAATCTATCTAAAGTATAGCCCCGGGGTGGAGCCATTTATAGCCCGGGTCATATTTTTAACAAACTTGGTAGAGGTCTATTAGGTTATGCTTCATACAAAATATCTAAGCTCTAGGGTATGTGGTCTCAGAGAAAAAGATTTTTAAAGGTAAACTGATAAGCCCCCCCCCGGGTGGGGCAATTTTTAGCCCGTGGTCATAATTTCAACAAAATTGGTAGAAGTCTATCAGGTGATGCTTCATACCAAATATCCAAGCTCTAGGGTATGTGGTTTCAGAAAAGATTTTTTAAAGGTTTCCCTACATAGGTCTACGAACAACTTATAAGTCCTGGGGCGGGCCCATTTTTGGCCCGGGGCTCATATTTTGAACAAACTTTGTAGAGGACCATTAGATGACATACCAAATATCAAAGCTCTAGGGTTTGTGGTTTCAGAAGAAGATTTTTTAAAGATTTAACAAGAGTACCGCATACGGTACATAATACGCCCACTTGCAAACTTTCTCTGATTCAACATGCCTTATAAGGCTTATAAGTGTTGACATTTTCTAATCTGTACTTCAGATCTTGATTTCCATATTAAGGTGATACTATTTTTTAAACAAGAGGGCCAGAATGGCCCTGACATCGCTCACCAGACAATCAGATATGTTTCTATTGAAAAGTGACCGTCTCTGGGGCGGTGCCAATTTTGACACCAGGGACACAAAATATAACTTTTGTAGATGACCTAAATATGAAGCTATGTGCCAAATATGAAATCTGAGAACATTTCCGTTTCAAAGGAGAAGATTTTCAAAGTTTGCACATTAAAATTGTTTCTATTGAAAACTGACCACCCCTGGGGTGGGGCCTATATTGACAACAGGGGCATAATTTATATACCTTTTGTAGAGGATCGGAAAATGGTGCTATGAGCCAAATATGAAAGCTGAGAACCCTGTAGATTCAGAAAAGAAGATTTTCAAAGTTTTCACTATACGTTTCTATAGACAAGAGGGCCATTGAAAGTGTTAATTTTTCAGACAAACAAATTACAGATGACAGAAACCCTATTACTGCTGCGCATATTTTGACTGAAATTAGCACACAGTTTGGATTTGATCTGACACATATGTAACTTCATAATATGTGGTTTGTACAAGAAAGTTAATTGTAAGATTGTTATGTATTAACCAGGGAATTTTAATTATGCAAGGCCATACAAAGTTCTGACTAAAGACGATCAACTGACCTCTCAAATAATCAACATTACTGTTCCTCTGAAAAGGTATGTGCACCCTAGCATTCCAAACTGATTTTTTGCATTTGAATATTATTATAAATTATTACATAATAATTTCATATTCATAAGTTCACTGAACTTAATATTTTCAAGTAATACAATTTCATGTTAAAAATTATTTCATAATTTATTTAAAATCTTTAATTTGGCATTCTGGAGCCTTTACATGATTTACCCTTCTTCTTCTTCTTCAGGTTGTAATAATGTCATAATGCCAATCACTATTATTAATTAACCCTTCCCTCATATAAACGTGTTTTCACACATTTGAAAAATCAGTAGACCAGATCAGATGCCTCCTATAGGACCCATCTGATCAGGGTCTGCTCTGTTTGTTAATGGAATTTGACAGATCTTCCTTTAGTTTCTAAAATGGCTACAATGTTCTACCTACTAGATTCCATTATAACTATTTTGTCTATGAATATTCAGTAGGTTGTGAAATTTGGGAAAAAAAATGGCTACAATGTTTCACCTTCCATACTTCATTTTGCTCATGAATATGCAATAGGCATTCAAATTAATAATAAACACAGTACAGGCAAAGGGTTACTACAGCCACTACCAGCAATACAGGTGTACTAAAAATAGCCACTGGTCATCCCCATCTCTATTGCTTGACCTGATGACCTGTTTATGAGACTGAGTAAAGATAAGATGCTTAAAAGTGCAGTCAGCTTCAAGTTTGCTAGAAAACTTGCCACCCGTGGGTGTAGCCAATTTTGACCACAGGAGCATAATTTATATAACTTTTGTAGAAGTCCTGAAGTTGAAGCTATGTGCCAAATATGAAAACTGGGGACCTTCTAGTTTTAGAGGAGATGATGCTGAAAGTTTTCACTATATGTTTCTATTGAAAACTGAAAACCCCTGGGGCAGGGCCAATTTTGACCCCAGGGGTATAATTTATATAACTTTTGTAGAGGACCTACAGATGATGCTATGTGCCAAAGATTGAAGCTGAGACCTCTGTAGATTCAGAGGAGAAGAACTTTAAAGGTTCAAATTGTTGACGACGAACGACGGACGACGGACGACGCACTACGCACGCCGACGGACGACGGACATCAGGCGATCACAAAAGCTCACCCTGAGCACTTTGTGCTCTGGTGAGCTAAAAAATGAAGTGAATATCTTATTAAATAAAAAAGTTACAGCTAATCCTCATTTTTGCAGATTTTTGTAAAGTGCAACGGCCATAACTCTGTAAAGACAAACTGAATGAACCTCAAAATAAACTCAGCTTCAAATTTTGTTGCTTAAAACATGTGTTAAGTTTCATTTATATCATTTTAATAGTTTTCCCAGAAAACAACAGACAAACTAAAAGTTGACCGACTAACAAAGCAACGAACACACGAAGCTCAAGGACCATAACTTTAGAATAAAATGACATATCAAAACCCCCGCAATATATGTGAAAATTCACATTAAGGTTTAACCATATAAAAAAATTGAAGTAAATATCATTTCAAATGAAAAAGTTATGGCCATCCTCATATTTGCATAGATTTGCATTATTTTTTTAAGTGCAAGGGCCATAACTCCGAAACAACAAATCAAATGATCCTCAGAATCGACTTAGCTTCAGGTCTTGATGGATTAAACATGTGTATGAGGTTTCATTAATATCTGTCAAACAGTTTTGCCAGAAAACAGTGGACAAACTATTTGCATTTTTTTTTAAAGTAAAAGGGAAATAACTTCAAAACGAATAGTCAAATAAACCTCAAAATCAACTCAGCATCAGATCTTGATGCATTAAACATTTTTGTGAAGTTTCATTAATATCTTTCAAATAGTTTTCCCAGAAAACAGCGGACAAACTATTTGCATTATTTTTCAAGGACAAGGGCCATAACTCTGAAACGAAAAATCAAATGATCCCCAGAATCAATTCAGTTTCAGATCTTGATGCATTAAATATTTGTGTGAAGTTTCATTAATATCTCTCAAATAGTTTTCCCAGAAAACAGAGGACAAACTATTTGCATATTTTTTAAGGACAAGGGCCATAACTCTGAAATGAAAAATCAAATGAACCTCAGAATCAACTCAGCTTCAGATCTTGATGCATTAAACATTTGTGTGAAGTTTCATTAATACCTCTCAAATAGTTTTCCCAGAAAACAGCGGACAAACTATTTGCATTATTTTTTTAAGTAAAAGGGCCATAACTCCGAAACGACAAATCAAATGAACCTCAGAATCGACTCAGCTTCAGATCTTGATGCATTAAACATTTGTGTGAAGTTTCATTAATATCTCTCAAATAGTTTTCCCAGAAAACAGCGGACAACTATTTGCATATTTTTTAAGGACAAGGGCCATAACTCTGAAATGAACAAGAGATGTCACAGTCACGTGACAAATGCCCCCAAAATTATACCCTGTGACCTTGACCTTTGACCCATGGACCAGGGAGTTGACACATCGTCTTTGTGTGGTGAACATTTGTGCCAGGTTCCTTTGAAATCCATTCACAGATAAACAAGTAATTGTACCCTGTGATCTTGACCTTTGACATATGGACCAGCGAGTTGAAAGCGACACATCATCTTTTGTGTGGTGAACATTTGTGCCAAATTATATTGAAATCCATTGATACATAAAGAAGTTACAGACCGGACACGAAATTTGTGACAAAGTAATTGTACCCTGTGACCTTGACCTTTGACCTATGGACCTGGGAGTTGAAAGCGACACATCGTCTTAGTGTGTTTAACATTTGTGCAAAATTATATTGAAATCCATTGATAGATAAAGAAGTTACAGGCAAAACACAAAATTTGTTACAAAGTAATTGTACCCTGTGACCTTGACCTTTGACCCATTGACCTGGGAGTTGAACGCGACACATTGTCTTTGTGTGGTGAACATTTGTGGCAAGTTATATTGAAATCCATTGATAGATGAAGAAGTTACAGACCGGACACGAAATTTGTGACAAAGTAATTGTACCCTGTGACCTTGACCTTTGACCCATGGACCAGGGAGTTGAACGCGACACATCGTCTTTGTGTGGTGAACATTTGTGCCAAGTTATATTGAAATCCATTGATAGATGAAGAAGTTACAGACCGGACACGAAATTTGTGACAAAGTAAATGTACCCTGTGACCTTGACCTTTGACCCATGGACCTGGGAGTTGACCCCGACACATCGTCTTTGTGTGGTGAAGATTTGTGGCAAGTTATATTGAAATCCATTGATAGATGAAGAAGTTACAGACCGGACACGAACTTTGTGACAAAGTAATTGTACCCTGTGACCTTGACCTTTGACCCATGGACCTGGAAGTTGAACGCGACACATCGTCTCTGTCTGGTGAACATTTGTGGCAAGTTATATTGAAATCCATTGATAGATGAAGAAGTTACAGGCCGGACACGAAATTTGTAACAAAGTAATTGTACCCTGTGACCTTGACCTTTGACCCATGGACCTGGGAGTTGAACGCGACACATCGTCTTTGTGTGGTGAACATTTGTGCCAAGTTATATTGAAATCCATTGACAGATGAAGAAGTTACAGACCGGACACGAAATTTGTGACAAAGTAATTGTACCCTGTGACCTTGACCTTTGACCCATTGACTTGGGAGTTGAACGCGACACATCGTCTCTGTCTGGTGAACATTTGTGGTAAGTTATATTAAAATCCATTGATAGATGAAGAAGTTACAGACCGGACACGAATTCCGGACGGAAGGACAGACGGACGGACGGACAGACGGACAGACGGACGGACGGACAGACGGACGGACGGACAGACGGACAGACGGAAGGACGGACAATGCGATTACTATATGCCCGCCTTTGGGGGCATAAAAATCAAATGAACCTCAGAATCAACTCAGCTTCAGATCTTGATGCATTTAACATTTGTGTGAAGTTTCATTATTATCTCTCAAATAGTTTCCCAGAAAACAGCGGACAAACAAAATGTTGACGGACGAACGAACGAACGGACAGGGCCACGACAATATACGACCACCTTTATTAGGTGGGCGTATAAAAAAAAAAACCCCCAAAAACTGATAAGCCACAGGCTGGGGCCATTTTTGACCCAGGGGTCATGATTTATACAAATTTGATAGAAGACCCCTAAGGTGATAGAAGACCCCTAAGGTACAATTCTGTGAAAATTAGTTAAAATCTTCGCAATGGTTTAGGAGAAGTAGTCATTAGAAATAAAGTGAACAGACAGACGGTCACAATAGCTCACCTTGAGCCTTTAGCTCAGGTGAGCTAAAAAGTTATGGCCAAACATGTCTTCTCTCATAAGCTGTGGCTTCATGTCATGAGAATACATGTCATGTACGAAGACTTTCTCCAATAGTGAAAAAGTTTTAAGACAAAGGCTCAAGTTTAAGGTACCCGACATATTGAAATTCGACTTGAAATGGCTCCTCCGTTCATCTACAGTGGCGATACAGTAAAACCTCTCTATAACAGCCACTAAATTGTTTTAATTAGTTGGTATTTAGGGCAGGTGGCTGCTTAAAGCAAGGTGAAAACAAGAGATGTTTGTAAAACATGTATACCCCCGACCCCCTGACCTTTGATATCTTGTGACCTCAATTATAGAGGTCATCTAGCATTCATGACTAATCACCACAGCAAGTTTGAAGATCCTTAGCCAAACCACTGATCATTTATTGATCTGAAAACATTTCACATATTAAGGTCATGGTGACCTTGACCTTTGACCTAGTGACCTCAACAACTATAGGGGTTATCTAGTGGTCACGACCAACTACCACAGCAAGTTTGAAGATCCCAAACCAAACCATTGAGCAGTTATTAATAGGAAACCATTTCATCAGTTAAGGTCATGGTGACCTTGACCTTCGACCTAGTGACCTAAAAAATAATAGGGGTTATCTACTGGTCATGACCAACCACCACAGCAAGTTTGAAGATCCTAAGCCAAACCCTTGAGCAGTTATTGATCGCAAACCATTTCACCAATTACGGTCATGGTGACCTTGACCTTTGACCTAGTGACCTAAAAAACAATGAGGCTCATCTAGTTGTCATTACCAACCACCTAAGCAAATTTGAAGATTCTAAGCCAAAACCTTGAGCAGTTATTGATCAGAAATCATTTTACAATTTAAGGTCATGGTGACCTTGACCTTTGACCTAGTGACCTCAAATACAATAGTGGTCATCCAGTTGTCATGAACAACTACCGCAGCAAGTTTGAAGATTCTAAGCCAAACCCTTGAGTAGTTATTGATCGGAAACCATTTGACCAGTTAAGAGCATGGTGACCTTGACATTTGACCTAGTGACCTAAAAATTGATAGGGGTCATCTAGTAGTCATTACCAACCACCACAGCAAATTTGAAGATCCTAGGCCAAACCCTTGAGCAGTTATTGATCGCAAACGATTTCACCCTTTAAGGTCATGGTGACCTTGATCTTTGACCAAGTGACCTAAAAAACGATAGGACTCATCTAGTTGTCATTACCAACCACCTAAGCAAATTTAAAGATCCTAAGCCAAATCCTTGAGCAGTTATTGATCAGAAACCATTTTACCAGTTAAGGTCATGGTGACCTTGACCTTTGACCTAGTGACCTCAAAATCAATAGGGGTCATTCAGTGGTCATGACCAATTACCACAGCAAGTTTGAAGATTCTAAGCTAAACCCTTGAGCAGTTATTGATCGGAAACCATTTAACCATTTAAGGTCATGGTGACCTTGACCTTTGACCTAGTGACCTCAAAATCAATAGGGATCATCTAGTGGTCATGACCAACCACCACAGCAAGTTTGAAGATCCCAAGCCAAACCCTTGAGCAGTTATTGATCGGAAACTATTTCATAATTTTAGGTCATGGTGACCTTGACCTTTGACCTAGTGACCTCAAAAACAATAGGGGTCATCTACTTGTCATGACCAACCACCACAGCAAGTTTGAAGATTCAAGGCCAAGTCGTTTATTAGTTATCGTTCGGAAACCATCGATCTACCGACCGACCGACCGACAGACCGACCGACCGACATGTGCAAAGCAATATACCCCCATTTTTTCAAAAGGGGGGTATAACAAGAGATGTTTGTAAAACATGTATACCCCCAGACCCCCTGACCTTTGTTCTAGTGACCTCAACTATAGAGGTCATCTAGCGGTCATGACTTATCACCACAGCAACTTTGAAGATCCTAAGCCAAACCACTGATCATTTATTGATCTGAAAACATTTCACATATTAAGGTCATGGTGAACTTGACCTTTGACCTAGTGACCTCAACAACTGTAGGGGTCATCAACCGGTCACAACCAACTACCACAGCAAGTTTGAAGATCCCGAACCAAACCATTGAGCAGTTATTAATTGGAAACCATTTCATCAGTTAAGGTCATGATGACCTTGATCTTTAACCTATTGACCTCAAAATCAATAGGGGTTATCTAGTTGTCATGACCAACCACCACAGCAAGTTTGAAGATCCTAAGCCAAACCCTTGAGCAGTTATTAATCGCAAACCATTTCACCAATTAAGGTCATGGTGACCTTGACCTTTGACCTAGTGACCTCAAAAATAATAGGGGTTATCTACTGGTCATGACCAACCACCACAGCAAGTTTGAAGATCCTAAGCCAAACCCTTGAGCAGTTATTGATCGCAAACCATTTCACCAGTTAAGGTCATTGTGACCTTGACCTTTGACCTAGTGACCTAAAAAAAAAGGCTCATCTAGTTGTCATGGCCAACCACCTAAGCAAATTTGAAGATCCTAAGCCAAACCCTTGAGCAGTTATTGATCAGAAACCATTTTACAAGTTAAGATCATGGTGACCTTGACATGGTGACCTTGACCTTTGACTCAGTGACCTCAAATACAATAGGGGCCATCCAGTTGTCATGACCAACTACCGCAGCAAGTTTGAAGATTCTAGCCAAACCCTTGAGCAGTTATTGATCGGAAACCATTTGACCAGTTAAGAGCATGGTGACCTTGACCTTTGACCTAGTGACCTAAAAAGCAATAGGGGTCATATTGTGGTCATTACCAACCACCACAGCAAATTTAAAGATCCTAGGCCAAACCCTTGAGCAGTTATTGATCGCAAACCATTTCACCCTTAAAGGTCATGGTGACCTTGACCTTTGACCTAGTGACCTAAAAAACTATAGGACTCATCTAGTTGTCATGACCAACCACCTAAGCAAATTTGAAGATCCTAAGCCAAAACCTTGAGCAGTTATTGATCAGAAACCATTTTACCAGTTAAGGTCATGGTGACCTTGACCTTTGACCAAGTGACCTCAAAATCAATAGGGTTCATCCAGTGGTCATGTCCAACTACCACAGCAAGTATGAAGATTCTAAGCTAAACCCTTGAGCAGTTATTGATCGGAAACCATTTAACCATTTAAGGTCATGTTGACCTTGACCTTTGACCTAGTGACCTCAAAATCAATAGGGGTCATCTAGTGGTCATGCCTTACCACCACAGCAAGTTTGAAGATCCCAAGCCAAACCCTTGAGCAGTTATTGATCGGAAACTATTTCACCATTTTCGGTCATGGTGACCTTGACCTTTGACCTAGTGACCTAAAAACAATAGGGGTCATCTACTTGTCATGACCAACCACCACAGCAAGTTTGAAGATTCTAGGCCATGTCGTTTATTAGTTATCGTTCGGAAACCATCGATCTACCGACCGACCGACAGACCGACCGACATGTGCAAAGCAATATACCCCCATTTTTTCAAAAGGGGGGTATAATAAAACAGAACGTTCCTATGGGAGCGTTCCGTTTTACTTTCACCTTGCTTTAAACAAACACCTGCTTTTAACTCAACATATTTGGTGTAATTTAGTGGACGTTATAGAGGTTTTGCTGTATTTTCTTGACTAATAATATCCATAAAGTCTTTACAGATTTTAATTTATAGTAATCACAATAAAATTATGACCTTAAATCATTCCCTCATAGGCCATTTTTAGACCCAACCTCTTTGAATAAATCTACTGGAAAAGGAGCATTTGCTACCATGGTTGGTAAAATGCCGACATTTATGACTATTTGCCGTGCTGGCAGTAAATACCGGCATTTACTGGTATTTTGAATTGTCATGGGGCTTAGCACATACGTTTGTATTTGAACTATCTTAATGTGCTTAATGTGCTTTATTAGTTCCCTTATAAGTCCTGCCCTTCGTATTTGCAGTGTATACAGCCAAACAAATAAAACAAGAGGGCCATGATGGCCCTTAATCGCTCACCTGTTCGTAACAGATTAATGATTTCAATGACAGATTACATAATTTGAAAAATCTTAGTAGAAAACCATTAGATGATGCTACATACTAAATATAAAGAGTCTAGACCTTACAGATTTGGAGGAGAAGATATTTTAAAGATTTTCCTATGAAAAACTGTTAAGCCCCAGGGCAGGGCCATTTTTGATCCGGGGTTCATAATTTGAAAATCTTGGTAGAGGACTATTAGATAATGCAACATACCAAATATGTAACAACATACCAAATATCTAAGGTCTATGCCTTACAAGTTCAGAGAAGACTTTTAAAGATTTTTAAGAGAAGATTTTTTAAAACTTTCCTATGAAAAACTGATATGCCCCTGAGCGGGGCCATTTTCAACCCAGGAGACATAATTTGAACAATCTTGGTAGAAAACTATTAGATAGCGCTACATACCAAATATTAAAGGTCTCTGCCTTACAGTTTTGGAAAAGAAGATTCTTAAAGCTTTTCATATGAAAAACTGATAAGCCCCAGGGTGGGGCCATTTTTGACCCAGGGGTAATAATTTGAATAATCTTGGTAGAAAACTATTAGATGATGCTACATACCAAATATCATGGGCCTAGACCTTACAGTTCTGGAGGAGAAGATTTTTAAAGATTTTCCTATGAAAAACTGACAAGCCCTTGGACGGGGCCATTTTTGGTCCGGGGGTCATAATTTGATTAATCTTGGTAGAGGACCATTAAATAATGCTACATACCAAATATCAAAGGTTTATACCTTATAATTTTAGAGAAAAAGATATTTAAAGATTTTCCTATGAAAAACTGATAAGCCCCGGGGCGGGGCCATTTTTGTCCTTGGCGTCATAATTTGAACAATCTTTGTAGAGGACCATTAGATGATGCTACATACCAAAATACTAAAGGTCTATTCCTTACATTTTCAGAGAAGAAGATTTTTAAAGATTTTCCTATGAAAAACTGATAAGCCCCGGGAAGGGGCCATTTTTGGCCCAGGGGTCATAATTTGAACAATCTTAGTAGAGGACCATTAGATCATGCTACATACCAAACATCAAATGTCTATGCCTTACTGTTTCAGAGAAGAAGATTTTTAAAGATTTTTCCTATGAAAAACTGATAAGCCCCGGGGCGGGCCATTTTTGTCCTGGGGGTCATAATTTGAACAATCTTAGTAGAGGACCATTAGATGATGCTACATACCAAATACCAAAGGTCTATGCCTTACAGTTTCAGAGAAGATTTTTAAAGATTTTCCTATGAAAAACTGATAAGCCCCGGGGCGGGGCCATTTTTGGCCCAGGGGTCATAATTTGAACAATCTTAGTAGAGGACCATTAGATGATGCTACATACCAAATATCAAAGGTCTATGCCTTACAGTTTCAGAGAAGAAGATTTTTAAAGATTTTCCTATGAAAAACTGATAAGCCCTGGGGCTGGGCCATTTTTGTCCCGGGGGACATAATTTGAACAATCTTTGTAGAGGACCATTACATCATGCTACATGCCAAATATCAAAGCTCTTGGCTTTGTAGTTCCAGAGAAGAAGATGTTTAAGTAAATTGTTGACGCCCGCACGTACGCACGACGCACATAGCCGGACATAGGATCATCCCAATAGCTCACCTTGGCACTTTGTGTCAGGTGAGCTAATTAAACTGTAATTTCAGCTCAATTTTGAATGAACTAAGTGGCATGCAAAATCGAAAGACTGGCAGTCAATTAAATCTTCTAGTGTAGAAAAATGAGTAACAAGTCAAGAGATACAATACTGCCCCCCCCCTTAACCCACTGCAAATTGCTGTCAGGTAAGCTCTCCAAACAAGTTTTTACACCTTTACTGTTAAGGGATGGCCACTTCATTTAAGAGATACACACAATTAACCATGAAGTGTCCAACATAATATAGATAATTTTGGAGATATAAGCCATCTCACAAGTACCCTTGGCAGGAATGAAACAGTTTAAACCCTCATTAAAATGATGGTCAGTATTCAACTAGAGGTTTGTTTTTGTCACAAAAACAGATGTCTCCCCCTCCCATCCTCTTTCCAATACACAAGTGTAAAGTCTAACACCAAAATTATCCGAGTCTAATTTTAAATCATCAGGGGCAATAACTCCAACATCTAGCCCTACTGGTTTCAGAGATATGTGCAGCAAAAAGTTTCTCTTAATTTTAAGTTATCATATCAGGGGCAATAACCAGGGTTCATACAGACTTTTGACACTCAAATTCCATGATATTTCCATGATTTTTCCATGACAAAAACATATTTTCAATGATATTTGATATACGACTCTGGCAATGATTTTAAGCTTGCAAACTGACTTCTGTGTTAGAAATGAATGCTAAACACCAAGAACAATTATTTGTGTTTATGTAGGTATAGCGAGTACCCCAGTTTAAATTTTTGTTTAACTCTTGCCTCTTTTCCTTAAAACTGTTCTTCAGTCTTTGTACAGTTTGTTGTACGAATTGTGGATTATACCGACATATTCCTTTGCCGGGCCGCAACATTTTCATGCTTTGTTGACCTCGACGAATCAGCGGTGCGTTCATTAGTGGCGACCGTATGCAACCAGTGTTTAGCTACTAGGCCGAGAGGGAATCACATAATCTTACAATGTGTTACACGCTCTTGGTGTGTATAAAACAAAGCATACAGACTATTGGACTATGGTAAGGCCCTTGTTGCAACCGGTTTCTCACGTAAACCATCACCGAACGCAGGGCAGATTTTCACCATGTGATAAACAATGAACTAACAACAAGAGGGCCAGAATGGCCCTGAAGCGCTCACCAGACAATCAGAGGAGAAGATTTTCAAAGTTTTCACTATTTGTTTCTATTGAAAACTGCCCACCCCTGGGGCGGGCCAATTTTGACCCCTGGGCCATAATTTATATAACTTTTGTAGAGGACCTAAACATGATGCTCTGTGCAAAATATGAAAGCTGAGAGCCTTCCAGTTTCAGAGGAGAAGGTTTTCAAAGATTTCACTATTTGTTTCTATTGAAAACTGCCCACCCCTGGGGCGGGGCCAATTTTGACCCCAGGGTCATAATTTATATAACTTTTGTAGAGGACCTGAACATGATGTTCTGTGCCAAATGTGAAAGCTGAGAGCCTCCCAGTTTCAGAGAAGAAGATTTTCAAAGATTTCACTATTTATTTCTATTGAAAATGGCCCACCCCTGGGGTGGGGCTAATTTTGACCCCAGGGCCATAATTTATATAACTTCTGTAGATGATGTGAACATGATGCTATGTGCCAAATATGAAAGCTGAGAACCTTCTGGTTTCAGACGAGAAGATTTTCAAAGTTTTACTATATGTTTCTATTGAAAACGAGGCACCCCTGGGGCGGGGCCAATTTTGGCCCCAGGGCCATAATTTATATAACTTTTGTAGAGGACCTGAACATGATGCTCTGTGCAAAATATGAAAGCTGAGAGACTTCCAGTTTCAGAGAAGAAGATATACAAAGATTTCACTATTTGTTTCTATTGAAAACTGCCCACCCCTGGGGTGGGGCCAATTTTGACCCAAGGGCTATAATTTATATAACTTTTGTAGAGGACCTGAACATGATGCTCTGTGCCAAATATGAAAGCTGAGAGCCTTCCAGTTTCAGAGAAGATGATATTCAAAGATTTCACTATTTGTTTCTATTAAAAACTGCCCACCCCTGGGGCGTGGCCAATTTTAACCCCAGGGCCATAATTTATATAACTTTTGTAGAGGACCTAAACATGATGCTATGTGCCAAATATGAAAGCTGAGAACCTTTCGGTTTCAGAGGAGAAGATTTTACTATATGTTTCTATTGAAAACAAGGCACCCCTGGGGCGGGGCCAATTTTGACCCCAGGGCCATTATTTATATAACTTTTGTAGAGGACCTAAAGATGATACTATGTGCCAAAGATGAAAGCTGAGAACCCTGTAGATTCAGAGGAGAAGATTTTTAAAGGTTCAAATTGTTGATGACTGACGACGGACGCACGCCGACGGACATCAGGCAATCACAAAAGCTCACCCTGAGCACTTTGTGCTCTGGTGAGCTAAAAAGAGCAGAGGACTTCCGAAAATTGAACCGGCGCACCGGAAATCCATTTTCGGACCAACGACTGTTCGCTGCCGGTGTCATAGTAGAAAATTCACGTTACTCATAACGCCGACCAGATTTACTTTCGGTTATGAACTCTCCTTTTTTAATTTCATGCCACGAAAATTTATGTGTTGGTAAATCTACAAATAAAGGAATTATTCAAGGGTGTATTTGGTAATTTCCATGATTTTTTTCTGAATTCCCTGATTTTTCAATGATAAAATTTGAAAATTCCGTTTTCCATGATTTTTCCAGGCAGATCTCGTTTTCCATGACTTTTCCAGGTCTGTGCGAACCCTGAATAACTCAAGAATTATCAGGGGGATACAATTCAAGCACCAAGGTGCACAACAACTCATGTTGGTCAACATTCCTGTGAAGTTTGGTGACTCCAGCCCTACTGGTTTTAAAGATATGCATGACACAAAGTTTCTCTAATTTTAAGTAATCATATCAGGGGCAATAACTCCAAAGTTATCATGGGGAGACAATTCTAAAATCCCAGGTGCACAACAACTCATGCTGGTCAACATTCCTGTGAAGTTTGGTGACTCTAGCCCTAGTGGTTTCAGAGATATGCATGACACTAAGTAAAAATTGTCTAATTTTAAGTCATCAGGGGCAGTAACTTCAAAATTAACAGGGGGAGACAATTAAAAAAAACCAAGAGAAAAACAACTCATGCTAGTGAACAATCCTGTTAAGTTTGGTGACTCTAGCCCTACTGATTTCAGAGATACGCACGACACAAAGTTTGTATTAATTTAAGTGTTCATATCAGGGGAAATAACTCAAGAATTATAAGGGGGAGACAATTAAACAAGAGGGCCAGAATGGCCCTGAAGCGCTCACCAGACAATCAGAGGAGAAGATTTTCAAAGTTTTCACTATATGTTTCTATAGAAAACTAGCCGGCCCTGGGGCAGTCCAATTTTGACCCCAGGGGCGTAATATATATAACTTTTGTACAGGACTTGAACATGATGCTATGAGCCAAATATTAAAGCTGAGAACCTTTCAGTTTCAGAGGAGAAGATTTTCAAAGTTTTCTCTATATGTTTCTGCTGAAAAATACTCACCCCTGGGGCGGGGCCAATTTTGACCCCAGGGCAATAATTAATATAACTTTTGTAGAGGACCTGAACATGATGCTATGTGCCAAGTATGAAAGCTGAGCGCCTTCCAGTTTCAGAGGAGAAGATTTTCAAAGATTTCACTATTTTTTTCTATTGAAAACTGCCCATCCCTGGGGCGGGGCCAATTTTGACCCCAGGGGCATAATTAATATAACTTTTGTAGAGGACCTGAACATGATGCTATGTGCCAAATATAAAAGCTGAGAAACTTCTGATTTCAAAGGAGAAGATTTTCAAAGGTTTACTATATGATTCTATTGAAAACTTCCCACCCCTGGGGCGGCCCCAATTTTGACCCCAGGGGCATAATTTATATAACTTTTGTAGAGGACATGAACATGATGATCTGTGCCAAATATGAAAGCTAAGCGCCTTCCAGTTTCAGAGGAGAAGATTTTCAAAGATTTCACTATTTGTTTCCATTGAAAACTGCCCACCCCTGGGGTGGGGCTAATTTTGACCCCAGGGCCATAATTTATATAACTTTTGTAGAGGACCTGAACATGATGCTAAATGCCAAATATGAAAGCTGAGAACCTTCTAGTTTCAGAGGAGAAGATTTTCAAAGTTTTCACTATATATTTCTTTTGGAAACTGCCCACCCCTGGGGCGGGGCCAATTTTGACCACAGGGCCTTAATTTATATAACTTTTGTAGAGGACCTGAATATGCTGCTCTGTGCCAAATATGAAAGATGAGAGCCTTTCAGTTTCAGAGGAGAAGATTTTCAAAGATTTCATTATTTGTTTCTATTGAAAACTGCCCACCCCTGGGGCGGGGTCAATTTTGACCCCAGGGTCATAATTTATATAACTTTTGTAGAGGACCTGAACATGATGCTTTGTGCCAAATATGAAAGCTAATAACCTTCTGGTTTCAGAGGAGAAGATTTTCAAAGTTTTACTATATGTTTCTATTGAAAACTTCCCACCCCTGGGGCGGGGCCAATTTTGACCCCAGGGGCATAATTTATATAACTTTTGTAGAGGACCTATTGGTGATGCTATGTACCAAAGATGAAAGCTGAGAACCCTGTAGATTCAGAGGAGAAGATTTTTAAAGGTTCAAATTGTTGACGCCCGACGACGGACGCCGACGGACGACAGACATCTGGCGATCACAAAAGCTCACCCTGAGCACTTTGTGCTCTGGTGAGCTAAAAAACATAGGTGCACAACTCATGCTGGTGAACATTCATGTGAAGTTTGGCGACTAGTACTAGCTGTTTCAGAGATATATGCGACACAAAGTTTTTCTAATTTTAAGTGATCAGGGGCAATAACTCCAAAATTATTAGGGGGAGACAATTCAAAAACCCCAGGTGCACAACAACTCATGCTGGTGAACATTCCTGGGAAGTTTGGTGACTCTTGCCCAACTGGTTTCAGAGATATGCGCGACACAAGTTTGTGACGGACAGACAGACAGACGGAGCGGACAGACAACTCTGGCAAAAACAATATGTCTCCCCATAAATGGGGGTGACATAATAATCTAACTTATCAAAATTCCACTAACCAGTTTCCCAGTCCGGTAAATACTGATATTTACCAGCGGTATTTACCGCTCAACCCGGTTTACTACAGAAAAGGAAAATTATAGAAGTGTGTAGTTTTGAAACCAGTGTGATAAATAGAGCATTTGCTCCTATAGAGCAAATGCTCTATTTATCACAATGGTTTCGAAAAGTGAATTTTACAGAGGCGTCATTATGAGGGAATGGGTTAAACAGTGGACCTTACAGTTTTGAATGCTTTGTATTATAAGGCAAAAAAGTGGAAAGGAGAAGAAATTTACCCTTTAGGGAACTGTGCGAATGGGTCCCTGTCCTTTTCCTTAGGCTTTTCATCCTCATCAGCAGCAGGTTTCTAAGGTGCATGCAAACATAGAAGTCTTATATAAGTAATGAACATGAGGTAAATAGTGCAGCAATCAACCTTCTAACACAATTCCATTTGTGTTGGAACATGGATACCCCAAAATTATATGTCATGGTATTACCAGTGGCAGGACTGTCAATCTCAACCCATTACCTCATAGCTCCAGTCAAAGGCAAAATAAATTCTGGACATGAACATCTGTATTCTAGGGGAATATAAGCAGGATCCCATAACGTGACCTTGATTTTAAAAGGTAGGGATCTGGAACTTTACATGTGGCACTTGAAGAACATGAAATATTATGTAAAAATCCTCCTATATATAAAGTAACAGTTCAGACACAAACATTAAAAGGACCACAATGGAAATAAAGGACCACAATGGTAACAAGAGATATACTTTCTCTCGTTTTTGTGTCATCCTAGATATTGATGCAGCTGACATGATACATAACACACATAACATGATTATTAATTTTTATATTGTTATAGTTTTAAAATATTTTTACTATCGTTAACTATCGTCTTGTTAATATTAAAATAAATCTTAACCCTGAACCATAAAGTTATAGCCCAAACACAAACATCTATATACTATAGCATTGAAAAAGCCCTGAACCATAAAGTTTGTCCAAACACAAACATCTGTATACTACAGCAGTGAAAATAGCCCTGAACCATGAAGTTACAAACCATTTTACACAAACATCTGTAAAGCACAGCATTGAAATAACCCTGAACCATACAGACATGGGCCGTATGATCGGGGTCTACTCTGTTTGCCAATGTGTAGAAAGGTGTGTTTATGGAGGAAAGGGTAAAGCCTTCTTTAGCAATAGTGGGGCTGTTATTGGGGAAAAGATATCTGGCTTGTAGTATTAACAGATGCAGTATGCAAGCTGATGTGTAAAGTTTTTGTATAGTTATTTAAGTGTAAGAACCTCAAGTCATTTTAAACTGTTACTGCGAGGTTATCTGGACCAGGATTTGTTCAGAGTTGGTTCTGGGTTCAATACTCAGCAAGTGTTGATTTGTAGAATGAGTCTGTGATGTAGTACTGTAGTTTAAAATTTTAAGCTATATGCTACAGGTGACCACTAGCATGGATCTCTGGTAACCGTTTAAGAATATTAATTGCATTGTGTTCAGTCAGGTTTAAAATAAGCTTTTTGAACAAAATGGGTGTATATTGTTAGAGAAGCGACAATCTATATACTTATGGAAAATGTTAGAATTTATCGGTTAAAAAGTTTGGTTACCCGACTAATCTTTGTACTGAGTGTTTAATCTTGGTGTATGGTGGTAATATCCTAGTAGGGGTTACCTAGTAGCCTTAGTACTGAAGCTGATATGTATGTCAGTATGATTTTTTGTAAATTGGGTTGTGTAAGTTGTCAAATGGTTATCGGTGAAAATTGAGACTGTATTGATCAGATATGCATGTGACTGAGTGGTTCTATAACAGTCGGTTTTAATGCAGTTACATGCCTATATGTCAGCCTACTTGTCTGGTCCAATACATTGTAGGCTCAGACCTTCTGAATCCAGTCGGACTAACAGTTTGCTTGGATCTAAGCTGATGACTTTTTGTATATGTATGTAAACAAAGTGTTAGTTGTGAGAATGTATATGTAGTCTTATAACTCTAATGAAGAGTGGCGGTGTGCAAATTATATGTTTTCTATATATGTGTGTGATTCTGTCATTTTGTACACCGTCAGAGTAGAAATAAATAAATAACAAGAGATGTTTGTAAAACATGTATACCCCCCTAGACCCCCTGACCTTTGATCTAGTGACCTCAACTATAGAGGTCATCTAGCAGTCATGACTAATCACCACAGCAACTTTGAATATCCTAAGCCAAACCACTGATCATTTATTGATCTGAAAACATTTCACATATTAAGGTCATGGTGACCTTGACCTTTGACCTAGTGACCTCAACAACTTTAGGGGTCATCAAGTGGTCACAACCAACTACCACAGCAAGTTTGAAGATCCCGAGCCAAACCATTGAGCAGTAATTAATTGGAAACCATTTCATCAGTTAAGGTCATGATGACCTTGATCTTTAACATAGTGACCTCAAAATCAATAGGGGTCATCTAGTTGTCATGACCAACCACCACAGCAAGTTTGAAGATCCTAAGCCAAACCCTTGAGCAGTTATTAATCGCAAATCATTTCACCAGTTAAGGTCATGGTGACCTTGACCTTTGACCTAGTGACCTAAAAAATATAAGGGGTTATCTACTGGTCATGACCAACCACCACAGCAAGTTTGAAGATCCTAGGCCAAACCCTTGAGCAGTTATTGATCGCAAACAATTTCATCAGTTAAGGTCATGGTGATCTTGACCTTTGACCTAGTGACCTAAAAAACAATAGGGTTTATCTAGTTGTCATGACCAACCACCTAAGCAAATTTGAAGATCCTAAGCCAAACCCTTGAGCAGTTATTGATCAGAAACAATTTTACAAGTTAAGGTCATGGTGACCTTGACCTTTGACCTAGTGACCTCAAATACAATAGGGGCCATCCAGTTGTCATGACCAACTACCGCAGCAAGTTTGAAGATTCTAAGACAAACCCTTGAGCAGTTATTGATCGGAAACCATTTGACCAGTTAAGAGCATGGTGACCTTGACCTTTGACCTAGTGACCTAAAAAGCAATAGGGGTCATCCAGTGGTCATTACCAACCACCACAGCAAATTTGAAGATCCTAGGCCAAACTATTGAGCAGTTATCGATCGCAAACCATTCCACCCTTTAAGGTCATGGTGACCTTGACCTTTGACCTAGTGACCTAAAAAACTATAGGACTCATCTAGTTGTCATGACCAACCACCTAAGCAAATTTGAAGATCCTAAGCCAAACCCTTGAGCAGTTATTGATCGGAAACCATTTTACCAGTTAAGGTCATGGTGACCTTGACCTTTGACCTAGTGACCTCAAAATCAATAGGGGTCATCCAGTGGTCATGACCAACTACCACAGCAAGTTTGAAGATTCTAAGCTAAACCCTTGAGCAGTTATTGATCGGAAACCATTTAACCATTTAAGGTCATGGTGACCTTGACCTTTGACCTAGTGACCTCAAAATCAATAGGGGTCATCTAGTGGTCATGACCAACCACCACAGCAAGCTTGAAGATCCCAAGCCAAACCCTTGAGCAGTTATTGATCGGAAACTATTTCACCATTTTAGGTCATGGTGACCTTGACCTTTGACCTAGTGACCTCAAAAACAATAGGGGTCATCTACTTGTCATGACCAACCACCACAGCAAGTTTGAAGATTCTAGGCCAAGTCGTTTATTAGTTATCGTTCGGAAACCATCGATCTACCGACCGACCGACAGACCGACCTACCGACCGAACCGACCGACATGTGCAAAGCAATATACCCCCATTTTTTCAAAAGGGGGGGTATAATAAAACAAGAGGGCCATTGGCCCTATATCGCTCACCTGAGTTACAGTAATACATGTATATTGACATGTTAATTTTTCAGTGGACAACATTTCTAGCAGATGAAATAAGCTTAGTGCACTGCTTTCACCCTTTAACTGCTGAATAAACTTGAACTGAATTCAGAACTAATACCAAGTGACTGGTTGACCAAGACCTAAACTGTTTACAACTTGTGCCATTTTTGCCTTAGCTCAAAATGCCTAAAACTGGTCTTTGAGAAATTCAAATGACTTCAATAAAGCTATGCAATTATACCTTGACCCAGGTATATAGGCAAATAGAGTGCTAGGCAGTACATAATGCCAGTTTTTGTGTGAAATGACCAATAAGAATATCTTTAAAAATCGTTTAACCCTTTCCTCATATAAAGCTGTTTTTATGCATTAGCAAACAGAGTAGACTCAGATCAGACGACTCCTACGGAAGCTGTCTGATCTGGGTCTTCTGTTTCTTTTGACACAATATAGATCGGATTCTACAGTTTTTGTCAAAGCAAAAACTTCTCTTCAGAGAAATAATGTGTTTTACACATTAAAAATAAGAGTAGACTAGATCAGACGGCTGCTATAGAAGCTGTCTGATCAGGGTCTGCTCTTTTTACATTTGACAAGATATAGATTTGATTTTACAGTTTTTTTCAAAGCTAAAACTTCTATTTATGGCAATAAATTTTTTTTAAGCATTAGCAAACAAGAGTGGTCCCAGATCAATTTTTGTCAAAGCAAACAGGTTAAGGGTTAATAGGTGTTTAGAAATAATTCTAGCTCTAGGTGTGAATATCTGAAGATAATTCAATTAAACGGGTCATTAGTATTTTTAACAATTGAAATTGAGAAGAGTTACCTCTACTGTTATAATGAAGTTATATTTACTTAGTTATTTCATTAATATCATACAAGATTCAGACATTTTAGAACTTTTTAATGTGTTGTCATCAAATTTTATGAAAAAGGGGGGGGAGGGGGGGGGGGGGGGGGGGGGGGGGGGGGGGGGGGGGGGGGGGGGGGCAAATGCATTATCATGTTTTCTTAAGAATTACCATGACTTATATCAGTTGGGCCATTTCATAATCATGTTTTCACAGTTTTCTTAAACATTACCATGACTTACATCAGTTGGGTTTGGACCCAGATCAAAAGTCTAGATGGTGATCATTTTCCTTGATTGCCTGAATTGTTACTTTCCTATATCTCTCACATCTAATTTGAGAGACATTGGAAGACACCATTTAACATCACTCACTCACACTACACACTGGGGTTAATGGGTCAAAATGCCTTTAATGTTTCGTCTGCAACAAAAAGTTATTGTCATCTGCTTCAATTCTTAAAATAAACTTACTTTCATTTTTTTGCAAAAATATGGTTAAGATGACAAACAGTTTGGATCCTGATGAGACGCCGCAGTATGCGGCCTCTCATCTGGATCCAAACTGTTTGCATAGGTAATCACAGTTTCACCACTAGCATGCAAAGAGTTAAGAGTCAGCATTGACCTGGAGAGATTTTACTGCCAAGCAGCTGTAACTTTGACCTGCTGCTGGTCTGCAGATCTGGAGTTGTTTATTTAACCCTTAATTTCTCTCATGTAAACTTGTTTTCATGCATCTGCAAACAGAGTAGACCCAGATAAGGTGGCACCTATAGGATCAAGGTCTGTTATTTGCTAATGGAATTTGATAGATGTTTCTATGCCTTCTAAAACAGCTACACTGATTCACCTTCAACATTTTATTATAAATAGTTATAAATAGAATGATACTAGCAATCCAATGCAGTTATCTCCCTTTGTCCCTTATGGCTATGCTGATGGGACAAGGGAAATAACTGTGAGGAAATTACCTTTTAAGTGTTACAGATTCTGATGTTAAGTAGCATAAAACCCCAGGGTGAGACCATTTATGGCCCAGGGGTCATTATTTGAACACACCTTGTAGTGGTATATTAGGTGATGCTTCATACCAAATATCTTAGCTCTAGATTATGTGGTTTCAGACAAAAAGATTTTTAAAGGTTTCCCTATATAAGTCTATGTAAAAACTACAAGCCCCAGGGCAGGGCCATTTTTGGCCCGGGGGTCATCATTTTAACAAACTTGGTAAAGGACCATTAGATGATGCTATATACCAAATATCAAAGCTCTAGAAATTGTGGTTTCAGAGAAGAAGATTTTTAAAGATTTAAAAAAAAAACCTGTAAAAGTAGTGGGGCGGGGCCATTTTTTGCCCGGGGGTCATGATTTTAACAAAACTGATAGAGGACATCCTAAGGTACATTTCTGTGAAATTTGGTTGAAATCCTCCCAGTGGTTTAGGAGAAGAAGTCATTTGAAATAAAAGTGAACGGACAGACGGACGGACAGACGGACAGACGGACGACGGACGACAGGCGGTCACAATAGCTCACCTTGAGCCTTTGGCTCAGGTGAGCTAAAAAAATAGTTAAAGCAAAAAAACATAAACATCTGTATAGCGCAGCATTGGAATAGTCCTGAAGCATAGTTAAGCCCAGACAAACATCTATTTACTCCAGCAGTAAGAATAGCCCTGAATCAAGAATCCTGAAAATGAAAGTGTTTATCATATTACAGAGCAAAAATTTCGTTACAATATTATTTTATACTTCTTTACAAAACCTATCTTACTAGTACTATTACATTTGTCTCTAAGGCCATCCTAACAAGCTGTCAATAAGATAACTAGGCTAGGAAATAAGTATGCTTCTTATCAACAGCTCTCATAATCCCTGTTGAATAACGTTAGTTTTAAAACAGGTCTCACCTGCTCTTTCTTAGGCTGTTCCTTTTTCTGTTGTGGTGGTTTGTTCTCCTTCTTCTTCTTGTCTCCACCGTGCAGCTCTGCATATTTCTTTGCTACGAAACAAAATAAAGACTCAAGTACAAATTTAAAAGTATGCTAGCAGAATTTTTTTTAACACTTCATCACTTCAGGATCCAACATGTTATGACATGGATTGCAGTTTTAACCAAATACCGTACTTTGGGAATAATTGGCGTTGTGATATTTCCGCCATTTTGCTTCAAAATGTGTGTGTTTTATTTTGGTCAGTTTAATTTTCGCCATTCCGGGATTAAAGGGGCAAAATATAAACATGAATCAAAAGTAGAAAAGATAATTCTACCTTTGGTTAATTTCAAGTATTCAAGTTGTTATTGTTAAAATGGAAATACTAGAAGTAGAAAATGCTATTTCCGGTCATGTCTAATTCCAGCGATAAAAAAGTGAGTATGAGGTGTGAGTATGAGGTATATCAGCTAAGTGTAAATAATTTGTTTCCGACGTGTGTAAATGATTGAATTGCACACTAATTATACAAGAAAGCAATGATTAAACACTCAAGCAATACTGCTGTAATCGCTGTTTGCGTATCTGCCACGAATTAATTAAGGTAGTGTTGCATAGGTGTTAATCTGTTTGTGTGTACAATTGATCAGTTACATATCAGCGAGAAAGTGTTGTTTGTCACGGATATATTTTGGTGTGTTCAATTTTAGCCCTTTCGTACCTGGTGGCGAAATAGGCCAATTATTAACCACAGCTAATTATTCCCAAAGTACGGTAATAATTCAGCAGACAACTTTTTTTTGAAGATGATAATTACTTACAGTACAAACAATTTAACTCTATTTCATGAATATTCACGTAAGTGACATCATCATTATTGATTAGATATTTTATAATGGCATAAAATACAGAAAGTTTTGGCCATGGCAGAAACTGCAGAATCAACTGTATATTATATCACAAGAAAAAAAGAAGAGAGACCCTAATCAAACGGCTACTACAGGAGACCTCTGACCTGGGTCTAATCTAAAACCCGTAAAAGATATATCTATAAAGTAACAAGTTGAGTTGACATTAGCCAGGACTCTTTAAAGTAATTACCATCAAATGTTGCCATCTTGTCACACAGAGTGAAGTCACCAATGACCTTCTTGAAGTTTGGCTGATTTATAAGAGTGGTGAACCATCTGTTGACATTCACATATGGTGCCCTGAAGGAAGGCTCCAATACCTGAAGGCACAAAAATTCTACAGTAGTGAATAAGACATTCTCATCTAGATTTGTCTGAAAACAATTGTCTGTTTCAATTCATTCTCAAAACTAAGTTTCATTCCATTTTTATTTACTGCTTTGCAGTTAACGGGCAGTAGTTATTACTACTTAATGCATCCATTTACATTTTTAAGTAAACATATTAGATCTAGTTTTCTTACTTTCAACACAAAAAGACATGTCTATTAATTCTCAAATATCCCTTATACATAATGGGCATTTTCTCCAACTTTGATCCAAGCCATTGAATTTTCAATATCTAAAAGATTTGAATAGAGCTAGATTTTTTTGCTGTGGGAATATTTTCAATTGCAATGGTATTTTGTGGTCCTTCCATTTTTTTAGGATTGGACGTTTTCTTAGGATCATCATCGTGTTCGTTTTTCGAATCCGAAATAGCTGGAGGCTTTTTAATTTTCTGCTTGCATCTCCATGGTTTCCATAGATGAACTCACCACGGGGCGAAAGAACTCACTTATTTATTGCTAAAAAAAATTTCTGTCGTCTGCAGCATGCACAAAATGTCGGGAAAGTAAACCGGAAATGGTGTACACAGGCATTTCCCTGCATCATTCGTTATCTAAATATAGATTTTTCAAAATGCGGGAACCAGTGACAATTGTCAATTACAGGTATCCCTCTAGGGAGTTATTGATCGAATGCGAGACCACTAAAAATAGGATTTGGGGTATTCCAACTTCAGTGCTATTTGCGATGCCGATATAGACCTTTCTGTTAGGATTTATTTTGCACGCACTAGATAATATTTTTTGCGGGACGATCATTTTGACTGCGGGATAATGCCCTCACCATTTTGAGAAAAATGGGGGACCGAGGCAAAGATAAGCGGGATCCCACACCCTGACAGCATCTCTGACAAATGTGTCGCCTGCAGGCAGAAGTGACAAACAAGAGCACCACATGCAGGTGCCAGCACTCCACTGTATTCAAATAAACAACTAAAGTGCGTAAGAATCATCAATTATCCACATTATATGATGTTCAGTGATACGTCAACAAATACATGAAATTTCATATAAAATACATAATGAAAGTTTTTTTTAATGTCATCGAGACTACAGCTTTTACTTCATGTTCACACTGATGAGGAATCATTAAATGTTTCCACTAGCTCTTCATTCCATGAATATTCACGGAAGAAATAATGACATCATGAATATGAATACTCAGAATTATTATGATGGCACTATGAACACAATTATTTCTTGTGAAAGAAATTGTATATTTAGATTTATATTATATCAAAAGCAAGCACAGCAGACTCTGATCAGACAGCACCTATCCCACTTAGACAACAAACATACACATAAACTCCATTTTTCTATGTCCAGCTGTTCGTTCACAACAAAAATGTAAGAACAAAGTAAATATTTGCTATAAACTGCAAGCATACAACATACTTTGTTCTAAACTATCTATCTACCTCCATTTGTTACACACCTGCTCAAAAGAGCAAGCATGTCTTTGAAGGAGGTTACAGCAATTACTTAACCTTTACTGACAGTTGTCAAATCAAGTTTCCTTATGACATATCCTTTTACTCCATAAACACACCTTTTAACCCTTTCCCTGTTCTATATTTATTCCAAACTTCAATACAAAATAATTATAATGAAATATGGAAGTTGAAATGTTGTATCCATTTTAGAATGTAAAGAAACAGACCTGTCAAATTCCGCTAGCAAACAGAGTAGACCCAGATCAGACGGCTCCTATAGGAGCCGTTTGATCTGGGTCTACGCTGTTTGCAAATGCGTGAAAACACATTTATATGAGGGAGAGGGTTAAAGCCTTTGCAAACAACAGTAGTAGACTAGGATCAGATAGCTCCTTCAGGATTTGTCCAATCAGGGTCTGCTCTGTTTGCTTATGGAATAATAAAGACCCGATTCTAGTTTCTGCCATTTTCAAACTTTCCAGAGTTCACATGCCATTAACAAAAAGTTTCTACAGTAAAGATTGTTTACCACATTTTGCAAGGGACCGTGGTAAAGAAAATGTTCTAATAGAGAAATGTTATAAATATTTTATCTTTAATTCTGAGCAACAAGCTACCACTGAACCTTTCACACACTTCTGTCACTCAGTTTGAATCGATATTTGTTTCTATTTCTTACCTAATTGAGATACAAATGATGTCGAGTGGAACTTATGTTTTCCGAGGGTTAATACAGCTCTTAGAATTTGACGTCATATTATAAAATTGCATCGAGATCAGGTTCCAAACAGTCTTAATTTTAACAGGATGCAGATTAAACAATATGTGTTTGTGAAACACTATGCCACTGCCCAATTTGACCTTTGACCCTGAAGGATGACCTTGACATGTCACCCCTCAAAATGTGCTGCTTCATAAGACACCTATGCATGCCAAATATCAAGTCTCGATCTCTACTGGTTGAAAAGTTATGGCAAAATGTTCAAGTGGGTGATTTGACATATATATTTGACCTCTGACCTTGACATGTCACTCCTAAAACTGTGCAGCTTCATGAGATACATATGCATGCCAAATATCAAGTCTCTATCTGTACTAGTTGAAAAGTTATGGCCATTGTTAAAGTCAGCGATTTGACCCGACATATATTTGACCTCTTGACCTTGAAGGATGACCTTGACATGTCAGCCCTCAAAATGTGCAGCTCCATGAGAAACACATACATGCCTAATATCAAGTCTCTATCTGAACTGGTTGAAAAGTTATGGCCAATGTTAAAAGTCAGTGATTTTACCTATATATTTGACCTCTGACCTTGATGGTTAACCTTGACATGTCACCCCTCAAAATGTGCAGCTATATGAGATACATATGCAAGCCAAATATCAAGTCTCTATCTGTACTGGCTCAAAAGTTATGACCAAAGTTTAAGTTGGTGAAAAAAGGGGCAAAAACAATGTTTTTTGCTACACTATCAAATTCTTCAGGTCAAATATGATTTTGCTGGATCCAACAAAAAAACTCCGAACCGATTCTGTAACTTAAAATATGAAAATGTAATAAGAAAGTACCATGTTTTTCTCTTCCATTCCATATACTGAGACTTTGATACTTACATACTGGTAGGCTAGCAGCAGGTTGCATGCCACCGCTATATCTGCTTGCGAGATGCGCTCCCCTACAAGGTAGGTGCGTGTTGCCAGGTAAGTGTTCAGGACAGACAAAGCCTTCTTCATCTGCTCTTTGGCTTTCTCGGTTTCCTAAATACAATAAAAAAAAAAATGAATTATTTAATTCTTTACTCAATAGATATGCCTTTTAACACCTGTGCAAACAAAAAAGACTCATTTCAGATAGCTCCTGCAGGAGCCATCATGATCTGATCAAGGTCTGCCTCATTAGCTTATTAAGTAATATATCTGATTCTACAATTTCTGCGACAACCAACAATTCCAGTGTTCATTACCATTATAACAAGAGCTGTCCGCAGACAGCGCGCTCCACTTTCTTTAGTGTTGGATAGTGTAGTAGAAGTCAGAAAGGGGAGATAACTATAGCAAAATAAATTTTAGGGTTACCTGCCCTTGTGAAATGGGTCCCCCTTGTGATAGTTAACATGTATACCAAAGTTGAACCAAATATCTTGGACAGTTTCTGAGACATAGACCTGAACATAAAAAACTTAACCAACAATGAAAAATCTAAGTCGAAAAAGGGGCATAACTATAGCAAAATTAATTTTAGGGTTACCTACCCTTGTGAAATGGGTTCCCCTTGTGATAGTAAACATACATACCAAATATGAACCAAATATCTTTGATGGTTTCTGAGAAAAGGGACCTTAACAAAAAGGTTAACCAACGCCGACGCCGACGAGAGGGTCATGACAATAGTTTCACTTTTTGAAAAAGTGGAGCTAAAAATTGAGCTATTTAATACTTATGATGTCATTATTTCTAACTTGAAATCATGGTGTAAATAGTTAATTGCTTGTCAATATTTTTCAGTTCATTCGCCAGATAGGTTAAGTATTGTATCATCTCATAGCAAGACAATTCAATCTCATCAAAATAAAGGGCATGATTTTTAGCGTACAGAATGCACAATTCATACATGGTAAAAACTGTACCAGTATAATATAAACATGTATAAGACCTTTAGTGTATGCACTATGTTTGCATATTCTATTAACTCTTTTGCTGCCAATGTCGCATCTGTGATTGCCTATGCAAACGGTTTGGAGCCAGATGAGACGCCGAGTAACTTGAGTTACATCATGATCCAAACTGTTTGTTACTGTGACTGTTTCTCGACACAAAAATGAAAATAAACAAGAGGGCCAGAATGGCCCTGAAGCGCTCACCAGACAATCAGGAGAAGAATTTCAAAGTTTTCACTATATGTTTTTAAAGAAAACTAGTCGGCCCTGGGGCGGGCCAATTTTGACACCAGGGACGTAATTTATATAACTTTTGTAGAGGACTTGAACATGATGCTATGAGCCAAATATGAAAGCTGAGAACCTTCCAGTTTCAGGAGAAGATTTTCAAAGTTTTCTCTATAATTATGTTTCTACTGAAAACTACCCACCCCTGGGGCGGGGCCAATTTTGACCCCAGGGCCATAATTAATATAACTTTTGTAGAGGACCTGAACATGATGCTCTGTGCCAAATATGAAAGCTAAGAGACTTCCAGTTTCAGAGAAGATTTTCAATGATTTCACTATTTGTTTCTATTGAAAACTGCCCGACCCTGGGGCGGGGCCAATTTTAACCCCAGGGCCATTAATTATATAACTTTCGTAGAGGACCTAAACATGATGCTATGTGCCAAATATGAAAGCTGAGAACCTTCCAGTTTCAGAGGAGAAGATTTTCAAAGTTTTCACTATATGTTTCTATTGAAAACTTCCCACCCCTGGGGCGGGCCAATTTTGACCCCAGGGGCATAATTTATATAACTTTTGTAGAGGACCTGAACATGATGCTCTGTGCCAAATATGAAAGCTGAGAGCCTTCCAGTTTCAGAGGAGAAGATTTTCAAAGATTTCATTATTTGTTTCCATTGAAAACTGCCCACCCATGGGGCGGGGCCAATGTTGACCCCAGGGCCATAATTAATATAACTTTTGTAGAGGACCTGAACATGATGCTCTGTGCCAAATATAAAGGATGAGAGCCTTTCAGTTTCAGAGGAGAAGATTTTCAAAGATTTCACTATTTGTTTCTATTCTGAAAACTACCCACCCCTGGGGCGGGGCAATTTTGACCCAAGGGCCAAAATTAATATAACTTTTGTAGAGGACCTGAACATGATGCTCTGTGCCAAATATGAAAGCTGAGCGCCTTCCAGTTTCAGAGGAGAAGATTTTCAATGATTTCACTATTTGTTTCTATTGAAAACTGCCCACCCCTGGGGCGGGGCCAATTTTGACCCCAGGGGCATAATTTATATAACTTTTGTAGAGGACCTGAACATGATGCTCTGTGCCAAATATGAAAGCTGAGAGCCTTCCAGTTTCAGAGGAGAAGATTTTCAAAGATTTCACTATTTGTTTCCATTGAAAACTTCCCACCCCTGGGGCGGGCCAATTTTGACCCAAGGAACATAATTTATATAACTTTTGTAGAGGACCTGAACCTGATGCTCTGTGCCAAATATGAAAGCTGAGAGCCTTCCAGTTTCAGAGGAGAAGATTTTCAAAATTTCACTATTTGTTTCTATTGAAAACTGCCCACCCCTGGGGCGGGGCCAATTTTGACCTCAGGGGCATAATTTATATAACTTTTGTAGAGGACTTGAACATGATGCTATGTGCCAAATATGAAAGCTGAGAGCCTTCTGGTTTCAGAGAAGATTTTCAAAGTTTTACTATATGTTTCTATTGAAAACTTCCAACGCCTGGGGGCGGGGCCAATTTTGACCCCAGGGGCATTATTTATATAACTTTTGTAGAGGACCTATAGGTGATGATATGTACCAAAGATGAAAGCTGAGAACCCTGTAGATTCAGAGGAGAAGATTTTTAAAGGTTCAAATTGTTGACGCGGGACGAAGGACGACGACGGACATCAGGCGATCACAAAAGCTCACCCTGAGCACTTTGTGCTCTGGTGAGCTAAAAAAGGAAAATTGTAGCCGACGACAAAATTTGCAGAAACAAAATCTGGCAGCGAAAGAGTTAAATGAAGTTATACTGTAAGAAACACATGTGATGGCAACAATTGAGAAATTGATTGCCAAAAGAAGAAAGTGCTTCTTTTATTCTTCCTTCAATTCTTACATAGTTTGCCAAGAGAAACAAACATGCCTTCATTGAAGGATTTATAACACATACAAACATGATTGACAGTGATCATTTTACCTGTGCGTCCCGCGTCCCTGATGCACATAATCTATTGTGGACGCATTGCTTTTAATTATGTGCATCCATATGGACGCAAAGATTTTACACCATGTTCATTTTTTCGATTGTTTTACTAGTTTGGTTGTAAAATGTTCATATATTTGTTTACTCTTCGTGTATTTAAATATACACAAAGATAAACTTTTTAAAAAGCTTGAACTTCAAAGAAGACGCGAACGAATATTTTTACTGTAGTTTTCGCAACACCATGGCGTTCTAAAGTAGAAGGAATATAGCCGAGGTTTCCGATTGCATTATTTATACACATTCGTAACTGATTAGCATATAGGCCTACATTTTCAGCCAATCAAACTGCCTTTTGCGTCAATTCGGTCATTTCCGTTTGATCCGTACTCAAATTAGAAAATGGGAAGTTTCATAAAGGACAAGGTCAAAAGAAATCTAAAATTATCAACCAATGAAATGCGGAATTCCAATATACACATGTATCACGCAACGAACAGCGTGTTTTGACAATAACACCCAACGTCAAGAGAAGTCTTAATTCTTACAAGAAGTTAAACCGTTAAAACACGGGGTTCTATCGGCTTATCAAAGTAAGTATTATCCATAGAAGGTTTTCAACACACAGTCAATCAAATTATATTCCAGGGTCAATAACAACTGTGAAAATAGAGCCTTTTCTATTTATCGTGTAACCGCCGACACTGTCATTTGCTCAAGACGTCTGTGTCGTGTAAAAGCGAAAGTAGGTTGCAATTTGTTGAAATGACTTTCCCAGATTACGACTACTTCAGAATGTAGTTCTGAATTTGAGTTTCACCAGGTTGCAAACAACTACCGTAATTATATGTATGGATCTACTTAGTAATTGAAAATAAAACCCAGTCTACCTTCAATTTGTAAGCAGACTATACAGTTATTCAAATTTGCGTTAGTTTTTTGTTAAAAATTGTTGGGACTCATTGTGATCAGTCAGGACCCATTGTTTGAAATGTTGTGCATCCTATTGGACTCAAGAATGTCAAAGGTAAAATGATCACTGGATTGATTTTATTGTGCCTGGAATCTCATACAATGATCGCATATTTTCAATAATATCATAAAACTTGGTATTTTTTATGCTCTATCATTATTATGAAGGTTCCCAATTTGAACGTATATCGAACAAGAGATGTCACAGTCACGTGACAAATGCCCCCAAAAATTGTACCATGTGACCTTGACATTTGAACCATGGACCAGGGAGTTGACACATCGTCTTTGTAAGGTGAACATTTGTGCCAGGTTCCTTTGAAATCCATTCACAGATAAACAAGTAATTGTACCCTGTGACCTTGACCTTTGACATATGGACCAGGGAGCTGAACACGACACATCGTCTTTGTCTGGTGAATATCTGTGCCAAGTTATATTGAAATCCATTGATAGATAAAAATGTTACAGACCGGACACGAAATTTGTGACAAAGTAATTGTATTCTGTGACCTTGACCTTTGACCCATGGACCAGGGAGTTGAAAGCGACACATCGTCTCTGTCTGGTGAACATTTGTGCCAAATCATATTGAAATCCATTGATATATTAAGAAGTTACAGATCGGACACGAAATTTGTGACAAAGTAATTGTACCCTGTGACCTTGACCTTTGACCTATGGACCAGGGAGTTGAACGCGACACATCGTCTTTGTGTGGTGAACATTTGTGCCAAGTTATTGAAATCCATTGATAGATAAAGAAGTTACAGACCGGACACGAAATTTGTTACGAAGTTGTTTTACCCTGTGACCTTGACCTTTGACCCATGGACCTGGGAGTTGAACGCGACACATCGTCTTTGTGTGGTGAACATTTGTGGCAAGTTATATTGAAATCCATTGATAGATAAAGAAGTTACACACCGGACACGAAATTTGTGACAAAGTAATTGTACCCTGTGACCTTGACCTTTGACCTATGGACCTGGGAGTTGAAAGTGACACATCGTCTTTGTGTGGTGAACATTTGTGGCAAGTTATATTGAAATCCATTGATAGATAAAGAAGTTACAGACCGAACACGAAATTTGTTACGAAGTTATATTACCCTGTGACCTTGACCTTTGACCCATGGACCTGGGAGTTGAACGCGACACATCGTCTTTGTGTGGTGAACATTTGTGGCAAGTTATATTGAAATCCATTGATAGATAAAGAAGTTACTGGCCAGACACGAAATTTGTGACAAAGTAATTGTACCCTGTGACCTTGACCTTTGACCTATGGACCTGGGAGTTGAACGCGACACATTGTTTATGTGTGGTGAACATTTGTGCCAAGTTATATTGAAATCCATTGATAGATGAAGAAGTTACAGACCGGACACGAAATTTGTGACAAAGTAATTGTACCCTGTGACCTTGACCTTTGACCCATGGACCAGGGAGTTAAACGCGACACATCGTCTCTGTCTGGTGAACATTTGTGGCAAGTTATATTGAAATCCATTTATAGATAAAGAAGTTACAGACCGGACACGAATTTGGGACGGATGGAAGGACAGACGGACGGATGGACAGACAGACGGACGGACGGAAAGACGGACAATGCGATTACTATATGCCCGCCTTTGGGGGCATAAAAATGTCCCCGTGATACAAATAAACCGATTTCATTAATACTGATAATTTTTGTTCTACAACACAATATTATCGGCCTTTTCCGTTAAATTCTTCCGCGTTTTGCCGATGATCACCCGATCCCTCCATTGTTTACGTAATGGCTTTCTCGGAAGTGATCGGAGAATCGCGAATAGGGCGAACAGATAGAAACTAAAACCCAACCCGAATACAACTGAAACATCGGGGAGTAAAACCGGGATCGGGGATATCAAACACATGGATGTTTTGTCATTATAAAAGGTAATTGAATGAGGCTTTTTGCGATATACTACTTTTCAGCATATAAACAAATGAATTTTGTACATTTTTTAAAGTGTTTATGAAACACGTCAAATGTAGGGACATCCCCTTTAAGTGGCCACTTAATCCATTAACGTAAAAGTCTGTAAAAGCAGGTGGTTTCTTGATGCAAGACAAAAGTATCCTTGTTCTGCATTCAGCTACCATCCGTTTTAAAAATCCAGAATTTGATAAAGTCTAATTAGTGAAATTTTCCATGAAATTTTTTCCAAGTCCCATAACTCTGCAGAAAATCATCGAACCTGAACAGGAATAAGATATGCACATCTAGGCATGGTGCTGATGAATCCTATGAAGTTTCATGAACATTTGAGCAATGATTTTGGAGAAAACGCTTGGACAAAATTGTCCATGTAAAAATTTCAAAGTCCAATGACTCTGCAGAAAATCATCGACCCGGAACAGGAATATGATATGCACATCTAGGCATGGTGCTGATCAATCCGATGTAGTTTCATGAAAAATCGACCAAAGCTTTTGGACAAACCACGCAGACAAATTAAAATGAACAGATCGACGCCACGCACAAAAACAAAATGTCTCCCCAGTATACAGAGCTTCTGATCTCCTAATGTCCAACAAGTTTTATAAATAGTTATGTCTTATTATATCCCTCTCTATAACCTGAAGCAATATGGGCAGAATGGTGAAATCCTTTACAATAAGACTGGATCCAGATGAGATGCTGACTCCCAAGTAAACTGTTTTTGAAATGGAAATTATGCATGACGTAAAACACATTTGGTCAATGTTTATATGAACATACATGAACATAATTATTTACATTATACCTGTTTGTTGTACTGTGTGATTCCCAAACACGGGAAGACCCATGTGCATGACGCAGGAAGAACCTCATTGTCTCCGAAGTTGATCCACTGTTGTACCCGAGCAGCATCAGCCTGGGTGGTCCCTAGCAGCTCAGCATTTCCAACTAAAACAAAAATTCAATGTATTGTGTCAGGTTCTATGACCACTTTGCACAAGCATTTGTCGTCAGCAAAGTACCTGTCTGCTTCCAATCTCATTTTTTTCAAAAGTATAGACAGAGGTTCAAAATGTACTGATGAGATGCAGTTACTCAACTTCTCATCTGGATCCGAACTGCTTGCATAATTCATCACTGATTCGATGCAAGTGTGCAAAGAATTAACCCTTTCCTCCATAAATACGCCTTTTCTACGCCTCTGTAATAACCATTTCTTGAAACTATTGTGATAAATAGAGCATTTGCTCCTATAGGAGCAAATGCTCTATCACAATGGTTTCAAACTTGCAAAATTCTAAAATTTTACTTTTCTCTAGTAAAAGCTCCTTTTGGGTAGATTCATTCAAAGTTGGGATAGCCTATGGAAGAAAGGGTTAATGGAGCAAAAAGAGCACTACATGGGGATGTCAATGCTTGTCTGTAATTGCAAAACCCCATCTTTTTTCGCCCTTGTGACAACAGTGAAACACTGGGTGAAGTTTAGGGATGCTGTACTGATACTGAAACTGACAAAACAGATACGGCACCATGACCATGGCCATGACAATATCTCGACTAGTGAATCAGCGGCTGCCTATTTTCTTTTACTCCTGTTACCGGGATCCAATGTGTTTGACATATCATCCATATAATAAGGAGTCCATTCTGAAACTTGAGGCAGATGACATTCTTTGCAGACGAAAATTATCTGGTGCCAAGAGAGTTGAATATTGGAAAGATGACTGTTTATTCATCATGGTAAATCACAACAGTAAAGCAACTGCATGTTTAACAAGAGCTGTCCGCAGACAGCGCGCTCCACTTTCTTTAGTGCTGGATAGTGTAGTGGAAGTCTAAAGTCAGAAAGGGGAGATAACTATAGCAAAATTAATTTTAGGGTTACCTGCCCTTGTGAAATGGGTCCCCCTTGTAATAGTTAACATGTATACCAAAGTTGAACCAAATATCTTGGACAGTTTCTGAGACATAGACCTGAACATAAAACTTAACCAACAATGAAAAATCTAAGACGAAAACTTGCATAACTTGTGAAATGGGTTCCCCTTGTGATAGTAAACATACATACCAAATATGAACCAAATATCTTTGATGGTTTCTGAGAAAAGGGACCTTAACAAAAAGGTTAACCAACGCCGACGCCGACGAGAGGGTCATGACAATAGCTCCACTTTTTGAAAAAGTGGAGCTAAAAATCCTAATCTTGTACAGAAAAACATTCCTAGAGCAACCCATAAAATTAAATCGTATTGATAGTCTTTAGGTCAATCTACAACTTATATTTGCATAATGAAAGTCACGCAGAAAGGTCCTGCTAACCCTTTACCTCATACATGTTAACGCCTTTCCAAAGAGATCAGAGCTGCTCAGCTTATAAATGGACTAATGTAAATCTTATTCTACAAAGATTTCTCTGTACATATACAATTATCCATTTAATTAATATTAATTTATTACATGAAAATCCATGGTGTAAAAGGTCAAGTAGTCGCCTGCTTATTAAGATACCTTAGCATATTATCAAGCGGTTACTACAAGGTGCCACTGTACCTTAATTACCCCCAAGTATTCGGACAGACAAACTTGGAGCAAATAGTGCAGACCAAAATCAAGGAGCAGCAGTTTCATCAGGATCTACACTATTTGCCACTTTTTACACTATTTGCTACTATGTCAGTCTATTTTTTTTTTAAAAATTACGAGTGGAGGCTTAACACTGGACAAAAGTGATGCATAAAGCTCCTCTAGGAGCTTTCTGCAATAATTTTGTCTTGCATTACGCAACCACCTAATGAGTTTGTTTTTATCGGGTTTTAACAGTATTTCAGTCATATCACAACATCCAGCTAATTACAGGTGGAGGAACATCTTATGAGAACGGTATGTTTATTTATTATATGGTCAGTATGAACAGGTTATACTGCAGTACTTGGGTGTTGTAAGAGATACGCACTAATGCCGAACTATGTTCGATGCATATGATGCAGTCTCTTTTTCTATTCCTTCATCTCTTACATAAGTTGTCCATTGAATGACAATTATGTCTTACATTGAAGGTTTTACTTATCCTCAATCCTCAATCTTCAGTGACATGTAAAGATTAGAACTTAAAAACAAGAGGGCCAGAATGGCCCTGAAGCGCTCACCAGACAATCAGAGGAGAAGATTTTCAAAGTTTTCACTATATCCTTCTATAGAAAACTAGCCGGCCCTGGGGGGGGAAGGGGGGGGGGGGGGGGGGCCCCAATTATTTCCCAAAAGGGCACAATTTATATAACTTTTGTAGAGGATCTGAACAAGATGCTATGTGCCAAATATGAAAGCTAAGAACACTATAGGTTCAGAGGAGAAGATTTTCAAAGTTTTCACTAAATGTTTCTATTGAAAACTGCACCCCTGAGGTGGGCCAATTTTAACCCCAGGGGCATAATTTATATAACTTTTGTAGAGGACCTGATCATAATGCTATGTGCCAAATATGAAAGCTGAGAACCTTCCAGTTTCAGAGGAAAAGGTATTCAAAGTTTTACTATATATTTCTACAGAAAACAAGGCATCCCTGGGGCGGGGCAATTTTGACCCCTGGGGCATAATTTATATAACTTTTGTAGAGGACCTGAACAAGATGCTATGTGCCAAATATGAAAGCTAAGAACACTATAGGTTCAGAGGAGAAGATTTTTCAAAGTTTTCACTATATGTTTCTAATTGAAACTGATCACCCCTGGGGCCAGGTCAATTTGGACCCCAGGGGCATAATTTATATAACTTTTGTAGAGGACCTGAGTATGATGCTATGTGCCAAATATGAAAGCTGAGTACCTTCCAGTTTCAGAGGAGAAGATTTTCAAAGTTTTCACCATACGATTCTATTGAAAACTGGCTACCCCTTGGGCGGGGCCAATTTTGACCCAAGGGACATAATTTATATAACTTTTGTAGAGGACCTGAACATGATGCTATGTGCCAAATATGAAAGCTGAGAACCTTCCAGTTTCAGAGGAGAAGATTTTCAAAGTTTTCCATATATGTTTCTATTGAAAACTAGCCACCCCTGGGGCGGGGTCAAGTTTGACCCCAGGGGCATAATTTATATAACTTTTGTAGGTAACCTGAACATGATACTATGTGCCAAATATGAAAGCTGAGAACCTTACAGTTTCAGAGGAGAAGATTTTTCAGTTTTCACTATGTGTATCTATTGAAACTAACCACCCCTGGGGCGGGGTCAAGTTTGACCCCAGGGGCATAATTTATATAACTTTTGTAGATAACCTGATCATGATACTATGTGCCAAATATGAAAGCTGAAAACCTTACAGTTTCAGAGGAGAAGATTTTCAAAGATTTCACTATATGTTTCTATTGAAAACTGACCACCCCTGGGGTGGGGCCAATTTTGACCCCAGGGGCATAATTTATATAACTATTGTAAAGGACCTGAACATGATGCTATGTGCCAAATATGAAAGCTTAGAACCTTCTAGTTTCAGAGGAGAAGATTTTCAAAGTTTTACTATATATTTCTATAGAAAACAAGGCACCCCTGGGGCGGGGCCAATTTTGACCCAAGGGGCATAATTTATATAACTTTTGTAGAGGACCTACAGATGATGCTTTGTACCAAAGATGAAAGATGAGAACCCTGTAGATTCAGAGGAGAAGATTTTTAAAGGTTCAAATTGTTGACGCGGGACGACGGACGACGCACACCGCACGACGACAGGCGATCACAAAAGCTCACCCTGAGCACTTTGTGCTCTGGTGAGCTAAAAAAAGAAAAAAAAAGCACCAATATACTCTTTTGATTTAATCGAAATACTTTTCTCTACAATCAGAATTTGTTTGAATGCTTAAATGTACCCATATATTCCTTGTTCCACCCTTTACCTGATAACTCCTTTTGCAATTCCGACTCTCATTTTTCTTGTTTAAAACTTTAAATGACCTAACCTTGATCTAAGACACCTCAAATATTTACTGTCATATATATATATATATATAAGCTATCTATATACCAAATCTGATCACATTATGTCTTTCTTCTCTAAAGTTATTGTCAAAAAACGTTTTTTCTATTTTTGATATTGATGAATTCTTTACTCAGAACAAGAGCTGCATACGACGTCAGTGCTAGTCTGATTTGGTGCTTGTTCAGCTAAATCAAATTTATGGTTCTTATGCAGGGGCATTCTCCTCAATCAAACCTCCCCACAAATGAAGTTTCATGTTGATACCTCTTACACTTTTCGGGTAATGAGCTACATTAAATTTTTGCACGCTGCCGAGTACGACTACAACTATGACCCATTCATCACAATAGCTTGATTTTTCTTCCAAACAGAAGAGCTAAACAAGAGCACCGCAAGCGGGTGCCAACGCTCATCTGTCGTTATTGTCAAGATTAACATGTATACCAAAAATGAAGGTTGTAAATGAAAAGTAGAAGTTATGGTCAATGTTAAGATTTCGGAGGACGACAATGATGCCGGAGTTACGACAATAGCTCGTGATTTCTTTGAAACAGACGAGCTAAAAATGGACAATCTAGAGCAAGAACAGCCTTCATTAAGATTATGATAGATCAGACTACAGTTTCTACAAGTACCAAATATTCCTGCATAAATATGCCAATATATAAACTCAGCTAATAAATATTCACGTTTTATTATTTCTTACATGAATATCCAACAGGGAAAGGGTTAAAGAAGTTTCAAATGATTCAAACTTTAACCAACACCAATGCCAAAACTCTGGCCAGTACAATAGTCTCGGGCGAGTACAATAGTCTATCTAAAAAAAACAAGAGGGCCAAAATGGCCCTGACATCGCTCACCAGACAATCAGAGGAGAAGATTTTCAAAGTTTTCACTATATGTTTCTATTGAAAACTTAACACCCAAGGGGCGGTGCCAATTTTGACCCCATGGACACAATTTATATAACTTTTGTAGAGGACCTGAACATGATGCTGAAAGAATGTAGTGAAAGAATGGATAGAGCATAGACCACTGGAACTTGTATTAATTCTTTGGATGCTAGAGGCGGACTCTCCCACCACTAATGACCTATGCAAACAGTTTGGATCCAGATCAGGCCCCACATAATGTGGGGCCTGATATGATATCCAAATTGTTTGTAAATGAGACTGAACTTCTGAAAAACTTAGAAAGAAAGTGTGTAGTGGGATTCTCCCACCACTAATGACCTATGTTTGGATTCAGATAAGGGCCAAAATAATGTGGGGCCTGATCTGATATCCAAACTGTTTGTCAATGAGACTGAACTTCTGAAAAACTTAGAAAGTAAGTGTGTAGTTAGGATAACTTATGAATATGCTGCAGACAACAATTTAGCAGATGACAAAATTACCCAGCATGCAAAGAGTAAAGCTGAAATTCACAACAGATATGCTCTATATTGATATCTGGTAGCTTAATGCAGGGCATAGGTATTGAAAAAAAAGCTTTAAGAGTGTTCTGCATATTGAGAATTATCCACAGTTTTCTCAATCTTAAATGAGTGTGTGTTATTTGTCTAAACACAATTTCTACTCTACTGATCAGGCTAAGGGTGATTATATAAGAACTCACACTGACTGGTCTCAGCTCTGCAGGCTGATATTTAGGAGAAACCTTTAGACTGTAGTTTCTGATATGAAGAAGTCTATACACACAGGGTAGGGCCAATTTTAACCCCAGAACTATGATACTTATAAAACTCATAAAGTTATGCTAAGTAAATCTATACACCAAATATCTAAGCTCTGGGACATGTAGTTTCTGACAAGAATGTTTTTAAAGTTTTTCCTATGCATAACTAGTGATCCCATGGGCTGTTTAAGCAGTCCGCTACAAACAAGAGGGCCAGAATGGCCCTGAAGCGCTCACCAGACAATCAGAGGAGAAGATTTTCAAAGTTTTCACTATATGTTTCTATAGAAAACTAGCCGGCCCTGGGGCAGGCCAATTTTGACCCCAGGGGCGTAATTTATATAACTTTTGTACAGGACTTGAACATGATGCTATGAGCCAAATATTAAAGCTGAGAACCTTTCAGTTTCAGGAGAAGATTTTCAAAGTTTTCTCTATATGTTTCTGCTGAAAACTACCCACCCCTGGGGCGGGGCCAATTTTGACCCCAGGGCCATAATTCATATAACTTTTGTAGAGGACCTATACATGATGCTATGTGCCAAATATGAAAGCTGAGAACTTTCCATATTCAGAGAAGAAGATTTTCAAAGTTTTCACTATTTGTTTACATTGAAAACTGCCCACCCCTGGGGCGGGGCCAATTTTGACCCCAGGGGCATAATTTATATAACTTTTGTAGAAGACCTGAACATGATGCTATGTGCCAAATATGAAAGCTGAGAAACTTCTGATTTCAAAGAAGAAGATTTTCAAAGATTTACTATATGTTTCTATTGAAAACTTCCCACCCCTGGGGCGGCCCCAATTTTGACCCCAGGGGCATAATTTATATAACTTTTGTAGAGGACCTGAACATGATGATCTGTGCCAAATATGAAAGCTAAGCGCCTTCCAGTTTCAGAGGAGAAGATTTTCAAAGATTTCACTATTTGTTTCCATTGAAAACTGCCCACCCCTGGGGCGGGGCTAATTTTAACCCCAGGGCCATAATTTATATAACTTTTGTAGAGGACCTGAACATGATGCTATGTGCCAAATATGAAAGCTGAGAACCTTCTAGATTCAGAGGAGAAGATGTTCAAAGTTTTCACTATACATTTCTATTGGAAACTGCCCACCCCTGGGGCGGGGCCAATTTTGACCCCAGGGCCTTAATTTATATAACTTTTGTAGAGGACCTGCATATGCTGCTCTGTGCCAAATATAAAAGATGAGAGCCTTTCAGTTTCAGAGGAGAAGATTTTCAAAGATTTCATTATTTGTTTCTATTGAAAACTGCCCACCCCTGGGGCGGGGCCAATTTTGACCCCAGGGTCATAATTTTTATAACTTTTGTAGAGGACCTGAACATGATGCTATGTGCCAAATATGAAAGCTAATAACCTTCTGGTTTCAGAGGAGAAGATTTTCAAAGTTTTACTATATGTTTCTATTGAAAACTTCCCACCCCTGGGGCGGGGCCAATTTTGACCCCAGGGGCATAATTTATATAACTTTTGTAGAGGACCTATAGGTGATGCTATGTACCAAAGATGAAAGCTGAGAACCCTGTAGATTCAGAGGAGAAGATTTTTAAAGGTTCAAATTGTTGACGCCCGACGACGCACGCCGACGGACGACAGACATCTGGCGATCACAAAAGCTCACCCTGAGCACTTTGTGCTCTGGTGAGCTAAAAACTGGCAATCCCTGGGTGGGACTAATTTTGACCCGAGGGGCATAATTTATATAACTTTTGTAGAAGTCCTGAAGTTTAAGCTATGTGCCAAATATGAAAGCTGAGGACCTTCTAGTTTTAGAGGAGATGATGTTCAAAGTTTTCACTATATGTTTCTATTGAAAACTGAAAACCCCTGGGGCAGGGCCAATTTTGACCCAAGGGGTATAATTTATATAACTTTTGTAGAGGACCTACAGATGATGCTATGTGCCAAAGATGAAAGCCGAGACCTCTGTTGATTCAAAGGAGAAGAACGTTTAAAGGTTCAAATTGTTGATGACGGACGACGGACGCCGACGGACGGACATCAGGCGATCACAAAAGCTCATCCTGAGCACTTTGTGCTCTGGTGAGCTAAAAATGTGTAAAGTTGGCCATACATGACCCTACAAGTCAACAAATGAAGTTTCATCTCTATATTTAGACTTACAAGTGAAGAAAAGATTGATATTTATCTTACCATAATGAGCAATTGCGTTGCTTTCAAAAACACAGTCACCATTGCTAGCTTCAAAGGCAGGAACCTACAAATTGAAGATTAAACAGAAATGTAAACAAGAGCACCACATGTGGGTGCCAACGCTCGTCTGTTCGACCAGGGTTTTCATTTTCATTCATAACAACCAATTATTTTCTGAACATAGCAGATTGCACCGACATGTTCTCAGATTGAATTTTCAATTTCAATAAGCAATCAGCTGAAAATGAAAACCCTTTCGACTGTGGCCCTTATGACTGTGAACAAGGTGTGAAGTTTTATAAGACTTGCATGAATAGTAAAGAAGCAATAACTAACGTTTAAACAACCCAAAAAAACACAAAACAGACAAGCTAGTTTTATTTCACCCTTTACTTCATATAAACAAACTTTTTAACTTATTTGCAAACACAGATGAACAAGATTAAATGGCTCCTGTAGGAGCAAACTGATCAGGGTCTGCTCTGCTTGCTTATGAAATTACATAGATCAGATCTTAGTGTTATTGTAAAAGCTCAACATTCCCTTGAAATTCTGCAATTATAAAAATGAAGTTGATGAATATTCTTGAAGTGATCAACTCATGAATGCATATAAGTTAATTTGGGAAAGGGTTAACCCTGAACTCCATGAATATTTATCGATATATGAAATAATGACATTATGAATATGAATTGGCTGAATTTATATGACATGAAGACCGGAAATTTTGGCCATGGCTGTAAGTGGCCACTACAGGACCATTCCAATGAAAAAACTATTACACCTGTATAAACGGTCACATGCCTAACGCGGCCAGCCTATTTCATCCCAAGTGGCATATACATACTGAGATAAGCGGACAGGTGTTCTACAAATGTAAAGCGTGTAAACAATTTTCACAGCTATCGATCGGCAACAGCATACATTTTGCCACCTTTGAATGCATGCAAGTAACACCAGCGAGTAACAGTCATGACCCATTTGGACCCCTTATTCAATTATCACAGGTTCTTTTGTTTGTTTACAAAGTGTATCTGTTCACACCATGTTAATTGGGGTTTGTACGCCTCAGAATTTCCCAAGATTCTAAATCACATGTGAACTAGCTGGTTCCCAACTTCCGCTCTACAAGTACATGTACTGTACATGAACGTAATATTCGGGAAACCAGTTATGTCAAACACAGCAACGTGGTTTATAAGATACACCCCATTCTAGGCAAATTTAACACATACTGGCATGTGTATTACTCCAAATGAGAGAACTGACACTTATGGATATCATACGGGACAAAAAGGATGAAGAATGACAAACATGGCATATTGTTTCGATATGACTTGGGATTATAACAGGTACTTCAGAATATCAATTAGTATGCCGTTTTCCTGTGGATTTCGTGGGTCTTAAATGGAAAATTATCTTATGAGTATGACAGGTGTGCCTTCCAAGTGTTTTTTTGTTGCATAGTAATATTTTAAAACATTTATTTATCTTGAAATAATAATTTTCAGACAAAAATCATCTAAAGTGTTAATTTTACTTGTTAAATAGAGCGAGTCGTCTGCTACGAGATCTTGACCTATTTTCCTTTTGATTCGTGGGCTCTAATTGGTCAGTTTTAAAATATCATTTCCGGGCAAGAAAATTCATGTTGCCGGATTTTTTGCGGGACGATTCGGTCTGACAAAAAATCATAACAATGATTTTTTTAAAATAATTGGTTATATATAACGCAATTGAAGAAAAATAAACATAACCCTCGATAACGTAATGGCGTTTTCCAAAATGGCGGATAAATAAAATCCAATTTAATGTTTTGATAGATGGCCCCCAAAAGGTCCATGTAAGG
The DNA here is from genome assembly GCA_963576725.1 of Azorinus chamasolen. NCBI lineage: Eukaryota > Metazoa > Mollusca > Bivalvia > Cardiida > Solecurtidae > Azorinus > Azorinus chamasolen. Next base: position 70,533,840 of record OY755235.1, read on the forward strand.
GTCTGCAGAAAGGTCCCCATATTAACGAGCCCTTTTCATAGAGGTTATTGACAAAAACTGGGTCACGGAAATTAACTCTGTTTTGAGAAAACTCCGTGATTACACATCCCACGAATCAATGAGAAACCACGAATCAATGAGAAAAAGGCATACATAATACATGTCAGTCTCCATCATATTTACTTGAAAGTATGCTTGGTAACCTACATCTGGTTTAAGCGATCACCTGCTGCAAGTGGCCACATAACTGACAAGAAAGTGTCTGGGGGAACATTTGTCACTTACTGGCAGAAGTTAGACATCAAGAGAGAAAGGATCTATAATTGTAACCAGGGCTGCTAAACTCCCTTCATTTCCTTTGGCAAACCCATTCAAAAAATTAATTGTTTGCATTCTGATATAAAATAAATCAATAAATGTACGAGCCGACCATGAAAATTACATGTCATTACGTCATTAAAGAATTCGTCTGTCAATAATGACAGCTCGATACTGAGCCAGGCTCGGAAGCAGCGCTTTAGTTCAGAATGGTCGTCACAAAGTTTATAATACCTTTCCAAGTGGAAACTTGGCTTGAAAGTCTTTCGAAGTATTCGTCTCTCCAAACTTGAATTTGGAATCAACTGTCACTTTGGCCTCACTATATTCGGCCGCAATTAGAGCTTTGAAGGCCCTGAAGTTGTTTGGGTACGTATACAGAGTCTGAAAAAGTCGTAAATACAAAATGAGTTACTAAAGTCAGTCAGAAAATAACTCCATATATGTAATCATTTACTTAGTTTGTGCTAGGATGACCGATGTTAAAGATATTCAACGATATTCATACAAATGCCACGCATATTACCCCTGACGCCATTACACCGGCTAAAAAAGGAAGTTGAACACAAGTTCACTTCCGATCATGCGCCCTGTTGACATTGAACATTATTTCAAGCACCCGGATGTCACTGCAGCAACTGGAATAATCTACTGACATATTATTTTCGCTGCAAATATGGTAATTATTTCTTGTTGTAGCAAATTGTGTGACAATTGGACTTAAACAACTATTTTAAACTAGTGTGTTTCTTAACATGCATATATTATGTCTTTCTTTTTCCGTACCTATCAAAGTAAATAATGACAATTCAATTATGTAGTATCAAGTAAATCGGGTGGGGTAATATGTATGAGATTAAGACAGTTATATCTGGTTTCAGTGATTTATTTTTTTCAGGATAACAGTGATGTAATAGAACTGATGGTCGTCATGATCATGCGAAATACTAGAGAATGATTAATTTTTTTACAATATAAGCCCAGGTTTTTTCTTCACACATTATATTCACAATTGTAAATTTGCCTTTCTTTGACTGAGCAACAAAGTGTACCCTGCCATACATATGTTGATTGTATAATTTCCAAATGTTCAAGGATCTCCTACTTAAATTCAGAATTTATGTACTTCACAAAAGCAGGTGCAAATTGCGTGGTGGCTAGGTTGGATACCTGTACCAGAACAGGACAATATTCATTTCGAAAAATACCGATACTCGGATAGTTCTCTGAAAAGAACTAAAAATATCAATTATACCAGAATAAATCCCAATAGGGAGAATCGCCGTGATGTCACGTGCACCTGTTATCTTAGGCGAAAAAAGCTTGGTGGGCAAAAAGACTGACAGCTGATATATAAACAATAACAGAAACATTGACAACACTTTGAAAATATCAGTTAAAATTAATAAAAAACGATTATGTTGCAATCGTTGATGATAATTACATCGATAGTACGTGTAAAAACTTAAACACGGACCGAAAATTGATTCTGGAAGATGAATATATTATATTTACAAGATACAAAAATCTTTATTTGGATTCGGTTGTATAACAAATAACACAACATGTCTACAATAAACTGCTTGCCGACTACTGATATCATGAATATTTATTAAATTAGTTTTTATAATAGCATATGTACTGAGGATGTTTTGGTATTGGAAAAAACTGTAGTCAGATCCAATATAAATTCATAAGAAAACAGAGAATACCCAGATCCGGGTCTACTCTGTCTGCAAGCATGTGAAAAAACGTCGATGTTTTCAGAACTTTTACTTCTGTTGCCGGGTCATGTCAGGTATACATTTTTAGCTGAATTCATAACTTAAGGATGGTTGTCGGTGGTTTTTAACATTTCCCTGTTGAATATTTATGTTAGAAAAAGATGACATCATTAATATTTATTAGCTGATTTTTATAATGGTATAGAAACACATGCCTTTTTTGGTACTGGTAGCAATGAAGAGTCAGATCTGATATAATTTCATAAGCAAACAGTGCACCCGATCATAAGGCTCCAATATCCATCAGATCTTGGTCTACTCCGTTTGCAAAGGCATGAAAACTGTTTATAAATAAAATGTATGGTAAAGGTATTTATAAGCAAACAGAGCAGGAACTGTATGAGCCCAGGGTTTCCACTGGACAAAATATTTTTTTAGCCACTTTATATGGGTCAGAGGGGAAAATTTATAGTTCAGGTCTGAGGATCATTTGTACAAGTGAACAAACCATCAGAATGTGTCGAGCAACTGAGCTCATCTCCCGAACGGCCAACGGTCTTTCTACCATTTTACCCTACCACCCAAAATACCATTAGCTGGAACGTCTCATTAGAACATTTTAACTGCTTTCGGTTGAATTTTGTTCACACCTTTTGCATTCGAATTTGATCAAGAATTGAATGGACAGCATCTAACTGGAAATTGACCGAAACCCTATCTAGAATTCATGACAAAACATATGCCTACGTCCACAAAAGTGCAGTTCGGAAGTTGAAAAATGAACGTGTACGATTAAGTGCGACAGGAGTAGAAGTGTTCAGAAGAACATGTTCTACTGCCATCATCATTTCCTTCCGAGAAAACGAAGAGAGGAGATGCGAAATAAAAAAATTTACGTATTAATGTTCCAATTTGACAGAGTATATTGACCACAAAGAACTTTTCTACCTTCAGTTTATGACCGTGTTTGATTGCAATTTTGTTCTGATTTTGTTCTGAAAGTGACGAATCGAACGCGCCTATGGTTATCGTGTTCTATAGGCTCTTAATCAGTGTGTGTATTGGCAAACAACCTGTCAGTTTGACACGAGGGTGCCCGAGGCGATGAGATTAATAATCCACAGCTAATTCCCAGATAAACGGTTAATTAAGGTAAATTTTAAAATTTAGGACTGCAGAAAAAAAATATGCTTGGTCAATTTTTTTTTCGCCACTCTCGAATTTTTTTTGCCATTTGCGAAAGTGGCGAACGGCAGCGGAAACCCTGGGAGCCATATCGAGGGCTTGGTGCAAAACTATTCTAACTCCTTCACTAAAGTGAAGGAGTTAGAATAGTTTTCCACCAAGCCCTCGATATGATCTGGGTCTTCACTGTTTGCAAATGCATGAAAACACGTTTATATTAGAGAAAGGGTTACATCTTTGAATGCTTAAATTTTAAGGTGGAATGGCCCGTCATTGTTTAACTGTAGATTCCATTCATTATATATATAATAAGACTTTATATTTTAAATTTACTATATATGAATTTGAATAATATTTATATTACGTAACAGGAATGCTTCTTATGTAACAACTACCAAACAATGTGCCAATTGTCTAAAGTTGGAACAATAGAAGCATGGGTGAGAATTTTCCGCTGAATTCTGCGGATTTTGTATCAGTCAGGGCTGTTTTTAAGATTGATGTAAATCCGATGAGAAATTTGAGGGGGGGGGGGGTTGTTATGACAAATCATCTGGGAAATTACTATTCGTCGGTATAGTTTCTTTTACTTTTCCAAGTAAATCCGGGTTTAATAACGTTTATCACGTCAACAGCTTTATTTCGATTCAGCTATTCGAATAACGAGAATCTTGTCCAATAGCCAATCAAAACGCTCGTATTATGCAGCGTTCGTTCTAACATTCCAAGATGGCGTCCGTGTTATAAATTTGGTATCTGGTTCCACCAATTTTTCTGATATTAACTCAAAAAATGAGAAGCATAGGCAGAGATTGCGATAAAAGTGTGAAAAATAAGTTCAACCTAAGGTGTCTAGAGAAAGAAATGACGCTGACATTCGGTAAAGAAACGAGAAAAGTGATAATTGACAATTTCGTGAAACCGAAAGTAAACTTCCCGGGCGAGGGGTCCATGTATAATACTGAAAACTTTGTTCCAAACAAATGGATTGCGGAAAACACGGCTGTGTAGCCTTCGAGAAACATAAAAAAAACAATGCTCAACATGTATACATGTAGTTATTAAAACAGCCGTTTCCAGTCACAGGTAAAAAACTGTAATGTCAAGTATTATTTACCAGAAACTGGTGTCTGTCAATACCTATTCATAGCTAAAGGAATTGATCAAGATGTACCGATTCAGAAAATTTATATTTTGTTGTTATAATGCAGTTTAATGAATTAGAAGATATTTTATGATGATATAAAATTAATAGTTTGAGTGTGAACTTTGAGTAGAAATTGTGACTATAAATGAGCTTTGGCCTCTTTTTAGCTCACCAGAGCACAAAGTGCTCAGGGTGAGCTTTTGTGATTGCCAGATGTCCGTCGTCCGTCGGCGTGCGTCGTGCGGTGTGCGTCGTCGGGCGTCAACAATTTGAACCTTTAAAAATCTTCTCCTCTGAATCTACAGGGTTCTCAGCTTTCATCTTTGGTACATAGCATCACCTATAGGTCCTCTACAAAAGTTATATAAATTATGCCCCTGGGGTCAAAATTGGCCCCGCCCCAGGGGTGGGAAGTTTTCAATAGAAACATATAGTAAAACTTTGAAATCTTCTCCTCTGAAACCAGAAGGTTATTAGCTTTCATATTTGGCACATAGCATCATGTTCAGGTCCTCTACAAAAGTTATATAAATTATGACCCTGGGGTCAAAATTGGCCCCGCCCCAGGGGTGGGCAGTTTTCAATAGAAACAAATAATGAAATCTTTGAAAATCTTCTCCTCTGAAACTGAAAGGCTCTCATCTTTCATATTTGGCACAGAGCAGCATATTCAGGTCCTCTACAAAAGTTATATAAACTATGCCCCTGGGGTCAAAATTTGGGCCGCCCCAGGGGTGGGAAGTTTTCAATAGAAACATATAGTAAACCTTTGAAAATCTTTTCCTTTGAAATCAGAGGTTTCTCAGCTTTCATATTTGGCACATAGCATCATGTTCAGGTCCTCTGCAAAAGTTATATAAATTATGCCCCTGGGGTAAAAATTGGCCCCGCCTCAGGGGTCGGCAGTTTTCAATAGAAACAATAGTGAAATCTTTGAAAATCTTCTCCTCTGAAACTGGAAGGCGCTCAGCTTTCATATTTGGCACAGAGCATCATGTTCAGGTCCTCTACAAAAGTTATATTAATTATTGCCCTGGAGTCAAAATTGTCCCCACCCCAGGGGTGGGCATTTTTCAATGGAAACAAATAGTGAAAACTTTGAAAATCTTCTTCTCTGAATCTGGAAAGTTCTCAGCTTTCATATTTGGCACATAGCATCATGTATAGGTCCTCTACAAAAGTTATATGAATTATGGCCCTGGGGTCAAAATTGGCCCCGCCCCAGGGGTGGGTAGTTTTCAGCAGAAACATATAGAGAAAACTTTGAAAATCTTCTCCTCTGAAACTGAAAGGTTCTCAACTTTAATATTTGGCTCATAGCATCATGTTCAAGTCCTCTACAAAAGTTATATAAATTACTCCCCTGGGGTCAAAATTGGCCTGCCCCAGGGCCGGCTAGTTTTCTATAGAAACATGTAGTGAAAACTTTGAAAATCTTCTCCTCAGATTGTCTGGTGAGCGCTTCAGGGCCATTCTGGCCCTCTTGTTTCATTAACAGCCATTCTCACCCCTGTAGAAGATAACTATGTTTTGACTAATTAGATCTATGGCTAAGCATAAATTTTAAAACCCGACGATTTAGATCTATTAAAAAAGTTAGTTTATTGTGAATTATAGTTCTAAAGATAATTTAGATTGATGTGATCTAGATCCAGGGCTTTTTTTCGGTCGATTTTATAGCCGTTTTAAGGCTATATTCCCAATGGCAAAAAGTATGTTTTTTTCCCAATTTGAAGGAAAAAATTCCTAATCAAAAGACTAAAATGTAATAAAGAGGCAAAAATTATTCATATGTCATCTAATTGCCCATTTTTGAGGTCCACAAGGTATTTGTGCATTCTTTGAGTGGAACAGAACATCATTTAATGGTATAAAATGCTAAAATATTTGTTGCAAAACTTATTTTGATATGTTCTATTTTCCCAATTTTGTTAAAACGATGCAAAAAATTCCCAATGCTAGGGGTACGGGTCATGTTCCCAAAATGGTCAGAAAAAGCCCTGAGATCTATTCTAAAATACTTTTACTAGATCTTCTACAGTACTGTACAGTAGCCAGAAAGACATTTTAAAACACACGAATGAACGCCATGAGACTATATCTTAATATCTAGATCTTATTAAAATAAAATATGTTGATGATCTTAATTATTCGACATATCAGGCATGTCCAACAAATAAATAAGAATGTCTCCCCAGGGCTCAAGCTGGAGCTCTCCATCAGGGAGAAGTTTTGTGGTATCGAGGGAGAAGTTTGATCCTGATTTTGGATCCCCCTATATGTTCTATATATAAAACTTCTCCCTCAGCTCAAAACAGGGAGAAGTCAGCAGGGTTAGGGAGGCTTTTTCTCCCAAATCGCCCTCTTGCTTGAGCCCTGCTCCCATTTCAAAGAAAGCTCAGTCAAGGAATCTTTTTTTTTTTCCGAATTTCAGCTGGTGATTCTATATAGGGCCGATAGTTCAAGCTTCTTGTTGTATCTATCATTGGAAACTAAAACATGATTGTCATTATAGTCAGAGGATATAGTAAATGTACAGAAATCAACAATTCATAACCAACACAGTCATTAAATGATGTGTAGGCTAACTATTGCTTAGCCTATACATAGGTTGTTAATGGTGTTTTTGCCCACCAGTTAACTGCGCATGCGCAAAATCGATAGGTTTGTTTACAAACAGCGATTCACTCTATATCCGTTAATTTCAGGATATACTAAAGCAGCGTTAATTTCAGGATATACTAAAGCAGCATTACACATGCACTTGTTCCCCACCAGTATTGCAGCTAGGACGCCCAATCATGCGATTCCCTATCACGCTGTTCCCTCTTTTTTCTGACCCCCTTTTTTCACTGGAGGGGGGGGGGGGTTCCTAAAAAATACCCTCCCTCAGGCTGTCAAAACAGTTTGTAGCGAGTAGTGCTTTCATATATCGATTCTGAACCGGATATTTGTAAACTGTCATGTAGGGTTTTCCCCAGGCATTTAACCCTTTCCTCCATAAATATGCCTTTCTGCGCCCCTGTAAAAGTCACTTTTTGAAACCATTGTGATAAAATGTGCATTTGCTCCTATGGCGCAAATGCTCTATTTATCACAATGGTTTCGAAACTACACAATTCTAAAACAAATCATTTTCTGTAGTAAATGCTCCTTTTCGGTAGATTTATTCAAAGAGGTTGGGTCTTAAAATAGCCTATGAGGGAATGGGGTTGAGGCATGTCGCATGCAACATGCCTTTATGTCAAAATATCTCTTGCAACATGCCCTAATTTTCAAAGGACTTTTATAAATATTACATTAAAATTTTGAGTTACTTTAAATGCCCATATTCATAATTACTATAAAATTCTGTGCTGTTTATAATCAGATCTATGTGTATGAAAACGATTTCAATTTCATAAAATAATGCCTATTTGTTATATTGAAACCAGATATACGCATCGAATGCAACATGCCGTCATAAATTTCTGGGGATAATTCTAAAAAATTTCCTTTTCTCTAGTTAATTCTCCTTTTCAGTAGATTTATTCAAAGAGGTTGGGTCTGAAAATAGCCTATGGAAGAAAAGGTTAAAAAAGGACAAAATTAATGAGAGAAAAATCTCATTGACTGTCTGGTCCAAAATGATCCCTGCAGTCAGTCAAACTGTTGCCTAGCCCTTATTTACTTATATAACTGTATGCCTTTTAACACCTTTGCAAACAGAGAAGTTAAAGATCATATACATGTAGCTTCCTGTAGGAGCAGTCTGATCAGGCTCTGCTCTGTTTGCTTATGGAGATTAATAAAATCAAGCATGGGTTTTGTTAAAGACGGGGGTTTCTATACCCGAGGTTGGTCTGTTCCAGTCGGAAACGAGCTTTAGCGAGTTTCCGATAGGAACAGACCAACCGAGGGTATAGAACCCCCCCGGCTTTAACAAAACCCGTGCTTGATTATTTTTCTCGCTGATATACGCCCTAAAACCAAGCAAATTAACGAATTCTGTGAAGTACTACTTTACACTGCGTAAAACAACTTCCATATCTAATAGCAACAGACTGCAGCATAACTTTAGGCGTGACATCAAAATGACGTCATTTGTTTTGGCGTAAAATATAAATGACTGAGTGACTACAAAACAACGTATTCGGTTAATTAAATAGGCTTTAAAAGTGTTTATATGATTAATAGAATTTCATATTCGTGCTAATTACTTATATTTATTTCAATTCATAAGGCTGTTGCCTATAGAAATGTTGGTATAATTCTGTAAGAATTCCTTCCCTTGTATTGATTTTACCCAATCGCGCGTATGAATACACTAGTCACGGGGTGTTCCAGATAAGGATTTCTAGTACGGTTATTTTTAGTAACTCAGCTTATCTAGCACGGCTGAGAAGCGAGAAATATAGATCTCTCATTCTGCAATGTCTGCCATGGCTAAACTTTCCTGTGTTTTTGTACCATTATAAAAATGTTATAAACAATTAATTTTTATGATGTCATAATTTATGACATAAATATTCATGGACAGGAGTAAAGGGTTGAGCATTATGGTAAATGCTGAAATGTGAACAAATGTTTAGCCATGAAATTACTAATAGGGTGAGATATTTTTTGTACATGACATATAATGCAATTGAAATACATGTACAATACAATTCGATAGAAAACAATACTCAAGGTGTGGTAAGTCTTATTCTAGAAATTTTAGAGATGAAAATTTTGTTAATCCATTTCCTCATATTGACACCTTTTGACACCTCTGTAAAAGTAATTTGTTGAAACCATTGAGATAAATAGAGCATTAATTTGCTCCATTTATCACAATGGTTTCAAAACTACACAATTTCTAGATTTATTCAAAGTGTTTGAGTTAAAAAATAGCCTATGAGGTAATGGATTAACAGAAGACATTACAAGATACAAGATGACTCTTAAAGTTTTGCCTCAGATCTGCTCAGTTAATAGATCTGCTCAGTAATTTATTAAAAATGTTTTTGGTTTGTTTTTCAGGGGAACGAAAATTCTCTTCCTATGGAATTATGCTCAAACTGTAAGTATTATGTTAGCTTGATCTTTCACTCTTTTAGACTGTGTAACAAGGAACATTTTGTGATTTCTTGATCACTGTAATTTCAGATAAAAGGGTAGGGGTTTCGGTAACTTTCCATAGAACACAGAGTCCAAATCTGGAGAGGGACAGGTCATGGGGGGATAGGAGTGGTCCTCACACTAGAAAAAATGAATTAAAGGATGAAAAATCCTGCAATTTGATTTTTTTTTCCTCAGGAGGATATTATGATTTCTGTTTGTGGGGACCTTATTGTGGTGTAGAGTTCATCAAACAATTGTCTTGTACTATTTACATGTATCTAAAATTCTAGCCATCATCTTCTATATTAGCTAATTGGAATTTGTCCGCACTTTTTAGATGTGTAATGGTCTTTAGTTGATCTTTTATGGGCGAATGACTCATATACATGTATGTATTTCAATTTACCAATCGCAATGGGTCTTTTACAGAGGTGTTGAAAGGTGTCAATATGCGGGAATTGGTTACCACATCAAAGCTTTGCCAAAGTGGAAGCTGGAAAATCATATCTCTATTTTTCCATAAGCAAACAGCATACCCTGATCGGACCGCTCCTATAAGACCGTCTGATTTGGGTTGACTCTGTTTGAAAAGGCATAGACAGACATATTTATGGAGTAACGGTTTAATTTTAAAACAATTAAAGTTAAAAAGTTTTTCTGCCAGTTGCCTTCCTGTCCTCAAACAGCTCTTTGAGAATAGCTCTTGCTTATTTCTCCATGAAACGGTATCTTGTTGGGGTACTCATTTGATTTTTAGTAAGTACTGATAAAATAGGGTTTAGGTGACAGGGGTGTAAATTTTTTTCAAAAGCTACTCGCCCTGCAGGACTAGTGACTACTGAAATCCACTCGCCCTTATGCAACTTTCACTCGCCCTAGATTTTTCATACATATGTACTCTTTAAAAACCGGTGTGATCTACGGTATATCCTATGAAGTTGATTATGAACGGAGATAAAAATTGAAAGTATATATTTTTATTGCAAAAAATAAGCCTGTTTAAACTTCAAATCACTAAGCCATGCAGGATCAGTGCAACTTTGTATGATCTATTAAATCAGTGAAATGTTTGACGAAAACACCGTACTCCCTTTAGCCCATTCAAACTCATTGAACCATTTTTCTTGATCTCGTACTTTATCATACTATTTCTGTGGTTCTTTCTTTCTTTTCTCTTTCTTTTTCCTTTTTGTCATCATCTCCAACCCATGCTTCCCCGCTGGAGAACGAATGAAAGCTTGTTTGTTTAGACATTTTGACATATTGCGGGTAAATCTGACGGTGCTTCCATTTTTTTTCGGCCTCTAAAATGTTTACTCGTTTTAATTAGGTACGAAAGCGTCGAAGGCTTAAATCAAGAATTTTTCACAGTTTAACAGATTATTGTACTGAAAAACATTATAAAGCTATTATGTATATTTTAATTTCATAACACGATTGAGTATTTGAACGACAACTTGAAATATTTAACTCAAATAAACTTCCTTTGGGCGAAACATTTCTACTTGGGCCGAATATGTCTCGCTCGGTAACAGGTGCGCTTAAATCGGAATGCCTCTAAATTCTTTGTAGATATTATCAAGTTTGAGACAGAGTGGAAATTCTGTCTTCAATCTGACATTTGCAAAGACTTTTCGGGCGTTTTAATTTGCAATTTAATGTATTTTACTCAAGGTTATCAATTGGGGAAATGTCATATCCAAAACTCCACTTGCCCTTTAGGGCGAGCATATGTTTTAAAGCACTCGACCGACTCCAAAACCTACTCACCAATGTAAGTGGGCGAGCGGAATTTTACACCCCTGGGTGAGAAAAAAATGTATATGGATAGCACGAAGCACCTCCTCTCTGCAGTATCAATTTCAGGGTTGCCATGTATCAGGGAAATTGAATTTTTTTCAAGGTCAGGGTAGAGGGAATTGTCAGGAATTTTGATAAAATAGGAAATTGTCAGGAATTTTGAAAAAATCAGATTCAAGGACATACAGTAAAACCTCTCTATAACGACCACTAAATTGTGTTAATTAGTTGGTATTTAGAGCAGGTGGCTACTTAAAGCAAGGTGAAAGTAAAACAGAACACTCCCATAGGAGCGTTCTGTTTTACTTTCACCTTGCTTTAAACAGCCACCTGCATTTAACACAAAATAATTGATGTAAATTAGTGGTCGTTATAGAGAGGTTTTACTGTATATTTTAACCCTAAGTCCTTTCAACCTAGGAGCCGCATGCACTGTTATTTGCAAACAGTGTAGACCTAGGTCAGAGGGTTCCTAGAGGTGGAGTCCTCTGATCCAGGTCCTAGGGTACGAAAGGTCGTTGGTTCAATCCCCGGCCGCGACAGACCAATAGTCGTTAAAAGTTGGTACTAGTAGCTCCCTTATCTACGCTCAACATTACTGGTCGGCCGGTGTCAGGATAATGTGACTGGGCGGGGTGCCCTTGCCATGTGCACGTGGCATGCAGGGGCATTCCAGTGAGGCAGCACTATAACTTGTCACATGCGGGTGCCGTCTTCAAATAACTGAAATACTGTTGGTCAGACGTGAATACTCACTCTGATCAAGGTCTGCTTTGTTTGTCATGCAAAATAATTTAGCAAGTTTACGCCTTTCATACTAAATGGACAACAACACAGATGAGCTATTCCACTCTGATAATTCAGGGCTGAAAGGGTTAAGTTTCCTATAAAAATTAGGGCTCAAGCAGGAGCTCTTCATCCGGGAGAAGTTTACAGATATTGAGGGAAAAGTTTTGGTCCTGATTTCGTATCTCCCTATGTGTTCTATGTATTAAAACTTCTCCCTCAGTTCAAAATAGGGAGAAGTCAGCAGGGTTAGGGAGACTTTTTCTCCCAAATCGCCCTCTTGCTTGAGCCCTGAAAATATTACATAAAATTTGACCAAATGTCACAATGTAAAGTGTCAGGGAAATTTGAAATTATGTCAGGGATTTTTTTTCCCTCCCTGAATTTTTGATTGATCTAAGATTCTAAGTCCTAACCTCTTGTACACCTTAACCTTACCTTATAAGTACATTACAACCTAAAGTTAACCCTTAACACCATATGTATGCATGAATTCATGAATATTCTTCTTCTTTTTTTATATAAATAATGAGCAATATGATCACAGGAATTTTTGGCTATGGTAGACACTAGACTAAGAATCGGATGAACATATTATTTCTTAACCAAATAGAGCAGACCCTGTTCAGACGGCTCCTACAGGAGCCATCTGATCTGGATCTACTCTATTTGCAAAAGGGCCAAAAGTCATCTATTGGGGAAAGGGGTAAGCATCCACTTACTGATTAAACATATGAGATATTTGCTTAACCCTTTCCCTGTTCTGCATTTATTCCAAATTTCAATACCTATTGAATATTCATTAACAAAATTGTGATAAAGAAATATGAAAGATGGAACATTGTAGACATTTTAGAAAGTAAAGAAACATATCTATCAAATTATATTAGCAAACAGAGCAGACCCTGATCAGACGGCTCCTCTAGGAGCCGTCTGATCTGGGTCTACTCTGTTTGCAAATGCATGAAAACACATTTATATGAGGGAAATGGTTAATTCTTTTTGGAGCTTTCATCACTGATTAACCCTTTCATTTTCCTATATTTCTTCCAAATTCCTATGCCTACGGAATAATCATGGACAAAATTGTTCCAATGAAATATGAAAGCGGAACATTGTAGCCATTTTAGAATGGAAGGAAACAGAAATTCCATTAGTAGACAGAGCCTACTATAGGAACCCCCTGATCTGGGTCTGCACTAAAAAATGCAAATGCACGAAAAGGCATTTATTTGAAAGAAAGGGTTAAAAGTATGGAGAATGGAGTTTGATTAAACTTGAAAGGAATGATCCTTAGATTGTTTTCTATCAAAGTGAAGTCTGGCAGCCTGAACAATTTTGGTAAATGCACAATCATACTAGATCATTAAATTTTGGCCTATAACCAAGTGAGGCATTTAGGTCTACCATGTCCCTCTTGTTTTATTCAACATCTGCAAGTAAATTTTATGAGAGTGCTTTTGCATCTTTTAAATTATTCAGTAGTATTTTACTGTGCTCTGCTATTAAGTTATCCCACCAGTTATGTAGGCCTGGAGGGTTGGTGGATATTGGAACATGGTAACCAATTGTCCAACTTCATGAAACAAGAGGGTTTTTTTCTCTGCAATTACACAAGCAGCAAGAGAATGTTATGAAACACTAGGGACCTGCATAATTGTTTTGATGTGTCACTTTTAACATGGAAGCTCCTATCATCTTTTGTTGTCTAGTCCATATTTTGCAAGTTTATTTTCAGATTCCTATAGCATTTCATTTTGTAGGATCTCCTTTAGCAAACAATTTAGTCTACATGAAGTGGTTTATTTGCAATATTGCATTAATTACAGTAAATATCCTTAACCCTTTCCCTTTTAAGCTCACCAGAGCACAAAGTGCTCAGGATAAGCTTTTGTGAGTGCCTGATGTCAGTTGTGTGTGTTGTGTGTCATCAACAATTGAACCTTTAAAAATCTTCTCTGAATCTTCAGGGTTCTCAGCTTCATATTTGGCACATAGCAATATCAGGGTCATCATGGCCCTCTTGTTTACCAAACCCACCTACATCTAAATGAATTGGGACAAATGAAAAATTAGCCAAAATCAGTCGGGGTTTTTTTCTCCAATTTGGGGGAAGGGTCCTGGCCTTTCCATAGGGGAAAAAATAAGTGCAAAATGAATGTTTTAGGGGAAAATAAGCACATAATAAATGTTTTAGGGGAAAAAGTTGGAAAATATCAACTAAACATTTAATATGTTCATATTTTCTCTATCAAGTGACAGAACAATTCAACTAAGAGTATTTCATGCAGTTCTGATAGTTTAATGGTGTTTTTCTTGTGTGTTTTTTAGCTCAATAAATTCTGAGCAAAGCTCAGGGTGAACTTTTGGGAGACTTGAATGTCCGTCGTGTGTCATGCGTCGTCCGTCGTCAACAATTTGCTTGTGAACCCTCTAGTGGTCACAATTTTAGTCCAATCTTCATGAAACTTTGTCAGAATGATTGTCTAGATAAAATCTTGGACAAGTGAGAAAATGGGTCAAGTGGGGTAAAAAACTTGGTCAAACAGTAGAAAAGCCTTGTGAACACTCTAGTGGTCACATTTTTAGTCAAATCTTCATGAAACTTAGTCAGAATGATTGTCTTGATAAAGTATTGGACGAGTGTGGAAGTGGGTTATGTGAGGTAAAAAATTAGGTCACTAGATCAAATAGTAGGAAAACCTTGTAAACATTCTAGACATTTCGTGGAACTTTATCAGAATGATTGTTTTGATAAAATCTGGGACAATTTTGAAAGTAGGTCACGTGGGGTCAAAAAATAGGTCACTGGGTCATATCTTAGAAAAATCTTGTTTACACTCCAGCAGCCACATTTTTAGCCCAATCTTCCTCAAACTTGCTCAGAATGTTTGTCTTCGTGATATCAAGGTTGAGTGTGATCATGGGTGGGGTGGGATAAAAAAGTAGGTCACTATGTCAAATCTTAGAAAAATCACTATAGAGGGCACATTTTAGCCCAATCTTCATAGGTCAGAATGATTGTCTTGATAAAATCAATATTCTAAATCTTTGAAAATCTTGTTCTTCAGAACCACTGCTCATGATCCACTATCAACATTGTTCAAATATTGTCCCTTAGGTTAATATTGGCCCCACCGATGGGCTACCCAGCTATAATCTTAAATCTATGATATTCAGGTGAGCGATTATGGGCGATCTTGGCCCTCTTGTTGATAGTTTAATGGTGTTTTTCTTGTGTGTTTTTTTGTCTACAACTGCATAACTCTTGGCTATTACTAAAATTGTAAACATGTCATCTATGAGTTTTCAAAAAAAAACCACACCCAAACATTATAAATCAGAAATCACAGTAAATCTCATCTTCTTATCTTTTACTGTTATTTCAAACTCAAATAAATGACATCATAGATGTCCCTTTTTCGCATGACTTTAGATTCCTGTTAATGGAACACTCTGTCTGTCAGACAAAATTATTCAATTATCCCGACTATTCCATTAACCGAGACATCAAATTTTGATCAAATATGGTTGGCATTTTGGTAGATAAAGATATCATCGTCATTTTTTATAAATGAAGAGGCCTACATGTATGTCACGCATTTCTGTGATGACAATATTTCGTTTTGTGGAAAGCCTATTTAAATCCATTGTAGCGAGTGATACGCATACTAGCCTGTTAACACTGCATTTCTATTGTGTTTCATCAGTAAAATTACCCTAACAGAAAAGAAATTGTTGCGGTACTGTGGGTATGAAAGCCAAAGTACAAACACTGCTATTCATACGAAATAAAAGTTTGTAATAATAAACATAATAAATAATAATAAATCTATACAGATTACTCAGATCTCTAGGTAAGATGAATGTATAGAAATGTGGTCTGGGATTTAGCCTGGTAAACGGTGTCAATATTAAAACTGCCCTCTCCCTGACCCTATTGAGAGGTAATTGACTGGGGGAAAAATAGACAAGCTAGGGGAAAAAATGTCCGAGGGGAAGACGCCGTTAATCGGCGTCTTTTATATAGAGAAAAAATACAACTGTCAGTATAAAAGATACAAGTGAAGATAGTTCTAGGGATATATGTCTGATGGCTTGAAACAAATTGCGGGTTTATTGTGAAAGTTCCGTTGAATGGACCCATTCAAAATCATGAAAGACTGTTTTACCTTTGTGAAGGGTCCATTTTCGGGTACCACTATATTTAAGGGAAAAAATGCTTGTGACCACTCTTTAGAATCATTCCGAAGAGACCATGGGGTTTGGTGGAGAAGTTAAAAGTAACTATTCTTGAAAATGTTTAAATTTACATACCTTATGTGGGCCCCTGATAAAGAAAATTGAAATTGTTATAATAATGAAGGTGTTTTGGTCATTGTATAGTTATGTCACCCCCAGTATACTGGGAAGACATTTTGTTTTTGTGCGTGGTATCTGTCTGTCCGATTTTAATTTGTCCAGGGGTGTAAAATTCCACTCGCCCACTCGCCAATGCGAGTAGGTTTTGGAGTCGGTCGAGTGCTTTAAAACATATGCTCGACCTTTAGGGCGAGTGGAGTTTTGGATCTGACATTTTCCCAATTGATAACCTTGAGTAAAATACCTTAAATTGCAAATTAAAATGGCTGAAAAGTCTCTGCAAATGTCAGGTTGAAGACACAATTTCCACTCTGTCTCACACTTAATAATATCTACAAAGAATTTAGAGGCATTCCGATTTTACGCGCACCTGTTACCTATCGAGACATATTCGGCCCAAGTAGAAATGTTTCGCTCAAAGGAAGTTTATTTGTGTTAAATATTTCGAGTGGTGGTTCAAATACTCAGTTGTGTTATAAATTAAAATATGCATAGCAGTTTAATAACGTTTTTCAGTATAATAATCGGTTTAACTGAAAAAATCTTGATTTAAACCTTCGACGCTTTCGTACCTTATTTAAACGAGTAAAAACATTAGAGGCCGATAAAAACGGAAGCACCATAAGATTTACCCGCAATATGTCAAAATGTCCAAACAAACAAGCTTTCATTCATTCTCCGGTGGGGAAGAATGGGTTGGAGGTGATGGCAAAAGGGAAAAGAAAGAGAAAAGAAAGAGAGAACCACAGAAACAGTATGATAAAGTACGAGATCAAGAAAAATGGTCCAATGAGTTTGAATGGGCGAAAGGGACTATGGTGGTTTCGTCAAACTAGCGGTTCGTCAAACTGGCCTGTATTTAAAAAAATGGTTTCGTCAAACTGGCAATTGTATAGTATAATAGTGGAGGGTGTATTAATTACAGTAATTAGGTTCATACCTGAAAGCAATTGATGTGTTTATGCCACGTTTTGATAACTGTTTGGTCGAAAATAGTTTGGAATCCAACCATTTGCTGAACATTTCACTGATTTAATAGATCATACAAGGTTGTACTGATCCTGCATGACTTAGTGATTTGAAGTTTAAACAGGCTTGTTTTCGGCAATAAAAGTATATGCTTTTAATTTTTATCTTCATTCATAATCAACTTCATATGATATAGATCACACCGGCTTTTAAAGAGTACACTGGTCACTAGTCCTGCAGGGCGAGTAGCTTTTGAAAATTTGTTACACCCCTGTTGTCCGAACGGTTTCTCCAAAATTTTTGGTCGAATTTTCATGAAAAGTCATAGGATTGATCAGCACCATGTCTAGTTGTGCATATCTTATTTCTGTTCTGGTTCAATGATTTTCTGCAGAGTTATGGGACTTTGAAATTTTTACATGGAAAATTTTGTCCCTGTGGATTATCTTAAACCTTTGGTCATTAAACTTAATGGGATTGATCAGCACCATACCTAGTTGTACATATCTTATTCTGGTTCCAGTTCAATGATTTTCTGCAGAGTTATGGGATGTTGAAAATTTTACATGGAAAAAAATTTCCCAACGGTTTCTCCAATAGCTTTGGTCGGATTTTCATGAAAATTCATAGGAATTTATCAGCACCATGCCTAGTTGTGCATAATTATGTTATTTCAGTTCCGGTTCAATGATTTTCTGCAGTTATTGGACTTTGACATTTTGACAACTACAACATTGATATCAGTTAAGCCTTTACTCAGGACTTGAATATTCCTGGAAGAAATTATATATACATGTATGGATCAATATTAACTAGCTGAAAACAGAGGACTTTTTTACCATAGAGTGTAAACTGTAGATTCAGATCTATATTATTTCATATGCAGATGCTGATCGGTCAGCTCCTACAGGAGCTAACTGATCTGGATCTACTCTGTTAGCAAACAATGTAGTCTACTGTACAGTTAGCAAAGGTGTATGAACTGCAGCATTGTCATGTGACAGTGACACATAATAACTATATGTATATTGCTGTCATACCCATACTTAGGCCTAGATTCCTTATTGTTTACAGATTTTTATGGATGTATACCTGAACACTGCATTTTAGAATTTTATTTTTGTTTGAAACTTATTTCAGATATCATGAAGTAATGAAACCAAATCGTAATTATTGGACTGAATTTGATAATTTACCTCCTTTCTACAGAAAATTATGAAAAATCTTAACTATTATGCATAGAATTTCAGCTAATTAATTTATTTTCCTCTGTTAATTTTCCGTGTTGGATGGAAATTAAAAATGTTTACTAACCCTTTCAATGCTGAATTTTAACAATGGAATAGCCAATCAGTGTTAAACAAAAGAGTCCACTCAGTATGAAAGGCTTAAACTTGCTACAGGATTAGGGACCCTATGATCTGGGTCTGCGCTGTTTGCAAATGACAGTGCATGCATGCCTGGCATTCAAAAGGTTAGTTGCAAAATCCATTTTCAAAAAGAACATTGATTATATGTGTGCAGGAGTATAGACTGGCACAGGTTTTTTGGTGACAAGTGGACATCTTTGTCCCGGACACAAGTGAAATGAAAACATTCAAATCTCTATCAAATGACCACCTTAAGGTGTCATTGGTTTCTTTTGCAAGATGAAAGTAGTGAAGTAGTGAATAAAGCGCTTAGAGGAGCTCAGAGTATGCACTACTTTCTGCATGAAGCAGCCACCAGCTTAAACTGAAGTATGTTTGCACCATTTGTTTAACCCTTTCCTCCATAAATACGCCTTTCTACGCCTCTGTAATAGTCACTTCTTGAAACCATTGTGATAAATAGAGCATTTGCTCCTATTGAGCATTAAAAAAATTAAATGCTCTATTTATCACAATGATTTCAATACTACACAATTCTAATATATTTTCCTTTTCTCTAGTAAATGCTCCTTTTGGGTAGATTCATTCAAAGAGGTTGGATCTAAAAATAACCTGTTACATGGAGGAAAGGGTTAAAAAGTTTCTATTTACAGTCCTTGCACCAGATGAAAAATTGCTAGAGGATTATCACATGATACTGTCTGTTTTCTGTTTCAGTTGATGCAGATGAGATTAAAAGATTAGGAAAGCGATTTCGTAAATTGGATTTGGACAATTCTGGTGCACTGAGTGTAGAAGAGTTCATGTCATTGCCAGAGCTTCAGCAGAATCCTCTGGTTCAACGGGTAATAGATATATTTGATACTGACGGCAATGGAGAAGTAGACTTTAAAGGTGAGAACTGGGGTTTGTACAGTGACTTAGCAGTGGTTGTGTCAGTACCACTGTACTTCAGCTGGAAATGTTCATTTCATTTTCAAGTTGATATGGAGAATTCAGGTCTAATGAAAATATTTGATATTTACATAACCCTTTCCTTCATATAAACACTTTGCAGAGTAGACCCAGATCAGATGGCTCCAGTTGGAGTCTTCTGATCCAGGCCTACTCTGTTTGCTTATGACATGATACAGATCTGATTCTACAGTTTTTATCAACGCAAAAAAAGTTGCTTTGAAATTTTTTGTTATAAATATACATTCATGTTATTCTTTCTTACATGAATGTTGAACATGGAAAGGGTTAATTAGTCAAAGTCCTGACAGACTTAACTTAGGCAGATAAAGTGCAGATCCAGATCACACTGTTCCTGGAGGAGCAGTTGGATCAGTGTGTTCACTGTTTGCTCCTATGCAAGTTTAATGTAAAGTTATAGAAATGGTGTCAAATTGACAGAGGAGAGAGGAGATTGACTGTAGACCTAAATATTTAAAGTAAATGTGATTTTCAAATGTGATTTATGTGAATTTGATTTCAGGGGCATGTGAATGTTTGTGTTTTAAGTGATGTCATCCTTCACAGACATCAGATATAGCAATCTGTGAGAAATGCTCACCATGTACATCTGTGGACAAAATAGCTTTAAAATTCCCATGAAGAAAGTTTCATTGAAACAAGTGACATACTCAGGCTTTACATGATGTAAAGAGTTAAGCCACTGAACAAAGGTGGTACCAATTTCTCTTTCTAGGTTATTGGCAGTTTCCTGTTATAACTTATATCACATACATGTATGTATTTCAGTTAGGTTTTAGATATTGCCCCAGTTTGTTATCCAATGACATGCTTTGACTGTACTGAAATGGAAACATCTATTTCACATCTATAGAGCCAGCCGGATGTGAATTTTCTACTTCTAACATTTGACTTTCCATATTCTGTACAGTAACCTCTAAATGTCCCCAGGAAGGATTCACATTTTACTGGGTTAAAACGAGAAAGGAATTTTTCTACTGACAAGAAAAATGTTTCATGTCTGAGCTTTACATGCTAATCAAACTGAATTGAATTTCCCGTAAAGTCAAATTTGCAGGATAGTACTGCAATAGATCTACAAGGGTCAATTGACTTTTAAAAAAACTGATACTGAATTTTTTTTTGGTAGAGCAACCCTTCTGTCTATAGATATAAAGTTAAAGTCCTTTTCAGGGACAAGCAAAATAGTTATTTTCACATTGGAGTTATATTCATTAGCTTTGGCATGTAGTTTTAGTTGAATTTTGTATTGTGTATAAGCTCAGACCAGTCATTTGAGTATAATGGCTGGTATAGACTTGCATTAATGGAGTGGTATTCCACATAATACAGTAAAACCTTAAGGGACCACCAAAATAAGTCTTTATTCTGGGTTGTCAAGATAGGTGGTAGCTTAATGCAGGATAAAAACTCCTAGGAGCTTTCTGCATTACTTTTGTTCTGAATTTAGCAAGCACCTGCTCTTATAGACTCCCATTTTCTTTTCATTATATGGTCACTTTAGACAGGTTGTACTGTACTGTTGTAATTGACAATGATACTTTATTAGGCAAACTGTATTAGCTTATTTGAACATGCACAGACACACTTAATATGTAAACTTATTGGACAGATGGCATATTTCTTTGTATTTAAAGCATTTTACACGTCTTGCAATTTTGCAGAGACTTACAATTGTGCAGAAACTATATTTTTTCTTAATGGTTGGAGCCAAGTGTGACCCATTTACTGAAGAGCTTGTTGGAAAGCTGAACAACCCTAAAGGCTTTCTTGTTTTATATTGTTTATGAATTTCTTTTATAATACCTGTGAAAATCTATATTTGTATTCTATAATTGAGTGTAGTTCAGTGAACTTTATATATCACAGGTTCTTACCATATGTTTGTTGAATTTCAGAAAAGGCCCTGGTGAATGTGGTTATGACAAGAACCTATATTTAAATGAATGTGGGTTTAAAATGTTTTAAAATGAGTGGGTTTGGGTTGCTCTTTGAATTAAACACCCACACTCAGGTATATGCTTCTTTCTAGACCTGGAATCATGATGTAGCCCACAACATGTTGGTCTCACTGGAGCATTAGATGCTGATAGAAATTATAAGTTTTTGCCATGATCTGATAAATAATTTACCGCGTTATTGGCCATGAATTCATATTAACTGTGAAATTCGAGCAGCGGTATTGATTCTGTGGAGCATTAACAGCTCCCATGGGTGGCATACCAAACGAAGGGCTGAGCTACACAATACTGTTATGTGGTATTGTCTTAACCCTTTCCTCCATAAATATGCCTTTCTACGCCTCTGTAATAGTCACCTCTTGAAACCATTTAATGCTCTAATAGGAGCAAATGCTCTATTGATCACAATGGTTTCTGTATTCATAATTATAACATTTTCCTTTTCTCTAGTAAATGCTCCTGTCAGTAGATTCATTCAAAGAGGTTGGGTCTAAAATTAGCCTATGGAGGAAAGGGTTAACCCTAACAATGCAGAAAACAAGTTAAATAGCCTTTGCAAACATTGTAGACCCAAATCAGAAGGCTCCTGATGTAACCCTCTGATCAGGGTAAGCACTGCCATATTTTACAGTTTATGGAAAATTCACCCCTTCATAATCAGTAGGAGACAGTCCAATGTCAAATGATCTAGAAGGGTCCATTTGAAATGTCACAGGGTTCATGTATGCCACATGTTACTTCTGATTTCAGATTTAGTGAGGGTTGGTGTTGAAGAATTACAGTAAAATCTCGATTATTCGAACACTAAAATATGTATCATTAACGGTTTTTAAGACAGGCGACAGCTTAATGCACATGGCGAATTTTTTGTATAGAAGAATTTAGACACTTTTAGGCAGGTGGCTGCATGATGCATGGTGACAGTCATGCAGAAAGCTCCTCTTTCTGCATGACTGTCACCATGCATTAAGCAGCCACCTGCCTAAAAGTGTCTAAATGCTTCTATACAAAAAATTCGAATAATTGAGATTTTACTGTACTTGTTAAAATATTCAGTATTTAATGTTTAGAAGTTGAATCTGATCATTATCTTGTTGAGGTTTTTCCTACTATGTGCCCACTGATCTGGCCTACATGTACATGGTTATTAAATGCCATGTGACTGGTTTTAGACATTTGAAGGAAAAGTTTTCTTTGAAAAGAGTTCCTGGGGTCAAGCATGTACAATGCAGAGGTGTAAATAAGAAATACACGGACCCATCCAAAACTTTTTCCTCAACCAGCAAGATAGTGTTTGGTGAAGTAATGTAGAAAATAGCTATAGGGGACATCTGATCAGGGTCTGGTCTGTTTGCAAAGAGATCAAAACGTTAAAAGGCATCTCTAACAGGTTGATCAGTGTCTTAACCCTTTACTCCATAAATATGTTTTTTCTACGCCTTTGCAAACAGAGCAGATCCAGATCAAATGGCTCTTGTAAGGTCTGCTCTTTTTGCTTAGGAAATACTATAGATATGATTTTACAGTTTCTGCCATGGTAAATTATTCTCTTGTTCTTGCTATTATAAAAATTCAGCTAACAGTCCTTATAGTTTGAATACTTTCAACATACACCAGCCATAGGTATTTGTATTAGAAATCTGTTTAGTTGCCACATGACAAGTGTATGGCTTGTTGACCGTATTACCTTGACTAGTAAACGTGCAAGAATGTTTTGGTACCTGGCTGACTGTCAACATGTGTCTGAATTACCTGAATGCATGTACTTTGGACTGAAAGACAAATTAACCATTTCCTTCATAGTAACGCCTGTTCACACCTTGGCAGTTTTTGTGTAAGCCAAAATTTTCTTTGAAAATTTATATTATAGAAATTAACCCATTCCCTCATAGGCTATTTTTAGATCCAACCACTTTGAATAAATCTACCGAAAAGGAGCATTAACTAGAGAAAAGGAAAGTGTGTTGTTTGAAACCATTGTTATAAATAGAGCATTTGCTCCTATAGGAGCAAATGCTCTATTTATCACAATGGTTTCAACAGGTGATTTTTACAGAGGCATATATGTAGAAAGGCGTATTTATGGAGGAAAGGGTTAAGTTAATAAATATTCATGAAGTGACCAGTTTATGCATATAGCTATTCTTTAGGGAAAGTATATCTCTAGAATAAACCCTATACTTTATTCTCCTGAGTTTTACTCTTTTCCAAATAGAGTATATCCAATTCTGACATTTCTGTAGGAACTGTCTTATCAGAGTCTGCTCTGTTTGTTTATATGATACACATCTGATTCTTAACAGTTTGTCATAGCATCACATTTTTTTATGTTGAAAATTTTTAATGATATTTTACAGCGATGTTCACCAGGTGTTAATCCCTTTACTCTGTGAATATTCATGTCAGAAATATTGACTATGAATTAGCTTAACATAGTTATAAGGGCATCATGAACAAGGGAATTTTATCCTGGCACAAACAAAAACAAACAGCAGACCTTTATGCATTTGCAAACAAAGTAGACCAAATCAGACAACTCTAATGTAGGAATATTATAGATCTGTTTCAACAGTTTCTGCAATTTCCTAAAATTTCCATTAATTTTGCCTTTATAATAACGTAAGCTAATCAATATCCATAAAGTAATTATTTCATGCATGTGGATTCATCAGGTAAATTATGAAGAGTGCTGAAGGTTCTGTACTCAACCAGTGTTACATGTAAACAACATATCTACAGGAGATGACTTGTAAAACGTGATATATGTACAAGACAACATGTAGTTAATGTTTGTACTTATGAAGTTATGAAATATACTTTTGTTTATTAATTCACAGATTGAATTATATACATGTTCATGTATTTTCAGCTCTGTTCTTTATTTCAGTAACTTGTTATAATTACTTAGACATTTGTTTATAAGCTTTCAGTATGTTAACAAAGTACAGCTTAACTCTTTGCACGCTAGCGGCAAAACTGTGATTACCTATGCAAACAGTTTGTATCCAGATGAGACGCCGCATAATGCTGCGTCTCATCAGGATCCAAACTGTTTGTCATCTTGGTCATATTTTTGCTAAGGAATTAGAGAAAGTTTATTTTAAGAATTAAAGCAGACGACAATTGTTGCAGATGAAAAATTACTTAGCATGCAAAGGGTTAAACGACATAACTTTTAGCACTGTGTGAGCAATTTTCTATAAAAAGAATTAGTTTGGATTCAGATGAAGTACTGATGGACTTTGTAATTCATCTCATCTACAGTCAAACTATCTGGCACAGAGTTGGTGTTTTGTAAAACATAAATGAAAAAAAGTCTACCTCTAGATATAATGCATGTTTGCTAGAAAACAGCTGCTTAGGGTGCTAAAGGTGAAAGCATCTATGTTTGACTTGTGTTCTGCGTAGTCACATTATGTATTATCACCAGTCTGGATCTCAACTCTTACAGCTCATTATCGGGGGAGGCTGGGGGCAAAATTATTTTTGTATTGATTTGTGTGTCGCTGTTACATTACTCTCCCAATGTCTATTGAAATTGTGCCATGTTTCAATTGTCTTGGGAATCAATAATGAGTGATTTACCGTATTAACTGTAAATAGTAAGACATCCAGTATCCCTTCTTCATCATTATACCCCCTGCAAGCGAAATTTGAGAGGAGGTATATAGGAGTCAGTGTGTTGGTCGGTTGATCTGTCTGTCTGTCTGTCTGTGGCACCAATCCTGGTCAAGGCACCAACATATTTTTAATCCTGGTCATGGTACCAAAATCTTTGATTTATGATCAAGGCAACTGAGCGGGGGTATTCCATCACGTTTAGTGATAATTCTAGTTTTTTTTAAGCTGAATAAGCCAATTATGCATTCGCTTTCCCTGTTGAATATTCATATCAGAAATAATGGCATCATGAATATTTATTATCTGGATTTTATAATGGCATTGTATACAGGATATTTTGGTATTGCTAGAAACTGTAATCAGATACATTATAATTTCATAAGCAAACATAATAGACCCTGCTCAGAAGACTCCTTCATGAGCTGTCTCATCTGGATGTCCTCATTTGCAAAGACATGAAAAAGTGTTCTTATGAGATTAAGGGCTTAACCCTTTACTCCATAAATATGCCTTTCTACGCCTTTGTAAACAGAGTAGACCCAGATCAGGCAACACCTATAGGAGCTGTCTGATCAGGGTTTGCTCTGTTTGCTATGATATCATAAAGATACGACTCTAAAAATTTCTGCCATGGCTAAACATGTATCTGTCCATGTGCTATTATAACAAATTCATCTAATTAATATTCATGATGTCATTATTACATACTTGAATATTCATGTAGGAAAGGGTTATATAAAACCAACCAAGCAGCAAGTAATGTTACAGACCCTTATCAAACTGCTTCTTTGGCATATTTGTCTTAGTTCGGTTGGCTGAATATTTAGGTTAATCACGGTAGACCAGATTAAATAATACATATCATTTTGTGGCGTCTGCTGGCACCAGTTACCACTACAAATGAGACATTGAATGGTTCCGCCACCAATATTGACTTTAGAATTACTTTTGATGCAGATTTTTTTTCCTTTGTCATGCAGACAATTGTGTCAGTGGTATTAGGTTAAAAAGTATTCATGAAGTGATCAATTCATGTATAAATGTTTGTTAGGGAATTGGATGAAGCTGCCTCAGTCACCTTTCAACAAATGTGATATACCATATTCTCCGTAATAAACTCCCCAACTACTAAATACCCCCCTTACTTTTGGGAAGTATATTTTCTGTATAATAACCATTGAATAAAGAAATATAGGTTTTTCAAAATTCATGTGGTAGCATAATGCAGACTGAAAGCAATATAGAAAGCTCCCCATGGATCTTTCTGCATTGCTTTCACTCTGAATAAAGCAACTACCTGTATGCAACCTTTTAAAACATGTACCATCCCTGGGAGCATTTAATTGAGATAATACTACATTTATATATACATGTTATTGTCATTTGCTACAATCCTTAAAAAAATACAAGGTGTCAAATATTTGTGTCCTGATGAGATGTTGAGTTACAGTACTCTATGACTCACCCTGACCCACCTCTGAGGTTCGAATCCAGGTTTGGGCATTTGGATTACCAACTGGCTTGTGGTAAGTGGATGGTTCTACCCAGGTGTTGGTCTGTACACAAAACAATGCAATTTGTTCCATATACAGAAGAACCTCTTGAGTCTTCCTCCACCTGTAATAAGCTGAATGTTGGATATGACTGAAATACTGTTATCCCATTCCCTCATATTGACACCTTTTGATGCCGCTGTAAAAGTCACTTTCTTAATCCATTGTGATAAATAGAGCATTTGCCCTATTTATCACAATGGTTTCAAAATTACACAATTCTGAAAGTTTCCTTTTCTCCAGTTAATGCTCCTTTTCGGTAGATTTATTAAAAAAAAAGGTAGGATCTAAAAATAGCCTATGAGGGAATAGGTTAAAGGGACATAAACCCAGATACAAAAAAACAAAACAAATCTATATTGCCATATGTTGACTGAGTAGGGATATCCGATATTGTATTGTTATTATTATTTTCTAATGTCAATACTTGCCAGCAACATGCTTTGTATAGAGTAGATACATAATAATGTAACTTTAATAGCAATGCACACGACATGATCAGAATATCACAATAAAACATGATTTTTACAGATTAATATGGTGAATCATAGCTCATCTTGACTGTGCATCTTTAGCAAATATCGAGAACCTCTCTTAACCCTTTCCCTGTTCTATTTTTATTTCAAATTTAAATACCTACTGAATATTCATTAACAAAATAGCTATTATGAAACGTGGAAGGTGGTACATTATAGTCATTTTAGAAAGTGAAGACATAGATCTTTCAAATTATATTAGCAAACTGAGTAGACCCTGATCAGACGGTTCCTCTAGGAGCCGTCTGATCTCGGTCTACTCTGTTTGCAAATGCGTGAAAACACGTTTATAATGAGGGAAGGGGTGAAAGTGGTAGTCCCTACTGCATACTCGTATATTCAATAACATTATTAAACATGGTACTTGCTGGGTTTTTTTTCAGTCATTCTTATAAAGATCGTCAATTTGAATTTTATTGAAAAATGCCCCATTATACAAAATAAACTGCTTTCATCAGTCCTTTGGATGAGACTATAAACCGAGGTCTGATGTATCAGTGCTTTACACTGGGCATCCAAAAGAACCAGAGAAACTCTGTCGATAATAAGAGTAGGCCATCACGCCCGGGTTTCTCTGTATCCTCCCCCTCTCTCTGGGGCGTCCAATTAGCCCATAGTGAGCAGAAACGGACATTAATCAACACAAACCAAACCAAGCTGGATTAACACAAACCAAACCAAACTGTTTTCGTTGATAGGTGGATAATACTTTGCTGTACAACAAAATATTATCGACCTTTGTGACTGTATAACAGTTACGAAACTAAAATGTGGCCCAAATAAAAACTAATACTATGGGGATCTTCAAGCTCAAACACATGAAACGTTTTGTCTTCTTCAGCATTTTTCGATCTGTTTTCTTGTGATATACTTCTTTTCAGCATGTAAACAAATGATTTATGTGATTACAAATGATTTATGTGATGCAAATAGAGACTATCACTTTAAGTGACCATTTATTAATCGAATATAAGCATCCTTAAAAACAAGCTGTTACTAATGTAGGTTGAAAGTAATGCTGAAAGTTAGTGGAGCTTTCTGTCATATGTTTGCTGTGCAATAAGCTATTTCCTACATTATATAAACATCCAAAATTGGATTTCTTTATAATGGTTGCTTAACCCTTTACTCCATGAATATTCATAAAAGAAATGATGATTTTATGAATATCAATTTGTTATAAAAGCATAATTATGTACTCAGGGATTTTTAGCCTTGGCAGAAACTATAGAATCATCTCTGTATTATATCATAAGCAAACAGAACAGACCCTTAGTAAACAGACTGCTCTTATAGGAGTCGTTTGACCTGGTTCTACTCTGTTTGCAAATGCATACAAAGGCTAATTTACGGAGTAAAGGATTAAAACAGGTTTTACTGTATTGTTATATTATCAATGTCCTATCTCTCCTATGGTTGTTTTAGATTTGCAGGTTGAACTGCCCAGCAGATGTACTCCTACAAGAGAGGGGGTACTTGGAGCATAAAATAAACTGAATTTTCTATTTCTTCTGTAACAGTTTTGTTTGTCATCATGATTGTTTCTTAACTCTTTACTTCTGTTCATATAAACACCTTTTCACACCTTTCCAATCAAATAGACCCAGTTCAGACAACTCCTCTAGGTGGTGTGTCTGCTCAGAGTCTGCTCTGTTCGCTTATGAAATTATACAGACCTGATTCTATAGTTTTTGTGAAAGCCAAAAAAAAGGCACGCTCATGTATCGCAGTAAAAAGTCAGCTAATAAATGTTTATAATGTCATTATTTCTTACATAAATATTTATGAGGAAAATGGTTAAATTATCACTATATTTCATTTGCATAAAATTTAATGTTTTCAGAATGGCTAGGTTTTCTGTTTAATCCTGTTATGTTTGAGTTTTTGCACATCTTTTCTTTTCTTTTTCTCTCACCACACATGAGCTATTATAATTTTCCTGTCTGTTGTCAACAATTTTGTCAAAGAACATCTCTTACTGTTAAACCAAATTTCTAAGTATGGTTTGTTTGGATTATCTTCTTCTCACAGAATGATGTCTCCAAGTATTTCTAAGAAAACTACCAGGTGCAAGGAAAGACGAGGTTGTGTCATTGGTCCTATTTTGAACTGGTTTGCTGAAATTATTGCAGATTATTTCTCTTTTAGGAAAATATGACTGCCATTTAGTGAAGATCATTTTATAAATATGAGAATATGCTTGACTGCCATTCAGCAGGGATTACTTTATAAATATGAGAATACTTTTAGAACTTGACTGTCAGAATTCCCTGAACTAATTTCAAAATATATTCCAAGAAATCACTATAAGATGACCTATACCAAATTTATTATGATCAGTTCCATAAGGTAAAAACATGGCTGCCACAGGTTGAACATTGGTTTCACTAATTTGGAAACTGAAAATTTTCTAGTCAAAACTGTTTATTCTTGTTGAATATAACTTTCAAAAAATCAAGAAAAAAATCCTCAGATGACAATCTACCAAAAACTTTTGATCAATTCTCTATGCTTATGAGCTTAACTAGTAGAAGGAGAAGGAGTTTGGCTCCAAGCTTATACACTTTTGAGTTTGTGTCTGAGTAAGTCTTGTGCAACTGATTGATCAGGTTTAGGGTTTTACCTCAACTCTGACCAGTCTGATGCTTGAGAATTTAACTTGGTGGCTCTTAGCAATATAGTGCCACCATTGGCCTCCAGTTTTGTGTTTAGTTCCATGTTTGTTAGTTTCCTGTCTTTCGTTTTCGATTTGTTGTGTCTGTCTTCCTTGTTTATCTCCCTTTCCACTGTTTTGAGTTTTGTATTTTACTTTTTGTGTGACTTTATGTCTTTCAGAATTCATTCAAGGTGTATCTCAATTTAGTGTGAGGGGAGACAAAGAGAGTAAGCTTCGTTGTAAGTATCTGGTGCTTATGTCGACCATGGTTGCTGATATATACCTGTCGTTCAGTCATGTTACCTTCTTTTTTGCAGAGTTCATAGACGGTGTATCGCAATTTAGTGTTAAGTGTAACAAAGAGTCAAAACTTAGGTGTAAGTATTACACAGCGCGTGATGCCAGCTCTCCCTTGTCAGCTAGAGTCTTGCCAGGGGCTTGAATATGCACATGACCATCTCTGTAGTAGCAGAAACCCTCACTGCTGTAGTCAGATTATATATATATATCTATCTATCTATATTGTAGCACATCTAGTAGTTGCACTCTGGGCCTGTGGTGTAGATCAAAACCTTTATACATGTACTACACTGTCACTATATTTGACAAAAACCTTTCTATAAGTTTATCTTTTTCTTATGTTCATGTTCTAAAAAATGTAAATACATTACTTATAGTTTAGCTCTTCCATATCAAAGTTTTTCTTTGTTGTTCTTGCCTTTAAGCTGCACTATACAAAATACTAGTATTTAGCAGAATTAACTTAACCCTTATTTCGCTAAGTGTGACCTTATCATGACTTTAGATATAGATTTAAATTTCGAATTTGTAGCAGACATCAAATGCATAGAAAATATAATTATAAAGTGTATGTGTATTAGAAGAAAGCACCTTCATTTTACCCTTCTGTAAAATATCTCTACAGCCCTTTCCCTCATATAAATGCATTTTCAGGCATTTACAAACAAAGTAGACCTAGATCAGATGGCTCCTATAGTAGCCATCTGATCAGGGTCTGCTCTGTTTGCTTATGGAATTATGCAGATCTGAATCTCTAGTTTCTGCCATGACAAAAATGTACTGTGTTCATATGCCATTAAAATAATAATCTAATTGGTATTCATGACATCATTATTTCTTAAATGTTAATGGAGTAGTTTAACCCTTTCTCTCATACAAGTGTGTTTTCGTGCATATGCAAACAGAGTAGACCCAGATCAGACGGCTCCTAGAGGAGCCGTCTGATCAGGGTCTACTCTGTTTGCCAATAGAATTTATCCACATTCCATGTTTCAATATGGCTATTTTGTCCATGAATATCCAGTAGGTATTGAACTTTGTAATAAACATAGAACAGGGAAAGGGTTAAGCCTTTATCTCTTATGTACCCATTTAAATACCTATGCAAACAATAAACTCAGATCAGACAGCTCCTGCTGGAACTCTCTGTCCAGGGTCTGCTCTGTTTGCTCATGGAATAATATATATGATTCCAGTTTTTGCATTGTTATAAAATTCC
Organism: Azorinus chamasolen; assembly: GCA_963576725.1. Lineage (NCBI taxonomy): Eukaryota > Metazoa > Mollusca > Bivalvia > Cardiida > Solecurtidae > Azorinus > Azorinus chamasolen. The sequence goes on from OY755235.1 coordinate 70,565,404, forward strand.
CCTGTTCATATGCCACTGTAAAAATTCCGTTAAATTAATATTAGATAGACCATGTTTGTTTTCCAAAATGGTTTTGTTGTTCAATAAATATAGACATCAGTTTTATTATAGATTCAAAGTAGAACTATTTTGCAGCAATTTGAGCAAGGGCAATCTTCAAAGAAAATCTCTTGAACCCATAGCTTCTGTCTTACTGATAAAATAGTTTTACATACTTATGTACAAGGCAATCTTAGGGAAAAGAAATGAAGGAAAAAAGATAAATATCATGCTCAAAATGTCATATTGTTTAATAATTCCTGGAAGTGCTTTTAATCTAGCTAGAATATAGGGTGAAAGTAGCTATATATGTTTATTTCTTATAATTTGCAGAGTTTGAAAAACAAACAAAAATTATAGACAACCTTCCATTTATCCTTTAAACTGTATTGCTAGCAAGAGAGAGTCATGAGCATTTTTGTGCTACAGTTTTGTGTACAACACAATTCATGTCTTGGCCATATCTGTGCTTAGTTTTCTATGTGCTTTACCTGTTCCATTCATCATGGCTGTTATAAACCCAATTATGCAGTGTTTTATACATTTTGTACATCAAAAATACATTTTTCTTCTGCTTGACATGTTCCATAACCTAGTTGCAAGTTACAGAATGCCTGTCTCAGAAGTGATCTGTAATATTTGCTTTCCAGAAGCTTTTGCAAATTGTTTGAGAGTTTTCCCTGCTTTATTAACCCGTTACTCCATATACACTTTTTAATTCCTTGCAAACAGAGTAGACTTTGATTAGACAGCTCTTTTAGGAGCCATCTGCTCAGAGTCTACTTACAAGAGCTATCTGATAAGGGTCTGCTCTGTTTGTTTATGGTATAATAATTCTACAGTTTTGGCCTTGGCCAAAATTTCCTGTGTTCATATACTTATTATAAATATTCATGATAACAATATTTCTTACCTGAATATTCATGAAATAAAGGGTTTAACCCATTCCCTCATATTGACGCCTTTTGACGCCTCTGCAAAATTTAAAAGTGACCTGTTGAAACCATTGTGATAAATAGAGCATTTTGCTCCTATAGGAGCAAATGCTCTATTTATCACACTGGTTTCAAACTACAAAATTCTAAAAATTTCCAATTCTCTAGTTAATGCTCCTTTTCGGTAGATTTATTCAAAGTGTTTGGATAAAAAAAAATAGCCTATGAGGTAATGGTTTAAAGGTATAAACACTGATAATATCATATAATTATGGCATTGGAACTACTTTAACACTTTACCTTTATGAATAATTATACAAGAATCTGCCACTTTATAAATATTCATTGCAATTGACTGTAGTTATATAATGATACCAAAACAAAAGAAAGTTTGACAATTACAGAAACCGCGGATTCAGATCTTTATAATATAAACACTGATCAGATGGCTCTTACAGAAGTTATCTGATCTGGGTCTATTATGTTTGCAAAGCGTGAAAATGCTTTTATCAGGTAAAGGGTTAAATGAATGAAAATACATAAACTATCCTATTTTATCATTTTAATGTAAAGACAAGTTGATCCTTAGTAAGAATTACATTTAAATTTTTTAAAGAAACGTTGGCAAAAATGCCCTGTATACAAATTTTATGAAATTTTACTTGAATAAAGAGGAAGTCAATTTTATGTTAACCTTTAAAGTGTGGGAGCCGAGTACCTAAAACCTTTGCAAAGAGTGTAGACCCATATCGAAGAGCTCCTGAAAGAGCTCTTGAACAGGGTCTGCACTTTTTGTGATAAAATTATTTCTTCAGTGGACACTTGTAATTATTCAATAAGGGAGGAGCCCGTTTTAATCAATTGGCAGATTAAGGGTTCATGAAAAAACCTATTCCTAATAAGAATTTCTTCAGTCTAAACGTTTTTATCTGTATAATCGTTTACTATTTAAAGACATGTAGTTACACATTGGCAAACAGAGTTGACCCAGATCTGACTGTTCCTGTACTCACAGTAGGAGCTGTAAGGCCTTATTTATTACATGAATATTCATGCAGTTAAAGGGATGTGCATCAGTGTTTAACCTATTACCTCATAGGCTATTTTTAGATACAACATCTTTGAATAAATCTACCAAAAAGGAGCATTTAATAGAGAAAAGGAAAAGTTTAGAAATGTGTAGTTTTGAAACCATTGTGATCAATAGAGTATTTGCTCCTATAGGAGCAGATGCTCTATTGATCACAATGGTTTCTTAAAGTGATTTTTACAGAGGCATAGAAAGGCGTATTTATGGAGGAAAGGGTTAAGTTAACAATCTTATTTCATTAGCTTTGCAAATAGTGTTTATGCATATTGTCTCCAAAACAAATAATATATGTTTGCCTTCTGACTTATTATCAGACTATTTATAGTATCAGATGATTCTTCTTTGCAAACTCAAACATGAAAAGCATGAAACATTTTAAAAAAAGTTTTACTTACTATCTTTCATATTTCAAACTCTATCTTTGTCTATTAATTAATTTAAAATTAGTTTGTAGAACGAGCTGCAATTGCCCCTGCAAGAATCTCTATTGACAAGAGGAGAATTTAGCTATTCCAGTACTCCGGAGTAGTCTTACCTTGTAGCATGCCATTAATTTTACACTGCAATTGGGACATGTTGTGAGGGAAGCATACTAAGAAAACTGTTACTTTTGTTGTTTGAAACTTGTAACAACAGCCTGGCAGACACCCAGATAAGATGCGTAAATTTTCATGGATAGCTCCTTTATTTCTCCACCAAACCCTAATGTTGTAACCTCTCTTAACTCTTTCCCTCATATAAATGTGTTGTCATGCATTTGCAAACAGAGTAGACCCAGATCAGATGGCTCCTGATCAGGTTCTGCTCTGTTTGCTAATGGAATTCGGTAGATCTGTTTCTTTACTTTCTACAATGGCTACAATGTCACCTTCTGTATTTCATTGAATCTATTTTGTCCATGAATATGCAGTAGGTATCGAAATTTGGAACAAGGAAAGGATTAAGAATTGTCTCTTCAAGAGGATTCTAACAACATAGGGTTTGATGGAGAAGTGACAATTTTAGTATTTTTACGCACCTTATCTATTGCTGTGGCCTGGCATATAAGCTTTAAATGGTGTTTGGTGTCACAGACTAATAGAGGGAGACCACTCTATCTAATCAGGTTGTTGTTGTTGTTGTTAGTAACCTTCCTTATCCTTTGAAGCCATATTTTCTGAAACATTTGGATTTATCTAAACTCTTAAAGCTAAAAAATACTGTGTACAAGAATTTTGGAAATAACAATGACTTGTAAATTAAAAAAATTACAAAATTGAACAAGCCCATTAAGAAATTTAATGTCATTGGATATTACACTGAGTAGATTTTGCAAAACAGTCCTTGTGTTTTGTTTTCAAGTGATGCACATTTGAAGTCCCATTATATTTTAGCATAGCATTTCCATGTGAAAAATTAAATACGGTAGATGGATTTTTTTGTCAACTGATAGTTTTAAAACACTGGCAAACAAGTCGCCATGCTCGAAAACTATTTCATTTCGAAGCAATGAATGGGATTTACCATGGGAATCCCTAGTTAACCCTTTCCTCCATAAATACGCCTTTCTACGCCTCCTTAAAATTCACTTTATGAAACCATTGTGATAAATAGAGCATTTGCTCCTATAGGAACAAATGCTCTATTTATCACAATGGTTTCAAACTACAAAATTCTAAAATATTCCTTTTCTCTAGTTAATGCTCCTTTTCGGTAGATTTATTCAAAGTGGTTGGGTCTAAAAAAATAGCCTATGGAGGAATGGGTTAACCAGGTCGTCCACTAAATGCAAATGAACTATTGTAATGTGATCATCATGTGACATCTGCTCTGAAACTAAAATGGCGACTAATGGCGGTGTCCACATTGCTGATATCAAAGAAGAATAGAAAATAACTTAAAAGACGGTAGGTCCAGCTGAGACACATTTTTCACTTAAACCAAGAAACAAAGGGGATATGAAACCACAGTTCTAGTTTTTCTCTTTTGTTATTTGGTCATAATTGCTGATAAATTAAAAGATAGCTGTGTCGTTTTTTAGCAAACAAAATTTAAAATATGTAATTTTTTAAACAAAACCTCCTGTGTAGCCATTTGAGAACAAATTCAGTGCGGAAATTAATTCACATAAAACTATAATGGGACTTTAATCCCTTACCTTATAGAAAATTCTTTTCAAGCCGTTGTAAGAGAGTAAACCCAGATCAGATGGATCCTGTAGGAGCTGTCTTGTCACTGCTGCATCTGCTCTGTTTACTGATGGAATTATGTAGATATAATTTTACAAATTCTGCCAAAGCAAAGAATCTCATCTTCATTTACTATTATAAAAAGTCAAGTAATAAATATTCAAGATATCATTATTTTTTTAGAGGAATATTCATGACGGAAAGGGTTAATGGGATAAGGATTTGTTGTTGTTTTTTGAACACATGCTTTCTCTCACTGACATGTTGCACTTCAAACACACAGACATAGTATTCTATATTTGTTTTAACTATTGTGTAGAAATATTAATTTTAATAATCATATTTTCAGTTCATTTGAACATGTTGTCAAGGCTTATATTTAGAAATTGACTCTTCATATTAAAATTCAAAGAACAAAAGGTAAAATGTGGACAAGATGGACCGTCTAAGCATGCAGTTGGAAATCCTCATTGCATACCAATCTCCCAAATACTGTTTGAGAGTGATAAATTTCTTGACATTAAGTTACTAGTTTTACAGACCAGATTTTTTTTCTTTGTTTGGAAGAGATGGCAGTTTTTTTTTAAGAATGATTTTTCCCTCTGTGCCATTGGAGCAACTTGTATAACAGTTATAAACCTCCTCCCTTCAATATTAATTATTAACAATCTGGTTTAACAATATTGGTCTTGGGCTTTCCGACAAATCCTGCTTGGCATGTCTGCTTTAGTTTGTGAGCTTAAATATGGCTGTAAATATATGAGTCATGTCATGGGAAAATGTATCTCTTAAGTTGAACAGTGTAGACACAGAGCAGCCATTGCAAGGCTCATAGACAGAGGGACATATTTCAGATATTAAAATTATTCTGTCCCCACCAAACCCTGTGTTTTGGCCACTCCTGAGAATTGTTTCTTTGAGACAATTTTAAAGAGTAGTTACAACATAGGGTTTAGTATCAATTCTTGAAACATTTATTTACGCATTCTGGTTCTATCAATATTTCTGTACTGCACTGAATACATTTGTATATGGCATCTGATAGAATCTATTCTGCTGATATTGTCAGCATCAGATGTGTTATTCAACTTGACACTCTGGTGTAGACCTTATCAGAGCTGCAGATAAGGGGAATGTCTTTATTTCTTCAAGAAACCCTCTGTTGTGTCTACTCATTGGAATTGTCCCCGTGAGATGATTCTAATGAGTAACCACAACAAAGACTGGTGGTAATATTAAGAAACTTTTGGTGCGAAATGTTCAGCTTGCACTTTGTCTGCCTTATGAAGGTCATTTACCGATGTAGCTGCTGATATGGATCTAATCTGTTTGCAGATGTCTCAGTGATGTTTTATCCATGATACTGCCCATCGTACTGGCCATGCTAGGTGTTTTGCTTGTCGCATGCAAGGCTCCAGTTACATGTACATGGTGTTTTTTCACAAGTGCATGACCTGTGCTTGTTGCCCTATGTAACACAGATCAAAGCTCTAAATCCATAGAATTTTCCTTGATGGATACAGTAACCATATGCAAGTTCGTATGATCAGATTATTGAATAAGATTAAAGGACCATACTGTTAATTTACAAAGCTGTCTTTGAGGAAATAAGTAGTTTTAAAGACATTCCCTTGGCCGGCTTGGGTCTTTACAGCTAACCTGTGAAAAAGCATGCGGCACATGGTAACAGCTATAGCAGTCTGCCTGTCAAGAACCACTGGAGCGTTCCATGTGAGGCCCGTCTCTTACATTTGATGATTTGGAAATGATTAGATTGTCACTAATGCAGTATATGTTTTTATTTTTTATTATGCCAGGGCCTCTCTAGACAGAATGAGACGGCTTGCCATATTTTGCACACTTGTATCATGCTTTTACTGTTACTTTCACGCCTATTGAGAACAATGGGGGGGGAATCATTGAATGGACCTGGGTAATGTCTTTAACCAGTAGCCCACTATAAAAGTGGTTTTGTTTTTACCATTGCAAACAGTTTTGATCCAGATGTGATGCCTAGTAATTCATCACCATCCATGTTGTTTTATTCTCGCATCACTGTTCTTTCTGCCATAAATATTAATTTGTTATAATAGCACATGGACACAGGACTTTGTGGCCATAGCAAAAACAGTATCATCAGATCTATTTAAATTTTGAAAGCAAACTGAGCAGATCCTGATGAGATGGCTCCCATAGGAGCTGTCTGATCTGAGTCTACTCTGTTTGCAAAGGCGTAGAAGAGCTTATTTAACTATTTATGGGGTAACGGGTAATTGAAATAATATCCGTTTCATAATGTAAAAGTTTATAACAGTTTAGTGAGTGGAGAGAATCTGAAGAGATTTTGGTCAGAACCTTTAACAATGTAGACCATTTCGAAGACCATGATAATCTGAGAGAAATAGCAGATGTTTTTGGACCATTATAAAGATATTTTTAGAACTTCAGTGATGAGGCTAGGAGGGATGTTTTTGGGCGATTCGGTTTTGCAATTAAATTCATGTTATACATTGTTTTAGCAATAGAGCCACAGCTCTACATAAAGGCGTTTATTCAAATACTAAAATTGTCATTTCTCCCCCAAACACTATGTTGTGACCACTCTTTCAAATCGTCTTGAAGGGTTTGGTGGAGAAATACAGAAACTAATCTTAAAAAAGTTCAATATACGTGTCTTATCTATTCTTCTAAGAGCTTAAAGATGTTGGTGCCATGTTTAAGTTTCAGGTCAAATTTTAGATGAAGGAAGCATACTTCTTACAAAGAAAATATGAAAGAGTTAATTTCATAATAAAATGCATACTGATAACATGATTCAGGTGTTTTAATCCTCTTAATGCTGAATTTTCAAAGTGGAGTGATCCATCATTATAAATTACTCAGTATTGAATAATTAAATTTGCTAGATGATTAATAGAGTGACAAATAGTGCAGACCTTTATCAGAGGGTTCCTCTTTTGAGTTCTCTGATCTGGATCTACACTTGTTGCAAACACCATTAAGCTCAATTTCAGCATTCAAAGGGTTATGTATTGATGGTAGTCTTCCCACACAGAGGTTTCTTATTGTTTCTGATTAACATTGGCTTGATGCTTCAGGTTAGCCAGAGAAAGTAAATTATTAACCCTTTAATCCATGAATATTCATGGAAGAAATAATGACATCATGAATGATAATTAGATTGTTTTTAAAAATGGCACATGGACACAGGAAAGTTTGGTAATGGCAGAAACTGTAGAAACAGTTATATTATTTTGATGCAACCACAGCAGACTCTGATCAGACAGCTCCTATAGGAGCCATCTGAACTTGGTCTACTCTATTTGCAAAGGCGGAGAAAGGCATATTTATGGAGTAAAGGGTTAACCCTTTACCTCATTCAAATGCTTTTAACCCATTCCCTCATATTGACGCCTTTTGATGCCTCAGCAAAGTCTCCTGTTGAAACCATTGTGATAAATAGAGCATTTGCTCCAATAGGAGCACATGCTCTATTTATCACAATGGTTTCAAACTATAAAATTTAAAAAAAAATCCTTTTCCATAGTTAATGCTCCTTTTCGGTAGATTTATTCAAAGAGGTTGGATTAAAAAAATAGCATATGAGGTAATGGGTTAACACCTATGCAAACAGAGTATACTCATATCAGACAGTTTCTGTGGGTACCCTCTGATCAGGGTATGTATGCTTATGAAATTATAGATCTGATTGAACAGTTTCTGCCAGTACCAAAAAATCATGTATTCATATGACATTATAGTAATTCAGCTAATAGATATTCATGGCATCATTATCTCTTATTTGAAAATCCATGAGGTAAGGGGTGACTAGTGGCATCCTCCTGCAAAATTTAATGGTACCTTTTTGCAAACTGTTTGGACCCAGATAAGGGGCCATGGATTATTCAGGGTGTTTTTTTTTATGGAAAACTAACATGACAAACAAGCAGCACACCCTGACGTGAGGGCTCCTAATGTGTAAGTTAGTCTTAAAAACAGGTGGTTGTATCATGCTTGATAAAAGTAATGTTGAAAGTTCTTTTCAGAGCTTTGGGTATCATTGCCATCGTGCATTAAATTACCACATGCTATAACCATTTACCTCATAGATATGCCTTTGCAAACAGAGTAGACTTAGATAAGATGACTCCTGTAGGAGCTGTCTGATAAAGGTCTGCTCTGTTTGCATATGGAATTATCAGATTCTAGGGTTTCTACCATGAACAAAAAAAGCATGTGTTCATAATTTATACTATTACAATATTTCAGTAATGTCATGATTTCTTACATAAACAATCATTAGGTAAAAGGTCATCTAGTCCCTGAATTCTTTGATTTGTCAATTATGACATGCTTTACTGTATATAATCACAACCATCACATGGTAACAGCTGATCTATGTCTGCAAATGTTGAGGTGTCCCTATCCCATGAGGCTAGCCAGATTTACTTTCTCTGACTTTAAATGCAGCTTCTTTCCAGACCTGATTTTGAGTTTTGTTTATACAGGCTTTTACTACCCACCTTGCTGCCAACAGAGGTCCAGATAAGATGCGTAAATTAAAATATTTTCAAGAATAACTCTTTATTTCTCCACCAAACCCTATGTTGTGACCACTCATTAGAATCGTCTCGAAGAGACAATTCTAACGAGTGGTCACAACATGGGGTTTGGTGGAGAAATGATGATTTTAGTATTTGAGTTCGCATGTTTATCTGTTGCCTCTGCTGCCTATACCGTATTTACCCTAAGTACATGTATTAGGACACACCCATATTCCCTTTTCAATGGTTTGTTAACTCTTTCCCTGTTGTATGTTTATTTCAATTTTCATTACCAACTGATTATTCATGGACAAAGTAGTTATAATGAACTACAGAAGGTGGAACATTGTAGCCATTTTAGAAAGTAAAGAAACAGAACCACCAAATCCATTAGCAAACAGAGCAGACCCTGATCAGACGGTTCCTATAGGAGCTTTCTGATCTGGGTCTACTCTGTTTGCACATGTGTGAAAACACGTTTATATGAGGGAAAGGGTTAAGCTGAACAAGTAAGTTCAGGACAATTTTGATTGGTAACAAATGAAACTTAATGAAATGGCAGATAGTGCAGACCCTGATCAAACTGCTCCTTGAGCGGCAGTTTGATCTGGTTTTGTACTATTGTCTTAAGTTTTTCTTGTCCAATATTTAGGGTAGTTACGTTAGACAGATAACACCATACTTAAATAACTTAAAGATAATTATTTTGTAAAATAGTATTTCATTCATTTTGATGGTTATTATTTAGTTTTGAAATGCACAAACTTATAACTGCACGGAGTTTTGTTCCTTGATTGATAGATTGTCAAATTAATAATCATGGTTAAATTAAATGAATTTTGCTGTAACAAATTTATAGTTAATGAATTTATTAATTACTTTAGAAACTCATTTTCCAGTATTTTATTAAATATGTTCAGATTCTGAAATTCTTTGTGTTTCAATTTGAAAATCACTTTTCTCTAGAGACATAGAAAGTATGAGCATAATCTTAAAGTAAGTATATGTACTTATGATGTTTGTAGTTAACCCATTACCTCATAGGCTTTTTTTAGATACAACATCTTTGAATAAATCAACCAAAAAGGAGCATTAACTAGAGCAAATGAAAATTTTAGAATTTTGTAGTTTTGAAACCATTGTGATAAATAGAGCATTTGCTCTATTTATCACAATGGTTTCACAAAGTGACTTTTACAGAGGCGTCAAAAGTCGTCAATATGAGGGAATGGGTTAAATCTATCTTTAGCAACCAGTCACCACTCGGAAAAGAGAAACCTAGTTGTAAGTCTTGGAGACAGGTGGTGCCTTTCTGTATAAGTCTTGTCCTGTGTTTAGCAACCACCTGTTTTTTGGACTCTGCTTTTATACTTTCTGTATAATCAGTGACTGGTCGCTTAAACCTTTCCTCAATGAATAGTTAAAGGGTGGGGGGGGGGGGGGGTATCATTTTTAGGGGCATCTTGTTAAAATCAAGGTCATACATCAAGGTCAAATTTAGATTGGTGATAATTTTGTCGCCATTCAACATAGATCTACATACTTCAAACTTGGCATGCATGTGCAACTTATGAAACCGAACATTTTTAGGGGTAACTTATTAAAGTAAAGGTAATACATTAAGGTCAAATGTCAAATTTAGATTGGCAATAATTTTGTCGCCATTCAACATACATACTTCAAACTTGGCATGCATGTGCTACTTATTGAGGCGAACATTTTTAGGTGTGACTTATTAAGTTCAAGGTCATACATCAAGGTTAAAGGTCATATCGGAGACATAGTGTTTCACAAACACATCTTGTTATAATGTAAAAGACTGTTTGACTTTGTGGTAGCCTTTACTACAGTTTGGATCTAGATGAGTTTCCAAGTAACATGGCATTTTATCAGGAATCTAACTCCTGACTTGCTGACCCTATGTTTGAAAAGATACGGAAGAAAGACATAACATTGAGAATAGAAGCAGAGACCAAAACAAGGTGTCTTAGTATTGAGCCTTTTCAAAGCAGGACACTTCATTTGCAAACAATGTAGACCAGATCAGATGACTTCTAGAAGGGCATGCAGATCAGGTTCTGCACTGTTTGTCATATGAAACTTAATTCTTCTATACTGATTGAACAGTGTTTGAACATTTCACAGTTCAGCATTCCAAAAGTTTAACCATGCAAGGATGATGCTGTTTTATTGCAGTTGCGTTTAAGATATATGACATGGACAAAGATGGCTATATTTCCAATGGTGAGCTGTATCAAGTATTAAAGATGATGGTTGGCAATAACTTAAAGGACCACCAGCTCCAACAAATAGTAGACAAAACTATTATCCATGCTGACACAGATGGCGATGGCAAAATTTCATTCGAGGAATTCTGCTCTGTAAGTACATGGATTGAAAAGGTTTTACAGGGCTGTAGAAAAGATGTGTATCAAAATCAAAAATGGTATGTTTAGAAATAATAATCAAAACATTTATTGGACAACATATATCTTGCTGTAACGTATTAGAATTTCCTCGGAGAGGCAATTTTAATGAGTTGCAGCTAGATAGGGTTTGGTGGAAAAGTGAGTGAGCGAGTGAGTTGGGTTTTACGGCACTATGACACTTAATAGGTGGAGATATGTAAAAATGCTTTGATTATTATTTCTAAACATATCATATACATGGAGCCCTGATTTTATCCTCATATTTCGGTCAGATTAAAATTGAAAGCAAGAATTTCTTCATTTATATTTAGATTTCCCGTGTGAGTATAACATGCTACATGTAACTTCTAATATTGATAAATCAGTTTTCACAGAGATACTTGCTGAAAGAACAAGAGTTTTGATAGTAAATGTAGAATCAGCATTTTGCAAACACTTTGATCCTCGTGCACTTTCATTCCATTTCAGATTTCATTTTTACCAAAATTTAATGCTGATCATTTAAGTCATTAATTAGTAAATTATTACATGACTGTGGACTTTCTAAGCTTTTACACAGATGTGCACATGTAACACTTTACTCTATATATAAAAAATTCCCCAACAGATGTGCACATTTAACACTTTACTCTATATATAAAAATGTCCCCACCATTGCAAATAGAATAGAGCCAGATCAGACAGCTATATGATCTGTCTGATGAGGGTCTGCTGTTTGCTTAACCCTTTACTATATAAATACACCTTTCTACGCCTTTGCAAACAGAGTAGACCAAGATCAGATGGCTCTAATAGGAGCTGTCTGATCAGGGTCTGCTCTGTTTGCCTATGAAGTAATATAGATATGATCATACAGTTTCTACTAGGACCAAACAATCCTGTGTCCATGTGTCATTACAAAAGCTAATCTGAGAAATAATGACATCTTGAATATTGAGTGTATTAAATTTTAAAAATGGCACATTAATCTTTGGCCAATGACAGAAACTGTAGAATCATATTTATATTATTTCATAACCAAACAGACAGCTTCTATAGGAACTGTCTGATCTTGGTCTACTCTGTTCACAAAGGAGTAGAAATGCATAATTTATAGATACAGAGTGAAGGGTTAAATAATTTAATAGATCAATATGGTTCAGTCCGATGCTTTGCAAGTGTGAAGTCGGGTCTGAATTTATGGAGCAATATTTTAACTTGATTGCATTGATCAAGCAGTGATGAATTTGCAAGAAATCAATACTTGTTCCTGCGCAGATTCAAGGTTATTGTTAGTTCCATCATTGTATTCACACATTGAAATTGACAGTCAATTATTGTTATACATGTAATCAATAGATGTCATGCATTTTTCAAATTAATCAAAAATATTAAAAATTTAGAACTGTAACCCTTTACTCAAAGAATATTCATGTACGAAATAATGTATACCGGTACAGTAAAACCTCTCTATAACGGCCACTAAATTGTGTTAATTATTTGGTATTTATTGCAGGTGGCCGCTTAAAGCAAGGTGAAAGTAAAACAGAACGCTCCTATAGGAGCGTTCTGATTTACTTTCACCTTGCCTTAAGCAGCCACCTGCCTTTTACACAAAATACTTGATGTAATTTAGTGGTCGTTATAGAGAGGTTTTACTGTATATGGATATTAACCCTTTCTCTGTTCAATATTCATGTAAGAAATAATGATATCCTGAATATTTTATAGTGTCACATGTACACAGGATCTTTTGGTATTTGTAGAAACAGTAGAGTAAGATCTATTACAATTTCATAAATACAGTAAAACCTCTCTATAATGACCACTTAATTGTGTCAATTATTTGGTATTTAGGGCAGGTGGCTGCTTAAAGCAAGGTGAAAGTAAAATAGAACACTCCTATAGGAGCGTTCTGTTTTACTTTCATCTTGCTTTAATCAGCCACCTGCCTTTAACACAAAATACTTCGTGTAATCTAGTGGTTGTTATAGAGAGGTTTTACTGTACTTGAATATTTATGTGTTATATTAATTCCCTTTTTGGTATATTTTCTTCATTGTGTATTACAATTTCATTAGTAAACAGAGCAGGCCCTGGGTCTACTCTGCTAATTCATGAAAAGGTGTTTATATGAAAGAAAGTGTTAATTAGCTTCATTTTTAAAATGGCATATGAACTAGAAAAGCTTTTGTCCTGGCAGAAACTGTAGCATCAGATTTTATTAGTATAAGGTCAAGGTAATTTAAAAAGAAAAAATTCTCTAATCAAAATCTGGATTCTCACCAACTGCCACAGTAATATTCTTTAGGTGACCCTCTATCGGATTTTATAGATTGGTCCAGCCTGCTGGGCAAATAGGTAACAGAATAAAAAAATAGTTTTTCAAAAACAATTTCTACGAGGGACATCTAAGCCACCAAAGTTCTGGATTCTCACCAAATGTCACAGTAATGATCTTCGGTGACCCTCTCTCAGATTTGTATAAATCCTTCTAGTCCACTGCATCACAGGAGCTAAACATTGATTTTAAACAAGTTTCTTTAACCATAGTCTCCTAAACTGGTGGCTGGAATTTTACCTTGCCACAAGAATGGCAGCCTTCTATCAACGTTTTATATATATGTTACAGTAGAAATTGCGATTCAGGACAATCGTCGATTCTCCTAGGACAGATTGCGATCGCAATCTCTCTTAGGACAAACTCCGATCCTCTTTTTAAATCATACACAATTATGTGTGATATATACATGTAGTTCTGGTTCACTGCATAGGAAGGTCAGGATCTTAAGATTAAATTTTAACATCAAAACTACTGAATAGAATACAACCAAACTTCACTTTAACCCTGCTCTGTGTGCTTATGATATAATGTAGAGAAAATTCTGCAGTTTCTACCACAGCGAAAACTTCCTGTGTCCCTGTACTATTATAACTAATTAATATTCATGACTTCATTATTTCTTACATGAATATTCATGGAATATAGGGTTAAACCACAGATCTTCCTAAACCAATGAATGGAATATGAGCCAACATCAGAGGAATGATGCTTTTGTAGTCTTTATTTTAAAGTTATATACCGTAAATAATGGACTCTTTCCTTGACAGAAACACTGATTCAACAACTTTTACCAATACTAAAAATACATGTATACATTTATGCTGATATAAAAATTCAGACAATAAATATGCATGATGTCATCATTTCTTACATGAATATTCAACAGTGAAGGGGTTTACTGATTCTGGTCCTCTGCATGAGTAGTTGATTAATGAGTTGTACCTTTTAACCCATTCCCTCATAGTCTATTTTTAGATCCAACCTCTTTGAATGAATCTACCCAAAACGGCCAAAAGGAGCATTTACTAGAGAAAAGTAAAATTTTAGAATTTTGTAGTTTGAAACCATTGTGATAAATAGAGCATTTCCTCCAATAGGAGCAAATGCTCTATTTATCACAATGGTTTCAAGAAGTGGTTATTACAGAGGCGTAGAAAGGCGTATTTATGGAGGAAAGGGTAAACAACTCCTTTACCACTGAATGGGATTTGAGCAACATTCTCAGAAATGAGCCTTGGGAGGTTTACTATCAAAATTACATACATGTATATATCCGTTCCTGTACATTAGAACTATAAAGAGTTAGATTATAAAGAAGTTTTTTAACCCTTTCCCTAATGAACTTTTGTGCATGTATTGATCGCAAGTATTGATTGTAGGAACATTCATTAACCCTTACTGTGCGGGACACGCGTCACTTATGTCATTTACAAACAGTGTAGGCCCAGATTAAAATAACCAGAGAAACTCTGTCTATAATAAGAGTAGCTTGGGCATTGTGCCCTGGTTTCTCTGTATCCCCTCTCCTCTCTCTGAGGCATCCAATTAGTCCATAGTGAACACTGAGCAGAAACAGACGTTAATCCTTTCCCTGTTCTGTATTTAGGCCAAATTTCAATACCTACTGAATATTCATTAACATAATAGTTATAAAGAAATATGGAAGGTGGAACATTGTAGATATTTTAGAAAGCAGAGAAACAGATCTATCAAATTCTATTAGCAAACAGAGCAGACCCTGATCAGACGGCTCCTCTAGGAGCCGTCTGATCTGGGTCAACTCTGTTTGCAGATGCGTGAAAACACATTTATATGAGGTAAAGGGTTAATCAACACAATCAATCAATCAATTTACTGATATTTATAGATCCATGTCCCATTGAAAATTCTCTTGCTTGTCTCCTTGTTTAAATTTATGTATGTTTCAATGTATTTCAGGTGGTAGGTAGCATGGATGTCCATAAAAAGATGGTGGTGGATGTATAGTGTCCTAGTGATATATCAGAAGACTGTCGTGAACTTTTTAAGCAAATCATTAGCAGACATTTTTTAAGTGTTACCATGACTATTCTCCACATTTGACATCTATGATTCTATTCCAACAAGAACTTGGATTGGAAGTGGAACGATGAACTGTTACGATGATTTTAAACAACATAACCTGGTGGTGATTGGAGCTATTGAAAGAATATCAGTTGATTATAGACGCAGGAACTAGTAAGCAATGGATGAGCTGCTCGGTTCTGTTAGCCCTTTCCCTCATATAAACACTTTTTCATACCTTTGCAAACAAAGTAGACCATGATCAGACAACTTCTGTAGGAGCCATCTGATCAAGGTCTGCTATGTTTTCTTATCATTATGACATGATGTAGATCTGATTCTACAGAATTTGTCATAGCAAAAAAATTGTAATAATTCAGGTATTAAATATTCATGATGTCATTATTTCTTACATGAATATTGATCAGGTAAAGGGTTAAGAGTTTAGATGAACATGGTACTGTTGTGAGACGTTTTCTCTGTTCCATATCCACATTTGCAGTTCACTTGCAGAGTAATGCTGCATATGAGGTATGCCATGAAATAAGTATTACGTGATGTCTGCGAAAAGTATAGACCCAGACCTTACACATGGTATCTGACACATTAGTTGATTCCAATCTACGATATTTGTCCATTCAAAAGATCTATATAGATCTGGTGTTAGTATCATACACCACATTCCCTAATCAACCACTACTTGGAAAACCTAACAGCTGATTTGGATCTACAATTTTACGAGCCCAGAAAATACCTTATCTCATGACATGACTCGTTATGCTGTGATTTCTTTAGAATCGTCTCGAAGAGACAATTCTGAAGAGTGGTCACAACTTAGGGTTTGATGGAGAAATAAGGGAGGTATTCTTGAATATGTTTTATTTACAAATCTCATCTGGGCCTATCTTGTAGAAATATCAATGCAAGTGAAATACAATGCAGTATGAAATTCCAAGCACTACAACAGCTTGATGTCATAGTGGGTTTTTTGTCACCTGCTGTAAGCAGGGTGACACTTGGGGATCACTTTTCTATCATCCATCTGTCTGCCTGTAACGCTTTCAGCCGGTAACACATGTGTTCCTTGGAATATTTTGTCTTGATTCTGTATTGCTATCTGTTTTGTCATGGTACTTTATCTTTTTTTTTTTTTTAAATTATTACGATTTTAAAAAGGTCTCATCATTGTCCAAGATATTAGAAGCCCACACATTTGAACACAGCATGCTTTGTAGTGTATACATTATACATATATATATATATTGCTAATAATTATATCGCAGAAACGAAATGACATTGCGAAAGTGTGGGAGTTGTCCCCGATTTTTTTTTTATTTTAATGTAAAACCCATTACAATAAGACAAAAATGTCTATGATACATTCTAAATTTTGATAAAACATATCAAATATAGTAAATACAGTAAAGTCTAGCTTAACCTATTAGCTCATATTGACGCCTTTTGATGCCTCTGTAAAAGTCACTTTTTGAAACCATTAGGATAAATCAAGCATTTGGTCTGTAGGGGCAATGGTTTCAAAACCACACAATTCTAGAAAAAAATTCCTTTTTTTTATTTTTTATAGTAAATGACCCTTCTCAGTAGAAATATCCAGACAGATGTGTCTAAAAATAGCCTATGAGGGAATGGGTTTAAACAGGTGTAGCTTAACCCATTCCCTCATAGGCTATTTTTAGACCCAACCTGTTTGAATTCAGTTACCGAAAAGGAGCATTTTCTAGACATAAGGACAATTTTAGAATTGTGTAGCTTTGAAACTGTTGTGATAAATAGAGCATTTATTCTTATGGAGCAAATTCTCTGTTTATCACAATGGTTTCAAAAAGTGACATTTACAGAGGTGTCAAAAGGCGTCAATATGAGGAAAGGGGTTAACACAGGACAAAAGTTATGCAAAAAACAAGCAGCAGATTTTACAGACTTCTGTGTTAACAAAATATGTGGTCACATTAGCAAGACTCTACTGTAAATTATAATTAAATGACCAGTAAGAAATTTGTTCAGTAGGCCACCAGTTCTGTCTCTCGTTGAGTTGATTTAAATGCATCTGCAGTGAAGTTCTTAAAGGTGTATTCTGCTCATATTTGAAAAACTTTACGTAACAAAGTGACTTCATAATCTGCATCTAAGGAGTGCTAATGAGAATGGTAAAGAAATACAGTTAAACCTGTTTAAACCAGACATTCAAATTAGTATTAATGCCAGTCTGTTAGACAGGTGGCAGCTTAATGCAGGGTGAAAGTCATGCACAAAGCTACTAGAGGAGGGAGCAGCGGACTGCCTGAAAAGACTTAAATTCTTCTTTATTGAAATCAGGATTGTAGGATTGTACTGTAGTTTGTATTGAAAAAAATCAGAAAATTGATTGCTGCGGAATCCACCCTTCACTGGATCCTGTCATAATATCAGTCGCTTGTACTGTATCTACCCATTTTATGTATATGTATATAGACAGTTACACAGTAGGTGTTCTCTTTCGCGAATTTTAACTTTCGACTGACATGTTCAGTTTTTTATGTGAGCGCCTATTGAATATTCTAAGCATCGTTCTGAAATCGATTTGGAGTCAATCTGAGCTGCACTATATATGTCCATTGATTGCGGCAGTTTTCCATAGATGAATACATATATACCATGGGAAAATGAGCCATAAGCATTATTTTCATGATATGAATATGTGTACACCTTTGGTTGCAATTGATTTATACAAAAATGGGCAGAATATAACTTTTTTAACTAAATTTCACCTCAATATGATGTGTATCAATCAGCGCTACAGATAAAGTGCATACTCAGATACCAAACTCGTCATTTATCCGACAAACCCTATGTTGTGACCACTCTTTAGAATCGTCTCTTCGAGACGATTCTAAAAGGTGGTCACAACTTGGGGTTTGGTGGAGAAATAAAGAAGTTATTCTGGAAAATGTTTTAATTTATGCCTCTTATCTGGACCTGGTATCAATGCCTATTTAAAAATCATCAAAGGTAGAATCTCACGCTTACTTTTCATAATCTTAAGGTTTGATTGAGAAGGGACATGAAAGAAACATTTATCAACGAATAAGACTGAAAGGTAGATTTGATTAAGAAAGCTAGTACTTTGTATTAGAATTTGATATTGAGAATGCAGCTTTTGTTGCAGTGCCAAGAGTGGGTAAAGGTGACTGGGTCATTCAAGGCATATGACATGCATCACGGGTACACCACACTGAGACATTTGCAACTATGTATATGAAGATAATCTCTTTGTACACTAAAATTGTCTGCTGAATTTGACAATTTTTCCTCCTTTTTCCGTTCAAAATTGCAGTCGGAGTTTGGGTAAGATGAGAAGCTGAGTTACTCAGGATCTCATTGTGATTCCATTTGATTGCATAAGTTTTTTCAAATTTATCGTTTGTTCGCAAGTTTGAATGCAGCAGGGTCTGCACTTTTGTCATTTGTCAGCAGTTTCAATACTGATAATACATCTGCTGTATGCTACAACTGAAAACCGTGCAGATCCAGATCAGATTCTGTATCATACGCTTTGGCTGATGATCTGCACTATTTGCAAATGGTTGAGTGACATTTTTAACAGTCTTCATGGGCTGAAAAGAGAGAGAAAGTCCAATCATCATCTCTGTTTTCCTCAAAAGAACTTGGAATTATTGATAAAAATCAGTTTCGTTTTGTAAATTCTTTCCTTGTGAAATCTCAGATTCTACTCACTTTATATGGCCCACATCAGGTGTTCTGTATACAGTGTTAACCCTTTCCCTGTTCCATGTTTATTCTGAATTTCAATACCTACTGAAAATTCCATTAGCAAACAGAACAGACCCTGATCAGACGGCTCCTATAGGAGCTGTATGATCTGGGTCTACTCTGTTTGCAAATTTGCCAAAATACGTTTATATAAAGGAAAAGGTTAACCTAGATCATATATACCTACAACCACACAGTGTGATCAGTATCTGCAATGTTTTCAAATATGGAAGGAATTTAAGTAAAAATGATCATTGATGATCAAACATGAGTTAATAAAAACAGGTGGTTGATTAAAGTGCCCTTTATACCATGATGCTGGCCATGCGATCTGTCCAGTGATGTGCAGTAAACATTTTGCAGAAATTGTTATTTGATTGAGATAAGTTAAATGATACTTGGTGTGAAAGCGAGCTGAATGCCAAACTCATTGTAACAAATAAATATGTACAGTTAAGCTTATGTTCTATCAATTTGGTGTTATACACGGGATTGTTATATATTTTTTCCGTATTTATTTCCCAAATGTTTTTTGTAGAGATATGTTTATATATACTTGTGTTCTTTGTTGTTTTGTATGTGCTGACTTATGAAGTGTAGTGTTTCTTTTTCAAAATGCTTAAGTTTTTCTCCTGTTGATTTCTCTCAGAGTTGTCATTTTATGAGTCATTTTTTAAGTTAAATTTTTGTGCTTATTGTTTAATATAATCCTACACATTATCATGCATTTAAATAAAATTAGGCAAAGAAATGACACTGATATTAACTCTTTGCAAGCTATTGGCGAATTTATGATAACTGTTGCAAACAGTTTAGATTCAGGTGAGGCGCTATGAGTCTCTTAACCCTTTCCCTGTTCCATGTTTATTCCAAATTTCAATACCCTCTGGATATTCATGGACAAAATATTTTAGAAACCCAAAGAAACAGATCTTTCAAATTCCATTAGCAAACAGATTAGACCCTGATCAGATGGCTCCTATAGGAGCCGTCTAATCTGGGTCTTCTCTGCTTGCAGACGGTATCTTTGAAGAGAAAATGGAAGATATTTAGATTTGTGACAGATTACAGTTTTTACCTTAAAAAAAAAATCCATTTATCAAGTTTACCCTTACTGTGCGGGATACAAGTCACTAATATCCTATGCAAACAGTGTAGACCCAGATGAGAGGGCTCCTAAAGGAGCCCTCTCATCGGGGTATGAACTGTTTGCCATGTTACACATTTCTTTAGAAAAGTCCCCAAATATTCACCATAGGCTTGACCTGTATGAATTTTGGACTAGTCCATTTGAAAAGTCAGTGTTGTAAGGGTGAAGAGTTAATTGCTTTGTTGTTTCCTTTAGCATCATCAGTCTCAGAGATTGATAAGCCTAAATCTCAACGTTTACAAGGATCCAAACGGATTCTGCATATGCTTCAGAAAAGTACAAATGTATTATCACCATTCTTGCAGAAAACAACTACCTTTGTATCATTTGTTTCAAATTATGAACAACTGCTGTACTTAAAATCCGGCTTATATTTCATGTTTCAGGGCAATATTTTTATTGTTAAATAATTTCATGCAAGTGTCCCGTGTGTCCATTAGATCCAATCATAGGATCATTTAGCCTCTTACTTAACCCATTCCCTCTTAGGCTATTTTTAGACCCAACCAATTTGAATAAATCTACCGAAAAGGAGCATTAACTAGAGAAAAGGAAAATTTAGAATTTTGTAGTTTGAAACCATTGTGATAAATAGAGCATTTGCTCCTGTAGGAGCAAATTCTTTATTTATCACAATGGTTTCAACAGGTGATTTTTACAGAGGCGTAGAAAGGCATATTTATGGAGGAAAGGGGTAAATATTTATGTTAAGAACTAATGACATTATGAATGTTAATGACACAACTTTTTATAATGGCTTTTGAACACAGGAAATTTTAGTCATGCCAGAACCTGTGGAATTGGGTCTATATTATTCAATAAGCAAACAGAACAGACATAGATGGCTCTGATAGGAGCTGTTTGATATGGGTTTACAAAACTTCACTCTATTTGCAAAGACGCTAAAAATATATCTATGGCATTAAAGTTTAAGCTGATAAAGAAGGGCATTTTAGGAAGTGAATAATATTGATGTACAGTGATTTCAGGAGCATAAATAATACAATTAGTATAGCAACATGATCAAATTTTACTTCAGAACAAAAGGAGTTGAGCTTTAGGCAATCTTGTTATCTGGTGCATTTTCAACCTGAAGCTTTTGAAAGAGCTATTTATTTTCTGATACTTAATTTAAACAGAATTGTAAATATTTTTTTGCCGTAACTACAGTAAGAAAGGATTTGGCATGCTTTTATAGTTTGGAAGTTTTTGATATTCCTGAACATTTTCTGTTTGAAAATTTATGACATGTGCGAAACATTTTCTGTTTAAAAATTTATGACATGCGGGAAGCGAGTACACTGGTATTAGCACACAGTGTAAACCCAGATCAGAAGGTTCCTGTAGGAGCCCTCTGATTAGCATCAGTACTGTTTATCTTTAACCCTTTCCATCATATAAACGCCTTTTCAAACATTTGCAAACAGAGAAGACCCAAATCAGACGGCTCCTGAAGGAGCCGTCTGATCAGGGTCTGCTCTGTTTGCTTATGGTATAATAATGTACTGTTGGGCTAGTCCACTGTGATTGTTCAGCATTCAAAGGGTTAACTTACTTCTGTGTTTATCAATTCATATATGGTTAATACAGTGTATATAGTGGTTAGGGTACAGAGAACTAGTCCCAGATCAATGTGCTGATGCTGTATTAGAATATAACTGGAGTCTTGTTAGAGCTGCCAAGGTTTGTATTAGATAATATTTGTACTATAAAGTGAAACCTCTCTATAACGGCCACTCAATTGTGTTAATTAGTTGGTATATAGGGCACGTGGGTGCTTAAAGCAAGATGAAAGTAAAACAGAATGCTCCGATAGGAGCGTTCTGTGTTACTTTCACCTTGCTTTAAGCACCCACCAGCCTTTAACACAAAATACTTGATGTAATTTAGTGGCCATTATAGAGAGGTTTTACTGTATTTGTTTCATGCTCTCCTCACCGATTGGTAATATGGAATGGAAAATTCTACTCGTCTTGGACTAGATTACTTTCTATAATGTGATTGAGTTTGACCTTTTTGTTCACTGTTTTTGTAGGTAATAGCAAATTTCATTCTACCTCAGTGTCCCACCTCTTTGTTGTAGCATTAATTAAACAAAGGGCTCTGGTTAGAGAAACCCGTCTGTGCTCAGGAGGATGTAGTGATGGAACTAGAGAAAAAATGAATTGGTCAGTATCTTTTGATGCTTGTATTGAAACCTTTGGATTAACCCTTTACCTAATGAATATTTATGTTAGAAATAATGACACCATGCATATGTATAAGCTCATTTTTTTATTATGGCATATGCACACAGGAATTTTGGTATTGGCAGAAACTGTAGAATCAAATCAATGTGATTTCATAGGCAATCAGAGCAGACCTTGACCAGATAGCTAGTGCTATAGGAGCTATCTGATTTTGGTCGTCTTTGTTTGCAAAGGCAGGAAAAATTGTTTCTATGAGGTGAAGGGTTAAAAGACAGTTTGCTTGCACATATTGATTTGCCCATTAATGGATTTAGGTTTTTATCTTTCCATGGAACATATATGGTCTGACAGGTAATGGCTTCAGTGGATGCATTTACAGCATCTTTAAGACATTTGCAGTGTAGGTCCAGATGAAATGTTGTGTTTTTGTCTTTATTTTCATTCAGCTGTAAAGGACAAGAAATTATTGATTTTCAAGATTTACAAATGTTGTAGACCCAAATCAAATGCTAAAGTAAAACCTCTCTATAACGGCCACTGAATTGTGTTAATTAGTTGGTATTTAGGGCATGTGGCTGCTTAAAGCAAGGTGAAAGTAAAACAAAATGCTCCTATAGGAGCATTCTGTTTTACTTTCACCTTGCTTTAACCCTTTCCCTCATATAAACGTGTTTTCACGCATCTGCAAACAGAGTAGACCCAGATCAGACGGCTCCTAGAGGAGCCGTCTGATCAGGGTCTGCTCTGTTTGCTAATGGAATTTGAAAGATCTGTTTCTATACTTTCTAAGATAGCTACAATGTTCCACCTTGCATATTTCAGTATAACTATTTTATCAACGAGTACTCAGTAGGTATTGAAATTGTAATAAACATAGAACAGGGAAAGGGTTAAGCAACCACCTGCCTTTAACACAATACTTGATGTAATTCAGTGGTCATTATAGAGAGGTTATACTGTACATCACAATGTGACAAATGATCCTGTCTTACACTCTTTTCAACTGAGAATGCCCTGTCCCATTTACTTGGGATTAGATCTGTGCCCTTACAAACTAGCGAATAAGCCAATGAACAAATTATTCACCTGGATTGTTGTTATCAGACCTTCAATTATAATTTATTTATGAATTATGGAAGTTCTAAGTTTGCAGACTGACAGAAATGATACAAAAAGGTATTTCAAGAACTGGAAAAAATGAATTATGCTTTCACCAAAATATTATAAGACATGAATTGCATCAATTCTTTTGCCCTTGAAGGTGACTCTTATCTTCCCATAGAATTCCTGTAAGATAACTTTTCATCAATGAATAATTTGTTTTCTAAAAAATTCTCTGTGTATGATATTTATTAAGTTCAGGCATTATGAACAAAATTTAGACTCTTTTTCTCCGTTTGGGAAACACACTTTCTTACCTTTGCAAACAATTTGAAAGAAAAACAAAACAGCTCAAGACATCTGGTGCCATGATGGTATTTTATTTATTGTCTCACTTCTTGAAACTGGAGTCTAGGATGGCTGTAGCAGTGGAACAGTTATCTGCTGAAGATGAGAAAGTGTTGATAACCCTTTATTCCATGAATATTCATGTGAGAAATAATGACATCATGAATAATCATGGCATGTGAGCAAGAACAATTATGGCCCTGGTAAGATCTGTATAATTCCATAAGCAAACAGAGTGGATCCTGAGCATGGTTCTTACAGGAGCTATGTGATCTGGGTTTACTTTGCTGGCAAAGACCTTCAAAAGGAGTATAGCAGGGCCTGTCTTAAGTGGGCATTGAAAAGAGGTTTAATTATGGGTCTGTAAGGCAGGTGGTAGCTTAATGCGGGTAAAACGCAATGCAAAAAGGTCTTGTAGAAGCTTTCCGCTTTGTGTTTGCCCTACATTAAGCAACCACCCGCTTTTTAAGACTCCTATGTTCTATAAATGAATGGCCGCTTAGGACAGGTTCTACTGTATATATGGAGTAAAGGGTTAAAAATATTTATGACTAGGTACTCAAAATGATTGTAGAAATAAAGGCTAAGAAAATTGTCATATCATATTGTATTCATTCCATCATAGACGTTTTATACATTTCAATTTTGATTGTTGTGTCGTAACAAACATTTTAGGCTTTCTCATTTGTTGTCGTTTTTATAAACTTTTTAAGGAATCACTCAAATGTCATTTATTATCAGTGAATAGTGTGTAACAATTTTCTTCTGTTACAGTAAAACCCCTGTAAACTGGATTTAGATACCACCTCTTTGAATAAATCTACTGAAAAGTAGCATTAACTAGATAAAAGGAAAACTTTAGAATTTTGTAGTTTGAAACCATTGTGATAAATAGAGCATTTGCTCCTATAGGAGCAAATGCTCTATTTATCACAATGGTTTCTCAAAGTGACTTTTACAGAGGCGTCAAAAGTCGTCAATTTGAGGGAATGGGTTAAGACAAGTGACAACCTAATGCCGAGTTAGACTTTTACCCTGCATCTGCATAACTCTTTACCTCATAACTCTTTACCTCTTTTAACACCTTTGCAAATATAGTAGACCCAGATCAGACAGCTCTTGTAGGAGCCATCTGATCTGGATAAATTGTTTGCTTATGTAATTGTATACATCAGATTCTACAGTTCTTACAATGGCCAAACATTCCTGTGTTCATGTGCCAATATAAATATTCAGCTAATTAATATTCATGATGTAATTGTTATTTACTTGACTGTTCATCAGGTAAAGGGTTGAGCAGCGGGCTGCCTAAAGAGTTGTAAACTCTTCTATTTTAAGAGCCGTAAATTCTTCTATATTAAAAGTATGGTTTGGAAGGGGTTTTACCGTATGTCCTACAAAGCTATATGTGACTGTTATGACAGTTACTGACTGGTTTGGATCCAGTTTAGACCCTGGGTGTTTCGTCGTTTCAACAGGATTAAATGTGAGAAGGTTGCGAGAAATAATGAGAAATAATTACTTACCTGGGGAAGGGTTAAAGGAAGACAGTATTGGGACATATACATCTACATATACATGTACATCTTTCAGGATTCAAACTGTGTGACGTTTGTTGTAAACAAATGGAGAAAATGGCTCCATTGAGAATTAAACCAGACTAATTTTTTGCAGTTGATAAGTATACAAATGGTATTAATCTGTATAAAAAATAAGACAAAATATATTAAGATTTTAAATTCACAAATCTTCATGATCCATCAAAAGACTACAGTATATGTAACAGCATTATATGAGAATTTTATTTCACAGCGTCATTATACTTTTCTTAGGGGATTGTTTTATGTCATGGAGTAAGATTCATATTTGTTCATTGTTTATATTTTTTCAAACTATCATATCGGTTGCCTGGTTTGCATTGAGAAAATTTGTGAAAGAACCCATCAGATTTTAATAGAACAGAATCACCTGTTTGTTTTTTTGTTCGGAAAAGTGCTGATAAACATGCAGGTTTACTTTTGCTTGGAAACATATTTTTTGGCACTACTGCAAAAATTGGCAAAATATATCATTCTATTGGTTCAATATTTCTGTAATGTTTGTCGTCATGAGAAACGATGGATCTGATACTATGACGACAGGGGTTGTTGTAACTAGTGGAAATTGTGAATATAAACATTTTTGTGGGATTATTGGTCATGATATGAGTCGGTCACAAGAAAACAGTAGTCTGATATTGCAAACAGTGTAGACCTTTAATCAAAGTCTACAAATAGTGCAGTCCTTGAATAGAGACAGCATTTCCCAGAGCAATAGATGAGAGGAGTTTTTTGGAAATCAAGGTAGAACATATTTACTGCATTTCACAATTTCGTAATTGGTACTTATTAGAATCACCTCTCCTAGAGGATTCTGATGAGTACCACCAAGATAAGGTTCAACTGGGAAGAGATTTGGATAGATCAATCTTCAGTTCTCATTTCTTAACCCCCTTTCCTCCATGAATATGCCTTTCTATGCCTCTGTAATAATCACTTCTTGAAACCATTGTGATAAATAGAGCATTTGCTCCTATAGGAGCAAATGCTCTTTTTATCGCAATGGTTTCAAACTACAAAATTCTAAAAATTTACTTTTCTCTAGTAAATGCTCCTTTTGGGTAGATTCATTGAAAGAGGTTGGGTCTAAAATAGCATATGGGGGAAAGGGTTAATGCTGTCTGATTTTGATCTTAATTGTTTGCAATGTCAAAAGTGCAGTTTCCTTGGACAGTTTTACTATTTCTGGCCATGGTTTGGCCTTTTATATACTTAAGCAAAGCATAATACATGCAAATACTTAGACACAAACTCATGAACAATTTTGAAATATTAGAATTTGATAGGGATTGGGTGATTTGTTTCCTAACTTTTAACAGCTTTATAAGTTTTTATAGTAGCTTGTTCAGCTTACAAAGCTAAGCATACCTATTTTGTCCCTAAGATTATGGTAGTCAGTAGATTTGTGTGTGATATGTACTGAACTGATTAACCCTTTACTTCATAAATATTCATGTAAGAAATAATAGATGTATAGATATGAATTAGCTTTAAAATAATTTTTATGGCATATAACGAGGGAATATTTTGGCTGTGGCAGAAACAAGAATCAGATCTGTATAATTCTATAAGTAAAACAGACCCAGATCAGACAACTCCTATAGTAGCCATCAGATCCTGATCAACTCTGTTTACAAAGTCATTAAATTTATCTGTGGAGTAAAGGGTTAAACCAATTGGGCTGATAAGCAAACAGCATAGACATGGTTTAAAGGTGTCTCTGTAGAGGTCTGTGCTCAGGATCTGCACTGTACAGTAGAACCTGTCTTGAGTAACCATTAAAAAGGAGTCTAAATCTGGGTATCTAAGACAGATGGTAGTTTAATGCAAGTTAAAATTAATGCAGAATGTTCCTATTGGGAGCTTTCTGCATTTTTTTGCCCTGCGTTAAGCAACCACTTCCTATGTTCAATAAATGAAAACATTTTCCTACAGTTTCAAAATACAGTTGTACTTCTAATGTCTAAATACAGTACTACCTTTTAATGAAAACGAGGGGTCTTCAAAAGAAGATGATTGATTAATTTTGAAATGAAAGATTGAATGACTTCTCCCTTCATAAGTCTTAAGAAAATGAAATTCCTTTTTGAGTGTTTGCTTTAGAAAGATTTTACAGTATAGTGTGGTAGTCTGTCCCGGATTTTCAGCATAAAAGGGATATTAGCTCAAATTGTAGACTGTATTTGGAGACTGTATTGGTGATTTGCCATTAATTTTTCAAAATTTGTTCGATAATGATTCAGTATTTGTGGGGTTGATATTCCTGAACATGTATGCGCAGTTTGCAGTAGTCCTGAAAGATTCTATGAGATCTGTGACATATGTCAAGAAATACTCTGGATTAACCCATAAATAGTGAGAACCAAGTATACAAGACCATTTCCAAACTGTGTAGACCCAGATCAGAGGACTCCTGGGGAAGCGATTTGATCAGGGTCTGCACTGTTTATCATAAAAATAATTTTCTCCAATGATAAATGTTGATACAAGATGTTTTATCAAGATTTAACCCTTACATTGTGGGAAACGAGTCACTAATGTCCTTTGCAAACAGTGTAGACTCAGATGAGAGGGCTCCTCTAGGAGCCCTCTTATCAGGGTCTGCACTGTTTGTCATGTTACACTTTTATTTAGAAAAATCCCTAAATATTCACTGTAAGCTTGACCTATTTGAATTTTGGAATAGTCAATTTGAAAAATTCAGCATTGTAAGGGTTAAAAAGGGAGGATTATTATAATTGTTCAGCAGGTTAAGGGTTAAGCAGTTCAGTAAATATGATGATGGCTTTTGTAAATGTTCCATTCATAGGTGTTTTTTCTCAATTGTGAATAAAGATGTATGAAATTTGAATCGATATTGTATTTAACTTACACTTATGAATTTGTACAAAGTATGTCAAATTATTTTCTTTGTTTTCCCTATATAATAAATCTTTATTATTAATTACGCCTTCTTCATTTGTTAGTCTACCGTTTCGAGACTGTTATTATACCCCTCTTTTGAAAAAAGTGGAGGTATATTGCTTTGCACATGTTGGTCGGTAGATCAAATGGTTTCTGATCAATAACTGATAAATGGCTTTGCGCAGGATCTTCAAATTTGCTGTGGTGGTTGGTCATGACCACTGGATGACCCCTATTGTTTTTCAACTCACTAGGTCAAGGTCACCATGACCTTAACTTGTGAAATGGTTTCCGATCAATAAATGCTCAAGGGTTTGGCTTAGGATCTTCGAACTTGCTGTACGGTGATTAGTCATGACCACTAGATGACCCCTATTGTTTTTGTGGTCACTAGGTCAAAGGTCAGGAGGTCTTGGGGGTATACATGTTTTATAAATATTTTGGACCTTTTTTTTTTAGTAAATAATCCATTAACTCAGAGCAATTGATTATTACCTGGATATTTCGGCTTTATCGCAAAACCTTCGTCAACACACTGAGATGTGGTCAGTGGGTGTCACCTGACTGACTTACACCATGAATATTCATGTCAGAAATAATGACCAGGAATATTTAATTATAATGGCATCATGAACAAGGGAATTTGTACCATGGCAGAAACAAGAAATATAAGGAAACGGAGCAGACCCTGATCAGATGGGCCTAGGAGCAATTGTGCCAAAAGGCGTCCCTATGGATAAAAAGGGTTAAGTGATGACATTGAAGGGTAAATTGTTTGTATACTGGAATCATCCTGTCAGGCGGTCGGTCGGTCCACATTTGAACATGGGTAATTGGTGTCCTCATTCAATTTGAAAGTATTTAATTTATTATGTTTTTTGGAATACATAATAACCATGAATAGTAGATGTGCAGGATGCAATATTCATGTGTTTAGTGCCAGGCCTTGCAGAATTATCTCCCCTTGAACTTTTGAGTATTTTTTGTCATTTTGGCATGGAATATGGATAGCTGGTGTCACAAACTCCTTCAATTTGAAAATTGAATTGATACTTGCCATTAATAATAACCACGAACAGTAGATGTGCAAGATGCAATTTTTAGCTCATCTGTTTCGAAGAAATCACAAGCTATTGTCGTAACTGGCGTCCGCGTCGTCGCTGTCGTCCGAAATCTTAACATTGATCATAACTTCTTCAATTTTTAGCTCACCAGAGCACAAAGTGCTCAGGGTGAGCTTTTGTGATTGCCTGATGTCCGTCGTCCGTCGGCGTGCATCGTCAGTCGTCAACAATTTGAACCTTTAAAAATCTTCTCCTCTGAATCTACAGGGTTCTCAGCTTTCATCTTTTGCACATAGTATCATCTTTAGGTCCTCTACAAAAGTTATATAAATTATGGCCCTGGGGTCAAAATTGGCCCCGCCCCAGGGGGTCCATGTTTTCAATAGAAACATATAGTAAAACATTGAAAATCTTCTCCTCTGAAACCAGAAGGCTCTCAGCTTTCATATTTGACACATAGCATCATGTTCAGGTCCTCTACAAAAGTTATATAAATTATGCCCCTGGGGTCAAAATTGGCCCCGCCCCAGGGGTGGGCAGTTTTCAATAGAAACAAATAGTGAAATCTTTGAAAATCTTCTCTAAAACTGGAAGGCTCTCAGCTTTCATATTTGGCACATAGCATCATGTTCAGGTCCACTACACAAGTTATATAAATTATGGCCCTAGGGTCAAAATTGGCCCCGCCCCAGGGTGGGCAGTTTTCAATAGAAACAAATAGTGAAATCTTTGAAAATCTTCTTCTCTGAAACTGGAAGGATCTCAGCTTTCATATTTGGCACAGAGCATCATGTTCAGGTGCTCTACAAAAGTTATATAAATTATGGCCCTGGGGTCAAAATTGGCCCCACCCCAGGGGTGGGAAGTTTTCAATAGAAACAAATATTGAAATCTTTGAAAATCTTCTTCTCTGAAACTGGAAGGCTCTCAGCTTTCATATTTGGCACATAGCTCCATGTTCAGGTCCACTACAAAAGTTATATAAATTATGGCTCTAGGGTCAAAATTGGCGGACATTTGCCCCTTGTCTTTTTGTGATATGCGGACATTAGCCACCTGGTAATATGTCTATGAGGGGCATTTGCCAACTTATAGTTTGTATATAATAATATGATGGCATTAAATATCGAAATTGACATTCGCGAAAACTAATGACATTTCAAGTTTGCATGAATGGCAGTTTTGAAGGCTTTGATAGAGAAGCAAGAAAACTAGTTTGTATTTAAAATCTTACATGATTAGTTATTATCATTTAGCTTATGATGCACACTTATTTCTCATCAGATAAACGAAAGCCACAAGCCAACATTGTTTTTCTGTTCACTGCAGCATATTTTTGGCAGATAACTGTAGATCTACCCAAGGAGCTCTTTAATGTGGAGTCTCAAAAATAGGTCAATCTTTACCTTGAATCAAGCGGACATGTTGTTGACTTTTTGTTATGATTGTTCAAAGTAAATTGTGTTGCTGATGGATATCAAGAGAGTATTTGCTCATAAAAAAACTGATTACCGATGCAAAGATGTTATTTCTCAGTGACCTTTCAGCCATAATATAATTACAGTAGCCTAAATCTATGGACTGTAATGTGTTTGTTAACAGGTACAAGGTAGGTAATGTTTAGGTTTGTGTCGTAAGAGATGAATGTCTTATCAATATTACCAGCATGGTTGATTGGCTAGCTGAAGAAGAGACCAAGTGGAACTGGACTGACTGCCCGAGGCATCTAGCCTATAATCTCTTGACACGTTAATGATGGGGTCAAATGAAAACAGTTACTTTCAGCTGATGATTTTGATTAGAAACGTTGTCTGCTTAAGATTTTCGGACCGATTTTTTTTCAGATTCTGAAATACAAACCGGTCTCAAAATGCCAAAATCGGTCCAGACCGGCGATTTTTCGGATTTCTAGAGCCATGTTAAATAAGAAAAAATATACTGACAACAGTATATAAAAATGTTTTAAACAAGAGTGTGTTTGTGAAACACTTATGCCCCCGACCTTTGACCCCAAAGGATTACCTTAACCTTTGACCCATGGACCAGGGAGTTGAACGCGACACATCGTCTTTGTGTGGTGAACATTTGTGCCAGGTTATTTTGAAATCCATTCAAAGATAAAAAAGTTATAGAAGGGACATGAAATTTGGGATGGATGGATGGAAGGACAGACGGATGGACAATGTGATTACTATATGCCCGCCGTTGGGCCAAACAAATAAGAGTATAAACACCGGTGAGTTTTAAACTGGGGTAGTGCACATGCAAAGTCATGTACACATCCTTTAGACCATGGTACAGGGTATCCCATGGTGTAATGTTTGTCTTATTTATTAATTAATATCCCATGCACAGCATATATTGAGGAAACCATATTTTTAGTTTTGTTATTGTTTTGACAGACCTAGCTTGTTTATCTATAGAAACAACTAAATTTATCATCAGATTTCTATGAAAGTTTGTACACATGGTTTCTTTGAAGTGTAGATGTGCGTGACATATTCTTTTCAGTATCTAACAATTCATACAGGATATATCTACCCCTGGACTTGAACCATATGTGTTGCTAGCCAATAAAGTTTGTACAGTTTTCAACATAATTCAATAAAAGTTGACACAAATGATCTCAGTGAAGTGTAGATGTGCATCATATAATTTTTTTAATTATCTAACATACATCAGTTATAAATCCTTGGGTTTGCAATCAAGGCTGTTGTGTGGGGCTATTCATCACCTTTGATGATAGTTCTAGTTTATGATAGTGTCATCCCCATTGACACTCCCAGCCAATTTGGCTTTTGAGACACCTTATTCTCTGGCACAATACCTTCCAATTCCTTACTTCAAAGCCAAGCTGGTAAGCAATCAGTAATCATTCTCTTTAATTCGTGTGAGGCTCATCAACCAGCCATATCACAATGAACCCCTGATAGGGATCAAACCTTCGACCTCCCTGAAGTGGGTGCTTTATCCAGTTGTATATGGTCATTTACATATAGGTTTTTATCACATTACCTCCCTTCTTTCGAGTTAACATATCTATAACATATCTATCACATATTTCTCTATATTACATGTTTAATATAAACTGTGGCATCATGTTGAAATACCACATGCTATTGTGTATTCCTAGTTTGATTCATTGATAAATATACATGCAGGACCTGTCAAAAATGGCATTTTTAGTCAAAATAAATTACCGGTATGTTATAAAAAGGATATGATGGTCGTAGTCTTTTTGATATCAAATGTCTTGGAAATGTTATTAAACGAGCCTCGGGCGAGCTTAATCACATTTTCCAAGATGACTAGAGGCTCGCTTAATAACATTAATTTTTTCTAAGACTAGTTTAAAATTAATTTGTACAAAATGACTACTCAAAAAATATCATAAATTATATACAGGCAAAATAATGAGCCACAAAATCAAGCAATTATTGTCCCTAACAACTTCTGCTGCAAGAATGCTACAAAATTTCTGCTGCAAAAACCTAAATGGGTATTAAAAAGAATAATGACTTAAAGGCAATTTAACTATGGTATAGGTTTAATGGTGATTTGCACATCAACAGTGATATGTTAAAATCAGTCAGTAAATTTGGCACCTACTCCCAGTATCACAAGTTTAAATCATAAACAAGGCACATCCATATCTATATGTGGCATAGTAATCACTTCCTATCCATTAGGAATTAAACTTGGATGCTATTCGAGAACTAATTGATAAACTATTTTACAACAATCTATCAGAAGAGTTCTTGAGAACTTAAACAAAAAAACCTCTTTACTCCATGAATATTCCTGTCATCACAAATAGTGCCTACATGATATTAAATAGCTGATTTTTTATAACTGCATAATGACTGCATGATGAGAATGTTTACAATTACAGAAACTTATTATCTTATTTCATTCATGGCAAACAGAGCAGACCCACATTAGATGGCTCCTATAGGAGCCATCTAATCTAGGTCTACTCTGTTTACATAGGTGCAAAAGGTGTACATATGGAGTATAGAGTTAATCCTTGTTGCACTGAGTAACAATGTGTCTAAGCAAGATCAGAACTCTCTGACACTCTGCTGTGGCACAAAAAGATTTTTAACTCTTTCCCTGTTGAATATTCATGTAAAAAATAATTACATTATGAATATTTATTAATTATTACATAAATACTTGAACTGCTCTGATCTAATATTTCGACCACTAAGGGCCTTTTTCAAAGATTATCATGTCAAAATACACGTCACATTTTTGTTACATGCATTCAGTCATAAAATCAAAGAGAATATTATTATAATTGGATTATTCTCTTTGATTTTATGGCTGAATGCATGTAACAAAAATGTGACGTGTATTATGACATGATAATCTTTGAAAAAGGCACTTAGTGGTGGAAATATTAGATCAGAGCAGTTCAAGTATTTATGTATAATATTAAATCCCTATTTTGGAATATTTTCTTCATTATTAATTTTTATCATGGTACATGAACTCGTGAATTTTTGGCCATGTCAGAAATTGCAGACTCAGATCTATATTATTCTATATGCAAACAAAGCAGACCCTGATCAGATGGCTCCTATATAGAAGCCATCTGATCTAGGTCTACTGTTTGCAAAGGCGTGAATAGGCATTTAGAAATTTGAGAATTTTTCACTTTTAGAAATGAAACACAAGACAATTTAGATATTGCAGATATACAAATCTTGCAATATAGTAGTTTGTGCCAAGTAAGCATACCAATAAATTACATTTTACAATACACAGACATATAAATTCATCCTTTGCAAAATGGAATCCATTTTGCAAAGGATGAATTTATGCATCAGTATATCTGTATATCGTAAAATGTGATTCATTTGTAAGCTTGCTTGACACAAACCTTTTGAATATACCACTATGAAAATTAAAATAAATATTCCTAATATCATTCTATCTTCAACAGAGAAAGGGTTTTCTGCATTATACTTTCATCCTGCATTAAGCAACCACCTGCTTTAAATGACACCAATTTCTATTCATTATGTGGTTGTACAATATGGAAAGGCTAGTGATTGTTTCTCAACAAATGACAAATACATGTATAATTATATGACTATCAAATTAACAACTGGATTTCAAATAAACAATTATATATTATATACGATTTCAATTTAACAATTATGCATTATGTACAAGTCTGAATTTAATATATTGTTGATTTCAAACTAAGCACTACCACACAGCCATTATGGATATAGACATTTGAAAACAGTTGACCACATCCCTATAGGAGCAAATGCTCTATTTATCACAATGGTTTCACACTACGAAATTCTAAAAAATTCTTTTTCTCTAATTTTTGCTCCTTTTCGGTAGATTTATTCAAAGTGGTTGGATCTAAAACATTTGTATAGCCTATGGAGGACAGGGTTAAAAATTCATTTTAAAAGTTTTTGTTATATCTTATCTCTTATTTCATAATCCTTTACCTAGTATAGTCACCTTTTAACCCTTTCCTCCATTAATACGCCTTTCTACGCCTCTGTAAAAATCACTTAATGAAACCATTGCGATAAATAGAGCATTTGCTCCATAGGAGCAAATGCTCTATTTATCACAACTGTTTCAAAACTACACACTTCTTTATTTAAATGTTCCTTTTCTCTAGTAAATGCTCCTTTTCAGTAGATGTATTCAATGAGGATGGGTCTAAAAATAGCCTATGGGGGAATGGGTTAATGCCTTCGCAAACACAGTAGACCCAGGACAGATGGCTCCTTAGAAGATATCAGATCAGGTCATCTATGTTTGCTTATGAAATAATATAGATGTCGTTCTACAGTTTCTTCCAAAGTAAAATATTGCCTTGTAAAAAATGCCTTTATAAAAATTCAGTTAACCCTTTCCCTGTTTTGTATTTAGGCCAAATTTCAATACCTACTGAATATTCATTAACAAAATAGTTAATAGAAATATGGAAGGTGGAACATTGTAGACTTTTTAGAAAGTAAAGAAACAGATCTATCAAATACTATTAGCAAACAGAGCAGACCCGGATCAGATGGCTCCTCTAGGAGCCATCTGATCAGGGTCTACTCTGTTTGCAAATGCGTGAAAACACGTTTATATGAGGGAAAGGGTTAATTAATATTCAAATACCGGTAATCAAGTATTTTTTACATGAATGGGCTAAACTAAACGGACAATTACAGCTGCCTCAACCAAACAAATCTAAAATTTGAAACCATTAAATGTGGTTATGAAAAGAATCTATAAAACTTAAAAAAAAGCCCTTTTCCAAATTAAAATCAAATCTGTTAAACTATTGACAAATCCATCACCTTCATAAAATACATTGTTACACAGAAAAAGAAAACCAGTATCAACAAGATGAAGACCCTGTTCAAGATCATTCTCTGTCAGGTTCTTTTCCTGGCATAATGCATTCCTTCGTCTTCAGTAAAAACATCTTCATAATAATCACCAAAAAGAGGTCTAACTCTGGGTATTTGCCTTTTTCCCATTGAATATTCATGTAAGAAATAAATATTTAGTAACTGATTTTTTATAATGGCATATATACACAGGATATTTGGGTATTGGTAGAAACTTGGTAGTCAGATATACACTGTACAAAACTGCTAAACCATCACCTTGGTGCTTTATCATATTGTAAAGGAGCGCAACAATTGTTTAGACAATTTGCATGTGGACCACTTGTAGAAAAAAAAAACCCTGTTTAAAGCCAGCATTGAGGCTTCTATTCCCTAGTCATTAGACAGCAATTAAATTTGTGTAAATTGGTAGACAATAGGGTAGGGACTATGTGTTGAAAACTTGAAGACTGTGAAGTGCTTTTCTCTTTAAAGTTGAAAGTGACGGTTTAGAAATTTTGCTGAGTGTATTACACATGTAATTTCATAAGCAAACAGAGCAGACCCTGATCAAACAGTTCCTACTGGAGCCATCTGCTCTGGGTCTACCTTCTTGCCAAGGTGTTTTCAGAAATCTCCCATGAGTTTTCTGTATTAGTTTAGTCATTTATAAACCTTTCATGTAAGAAATACTCTAGGTATGGCCATTAATTAGCTTATTTGTTATTATAGCATATGAACAAGAACATATGTGGCCATGGGAGAAACTGCAAAAATCAGTTCTATATAATTCCATAAGCAAATACAGTAGACCCTGATCAGATAACTCCTGCAGGAACCATCTGATCTTGGTCTACTCTGTTGTAAAGGCATAACAAGGTGTATCTGTGAAGTAAAGGGTTAACCCTTTCCTTCATAGGCTATTTTTAGATCCAACCACTTTGAATAAATCTATCGAAAAGGAGCAAAAAAGGAGACTTTTGTAGTTTGAAACCATTGTGATAAATGCAGCATTTGCTCCTATAGGAACAAATGCTCTATTTATCACAATGGTTTCAACAGGTGATTTTTACAGAGGCGTAGAAAGGCGTATTTATGGAGGAAAGGGTTAAACAGTCACCTGCTTTTACAGGTATCAATGTTAAATCATTAACCCATTCCCTCCTACCTTTAGATGCCTCTGTAAAAGTCTTCTTTTTATTTTTAAATCATTTTGATAAATAGAACATTTGCTTCATAGAAGATGGCCTCCTTATGACAGAAGTTTGGCAGCAATTAGGAATGTGAAGTACCTCAAAGTCCTTTACATGTAGACTAATCAAAGTGAAGACATCCATCAGTGTTTAACTGTAAAATACATTCAGTGTGAAACTTGCTAGAGGATTTTGAATGACAAACAGTGCACACCCTGATCACAGGGTTCCTCCATGAGCCCTCTGATCTGGATCTACACTATGTTTTTTAACAATCATTGTTAACAAAAGTCAACTGTAATTATTTTGATTTGTTGATAAATTATTTAAATTACCAAAACACAGGCATATCAACCCAATTAGTTCTACAAATTATGGGACTCATATATGTATTCTACACACTAAAACAGCAAATATCTTTTAGCCCTTTACCTGATACTGATGCCTTTGCAAACACGGTAAACCTAGATCAGACAACTCATACAGCAGCTGTTTGATCATGATCTCCTCTGTATGTTTATGAAACAATATAGATATAATTCTTCAGTTTCTGCCATGGTCAACTATCCTCCTTTTAACCCTTTCCTCCATAAATACGCCTTTCTACGCCTGTGTAATACCGTATAAATGGTTATTTTTGCTGGTGCAAATTTTTGCGGTTTGGGGTCTAAAATGTTATAATTTATTTTTGCGATTTTAATTTTTGCGGATTTATTGTCTCGGTCCCAGTAAAAATCTTACATGTTATATTGTTCTACCAATTAGGCCCCGAGAAGCTATTTATTTGCATTTCACACTTTAATTACTCAAACACAAAAGGATGGCAAACACAGCTTACCATACCTGTTAGATTGTCGGTCTCCCGGTGCCGTGTGTTTTTCACACTTCGTAAGTGTACCACACTAAGAGGGTACATATCAAAAGAATTAATTGTTTAATAAGTTGACTTGTGTTAACACTGCGTGCATATGTTTAGCGATTTTGTTTTAAAAATAATGAGCTAATAAATAATTAACAACTATTTCAAGAAATGAGTGTTACATGTAGTAACTTCTTTTTTAAAAAAATCGAGCTTGTTTGGAAAACTGGAAGTAGACATTGTGTTTATGTTCACTAATTTTTGTGCTAATTTCAAATGTCACGTTTATTTGTGATAATGTTTGATAATTGTAGATTTAAACAAGATGTGTTTGTGAAACACTATGCCCCCTCATATATTTGACCTCTGACCTTGACCTCTGACCTTGACCTTGACATGTCACCCCTCAAAATGTGCAGCCTCATGAGATACACAAGCATGCCAAATATCAAGTCTCTATCTCTACTGGTCCAAAAGTTATGGCCAATGTTAAAGTCGGCGATTTGACCCATATATTTGACCTCTGACCTTGAAGGATGACCTTGACCTTGACACGTCACCCCTCAAAATGTGTGGCTTCATGAGATACATATGTATGCCAAATATCAAGTCTCTATCTATACTGGCTCAAAAGTTATGACCAATGTTAAAGTTGCTGACAAACAAACAGACAAACAGACAAACAGACAAACAGACAGACAGACAGACAGACAGACAGGGCAAAAACAATATGCCCCCCGACTATCGTCTATGGGGGCATAATAAAGAATATTATACATCTCTCGCAGCGACAAAGCCTCCCATAATGGTCCATAAGGATCTGGCAACCAAAGTCACAAACTGTTATAAACATGTATATGTCGGTTTGCTGATAATGTGTCACCTGGCTCTTTTGTGTACTGCTGTATGGGATACACATGATAATCGCATGCGTGTCAGCGGTGTGAAAAATGAGGGGAAGCAAAGTAACGTTGCAATGAAGCGACTAGGAGGAAAAATCTAATGAATATTTTGCGTATATATTATTTGCGGCCGGACGGCACCCGCAAAATTCCACAAATAATACGTTGCTGCAGAAATAACCAGTTATACGTAGTCAATTTTTGAAACCATTGTGATAAACAGAGCATTTGCTCCATAAGAGCAAATGCTCTATTTATCACAATGGTTTCAATACTACACAATTCTAACATTTTCCTTTTCTCTAGTAAATGCTCCTTTTCAGTATATTCATTCAAAGAGGTTGGGTCTAAAAATAGCCTATGGAGGAAAGAGTTAAATGCCATTACAAAATTCTATATATCATGATGTCATTATTTCTTACATTAGTATTCATCAAGTAAAGTATTCAACTACAATGACATATATAGCTAACCCATTCCCTCATATTGATGCCTTTTGACACCTCTGTAAAAGTAACTCTCTTAAACCATTGTGATAAATATCAAAATGGTTTCAAAACTCACAATTCTAAAAGTTTTCTTTCTCTAATAACTGCTCCTTTTCGGTAGATTTATTCAAAGAGACTGGGTCTAAAAATAGTCTATGAAGTAATGGGTTAACTAAGGTTTACATACATCCGCAATATTTAAATTCCATGTTCATAAATGTTTGTGTGTCTACATGATAACAAAACATGTCAATATCTTTAAAACTACAATACTATTCAAAATGATAGTCAAACAATAAAAGGTATTGAATTCAAACTAAGTACTTTCTATTCATTAATATTCCCCTTCTAAGGACAAATATTGTCTACTTGATTGAAGTTTTGCTTTTGCTTTCTTTTTCTTCAATGATGTTATATTCAGATAAATTCCACCATTCTGGTAAATTCTTTCCAACACTATGGATGAAATCAAGATAACTTTTGCACACAATTTGGATCATGATAACTTTTGCAAACAATTTGGATCATGAAAACTTTTGCAAACAAGTTGAATCATTATAACTTTTGCAAACAAGTTGAATCATTATAACTTTTGCAAACAGGTTTGATCATGATAACTTTTGGATCATGACAACCACAAGATATCTCACTTATGAGCAGACAAACTTTGGCATCAAAAAGATGCACGTATAGTGTTTGAAACAATAGGAAACAAATCAAAAATCAAAAGATTCTAAATCAATTTCACCCATTCATATTGATGCCTTTTAACACCTGTAAAAGTCACGTTTTTAAACCATTGTGATAAATAGAGCATTTGCTCCATAGGAGCAAATGCTCTATCTATCGCAATGGTTTCAAAAATTTACAATTCTAAACTTTTCCTTTTCTCTAGTAAATGCTCCTTTTCGGTAGATTTATTAAAAGAGGTTGGATCTAAAAATAGCATATGAGGTAATGGGTTAAATAAACATAGGTAAATAAGTGATATTTGTCCAGTACAAGATATCTCACTTATGATTTGTTTGTTTGTATTTATTAACGTCCGTTTCTACTCACTATGGGCTATATCACTTATGAGCAAACAGACTTTGGCATCAGAAAGAAGCACATATTTGCTTGAAAGAATAGGAAACATAAAAACTTGAAACATGAATCAAATGAAACTTTAAAAGAAACAAAGAGGAAAATCACAGTGATATTTGTCCAGCACAAGATATTTCACTTATGAGCTAACAGACTTTGGCATCACAATTACGCATATATTTGGGAAAAGTAAAACACATAAAAACTTGAAACATAAAATCAGTGTTTAAAATTTAACTTTTTTAACGCCTTTGCAAACAGTGAAGATCCAGATCAGTAGTAGACATTTGATCAGTGTCTGCTCTGTTTGCTAATGGCATAATGTAGGTCTGATTTTACAGTTTTTGTCAGGACCAAATACATCACTATGAAAATTAAGCTAATTAATATTCATGATGTCATTATTTCTGACATAAATATTCATAGTGGAAAAGGTCAAAAGAAACACAAAGGATATCTAAAACAATGGACCAATAAAATACTAAGCAAGGTTTAAGTAGACTACAATTCATTATCAGCTGAAGTGTTTACAATAGAACCCCTCTGAACTGGATGTTCAAATTTAATATCAATGCCAGTCTGTTAGACAGGTGGCAGCTTAACACATTCCCCTCATATGTATTTTTAGATCCAACCTCTTTGAATAAATCTACCAAAAATGAGCATTTACTAGTGAAAGGGAAATTTTTTAGGAATGTGTAGTGTTGAAACCATTGTGATAAATAGAGCATTTGCTCCTATGGTGCAAATGCTCTCTTTATCACAATGATTCCACAAAGTGACTTTTACAGAAACGTCAAAAGGCGTCAATATGCGGGAATGGGTTAATGTAGGGTGAAAGTCATGCTTTCTGCATGACTTTCATCCTGCATTAAGCAGCCATCTGCCTAAAAAGATTTAAAATCTTCTTCACTAAAATTCTGGTTTAGAGGGGTTTTACTGTATATCAAATTTCGTTTTTGAGATGATAGTCACCAAGTCTAAACTATATTTGGTAGAGAAGACCTGCTGAGGAAATGTTGTCTCCACCTCCACCAGTTTGAAAAACTTCTGTGCAAACCAGGACTGGGGCTAAGCAAATTGTGACTTCCTCCTCATCCCAGCAGGATACAGGCCTATTCTCCTGTAGTGGAATACGGTCTGCCATCGCATCCTTTGCACTCGTAGAAAATGAGTCATCCATAATCAGTTTTGCCTTCTCTGTATCAATGTAGTTTGAACCACAGACATGCCTGTTTGCTGTGAGTGATGCCTTTGCTGCCGCAGACATTGTATTTTTCCACAACGAGCCTTTCCTTGTAAGTATGGCTTGGTAAGCAAGTGTATGGACATGCAACCTCGTCAACTTTCTTTTCCCATCACTTTCATCTGTATCTTTTAAGAGGTTATAGATAGTCCGCATCTGGTCTAAAACTGTGGCAATGCGGGGATGGGAGTCTGAGATAAGCGATATGGTTCCATCTGTTAGCATACTTACAAGGTTTGGTAACTCTTGCTCATTCATTCCCAGGGAGTCCGAGTACATTACGACATTATCAACCACCTCCTTCATAAGCACCTCATCGCTGAACGACGCAAGCTCAAAATGGGTTTGGGTAGACCTGTCAGTTTTCACCAACAGTTCCCTCAACTTTCTCAGTCTTCCAAGTCTTTCATCTGTCAATTGGAAGTAAATCAGAGACAACTTTATTTAACCATTTCCGTATTTAATATTCAGGTAAGAAATAATGATGTCATGAATATTTAGTAGCTGTATTTTCATAATGGCATATGGACACAGAATGGTTTGGTATTGGTAGAAACTATAGAATCAGATCTATTTTAATTTCATAAGCAAACAAAGCAGACCCTCGTCAAATGGCTCCTGTTGAAGCCATATGATCAGGGTCTACTCTGTTTGCAAAGGCATGAAAAAGCGTTTATATGAGGGGAAGGGTTAACTCTTTACTTCATAAATAAACTCTGAACTTCAAGAATAAATGGAGAAACCCATATTACCCCTTTCATTCATAGATTATAAGCAAATACAGATCAGACCTTTATCAAAACAGTCCTATAGGAGTCCGCTGATCTGGGCCTGCTCTGTTTTCAAATGTGTATATATGTCTTTATCAAGTAAAGGTTTAGACATTCAATGTAGATTACACTAAACATCTGCTTTTAGAATACCTTCAACCCATTCCTTGATATTGACACATTATGGCGCCTCTGTTTAGTTTAATCATATTTTATTGTTTGCTTTTTTCATAAGTACAGACGCCTCTGAAAAATTCACTTGTTGAAACCATTGTGATAAATAGGGCATTTGCTCCATAGGTTTCAAAACTACACAGTTTTAATTGTTTCCTTTTTTCTAACAAATGCTCCTTTTCAGTAGGTTTATTCAAAGAGGTTGGGTCTAAACTCAGCTTATGAGGGAATGAATCATTTATTTGTAGCAAATGCATATTATATGGAACTTGACACAAGCTAGACTCTCCATCATGTATATTAACCCATTCCTCCATAGGCTATTTTTAGACCCAACCTCTTTGAATGAATCTATCCAAAAGGAGCATTTACTAGAGAAAAGTAAAATTTTAGAATTTTGTAGTTTGAAACCATTGTCATAAATAGAGCATCACAATGGTTTTACAGAGGCTTAGAAAGACGTACTTATGGAGGAAAGGGTTAATGCTTTTACTCCATAGATATGCATTTTAATGCTTATCCTAATGGAGCAGATCCAGATCAGATGGCCCCTGATCTAGGTCTGCTCAGATTGCTTATGAAATTATATTCTTAATCCATTGCCTCATATTGACGCAGTTTGACGGCTTTGTTAAAGTTAATTGTTTTGCAGAGGTGTCTTAGCTTAACCCATTACCTCTAGGCTATTTTTAAATCAAACTACTTTGATTAAATCTATTGAAAAGGAGCATTAACTAGAGAAAAGGAAAATTTTAGAATTTTTTAGCTTGAAACCATTGTAATAAATAGAGCTTATGCTCCTATAGGAGCAAATGCTCTATTTATCACAATGGTTTCAGAAAGTGGCTTTTACAGAGGCATAAAAAGGCGTATTTATGGAGGAAAGGGTTAATATATATACACATATATATATATATATGTACAATAAGACATTAAGAATACTAATCAACTGATTTTTTGTACTGGCAATATGAACAAGGAAATATTTTATCATGACAGAAACTGAAGACTCAGATTTATATCATTTCATAAGCAAGCAGGGCAGACCCTGATCGGGTGGTTACTACAGGAGCCGTTTTAAGTGGGGCCACTCTGTTTGCAGAGGCGTCAAAAGGCTTAAAAGAGTTAATCCTAGACAAAGGTTTAACCTTTTCCCTGTTGAATATTCATGTAAGAAATGATGACATTATCAATAAGTATTGACTGTAATTCCACAATGGCATATGAATACATAAATTTTCTTATTGTTAGATACTTTGGAGTCAGATCTATTATAATTTCATCAGCAAACAGAGCAGACACTGATCAGATGGCTCCTATAGGAGCTGTCTGATCTGGGTCCACTCTGTTTGCAAAGGCATGAAAAAGAGTTTGTATGAAGAAAATGGTTAATACTTTTACAGACATTTCTGTCGATGAAAATGTTGCTATAGTGAAGCTCTACTGTACTGTGTACTTGCCATTTTTGAAAGGGAAGTTGTCCATCATCTGTAGGCCGCCAACTACCAACACAGAAGGGTCAAAATTATGGAGCTCAGACTCCAGGTTCTCCAACGTCTCCAGGTAGGGGTTACTGCGATCACTATGGATAATGAACCTACAAAAGATTAATTGTTATAAAAGCACATAGACACAGGAATATTTGGCCATGGCAGAAATTGTAGAATAATATCTTCTATACTTCATCATAAGCAAACAGAGCAGACCCAGATCAGACGGCTCCTACAGGAGACATCTGATCTGGGTCTTCTCTGTTTGCAAAGGCATAGAAGGACATATTAATGGAGTAAAGGATTAGTATACATGTATATCCTAAATATTTGTTTTGTTGCTGGGGTTTTTTTTGTTTTGTTTTTTGGAGGGGGGGGGGGGGGTTAATCCACAGATTCAATAGTTATGCTTTACTATCTTAATCCTTTATTAACCCTTTCCATCATATAAACTTGTTTTCGCTCGTTTGCAGAGAATACCCTAATCAGACGGTTCCTATAGGAGCCATCTGATCAGGGTCTGCTCTGTTTTGCAAATGGAATTTGACAGATCTGTTTCTTTACTTTCTAAAATGGATATAATGTTCCACCTTCCATATTTCATTATAACTATTTTGTCCA
Organism: Azorinus chamasolen; assembly: GCA_963576725.1. NCBI lineage: Eukaryota > Metazoa > Mollusca > Bivalvia > Cardiida > Solecurtidae > Azorinus > Azorinus chamasolen. The sequence continues at coordinate 70,610,288 of OY755235.1, forward strand.
TGAATATTCAATAGGTAATGGAATTTGAAATAAACATAGAACAGGGATAGGGTTAAACATAAGCCGTGTGTGGTGCCAATGCTTGTCTGATTTTGTGTTTGTCCACTGCATACACTTCTCAAAGACATCTACCAACCTATGAAGTTTCATGTTAATACCAAGGTGTATACTTTTTGATTAATCAGCTACATTAAAGTTTCTGCACGCCGACGAAGAGTGGACAGCACCAAAGCCTACAACTACGCCAAAGCCTACAACTATGACAATGCCTACAATTATGACCTAGTGATCACAATAGCTTGACGTATCTTCATCTTTGCAAAACGGTAGACCCAGATCTGGCAGGAATTGTAGCTGCTGTCTGATCAGGGTCTGCTCTATTTACTTCCATATTACAGATCTGAATCTCTGCTGTTTGGCAACCATTTTCCTCATTTTATATATTTTATATACCAGACTTAAATACATTGATATTCATGATGGGCTGAGATCTGCCTGACTATTCATAAAGTAAAGGGTTAATTTAAATAAAACAGACCTGTTGGCTCTGTTGGCAGAGTGATTTCCCCAAGTACTCCCCGCTGGGTACTCCAGTATGATGTGCAGCTCGTCTTCATCCAGTGGCTTTCCTAGAACTAAATATCACATTACAAGGGCTTAGTACAAAACCAAAGTTACCATAAATCATGAGCAAATTTGTGATTATCTTGACAAAATAAATAGATCCAGATCATATTGCCAAGTTAATCTGCCCTCTAATCTGGATCCAGACTGATTGCAGATTTAATCATTTTAAACAAATTTAGATGAAAAAGAAGAAAAGCTAACAGCCTAACAATATAGGTAATATCATGACCTCTTGTCAGAAAAATATTTGAATACATGTACATGAATTTGAAAAGAGGTTTTAACCCTTTCCTCCATGAATATTCTTGTAAGATATAATGTCATGAATATTAACTACAATGTAGTTTAATTTGTTACGATAACATATAGAAACAGGAATTTTTGGCAATGGCAGAAACTGTAGAATCATATCTATATTATATCATAAGCCAACAGAGCAGACCATGATCAGAAGGCTCCTATAGGAGCCGTCTGATCTGGGTATACTCTGTTTGCAAAGGCATAGTAAAGCATATTTATTGAGTAAAGGGTTAATAGCCATTCTCTTGCTAACCAGTAACTAATTACCATTTGCAACAACTTGTGTCCAGAACAGAAACAGAGAAACTCAGCATCTGATCAGGACTTACACTGTCTTGATCTTAGCCAATTATTAATTTTAATACTTTGCCAATTAAATATTGATTAAATATAAATCAGATGAATTTTTTAGCTAACAAAGCTTTCGCTACAAGTGGAGGATGAACCCTTTCCTTCATATAAATGCTTTTTCACACATTTGCAAACAGAGTAGACCCAGATCAGACAGCTCCTACAGCTGTCTGATCAGGGTCTGCTCTGTTTGCTAATGGAAATAGAAAGATCTGTTTCTGTACTTTCTAAAATGGCTACCATGTTCCACCTTCCATATTTCATTTTAACTATTTTTCCTATGAACATTCGGTAGGGTATTTACATTTGGACTAAATATATTATATACATGTATATTGATTATTATATTGAGCTGTCTGATCAGGGTCTGCTCTGTTTGCAAATGAAACTTGATAGTTCTGTTTCTTTACTCTCTAAAAGGGCAATCCTAGGTCTGTGAACCGTAACAGTTAAATTAAACTACCATTTAACAGGTCCCTATTATGACATGTATGAAAAATGCATCATCATCAGAACTGTATAAAAGGAACAAAATACTTTATATATTTCTCAGACAAACTCTATAAGACAATTCCAATGAGTATCAACAAGACTGGTTTTGTAAGAGATTTAACTAGATCTTTTTATATATACATTTGTATGCAGTGTTCTGAAAACGTTGCCTACCCTTGACTGAAGATGGCAGACGTTTTTGAGCCTCCTCTGTAAACCTCGCTGCCAGGAGGACATCTGCACCTTCCATAGCTAACCTTCTGGCCATTGCTGGTGCATTCCCGCCAAGTGCTTTACGGGATCCAAGTGTCTTCTCTGATGCTCTTGCAATTTCACGAAACAGTGTTCTATTTTGGACATACCTCCTGGAAGAATGAAGGTCCTGAGTTTAACCCTTTCCCTGCTCTATGTTTATTTCAAATTTCAATACTTAATGAATATTCATTAACAAAATAGTTATAGAGAAATATGCAAAGTGGAACATTGTAGACATTTTAGAAAGCAAAGACACAGGATCTATCAAATTCTGTTAGCAAACAGAGTGGACCCTGATCAGACGGCTCCTCTAGGAGCCATCTGATCTGGGTCTACACTGTTTGCAAATGCGTGAAAACACGTTTATATGAGGGAATGGGTTAAAACACATGTCTCTGTAACCTTTGAGAAAGTTTGTCCACAATCAAAATGTTTTTGTTTTTTAGTATAATCAGTTGAAAGGTTTTGCAAAAAATTATCAAAGCAAATATTTTTAATGCATGTTACATTTATATCAATCACTAATAATAATTAAATTAAATGTCTTTAAAGAAAGAAAAATAATGATATATGTTTCACTTTATAAAGTCAGCAAGACATGACAATAAATAGCATCAACTTAATTGTGTTATTGTGCACTTGGCAAAATCCAAGGTTCTCTAAAAGATATCCAAAGTTTATCATTATTATATCGGCATATGTCAACTGAGATCCTAGGTGTCTGCAGAGAACCTAGGTTCTCCCAAAACACTTAGAGAGCATATGATCTCAGAGTTAATATGTACATATTTATATGGAAACCTGGGATCTTCTTTAAAACCACAAGTTGTAAGATGGGAACCATTGGTTTTTGTCCTTATTTTTATCAGTGTCAGAATATACTGTGCAAAAGAACTGATATTGAGATCCTCAGTTTCTGCAAAGGGTTCACCCTGCAAAGAACCTAGAATCTCAAAATATTGAGTATAAAGCATGCTATATGACAGTGTATACATGTGTGTGTTAATGAAACAGTATCATTTTACTATATGAGGAAAATTTCATAGCCTTTGCAAACAGGTTGGATTAAGATCAGATACTGAGGAGCAGGATACAGATGATAATCCAGTCTGCATGTAAAGATTAACCCCTATTTACTGTTTAATATTCATGTAGGAAATAATGACATCATGCATACCTATATTGGCTGAATTTTTATGATGACGTATGAACACATGTTTTGGCTCTAGCAGAAACTGTAGAATCAGATGATGATCTATATTAAAATGTATACCATTTTGCAAACAGAGCGAACCCAGTGATCTGACAGCTTCTGTAAGAGCAATCTGATTTGGTTCTAAACTGTTTTCAAATGTGTGAAAGGTGATTTCTATCTATCGATACTGCCCAAGTTGGCCAACTCCGCTTTTGCGTATTATTGGCAGGTGCTAAAGGAAAACAGTAATTTGCAAACAGTAAATCAAGCTCTTGTAGGAGCCATCTGATCAGGGTCAATTTAATTTGCTTAACCCATTCCCTCATAGGCTACTTTTAGACCCAGCCTCTTTGAATACATCTACCGAAAAGGAGCATTTAGTAGAGAAAAAGATTTCTGTAATACTGAAACCATTGTGATATATAGAACATTTGCTCCATAGAAGCAAATGTTCTATTTATCACAACGGTTTCAAAAAGTGATTTATACAGAGGCGTAGAAAGGTGTATTTATGGAGGAAGGGGTTAATATAGATTATCTGATTATTCAGTTCTACCATGATCAAACATGGAATAAAGCCATTTAAATGTTAAAGAGTTTCATACTCTGCTGCTGCCCCATGCATGAAGAAATAAGTGAACATCTTCGTGAAGTCAGTCTTTGACATGATATTGTCTATGTGCCTGGGGTTCTCAGGCACCGTATAATTTAAGTTTTCTAAGACTCCAAGTGCATCTACGAAAATATCCTCGCATCCACCAAACCCAAGTGCAATTTTTGTCCTGCCATCAACGCCGACTTTTCTCTCAGCTCTGAGGAGGCCCCTCAAAACATGATCTAGTCTGTCTTTCAGCTCATTATCTACACGCCTTTTGTATAATAATGCAACAGCTAACACTGTGACTGATATACAAAGTATCGCTTTTTTGTTACAAGTAGCCATTGCCTATGTTGTCAGTTGTGTGATGCAGTTCATAAGTGAAGAATTGGTGACATGTAAACAGGAAGTAGAGCGGAGAAACACTTGTCAAATCGGAGCTCCTCGGCGATGTCCGCTAAGCCACCGGAAACACATATACTACCAACATGGCATCCAAGGTAAAGTCATTCGAAAGTCGTGTTATTCGCCTTCGGTTATTCGCATATTCCGATCGTGTCATTCGTTTTAGCTTTAACGTAATTGTAATATATATTAATAGTTAAAAGTAAGCATTATTTTCTAAACTACTAATTTCAATTAAATACATCATTTTATATTGCAAACTCCCCGGAATAACACCGCAAATCATTTCGGCCCAGGGTAGTTCGTCAGACGTGGCGTCGCTATAGAGTCGTTCAAAAGCTATAGAGTCGCTCAAAAGCTATAGAGTCGCTCAAAAACTATACATAGCTTATGATGATTTGTTAATGTCATCTGACTACAGTTCCAGTCAGTATTCTCAAGTTCTTCACCCTTAACTTAAGCTTGAAAAAGACCTGTTTTCAAAAACTGAGACACCTGTGCCCACAACACTACTGCAAATACCCCCAGATGGCTGATATTCCTGTTGGCAAAACAGGTGTTCTCAAACTCCTTGCAAACCTTAAAGCCAATAAAGCAGCAGGCCCGGACCATATCTGACCTGTGGTGCTTAAGGAGTTGAGGAACGAACTGGCAGACGTCATCACTCTCCTGTTTCAAAGGTCCCTTGCAAGTGGCCAGGTTCCCTGTGACTGAACCAGGGCCAATGTATGCCCCATTTACAAGAAGGGAGATACAAGCAATCTGGCGAACTACCGACCCATCTCACTCACATGCATTCTCTGCAAAACACTCAAACATATTGTTGCTTCTCATCTTTCCACACACTTCACTACACACAACATTCTCTATGAGCTCAAACACAAATTCCGGGAGAGACTGTCCTGTGAGACACAATTCATTGAACTTACAGACCACCTTGTCAATTCCACTTCCTGCGGTAAACAAATTGATCTGATCCTCTTAGATTTTAGTAAGGCTTTTGACAAGGTTAACCACCAGAAACTTCTCTTTTCTTCTTGGCAGGAGCCAAACTGTAGTTCTGTATGGTGACAGTTCCACAGAGGTCCCTGTCATCTCTGGCGTTCCTCAAGGCTCGATCCTCGGTCTGCTCTGCTTCCTGATCTATATAAACCAGCTTCCTTCATCTATCTCCAAATCTCAAGTTCGCCTTTTTGCAGATGACACTGCTGTCTACTTGACGATTAACTCTCTCTCTCTGATTCTAAGGCACTCCAAGAGGATCTTGACAGACTACAAGTATGGGAGAAAGACTGGGACATGGAGTTCAATCCTTCAAAATGTCAGGTGCTCCACATCACCAGGAACAGAAATGTCATGAAAAACAATTACTATCTCCATGGCCAGGTCCTAGAATCTGTCTCTAATGCAAAATATCTTGGACTTACTCTTTCTTCTGATCTAAACTACAACACCCACATCTCCAACATCACCACTAGTGCTAATATATCTCTTGGCTTCATTAAAAGGAACATACCTACAAAGATTCGGAGAGTAAGAGAGCTGGCATACAAGTCCCTGGTCCGGCCACAGTTGGAGTATGCTTCTACCATTTGGAGCCCTCACACAAAATCCAACATCAATAAAATTGAGCAGGTCCAGAGATGTGCCATCAGATGGGTAAAAAATGTCTTTTCTACTCTTTTGAGTGTCACAAGCCATGCTTAAAGATTCGAACTGGAGATCACTAGAACATTGGAGAACAGACTTTCGCCTTATAATGGTTTATAAAATATATCATAACATTGTAGCAATCACACTTCCACCATACATTCACACACCTACACGCATTACCCGACACATGTATCCACTTTCCCTCAGGCAAATCCAAGTAAGATCAGATTACCGTAAGTTCTCCTTTTACCCCCATTGTATCAAGTTATGGAATCGGCTTCCTTGTGAAATTGCTACCCTCTCTGATCTGGATCAGTTCAAAAGAGCAGTAGTAAACATCCAGCACTAGTCTTGAGAGCAATGTTATTAACCTACCCTTTTATCCTTCCCTCACTCAGTAACATTTTAAACCCGACACTTATTCTTAAGTTTCACCCTACCTGACATTATCTATTGCCAGATTTCTTAAAATCTCACTTTTCCTTACTAATACTCAGACATGCGCTTTCCTGACTGTAACACTTGAAAGAGGGGTAGTCAGTAACCGTAGATAGATAAATAAAATTTGTATTTGTATTTATGTAGTGTGCATCTGCAGTAGACTCTGGCGGTCACTCATCCAATTAGTTATTGCACACAATGTTGCTTCATTCTGGCCTCCGACCGTCTATGAAGACGATGGATTGCGCCCTGTTGAGGTAATAGAGTAATGTCTGTGATGGCTGTGAAGACCAATCCTTGAGTGGCAGCCCTTGTTGCAGATATCACAGATGAAGACTAAACAGTCTTGGTGAACCTCTGCCAGACATTTCTGTCTCTGCTGTTGCCAACGACAGGTTTCTGCCACCTTCAATCCTTTGTGAACAGCAAGCCTCCAAGACAAGCGTTTGCTTGCTTTGTCCTCCCATGTGTCAACAATGTTGCCTTGCTTTGTAATATCAACCATCTCTTAAAACACACTGCCAAAGAGCTAGCTCCCAGAGAGTTTAGTTACAGTATAGTGATAATTACATCTGTAATTTATTGTATTCTTTGCGTAAGCAAATGAATACAAACTTAAGGTCGTATTCTCACGTCGACCGTATGCTACTCTCCCCGACCTGACAACCGCTATTCTGCATGGCAGTCTAGTACAAGTTATTGACATGCATAGATTCAAAAGGTGTTTATTAATGTGACATCCGGAAACTATCAAGGTATACTATTTCTGACATGAAAAGGCTTTGTAGCATTAGCTTTGATTTATTATGTGTAAGAAAGTCCACAAATATAGCCATGCGTAAAGGAGTGCGCACAAATATACAAATATCAGGCTCATGGCAAAATTACCATTATAGTAACCATTATATGAATAAAATTATTCTCCCAGAGGATATTCATAGAATAAAGAAGTGTGCGTCAGATAACCTTATACAAGCAATTAGGTAATCTTACCTATAACTTCGAAAGCAACTCCGAGTGGTCAGTTCGATAAGTATAGCGGGAAACGGCCGAAATGTCTGCTGCAGCTGAATCTCTCACTAGAAAGGGTGTTAGATCTAATCCTTTCCCTTCTTAAAACCCGCTATTTATGCCAATTATCAGAAATTTGATTTCCAAAACAGTGTTCCCTTGCAAAGAATACTGCAATGTCTGCAACACTTTCAGACGCTTTTTCTGATCAGGACAGGGTCTGCTCTGTTTGCTTATTGGATTATGAAATTACGTAGATCTTCCAAGGCCAAAATTCCTGTGTTCATTATCATGCCATTATAAAAATTTAGTTAGCCCTTTCCTCCATAGGCTATTTTTAGACCCAACCTCTTTGAATGAATCTACCCAAAAGGAGCATTTACTAGAGAAAAGTAAAATTTTAGAATTTTGTAGTTTGAGACCATTGTGATAAATAGAGCATTTGCTCCTATAGGAGCAAATGCTCTATTTATCACAATGGTTTCAAGAAGTGGTTATTACAGAGGAGGTGTAGAAAGGCCTATTTATAGAGGAAAGGGTTAATAAATATTCATGATGTCATTATTTCATACATGAATACTCACGAGGTAAAGGGTTAATTGTTGAAGTAGCTTCATATGAAATGATCATCTGAACTGCAGTTCAGATTCGCTTTGGTTTGAACGACTCTGTAGGTTTTCCCTGTTTTGTGTTTATTCCAAATTTCGATACCTACTGAATATTCATGGGCAAAATAGTTATAACAAAACATGGAAGGTGGAAAATAGTAGTAATTTTAGAAAGTAAAGACAAAGATCTTTCAAATTCCATTAGCAAACAGAGCAGACCCTGATCAGATGGCCCCTCTAGGAGCTGTCTGATCTGTGTATACTCTGTTTGCAAATGCATGAAAACAAGATTATATGAGGGAAAGGGTTAAAATCAGGTATCTTGATAAGTAATGGGTTTGAAATAAAAAAATTTTTTTTAATATTTCACATTCAGAGCAATAGATAAAGGTGCATATTCTAACATAAAAAATCACCATTTCTCTACCAAATGCTATACTGTTTGCCTGTTTGGGAATGGTCTGGATTGAAAGGGTTAACCCTTTACTTTGTGAATATTCATGTAAGATAAAATGTGTCAAGTATATTAATTAGATTCATTGAGATTGTGTAGAAACATATCTCTATTACATCATAAGCAAACAGAGCAGACCCTGATCAGATGGCTCCTACAGGAGCCGATAAGCCATTTAATCTAGGTCTACTCTATTTGCAAAGGTTTAGAGAGGTGTATCTGTTGAGTAAGGGGTAAGATAAAGCTGATATTAGGTTAGGTTACTAAGACCCCACAGTTATGCTGACCCATATAACCTTTTGAATGCTTATTATTCAGTGACATTGTCCATTACTGTTTAATCCTTTCCTCCATAAATATGCCTTTCTACGCCTCTGTAAAAGTCACCTATTGAAACCATTGTGATAAATAGAGCATTTGCTCCTATAGGAGCAAATGCTCTTTTTATCACAATAGTTTCAAAACTACAGTAAAACCTCAATAACGACCACTAAATTACATCAAGTAATTTGTGTTAAAGGAGCGTTCTGTTTTACTTTCACCTTGCTTTAAGAATCCACCTGCTCAAAATACCAACTAATTAACACAATTTAGTGGTCGTTATAGAGAGGTTTTACTGTACATACATTGTAATTCTAAAATTTTCCTTTTCTTTAGTAAATGCTCCTTTTGGTAGATTTATTCAAAGAGGTTGGGTCTTAAAATAACCTATGAGGGAAAGGGTTAAATAATAGAGCCCATATCAGTATGAAAGGGTATAATTTGCTAGAGGATTTGGAATGACCAATAGTGCAGACCCTGATCAGATGACTCCTCTACGATTCATCTGATCTGGGACTAGCCTGCAAATGCCAGTACACTGTTTTCCCCCATTTAGAAGATTAAATCATTTACATGTTTAGCACACAGATTTGTGATGACTGAATCAATTTGTGATGACTGAATCAAACAGTTGAGGTGCTGTGTAACTCATTGGGACTCTGATCATTTTATGAAAAGAAATGGAGAAAAAAAAATACAATGTATTTGTAAGCTGAAAAAGACAATTTACTTTATCAGTGAAATGTTACTCAGCAGTCAAAGGGTATGTCACAAATACTGTTGTTTGCTGATATTTTTCACCATTACAACACTGAGTTTTCAAATGGACGTAGATACTATTCCAAAATTCAAACAAGTCAGGCTTATGGTGAATATTTAGGGATTTTTGCAGAGAAAAGTGTAACATGACAAACAGTGCAGACTCTGATGAGAGGGCTCCTCTAGGAGCCCTTTCATCTGGGTCTACACTGTTTGCAAAGGACATAAGTGACTAGTGTCCCGCACAGAAAGGGTTAAAGTACAGAAAAAATATTTTGTCTTAAATTTTCTTGAAACAAAGCGTGACAAACGAGTGTGATAGATTCTGAATAAGTCAGATTTCATCTGGAAGCAGCATACTGGTTGCCAAGCCTTGAAGGTGATTGCGAATTTGTCTTTACCAGGCTAAGAGTTTGTGTTCTGTAAATTTACATTATCCATGGTTAGTATACCCTAGTTATACCCCCACAAACAGAGTTTGAGGGGGGTATACTGGAATCAGCCTGTCGGTCGGTCGTCGGTTGTTGGTCGTCGGTCGTTGGTCGTCGGTCGGTCTGTCCGCAAAATCTTGTACTTTGAACTCCTCCTTCAGTTTCAACCTGATTCATTTGATACTTGGCATAAATGATATTCAGGTGTAGTAGATGTGCAAGACACAAATTTCAGGTCTCTGTGACCTTGACCTTGACCTTTGGCTTTGAAATTGGTCTTGAAATTGGCAGGCAAAATCTTGTACTTTGAACTCCTCCTTCACTTTCAACCTGATTCACTTGATACTTGGCATAAATGTTACGCAGGAGTAGTAGATGTGTAAGACACACATTTCAGGTCTCTGTGACCTTGACATTTGGCCTTGAATTTGGTCTTGAAATTGGCAGGCAAAATCTTGTACTTTGAACTCCTCCTTCACTTTCAACCTGATTCACTTGATACTTGTCATAAATGTTACTCAGGAGTAGTAGATGTGCAAGACACAAATTTCAGGTCTCTGTGTTCTTGACTTTGACCTTTGTCCTTGAAATTGGTCTTGAAATTGGCAGGCAAAATCTTGTACTTTGAACTCTTCCTTCAATTTCAACCTGATTCACTTGATACTTGGCATAAATGTTACTCAGGAGTAGTATATGTGCAAGACACAAATTTCAATCTCTGTGACCTTGACCTTTGGCCTTGAAATTGGTCTTAAAATTGGCAGGCAAAATCTTGTACGGTGAACTCCTTCACTTTCAACCTGATTTACTTGATACTTGGCATAAATGTTACTCAGGAGTAGTAGATGTGCAAATCACAAATTTCAGGTCTCTGTGACCTTGACCTTGACCTTTGGCCTTGAAATTGGTCTTGAAATTGGCAGGCAAAATCTTGTACTTTGAGCTCCTCCTTCAATTTCAACCTGATTCACTTGATACTTGGCATAAATGTTACTCAGGAGTAGTATATGTGCAAGACACAAATTTCAGATCTCTGTGACCTTGACCTTGACCTTTGTCCTTGAAATTGGCAGGCAAAATCTTGTACTTTGAACTCTTCCTTCACTTTCAACCTGATTCACTTGATACTTGTTTTGGCTTGTAATATGGGGAGTTGGTGTCGCAAACTCCTCCTTCAGTTTTAAAGTTACTGAATTTATATTTGGGATACGTAATAGTCACAAATAGCAGATGCGCAAGACACAATTTTCATGTGTTTACAGTTAGCCATTGTAGAATTATCTCCCCCTGAACTTGAAATATTTTTTGTCATTTTTGCATGAAACATGGGGAGTTGGTGTCACAAACTCCTCCTTCATTTTGAAACTTATTAAATTGATACTTGCCATACATACTAAACACGAATAGTGCAAGACCTAATTTTCCTGTGTTTAGTGTTAACCATTACAGAATTTTCTCTATTTGAACTTTGGGTATTTTTGTAATTTGGTCCTGTTACATGTTCAAAACTTGGATTTGCAATCAAGGCTGCCGTGTGGGGGTATTCATCAACTTTAGTGATAGTTCTAGTTGCTATAGGTATTCAAACGGTGTGTTCCCACTTTCCCCACATTTTTTTAATTGGTAAAGTAATTGGGGTGTTTGGTGTGGGGAATTGGGGAATCTATTGTATAGGGTAACAATAGACTAAAAGGTGTTATTGGAAGTTTAAAGGTGGATCACAAATTTTGTCTTATTTTTGTCAGATTGTGGAGTATGAAGATGAAATGTATTGTTTTAAATTTTGTAAAATTAGAAAATGGCCATTGTATTTTCCTATTTTTAGCGACACTTTTTCAAAAAGTGGAGCTATTGTTATGACCCTCTCGTCGGCGTCGGCGTCGGCGTTGGTTAACCTTTTTGTTAAGGTCCTTTTCTCAGAAACCATCAAAGATATTTGGTTCATATTTGGTATGCATGTTTACTATCACAAGGGGAACCCATTTCACAAGGATAGGTAACTCTAAAATTAATTTTGCCATAGTTATGCCCCTTTTTCGACTTAGAATTTTCAATGTTGGTTAAGTTTTATGTTCAGGTCCATGTCTCTGAAACTGTCAAAGATATTTGGTTCATCTTTGGTATACATATTAACTATCACAAGGGGAACCCATTTCACAAGGGTAGGTAACCCTAAAATCAATTTTGCTGTTGTTATCTCCCCTTTCTGACTTAGACTTCCACTACACTATCCAGCACTAAAGAAAGTGGAGCGCGCTGTCTGCGGACAGCTCTTGTTTCTTATTTGTGTCAGATTGCGGAGTATGAAGATAAAATGTTTTTCTTTAAATGTTGTAAAATTAGAAAATGGCCATTGTATTTTCCTATTTTTTTCTTATTTGTGTCAGATTGTGGAGTATGAAGAAAAGTGTCTTACTTTAAAATTTCGTTACAGAATTTAAGAAAATTAGGAAAATACCATGACCATTTTTTTAATTACAAGGCATTAACAAACAGTGAAACAATAGCACATTTTAATTTTTATTATAAAGCAAAATAGTGATGTAGTAAATATATATATAAAGATCATTATTAAGCAAATCTGCACATCTAGAGTTCTGAAATTATTACATTATAAGTATTCAGCTTATAATACATGGCCCACGTTTATATTTACCCTTTACTGCATAACTATGCCTTTATGCACCGTTGCAAACACAGAAGACCCAGATATATGATCAGTCTAATCAGGACCGAGTCTGCTCTGCTCGCTTTGAAATACAGATCCTAATCTACAGTTTATGACATGTCAGTATTACTTATTATTCATGGAGTAAAGGGTTAAATGACATTGAATTGCAAGTACATGTATTACACCGGGTATATGAATATTTAAAATTTATGCAAACAGAAGAGAAGCAGGTTAGATGACTCCTGTGGGAGCCGTCTGATCAAGATCTGCTCTGTTTCTTATATGCATCATTATGTTTATTAGTTTTATTACAATTTCTATAACTATATTAAATTCTATAACTACATTCCGATTTCTGTAACTATTAAGCAATATATGCATTGCTTTAATTATCGCAATGTTGATAATGTTTTCTTTTTTTCAGTGTTTTGCTATTGTAACCATGTTACTTACACATATTGAAATAAATAAATATATCTATTTATTATTTAATAGTGAAAATAATGAAATTTTAGCATTATGTTTGGTAGGCTACCTTTAATTTTTATACAGGTAAGGTCTCATTTTGCAGCACTTGCTAATTGGACCCAATTACCCTAATAGGTGTGAATTTAGAAATGTGGGGAAAGTGAGAACAAACCATTCAAACATACATGCTTAGGCAAATTGTGCACACTCAGATCAAATGGTTCCTTGAGGAACCATTTGATCAGGGTCTACACTATTTGCTACTGTCAGTGTGATATAAAGAACTATATCAAAATGGTGCAAAATTGAATTACAATATATTCAGCTTTTTGGAATGGGGAGATTGGGTGTCTCTATATTTACAGTAGATAAGGTATGGTTATACAGGACAGTTTGGCTATTTAGACTACTAACAATATGCATACAGAAATTTAAACATGGAGAAGGAAATACAAGATGTTCCCCTCAAGGTCAGTGTAACTGTATATATGCCATTGAATAGATAGTAGGTTATACATTGCATTGATGAAAAACATAAAGGGAAAGTTAAGCCTTTACTCAATAAATATGCCTTTCTACGATTTTGCAAACAGAGTAGACCCAGATCAGTTGGATACTGCATATATGAATATAGTATACTTATGTTTGTGTCCTTGCAGCAACTATGTCATGTGCAAATGAGGATTTAGAAATAATTTTGCACATTGGTATGTAATTCTATAGGAGCTGTCTGATCTAGGTCTAATCTGTTTGCAAATGTGTGAAAAGGGATTTATGTGAAGGAAAGGGTTAAAAGGTGCATTTATGGAGTGAAGGGCTAAAACCCAGTTCTGTCCATACATGTATTTCTATATGATTGTTGTCTTGTCATTTCAGCCCGTCCTCTATTCCTACTTTCGAAGCTCAGCTTCATGGCGAGTGAGAATAGGTAAGTATAAGCTCTAGACTGGCAATACACAGGTCCAAGTACTGCTGTTACTGGATCCCTGTTGTGCAAGTCTTCCAACTGGCTTCATGCTTTGATTTATGGTTCCTCTTGTTTGGGACTGTACTGTTTCATGAAGCCAAGCATTTCTTATTAACCATTTCCGCATGGCCTTCATATAAATGCTTTTTCACGCATTTGCAAACAGAGTAAACCCAGACCAGACTGCTATAGGAGCTGACTGATCTAGGTCTGCTCTGTTTGCTTTTTATATGATATAGAACTGATTATACAGTTTTTGTCAAAGCAAAAAAATCTCTTGAAAAGTTTACATTATAAAAATTGAGCTAATGCATATTCATGTTATCATTATTTCTTACATGATTACTTAACAGGGAAATTGTCAACTTGACATGTACAATAATAGAACCATCAACAAGAGGCATTTTTTATGCCCCCAAATGCGGGCATATAGTAATCGCATTGTCCGTCCTTCCGTCCGTCCGTCCGTCTGTCCTTCCATCTGTCCCAAATTCGTGTCCGGTCTGTAACTTCTTCATCTATCAGTGGATTTCAATATAACTTGCCACAAATGTTCACCAGACAGAGACGATGTGTCGCGTTCAACTCCCTGGTCCATGGGTCAAAGGTCAAGGTCACAGGGTGCAATTTTTGAGGGCATTTGTCACATGACTGTGACATCTCTTGTTTTCCCAGTTTTGGGGGAAAGAGGTCTGGGCCCATAACCTGAGGAAAATTTAACGCAAACGAGCCAGAAGGGGAAATTTCACCGAATGATGTATTTGTGTTAAAATCTTACCTAATGAAATTGATATAGCTAATTTAGGTATAAGTAGCACAAATACTACGATTGATTTATTCCAGAATTGATTTCACTTAGAAAAACAAAACAATATGTTGAAAATTATTTGCTATCTAATCCTCTGGACTTGGATCAGTGGGCAGGTAAAATTTCTGGTTTGATAAAAGCTTAACCTTTTCCTCCATAGGATATTCATGAAAGAAATAATGATGCCAGGGGTGTTAATTAGATATTAATATGTTATAATAGCACATAGACACAGGAATTTTTGGCCATGGCAGAAACTGTAGAATCTTATGATATCTATAATATTATATCAAAAGCAAACAGAACAGACCAGATGGCAATATAATATAACATTCAGCTAATAAATATTCATGATGTCAGTATTTCTTACGCGAATATTCATCAAGTAAAGGGTTTAACATGGATGCACTATGGGTTAACCCTTTCCTCCATAAATACACCTTTCTACGCCTCTGTAAAAATCACCTATTGAAACCATTGTGGTAAATATTTATCACAGTGGTTTCAGACTACAAAATTCTAAAATGACCATTTTCTCTAGTAAATGCTCCTTTTTGGTAGATTTGTTCAAAGAGGTTGGGTCTAAAAATAGCCTACGGAGGAATGGGTTAGCGGTTGAAATATTTGTAGTTGTTATGCCCCTAGAAGATGGGAGGTATATTCCCTTGCTCTTGTCAGTCAGTGTCCGTACATTTGTCCATACGTACATCCACAAATCGTGTGTGGCCAAACTTTCACTGAAGATCAACATTGATGTGAAGGTATACATAAAAAACAGAATATATAACATATAGTGAAAAGTAAATATTTTTAGTCAATTTTTAAACCAAACATTTTTAGATAAATCTACTGAAAAGGAGCATTTACTAGAAACAAGGAAAATTTTGGAATTGTGTAGCTTTGTAACCAATGAGATAGATATCACAATTTATCACATTAGCTTCAACAGATACTTTTACAAAAGTATCAAATGGTATCAATATGAGGGAATGGATAAAATCACGCTTTTTATGTCTGTTTCAGTCCTTGCACTCAAGGGCATAGACTACGAATACAAAGCTGTCAGTCTGGTCCAGGATGGAGGCCAACAGGTGGGTCAGACTAAATCAGCAGATCTCTTTCTATGCTATAGGTGTATCTATTGCAACCTTTGAAATTCTGCCTTGTTGCCACTCAGCATTAATTCCCACGCTATGTCGGCTTTTATAACGCTTTCGTTCAAGATTATTTATAGGCTCACTTCCTTCACCCATTCCTCTATAGTCTATTTCAAGGTCCAACCACTTCGATTAAATCTACCGAAAAGGAGCATTAAGTAGAGAAAAGGAAAATTTTAGAATTTTGTAATTTGAAACCATTGTGATAAATAGAGAATTTGCTCCTATAGGAACATAGCATTTCAAAGCAGTTTGTATGTACATGTATTAGTCTTGTCATGTTTAGCTAGAGAACGGTTTATCAGTCTACATTTAGATATTAGTAGGGGACATTTTTAGCTCCACTTTTTCAAAAAGTGGAGCTATTGTCATGACCCTCTCGTCGGCGTCGGCGTTGGTTAACCTTTTTGTTAAGGTCCTTTTCTCAGAAACCATCAAAGATATTTGGTTCATATTTGGTATGTATGTTTACTATCACAAGGGGAACCCATTTCACAAGGACAGGTAACCCTAAAATTAATTTTGCCATAGTTATGCCCCTTTTCTTGACTTACAATTTTCATTGTTGGTCAAGTTTTATGTTCAGGTCCATGTCTCAGAAACTGTCAGAGATATTTGGTTCAACTTTGGTATACATTTTAACTATTACAATGGGGACCCATTTCACAAGGGCAGGTAACCCTAAAATTAATTTTGCCATAGTTATGCCCCTTTTTTCGACTTAGAATTTTCATTGTTGGTTAAGTTTTATGTTCAGGTCCATGTCTCAGAAACTGTCTGAGATATTTGGTTCAACTTTGGTATACATGTTAAAAATTACAAGGGGGACCCATTTCACAAGGGCAGGTAACCTTAAAATTAATTTTGCTGTTGTTATCTCCCCTTTCTGACTTAGACTTCCACTATACTATCCAGCATTAAAGAAAGTGGAGCGTGCTGTCTGCGGACAGCTCTTGTTAGGTAAGGTGTTAAGTTTATATATGTAAAATATGGAGTTAATGTAAATCAGGTAACAAAATCGGCCATAATCAGGTTTTTTGTCCCCTACTATATTAGATAAGATGCAGATTAACCCTTTCCTCCATAGGCTATTTTTAGACCCAACCTCTTTGAATGAATCTACCCAAAAGGAGCATTAACTAGAGAAAAGGAAAATGTTAGAATTGTGTAGTATTGAAACCATTGTGATAAATAGATCATTTGCTCCTACAGGAGCAAATGCTCTATTTATCACAATGGTTTCATAAAGTGACTTTTATTGAGGAAAGGAAAGGGTTAACCCCATATATATTTCCATTCAGGTTTGGATACATTCCAGACTGTTTTACTTTATAAGGTGTATTTCTGGTAATTTCTAAAATGTCTTTATACATAAGTGCAATTTCAAATTTGTCTTTATTTTTCTGCAAACAATTAATTTGATAATTAATTAACGTCACTTATTTTTAATGAAAAATAATTGTTTGACACTAACAAATAAGAGAAGAGAAAGAAGGCAAAATATGATCAGCTAATAAAACACACTAAATTTCATCCAGATATATATTTAAACAGAAACACTGTTTTATATTTATGATAAAGCAATTGAATACAATATTGAACTTATTAAAAAACAGATAAATTTGTTTGTACATGTATTTGCATTTCCTTTCTAACCTATGTTAACCTTTAGCCTGCTATGGGCGGATAGGTGTATACCTTTGCAAACAGTTTGGATCCAGATGAGACGCCGAGTAACTCGGCGTCTCATCAGGATCCAAACGGTTTGTCATTCAGATTGCACATTGGTAAACAAATTGATTACTGGTAAACAACTTGAATTCTGAAAATGTAGTAGGTGAAAAATTCTGCAAAAATAATTTGCTCGGCAGGCTAAAGGTTAAGTAAAGAATGCTGCATGTGGTCTGTATAATTTTGCAATTTGAAACTACATGTATGTGTTAAAAGACTGAAAAAAAAACCCAACAAGTGACGGAATGATTATAGGACATTAGTTAAACAATGGAATTATCTATTACCCAGTTATCAAACTGAGAAGCAAACACATTATGAGGAGCAATTTTTTCTAACTATTGATCGAAGATCTGGTGTGCTCCCAATTATACATTATAATCACAAGCAAGATCCAATTAAAAAAGAGTCCCCGCACTTACATCCAAATTGTTTCATGTGTATATAAGATGTTTGTCATTGATTGTCACCTTGGACCTGCTTTTTCAGTGCAACACTTAAAGATTACCTTCTCGTCTTTTGTCTGTCCATGCATGTCTGTCCAGCTGTCATGTATATTTTACCATATGCCTTTTTCATCACATTTCTGCTGGTGGCTGACACAACTGGTTTTTAACACTTTTGTTGTGGGTTTTTTTTTTCAGCATAAAGAAGAATTCAAGGCCCTTAACCCTATAGGCCAGGTTCCAGTGCTACAAGTGAAAGATAACTTTCTGAGTCAGTCTGTAAGTATTTTGATGTACCCTAATTATCCTAAATGTTTAACCCTTTCCTCCATAAGTACGCCTTTCTACGCCTCTGTAATATTTACTTCTTGAAACAATTGTGATAAATAGAGCATTTGCTCCAAAAGAGCAAATGCTCTATTTATCACAATGGTTTCAGAACTACAAAATTCTAAACTTTTCCATTTCTCTAGTTAATGCTCCTTTTAGGTAGATTTATTCAAAGAGGTTGGGTCTGAAAATAGCCTATGAGGGAATGGGTTAAATAAACAAACTGAGGCAAGTAGGGCAGATCCAGATTAAACTACTCTTGATGGAACAGTTTGAGGGTCTACATTATTTGCTTCTCTACATGTTTCATCTAAAGTGATCAAAGTTGTGGATTTTTATATGTCACCATGAAGTGTAGTTGTGCATATCGCCAGGATGATCTGGTTCGATTATTTTTCACAGAGTTATGTCCCCTTAAATGATATAAAATTTGCATTTAATCCAATTTCTCATTAATTTATGTCCCATGAGTGATAAAATTTTTGTGCAACAGGATGTGGCATACAGCGTTAACATCGCTCACTCAAATTATGTCTCCTCCATTTATAATGGGGAGACATATTGTTTTTGGTCGAGTTGTCCATCTGTCCATCCATCCGTCTCTCTGTCTGTCACACTCGTGTCCGCTTATATCTCTCACAAGTATGG
This sequence comes from Azorinus chamasolen, assembly GCA_963576725.1. Lineage (NCBI taxonomy): Eukaryota > Metazoa > Mollusca > Bivalvia > Cardiida > Solecurtidae > Azorinus > Azorinus chamasolen. The sequence goes on from OY755235.1 coordinate 70,629,415, forward strand.
AAGGATTTCAGAATTCTTTGGCACAAATGTTCGACTTAACAAGATGATGTGCAGAGGGTTCGATTTAAGTATGTGGGTCAAAGGTCAAGGTCACAATTCAAGGTCAGATGCTTTTAGCCACATCCTTCGTGTCCGCTCCATATCTCTTAAACCCGTAGAAGGATTTCAAAATGCTGTGGCACAAATGTTCTCCATAACAAGCGGATGTGCAAACAGCAGGATTCAGGCACATTCTTCATAGGTCAAGGTTACAATTCAAGGTCAAATGTTTTTAGCCTTAATTTTCATGTTTGCTCCACATCTGTATAACCCTTGGATGGATTCAAAAATGCTGTGGCACAAATATTCTCCTTAACAAGCTGATGTGCAGACAGCAGGATTCAGGCATGTGGGTCAAAGGTCAAGGTCACAATTCAAGGTCATGGTCACAAAGTCAGTTATTCACACATTATTGTCCGGATGATAACTCCTATATGGCTAATGCCATTTGATTAAAACTTCATACATGAAAAGAGCATGATGAGAGGAAGTGTCATGTATAAGAGCCATAACTCTGGCTTCAATACTATTGGAGTTATTGCCATTTATTACATTTTTTGTCTGGTCAATAACTCCTGTTCTACTTAGGCTATTGGAATGACATTTCATTTATGGAAAGAGCATGATGGAAGGAAGTGTTATGCACATGTTTCATAACTTTGGCCTCAATAATGTTGGAGTTATTGCCCCCGAATTTCTGTAGAGTTATGGGACTTCGAAATTTTTACATGGCAATTTTGTCCACAGGGTTTCTCCAAAACCTTTAACTGGATATTCTTTAATTTTCATAGGATTGATTAGCATCATGCCTAGTTATGCATATCTTATTCCTGTTCCGGTTTGATGATTTTCTGCAGAGTTATGGGACTTTGAAATTTTTACATGGAAAATTGGTAGGATTTTCATGAAACTTCATAGGATTGATCAGCACCATGCCTTGTTGTACATAGTTTATACCTTTCCCGGTTCAATGATTTTCTGCTGAGTTATGGGACTTTGGAAAATTTTGTCCACTCACTGGGGGGAGACATCAATTCTTGTATCAAAAACAGTTCTAGATTTCATTGAGTGGGTAATTGAAAAGTTTAACTCTTGATGGTTATGATACAACCACAAAGATGAATGTCCATCAGAATTACCTTACCTGTTCTCACTGTTGTAATAATCATAAGTGTTGCTGTTGACATCTCCAATTGGACCTCTCTGCAATAACCATTAATTAAATAGAGCAGTACCTGTCTTAAGTAGCCATCAAAAAGATATCTAATTATGGGTCTGTAAGGAGGAGCTTTCTGCATTACTCTTGCCCTGCATTAAGCAACCACATGCTTTTTAAGACTCTTTTTTTTTTCAATAAATGAATTGCCGCTTTACAGGCTCTATTGTATACATAATGTACTTTTTAGGTGATTGCCTAAACCCTTTCCCTGTTCTATGTTTATTCTAAATTTCAATACCTACTGAATATTCATAGACAAAAATGATGAAATATGGAAGATGGAACATTGTAGCCATTTTAGAAAGTAAAGAAACAGATCTATCAAATTCCAGTAGCAAACAGAGCCGACCCTGATCAGACTGCTCCTATAGGAGCTGTCAGATCTGGGTCTACTCTGTTTGCAGATGCGTGAAAACACGTTTATATGAGGGAAAGGGTTAAACCCTTTGCTTCATGGATATTCATGTAAGAAATAGTGGTGACACATGAACACTGAAATGTATGGCCAGGACATAGAAAATGAAGAATCATATTTATATTATTCCATAAACAAACAGAGCAGATCCTGGTCAGACGGCTCCTACAGGACCCATCTGTTCTAGTTCTACTCTGTTTACAAAGGCATTAGAAGGTGTATCTATGGATGTAAAGGGTAAATGCAGAATAAAAGTAATGCAGAAAGAGCTTTTTGCATAACTTTCATCCTGCATTAAGTTACCACCCAGTTTTAACCCTTTCCTCCATAAATATGCTTTTCTACGCCTCTGTTAAAGTCACCTGTTGAAACCATTTTGATAAATAGAGCATTTGCTCCTATAGGAGCATATGTTCTATTTATCACAACGGTTTCAAATTACAGAATTCTAAAAAAAAGTCTTTTCTCTAGTTAATGCTCCTTTTTGGTAGATTTATTCAAAGAGGTTTGATCTGAAAATAGCCTATGAGGGAAAGGGTTAAAAACCCCAAGAATTTTACCTCTTACTGGACTTAGATAGGTTTTACTGTACTTGCATTGGTTTTGCTTTACAGCTAGCCATCATAGATTACCTTGAAGATGTCTACCCAGAACCCTCCATTGTACCAAAAGATCCATTAGTCAAGGCTCAGGTAAGCTCCAGAACTCTGCGCCCACAGGGGGGGCGAATTCTTGGTAACCATGCAAACAGATTTAGACCCAGATGAGATGCCAAGTAACTCGTCATTTCAACAGAAATCAAAACTGTTTTGAAAGTCTGACTGTTTTTAGCTCACCTGGCACAAAGTGCCAAGGTGAGCTATTGGGATGATCCTGTGTCCAGCGTCGTGCGTTTGTGCGTCGTGCGTACGTGCGGGCGTCAACAATTTACTTAAACATCTTCTTCCCTGGAACCACAAAGCGTAGAGCTTTGATATTTGGTATGTAGCATGATGTAATGGTCCTCTACAAAGATTGTTCAAATTATGTCCACCGGGCAAAAAATGGCCCCGCCCGGGGGCTTATCAGTTTTTCATAGGAAAATCTTTAAAAATCTTCTTCTCTGAAACTGTAAGGCCTAGACCTTTGATATTTGGTATGTAGCATGATCTAATGCTCCTCTACTAAGATTGTTCAAATTATGACCTCCGGGCCAAAAATGGCCCCGCCCCGGGGCTTATCAGTTTTTCATAGGAAAATCTTTAAAAATCTTCTTCTCTGAAACCGTAAGGCCTAGACCTTTGATATTTGGTATGTAGCATTATCTAATGGTCCTCTACTAAGATTGTTCAAATTATGACCCCTGGCCAAAAATGGCCCTACCCCGGGGCTTATCAGTTTTTCATAGGAAAATCTTTAAAAATCTTCTTCTCTGAAACTGTAAGGCATATACTTTTGATATTTGGTATGTAGCATGATCTAATGCTCCTCTACTAAGATTGTTCAAATTATGACTTCCGGGCCACAATAGCCCTGCCCCGGGGCTTATCAGTTTTTCATAAGAAAATCTTTAAAAATCTTCTTCTCTGAAACTGTAAGGCATAGACCTTTGGTATTTGGTATGTAGCATCATCTAATGGTCCTCTACTAAGATTGTTCAATTATGACCCCAGGACAAAAATGGCCCCGCCCCGGGGCTTATCAGTTTTTCATAGGAAAATCTTTAAAAATCTTCTTCTCTAAAATTATAAGGTATAGACCTTTGATATTTGGTATGTAGCATTATCTAATTGTCCTCTACCAAGATTAATCAAATTATGACCCCCGGACCAAAAATAGCCCCGCCCTGGGGCTTATCAGTTTTTCATAGGAAAATCTTTAAATATCTTCTTGTCCAAAACTGTAAGGTCTAGACCCTTGATATTTGGTATGTAGCATCATCAAATGGTTTTCTACCAAGATTGTTCAAATTATTACCCCTGGGCCAAAAATGGCCCCGCCCTGGGACTTATCAGTTTTTCATATAGCAATCTTTAAGAATCTTCTTCTCCAAAACTGTAAGGCCGAGACCTTTGATATTTGGTATGTAGCGTTATCTAATAGTTTTCTACCAAGATTGTTCAAATTATGTCCCCTTGGTTGAAAATGGCCCCGCCCCGGGGCATATCAGTTTTTCATAGGAAAGTCTTAAAAAATCTTCTTCTCTTAAAAATCTTTAAAAGTCTTTTTCTGAAATTGTAAGGCATAGACCTTTGATATTTGTTATGTTGCATTATCTAATAGTCCTCTACTAAGATTGTTCAAATTATGACCCCCGGATCAAAAATGGCCCCGCCCTGGGGCTTATCAGTTTTTCATAGGAAAATCTTTAAAAGATCTTCTTCTCCAAATCTGTAAGGTCTAGACCCTTGATATTTGGTATGTAGCATCATCTAATGGTTTTCTACCAAGATTTTTCAAATTATGACCCCAGGCCAAAAATGGCCCGCCCTAGGGTTTATCAGTTTTTCATATGAAAATGGTTAAGAATCTCCTTCTCCAAAACTGTAAGGCCGAGACCTTTAATATTTGGTATGTAGCGTTATCTAATAGTTTTCTACCATGTTTGTTCAAATTATGACCCCTGGGTTGAAAATGGCCCTGCCCCGGGGCATATCAGTTTTTCATATGAAAGTCTTTGAAAATCTTCTTCTCTTAAAACTGTAAGGTCTAGACCAATCTGTCATTGAAATCATAAATCTGTTACGAACAGGTGAGCAATTAAGGGCCATCATGGCCCTCTTGTTTTAGCTTGTCTGTTTCGAAGAAAAGTTGAGCTGTAGTGATAACTGGGTCGTAGGCGTTGTCGTCTTCGTAGGCTTGCAAAACCTATAATGTAGCTCATTACTCGAAAAGTATAAGAGGTATCAACATGAAACTTCATAGGTACGTAGATCTCCTAGGCCCCTACATAAGAACCATAACTCTAGGTTTCAAAATTTTGGAGTTATGGCCCTTTATTTTTTAGCTCACCTGAGCAAAGCTCAGGGTGAGCTTTTGGGAGACTTGAATGTCCGTCGTGTGTTGTGCGTCGTCAACAATTTGCTTGTGAACACTCTAGTGGTCACAATTTTAGTCCAATCGTCATGAAACTTGGTCAGAATGAATGTCTTGATAAAATCTCGTTCGAGTTCGAAAGTGGGTCAAGTTGGGTTAAATACTAGGTCAAATAGTAGGAAAACCTTGTGAACCCTCTAGAGGTCACATTTTTAGCCCAATTTTCATGAAACTTGGTCTGAATGATTGTCTTGATAAAATCTCGGAGGAGATCGAAAAGTGGCTTACGTGGGGTAAAAAACTAGGTCACTAGGTCAAACAGTAGCAAAACCTTGTGAACACTCTAGTGGTCACAATTTTAGTCCAATCTTCATGAAACTTAGTCAGATTGAATGTCTTGATAAAATCTCGGACGAGTTCGAAAGTGGGTCAATTGGGGTTAAAAACTAGGTCACTAGGTCAAACAGTAGAAAAACCTTGTGAACACTCTAATGGTCACTTTTTTTTGTCCAATCTTCATGAAACTTGGTCAGAACGAATGTCTTGATAAAATATCGGACAAGTTCGAAAGTGGGTCAAGTGGGGTTGAAAACTAGGTCACTAGGTCAAACAGTAGAAAAAACCTTGTGAACACTCTAGTAGTCACATTTTTTGTCCAATCTTCATGAAACTTTGTCATAATGATTGTCTTGATAAAATCTCGAACGAGATTGAAAGTGGGTTATGTGGGGTTAAAAACTAGGTCATTAGGTCAAATAGTAGGAAAACCTTGTGAACACTCTAGATAGTCACATTTATAGCCAAATCTTCATGAAAATTGGTCAGAATGATTGTCCTAATAAAATCTTTGAAAAAAAGCTTGAAAGTGGGTTACGTGTGGTCAAAAAGTAGGTCACTGGGTCATATCTTAGAAAAATCTTGTTTACACTCCAGAGGCCACATTTTTAGCACAATCTTCCTAAAACTCGCTCAGAGTGTTTGTCTTGGTGATATCAAGGTTGAGTGTGATCATGGGTGGGGTAGGAATAAAAAGTAGGTCACTAGGTCAAATCTTAGAAAAAATACTCTAGAGGGCAAATTTTTAGCCCAATCTTCATTGGTCAGAATCATTGTCTTGATAAAGTCAATATTCTAAATCTTTGAAAATCTTGTTCTCTGTAGAACCACTGCTCATGGTCCACTACCAACATTGTTCAAATATTGGCCCTAATGTCAATATTGGCCCTACCTATGGACTACCCAGCAAAAATCTTAAATCTATGGTAATCAGGTGAGCGATTTAGGGCCATCTTGGCCTTCTTGTTTCAAAACATTTTAATTTAGCTGGACAAGCACCAAATCAGACAAGCGTTGGCCCTGTATGCGGCTGAAAAGAAAACTGGAGGGAATTTGAGATTAAAGCAATTGCTTTTGCAGGTGAAAGCAACTTGGCATACAAAGAGATCATGACCGAACTTGGAATATAACAACACATACTCAGACAGATCTGGGCCCGAGATTATAAACTGTTTTACTTTAGTCTGAGTTCATTCTCAAAATCTGACCAACCAGGGTCTGAGGTCAGAAAACTTCTGAGTCCGAGTCCAAGTTCATTTTCAAGTATCTGATTGGTCAGATGCTTGAAAATGATCTCTGACTCAAGCAAAACGTTGTATAACCTCAGGGCCAGGCTCTTGAGAATGAACTCAAGACTAAGATGTTTTATAACTTTGAAACCTGGGTTTGAATTCACCAACATATTATGATTTTAAATTCTAGAATATTCACAAATATGTTCTCTTGCTTTCCTGCTTTTACCATCCTTGTAATAGCTGGGAACTAAACAAACATTTTTGAGAATAAATTTTTTCTCCAGTTTTAGGCTGGGAATTTATTGTCAAATACAGGGCGAGTCTTTGTTATTCTGTTTGTTGTACATTTAAGCCCTTCCTTCATATAAATGGATTTTCATGCATTTGCAAACAGAGCAGACCCAGATTAGGAGCCTTCTGACCAGGGTCTGCTGTGTTTGCTTACGGAATTTGAAAGATTTGTTTCATTACTTCATACTTCATTGCCAATATATGGTAACAATGTTCCACCTTCCATATTGCATTATAACTATCTTGTCCATGTATATTCAGTACGTATTGAAATTTGAAATAAACATTGAACAGGAAAGGGTTAAGCAAAGATTCATTTATATTTTTGAGTAATAATATGAGAAAATGTTGTTAAAATTGTTATTCTTTTCTGACACTCTTTCATTGGCATAATTATCCCATTCTGCACTATTAATAAATCAGCGATGACCTATGGTACCTTTTTTTATGCCCGTCCATCAGCATTGTCCATCCGTCCGTCCATCCGTCCGTCTGTCTGTCTGTCCTTCCGTTCGTCCGTCCCAAATTTCGTGTTCCTTCTGTAACTTTTTTTATCTGTGAATGGATTTCAAAATAACCTAGCACGAATGTTTGCCACACAAAGACGATGTGTCATGTTTAACTCCTGGGTCCATGGGTCAAAGGTCAAGGTCATCTTTCAGGGTCAAAGGTCGGGGGTATAAGTGTTTCACAAACACACTCTTGTTTTATTCAAATTTTGAATACAGATTAATCCTTTCCCTGTATTATTTTTATTAGCTCACCAGAGCACAAAGTGCTCAAGGTGAGCTATTGTGATACCCCTGTGTCCGGCGTCCGTCTGTCCGTCCGTCCGTCTGTCAGTCTGTCCGCACTCACCAATGGGTAGTTGTGTGACTTTTTCTAACTAGTCGCACAAGTAAAATCATTAACCTGGCCATCTCTTGTGACATTAACCTGGCCATTTCTTGTGACATTAACCTGGCCAGTTGTGGGACATAGGGTTAGGGTTAGCTTCCAGATCATTCTTTTCCAAAGTTAGAGCCAAAAATAGTTTTTCTTGTGGGACTAGTCCCACAAGAAAAGATCAAAGGAAAAAGTCACACAACTACCCATTTGTTAGTGCGTCCGTCTGTCTGGCCGTCAACAATTTCAAACGACTTCTTCTCTGAAACCGACTGCCCAATTGTAACCAAACTTGGTCAGATACATACTGTAGGTGGGTGCTTCAAAAGTTGTTAAAAGATAGTGGGTGGGGCCATCGGTCTTGTTGCCATGGCAACTGTACACAATATCTAGAAAAATCTTCTTCTCCAGAATGACTTGTCCGATTTGAATATAGTTTTCACCAAAATGTTTCTCAGTTGATAGACTTTAAAAGTTGTTAAAAGAATTTTGATCCGGCAAAAAACATGGCCGCCAGAGGGCGTTGTCATTTTTTCCATATATGGTAATATGGAATTTTTCATAGGAAAATCTTTAAAAAGCTTCTTCTCTGAAACTGTAAAGCCTAGAACTTTGATATTTGGTATGTAGCATGATCTTATGATCCTCTACAAATATTGTTCAAATTATGACCCCCGGGCCAAAAATGGCCCCGCCCAAGGGCTTATCAGTTTTTCATAGGAAAATCTTTAAAAAGCTTCTTCTCTGAAACTGTAAAGCCTATAACTTTGATATTTGGTATGTAGCATGATCTTATGATCCTCTACAAATATTGTTCAAATTATGACCCCGGGCCAAAAATGGCCCCGCCCAAGGGCTTATCAGTTTTTCATAGGAAAATCTTTAAAAATCTTCTTCTCTCAAACTGTAAGGCCTAGACCTTTGATATTTGGTATGTAGCATGATCTAATGGTCCTCTACAAATTTTGTTCAAATTATGACCCCCGGGCCAAAAATGGCCCCGCCCAAGGGCTTATCAGTTTTTCATAGGAAAATCTTTAAAAATCTTCTTCTCTGGAAATGTAAGGCCTAGACCATTGATATTTGATATGTAACATGATCTTATGGATCTCTACAAATAGTGTTCAAATTATGACCCTCGGGCCAAAAATGGCCCCGCCCAAGGGCTTATCAGTTTGTCATAGGAAAATCTTTAAAAATCTTCTTCTCTGAAAGTGTAAGGTCTAGACCGTTGATATTTGGTATGTAGCATGATCTAATGGTCCTCTACATAAGTTGTTCAAATTATGACCCCCTGGGCCAAAAATGGCCCCACCCAAGGGCTTATCAGTTTTTCATAGGAAAATCTTTAAAAATCTTCTTCTCTCAAACTGTAAGGCCTAGACCTTTGATATTTGGTATGTAGCATCATCTCATGATCCTCTACTAAGATTGTTCAAATTATGAGCCCCGGGCCAAAAAATGGCCCCGCCCAAGGGCTTATCAGTTTTTCATAGGGAAATTTTTAAAAATCTACTGAAACTGTAAGGCCTAGACCATTGATATTTGATATGTAACATGATCTAATGGTCTTCTACAAATATGTAGCTGTGGCTTGTGGTCCTCTGCCAAGAATGTTTAACTTACGACCCTGACCACTGGGCAAAACTTGGCCCTGCCTCAGGGCTTATCAGTTTTTCATTGGAAAAATATAAAATATTCTTCTTCTCTGAAACCATAAGGCTTAGACCTTTAATTAATGGCATACTACTTTGCCTTGTGGTTCTCTACCAAGTTTGTGCACATGATTTCTTGTGGTCACAAATGGCCCCGCCACTGGGGTTATCTCAGGTGAGCGCTTCAGGGCCTCATGGCCCTCTTGTTACAAATTTCAATACCTACTGAATACCCATGGACAAAATGCGGTAGTTATAATAAAAGTTGAAAGGTAAAACATTGTAGCCATTTTACAAACTAAAGAAACAGATCTATCAAATTCCATCAGCAAACAGAGTAGACCCTGATCAGATGGGCTGCTATGGGTCTACACTGTTTACAAATGCATGAAATGCATTTATATGAAAAAAGGGTTAAGCTGTTATTGAAATTTATTGATTTATTTTAAGCCTTTACTTCATGAATAATTATTCAAGATATAATGACTTATACTAATTCACCCTTTCCTCCATAAATACGCCTTTCTACACCTCTGTAAAAGTCACTTTTGATACCATTGTGATAAATATAACATTTGCTCCATAGGAGCATATGCTCTATTTATCACAATGGTTTCAAAACTACACAATTATTTTTCTCTAGTAAATGCTCCTTTTTGGTAGATTCATTCAAAGACGTTGGATCTTAAAATAGCCTATGAGGGAACTGGTTAAATGATTTGTTTTATAGTAGTTTATGTATATATAGGATAAAGGGTGAAACGGTATTAGTGTAAATATGATTGTTTGATTCTCACATTACTCTTTCTGCTAAACAGGTAAAAACGTAATCTTTCAGATTTGTTTAACCCTTTCCCTGTTTGATATTCATTTAAGAAAAAATAACTTCATCAATATTTTTTAGCTGAATTTTTGTGATGGCACATGTTCACTGGATGTTTTGGTATCGATAGAAATTGTAATTTTGTAAGCAAACACAGCAGACCTTGATCAGACAGGCTCCTACAGGAGCCATCTGATCAGGGTCCAATCTGTTTACATGAGGGAGAGGGTATCAGTTTCAAATGAAAATGAAATGTTTTAAGGTTTAAAAGATGAAATATGTATACATAAAACTGTATAATATTCAAACTACTGTTTGTGCTCCTTCAAAGTTTTGTATCTTCCAGTCATTTTGGATGTGGATCTTTAATTTTGTTTGCAATTATTTTGTCTAACATTTCTAACTTTAAGTTGTATAAAACTATATGTATGACAGACAAACGTCAATACCCCTATGTTAAACAGAATTTATTATGGAAAACACATTAAATTAACTCTTTCACTGCCCTAAGCAAATCTGTCAATACTGTTGTAAATGAAGCAGATGTGACACTGAGTAACTCATCATCACAGTTTGGCATTGATTCTATTTTAATGAAGAAATTGAAGAAAAGTCCCCTTTCAAACCTGAAACAGGCAATATTTAAGCCATTACCTCATAGGCTATTTTAAGATACAACCTCTGAATAAATCTACCGAAAAGGAACATTAACTAGAGAAAAGGAAACTGTTAGAATTTTGTAGTTTGAAACCATTGTGATAAATAGAGCATTTGGTCTATTTATCGCAATGGTTTCACAAAGTGACTTTTACAGAGTCATCAAAAGTTGTCAATAAGAGGGAATGGGTTAATGGGCAGTGAAATGGTTAACCAGTCTTAGTTGGCTTATGATTCAAGGTCAAAGTGCAAAACTATTTAGCCTGTATATTTTTGCAGCAATTTCAACTATCATTTCTTTGGATCTTTATCCCTTAACAACATAGATACGCCTTTTTATGCCTTTACAAACAGAGTAATCTCAGATCAGATGGCTCCTTATTGAGTCCTTAAAGAACCATCTGCTCAGGATATGGTCTTGTTTATTAACACTTTCCTCCATAAATACACCATTCTACCCCTTTGTAAGAGTAACTTTTTGAAACCATTGTGATAAATAGAGCATTTGCTCCATAGGAGCAAATGCTCTATTTATCACAATGGTTTCACTACTACACAGTTCTAACATTTTCCTTTTCTCTAGTAAATGCTCCTTTTTGGTAGATTTATTCAAATTGGTTGGGTCTAAAAATAGCCTATGAAGGAAAGAGTTAATGGAATGATATAGACCTGAATCTACAGTTTCTACCATGGTCAAAAGTTCATGTGATGATTTTCCATTCTAATAATTCTAATTATTAGTGATTTATTCATGAGAATAAGTGCTTTCCTTCATATTAACTCCTTTTCATGCATTTGCAAACAGAGTAGACCCAGATCAGAGGGTTCCTATAGGAACTCTCTGATCAGCGTCTACTCTGTCCGCTTTTGATATGATAAAGATTCTACTGTCTTTGTCAAGGCAAATGTTTCCTTGAAAAGTTTACATTTACATAAAAATTCAGCTGATAATTATTCATGATGTCATTATTTCCTACATGGATAATGAACAGGTAAATGGTTAATAAAATGGCAACAATAGATGTACACTAAGGCCTTGAATATTTTTATGCCCCCATTGACGATAGTCAGGGGGCATATTGTTTTTGCCCTGTCTGTTTGTCTGTCTGTTTGTCTGTTTGTCAGCAACTTTAACATTGGTCATAACTTTTGAGCCTGTACAGATAGAGACTTGATATTTGGCATGCATATGTATCTCATAAAGCCGCACATTTTGAGGGGTGACATGTCAAGGTTAAGGTCATCCTTCAAGGTCAGAGATCAAATATATGATGGGGCATATTGTTTCACAAACACATCTTGTTTTCTGATGGAGACCATTTATATCTAGGTGACAATACTCAAGACACATAGATAACTTTTTGATTAAATGCTTAGTGTTATACATTTATCCTGTTATTTGTTGCTGGAAGCCCGGCATTTGCAAACAGCGAAGATTCAGATGAGACATTTAGTAACTTGACATCTCACCAGGATCCAAGTTGTTAAGGCTATTTTTAGATCCTCTCTCTTTGAATAAATCTACCAAAAAGAAGCATTAACTAGAGAAAAGGAAAATTTCAGAATTGTGTAGTTTTGAAACCATTGTGATAAATAGAGCATTTGCTCCTATGGAGCAAATGCTGAATTTATCACAATGGTTTCACAAAGTGACTTTTGCAGAGTCATCAAAAGGCGTTGATATGAGGGAATAACCCTTTGTCTGTAGTGTCTTAAAAGCTTAACCTATGCCCTCCTAGACCACTTTTTAGACCCAGCTTCTTTGAACAAATCACTGAAAAGGAACATTTACTAAAAAAGGACAATTTTAGAATTGTGTATTTTTGAAATCATTGTGATAACTATGGAGCAAATGCTCTATTTATCACAATGGTTCCAATAAATCATTTTACAGATGTATCAAAGGTGTCAGTAAGAGGGAATGGGTTAAGTAAGTAAAATTTCTCCAGGTCAAACTTTTAGCAATTTCAGTTTTTAGCTCACCAGAGCACAAACTTTTGTGATCGCCTGATGTCGTGCGTCATTTGTCGTCAACAATTTGAACCTTTAAAAATCTTCTCCTGAATCTACAAGGTTCTTAGCTTTCATCTTTGGCACATAGCATCATATTCAGGTCCTCTACAAAAGTTATATAAATTATGCCCCTGGGGTCAAAATTGGCCCCGCCCCAGGGGTGCCTTGTTTTCAATAGAAACATATAGTAAAACTTTGAAAATCTTCTCCTCTGAAACTGGAAGGTTCTTAGCTTTCATCTTTGGCACATAGCATCATATTCAGGTCCTCTACAAAAGTTATATAAATTATGCCACAGGGGTCAAAATTGGCCCCGCCCCAGGTGTGCCTTGTTTTCAATAGAAACATATAGTAAAACTTTTGAAAATCTTCTCCTCTGAAACTGGAAGGTTCTTAACTTTCATATTTGGCACATAACATCATGTTCAGGTCCTCTACAAAAGTTATATAAATTATGCCCCTGGGGGGTCAAAATTGGCCCCACCCCAGGGGTGGCTAGTTTTCAAAAGAAACAAATAGAGAAAACTTTGGAAATCTTCTCCTCTGAAACTAGAAGGTTCTCAGCTTTCATATTTGGCGCACAGCATCATGTTCAGGTCCTCTACAAAAGTTATATAAAATACGTCCCCGGGTCAATATTGGCCCCGTCCCAGGGATGGTTAATTTTCAATAGAAACATATAGTGAAATCTTTGAAAATCTTCTCCTCTGAATCTACAGGGTTCTCAGCTTTCATATTTGGTACATAGGATCATGTTCAGGTCCTCTACAAAAGTTATATGAATTATTCCCCTGGGGTCGAAATTGGCCATGCCCCAGAGGTGGCCAGTTTGGAATAGAAACATATAGTGAAAACTTTGAAAATCTTCTGAATCTACAAGGTTCTCAGCTTTCATATTTGGCACATAGCATTATGTTCAGGTCCTCTACAAAAGTTAAATAAATTATGCCCCTGGGGTGGCCAGTTTGAAATAGAAACATGTAGTGAAAACTTTGAAAATCTTGCTTTTGCAAAAATCTTTAACTGCATATTACATTCGAACCTATAGACCTAGGACTTTATATTTGGTATATATCTTTCTTGTTTAATAATCTTTTTTAAGTTGCTGAAAATTGGTATTTGGTTGCATTTTGGTTCTGTTATTGATGCAGAATTGAATTTAAATTGAATATTGAATTATTTGTTTTGTTCTATATGGCACATTTTAGACTTTTAAACAGGCAAGCATCAGGTGGCTTTGACACTATTTCTGGTTTATTTGTTATTCCAGTTTCCTTAATAAATACCCCTTTGAACTTCTTTGCAAACAGAGATGACGTTGATCAAACAGCTTCTGTAGAGTCATCTGATCAAAGTCTGCTGTGTTTGCCTATGAAATAATATCGATTTGGTTCTGCAGTAATTGCCATGGCAAAAATATCATGTTAATCTGCTATTTCAAATATAAGCTAATTAATAGCCATGATGTCATTATTTTTAACATGGATATGTAAGGACTAAAGAGATAAATAATGGCATACACCACTTCAAACTCTTTTATGCCACCACATAAAATGGGGTGGGGGGGGGGGGTAGTTAGTGTTGCACTTGTACATATGTCCTGAAAATCTTGTGGAATGAACACCACTGAAACGGGCCTTAGAATTTGAATACATTTTTCGCATCAAGATAAGAGTCTATCACTCTGACAATATTTTTGTAAAGGATATGGGAAGAGTCTGCTGTAGTAGTTGAAGCTAGACCTTTCTGAGACTTCCTAATGCTTGCTGTGCTACCTCTCTTTGCTTTAACTCTTTCCTCCATAGGCTATTTTTAGACCCAACCTCTTTGAATGAATATACCCAAAAGGAGCATTTACTAGGGAAAAGTAAAATTTTAGAATGTTGTAGTTTGAAACCATTGTGATAAATAGAGCATTTGCTCCTAGAGGAGCAAATGCTCTATTTATCACAATGGTTTCAAGAAGTGGTTATTATAGAGGCGTAGAAAGGTGTATTTATGGAGGAAAGAGTTAAAGACTCCTTGTTGTAGGCAAGAGCTTTGGGTGAGCTGATAGCTGCTGGCACCCAACCTATACAGAACCTGTCTGTGCTGCAGAAAGTGGCAGACACGCCTGAAGGCAAGGCAGACTGGGGCAGATACTGGATTGATAGAGGACTTGCTGGTATGTAAGATTGGGATAGACGTCTTAAATGAGCTAAATATTGGGTTGTGAGGGGATTGACGATGGGCATGGGCTGTACTGGGGCAAAATAATGGATTGGTAAGAGCGTTTACTGGTTCTGATACTAGAATCAAAGATGATTCACTGATACGTTTGTTGTTTCATGGACCTCAGTGGTCCTAATAGTGGACCCATAGTGGGAGTATCATCAACTTTACTGGTCCTAATAGTGGATCCATAGTCGGGGTATCATCAACTTTACTGGTCCTAATAGTGGATCCATAGTCTGGGTATCATCAACTTTACTGGTCCTAATAGTGGATCCATAGTCCGGGTATCATCAACTGTACTGGTCCTAATAGTTGATCCATAGTCGGGGTATCATCATCTTTACTGGTCCTAATAGTGGATCCATAGTTGGGGTATCAACTTTACTGGTCCTAATAGTGGATCCATAGTCGAGGTATCATCATCTTTACTGGTCCTAATAGTGGATCCACAGTGAGAGTATCATGGTCTTTACTGGTCCTAATAATGGATTCAAAAAGGAATGATTGGGAGTACTGGTCCAGATTCTAGATTCAAAGGGAACTGACGTGTACTTTGGAGTGTCATGGGCTTCTCTGGTCTTAATACTAGATTTATTGGGGGTTGACTGTGAGTGTCTTGGCCTTAACTGGTCCTAATACTGGGTTCAAATGTTGGCATTCGCAGGTCCTACTGTTCAATGCAAAGGAGATTGACTGTTATGCTAGAACATTTATTACATAGGAGTAGTATTGGATTCATTTGTCCTCAATCTATATTGATAGGGGATTGACTGGTATGTAGGAGTGGCCTTGGACTTGTGCTAGAACTGTACTGATAGTTCAATGGCTGGTATGTAGAACTAACATTGACTTGCAGGTCCAAAAACTACCGATTGTAAATAACCGATAAGTGGAAGTGACAGTGACTTTGCTGGTCCTAATACTGGATTCATATGTGTTTGACTGTTGTGTTGGAATGTCATTGGCTTAAATGGTCCTAATGTTGGATTGATAGGGGTAAGAATGGCAGTAAAGTTATTATCCAAATACTGAATTCATAGGGATATGGTTAGTATGTAGGATTGGTATGGGCTTCAAAGGTCCTGATGCTAGATTTATAAGAAGTTTATAGAAGTTTGACAGGTATGTAGGAGTGGTATACTATAGGCTTCAATGGTTCTAATGCTAGATTTATAGAAATTTGACAGTCGTGTAGGAGTGGTATACTACATGTATAGGCTTCAATGGTTCTAATGCTAGATTTATAGAAATTTGACAGTCATGTAGGAGTGATATGAAAATGGTTGTTATACTGGGAATGGCTTCTGTGTAGAAATGGTATGGATTTCTATAGTTTTAATAGAGGATTAACCCATTCCCTCCTAGACTTCTTTTAGACCCAGCCTCTTTGAATAAATCTACCAAAAAGGACCATTTACTAGAAAAAAGGAAACGTTTCTTCAGGATCTGCTCTGTTTGCTTATGGAATGATATAGATCTGATTCTACAGTTTACTATAATGATGTCAAGACTGAATGGATCTGTTTGATCTGGGTCTACTCTGAGATGTTAAAAGGTGTGTCTATGGAGAAAACGGTTTAAATAGCAGATGTACAGAGTTATTGGCTGATAAGTCTTTAAATTGTTTAATCCTTTTCCTGTTCTATGTTTATTCAAAATTTCAATACCTACTGAATATTCATGTACAAAATAGTTTTAATGAAATATGGAAGGTGGAACATTATAGCCATTTTGGAAAGTAAAGAAACAGAACTATCAAATTCCTTTAGCAAACAGAGGAGACCCTGATCAGGCGGCTCCTATAGGAGCCATCTGATCTGGGTCTACTCTGTTTGCAAATGCACGAAAAAGCTTTTATATGCAGGAAAGGGCTAAGAGCAGTCTGTTTATAGTCAATGTGACCTTGACCTTGGGCTTCATTTGCAAAAAAGATTGTCCAGAGCATACCTCCTATACCAAATCAGCTAGGGTCACCAACTATGATGTATAAGCTCATCTTGGGATGGAGGAGTGTCACATACTATTTTTAGGTCAGTGTGACCTTGACCTTTGACCTCATTTACAAAAAAGCTTTCCGGAGCATATCTCCTACACTACTTAGCTAGGATCACCAAATATGGTGTGTGAGTACACCTTGGGATGGCAGAGTGTTGCATACTATTTATAGGTCAATGTGACCTTGACCTTGGGCTTCATTTGCAAAAAAGCTTGTCCACCGCATATCCCTACACCGAATCAGCTAGGATCACCAAATATGGTGTGTGTGTGTGTGTTCATCTTCGGATGGCGGAATGTCACATACTAGTTGTAGGTCATGTGGCCATGACCTTGACCTTTGACCTCAATTACAAGAAAAGCTTGTTGTTTGGGTAACTTGAGTTCAAATTCTTTTCATACTATGCAATCTTTACTTATATTTTGCAGTTGCATATGCAGGTCTGCTTGCAAAACACATTTCATTGTCAATGCTTTGGTTTGGGGGCATTTGTCACCTACTGTGACACATTTCTTGTCTCGTTTGCTGTCTAACTCAAACAGTTTTCATATGATCTTCACCAAACTTGCAGAGAATGTTCATAGATGTAAAACCTTGACCAAGTTTGATTACCAGCTAAATTGCATTAGGCACCTCTGAGTTATGGCTCTTGATTCAGTTAAAATTTGCCGTTTTAGCCTTGTTCGCTCTCTAAATCAAACCTGTTCCGGTTTGATGATTTTCTGCAAAGTTATGGGACTTTGAAATTTTTGCATGGAAAGTTTGACCAGTTTGTCCTTGCAGTTTCTCCAAAACCTTAGGTCAGATTATTCTGAAACTTAATAGGATTTATCAGCACCATGCCTAGTTATGCATATCTTATTCTTGTTCTGGTTCAATGATTTTTCTGCAGAGTTATAGGACTTATAGGATATGTGCGCTTGGAAGAGGTGGGGGAGATATAAGTTATGTGCCAAAAACAATTCTAGTTTTCGGATATCTTCACCAACCTTGCAGAAAATGTTCATAGGTGCAAAATCTTGACCAAGTTTGATCACCAGTCAAATCTCATGAGACACCTCTGAGTTATTGCCCATGATTCATTCAAAATTTTCCGTTTTAGCCTTGTCCACTCTCTAACTTAAAAGAGATTTCATTTGATCTTCACCAAAACTGCAGAGAAGGTTCATAGCTGAAAAATCTTGACCAAGCTGGATTACCATTTGAATTGCATGTGAAACCTCTGAGTTATGACCCTTGAATTAGTAAAAAAATTGCCATTTTAGCCTTGTCAGCTTCTTTTACTAGTTTAAAAGTTATACCCCCACTTCTTTAGAAGTGGGGGCTATATTGGAATCGCACATGTCCTTGTGTCCATCCGTCCTTCCAGATTTTTATCCAGAGCATTAATCCTAAAGTATAGGCACAACTTTTCTGTGAAACTTTATATGTGGATAGAGGGTGATGAAAGGATGTTCAGTCAACAAGGGTTGTAACTCTAAATTCATTTTTGAGGGAGTTATTCCCCTTAGTTACTTTTCAGAAGCAATTTTTTGTCCGGAGCATAACTTATCAAGTATTTTAGGTACAACTGTGAAACTGAAACTTTATAGTCAATAAGGGTTGTAACTCTAAATTCATGTTTGAGGGAGTTATTCCCCTTACAATGTAGTTACTTTTCAGAAGCAATATTTTGTCCGGAGCATAAACTTCTCAAGTTTTGTAGGTACAACTATGAAACTGTGTATATGGATAGAGAGTGATGAGAGGATGTCCAGTCAACAAGGACTGTGACTCTAAATTCATTTTAGAGGGATTTATTCTCCTTTGTTACTGAAGTATTTTTTTGTCCAGAGCATAACTTCTCAAGTACTAATTCTACATTTCTTCACCATTGAACCTCAAATTTTGCATATGCATTTATAATGATGTGTAGATGTGTGTGACATAATTTTGATGTGAGTCATTCCTTGACTGGACTTTAAAAATGTTCTTTCCACAAGTGTAGATGAAAGGATTATTGAGCTATTGCCTTTTGTATTGAAGTCATTGGATATTTTGACAGGGTGGTGGGTGGGGTATCAATCACCTTTAGTAATAGTTCTAGTTGGCCTAGGGGTCATGATTTGAACAATTTTTGTAGAGGACCATTAGATCATGCTACATACAAAATATCAAAGCTCTAGGCTTTGTGGTTTCAGAGAAGAAGATAAGTAAATTGTTGACGCCCGCACATACACATGACGATGGACATAGGATCATCCCAATAGCTCACCTTGGCACTTTGTGCCAGGTGAGCTAGAAATTCAATGTATGCAAAATCAGCTACTAGATATTCATAATGTTATTACTTCTTACATGCGTATTGATCAGGGAAAGAGGTTAAGTTTAAGTTCCTATAGTGGCATTGTTTCGCTTTGTCCTTTAGTGTCAGCATAACCCTTGCATTGCACTCAATGTTATAAATGTATCTTGGAGCTTGGCTTCTAGTCAGTAGTTTGTTAGAGTATAAAGTGAATATATGTACTGTAAACTAATAAGCATTTAATCAGATACATATTAGCCTAGACAAGTGGTACATGTTTATAGGTTATAAGAAATATAGGAAGCCAGTGATTCTTCATTATCATTTGTAGGCACGAGGTCTTGCTGATGTGATCTGTTCTGGCTCACAGCCTATGGTGAACCGCAGTATTCGTAACAAATTGCTGGCGTCAGGTTTTCAGGAGGGCGTTGTCGATGAATGGTGTCAGTTTTGGATTGACAAGGGTGTACAAGGTGCAAATTTTGACTTTTGTCTGTATAGAGTATAGACAAATGATTAATATTGGGAATTGGAAGGAGTTCTATCAGTTTTTGCCATGGCCAACATTTCCTTTGTTCATGTGTCAATACCAAAAATCATTTTATTAACCCTTTCCTCCATATGCTATTTTGAGACCCAACCTCTTTGAATAAATCTACCGAAAAGGAGCATTAACTAGAGAAAAGGAAATGGTTTAGAATTTTGTAGTTTGAAACCATGGTGATAAATAGAGCATTTGCTCCTATGGACAATTTGATACCACCTGATGTGACATCAAAGTATGCCTGTTTGTACCTTGTCCATTCAATAGCATGAGGATCCTTTGACCAATTATTACAAAACTCATTGCACAAGCATGATATCATGGCCAAGATGCATAACCCACAACCAGCAAATTGCATAAATTCAGGCTGGAGTGGTGTATCTTTGATTATCAAAATTTCCCAAATTGATGTTGTTCTCTCAATAGCATGAGAACCCTTTTACCAGTCATTACCAAACTTGGCTAGTAGTTGAACAGGCTCATTGTCTATATTTTGCTCAATCGCATGAAAATCCTTTTACCAATTATTTCTAATCTCAATCAGTAGTTGCACAGGCACAATATCTTGGCTAATTGCTCATGGTCAGATTGATAATGACTGACTAGTGGATTCTGCATATAACTAGTTCAACAGGTTTTGCTGCATTTTCTTTAAGTTATACCCCCCTTTTGAAAAAATGGGGGTATATTGCTTTGCACTTGTCGGTCGGTCGGTAGATCGATGGTTTCCGAATGATAACTAATAAACAACTTGGCATAGAATCTTCAAACTTGGTAATGGCAAGTAGATGACCCCTATAGTTTTTTAGGTCACTAGGTCAAAGGTCAAGGTCACAATGACCTAAAATGGTGAAATAGTTTCCGATCAATAACTGCTCAAGGGTTTGGCTTGGGATCTTCAAACTTGCTGTGGTAGTTGGTCATGACAAGTAGATGACCACTATTGTTTTTGAGGTCACTAGGTCAAAGGTCAAGGTTACCATAACCTTAAATGGTAAAATGGTTTCTGATCAATAACTGCTCAAGGGTCTGGCTCAGGATCTTCAAATTTGCTTAGGTGGTTGGTCATGACAACTAGATGAGCCCTGTTGTTTTTGATGTCACTAGGTCAAAGGTCAAGGTCATCATGACCTTAACTGGTGAAATGGTTTATGATCAATAACTGCTCAAAGGTTTGGCTTAGGATCTTCAAACTTGCTATGGTGGTTGATCATGACCACTAGATGACCCCTATTGTTTTTTAGGTCACTAGGTTAAAGGTCAAAGTCACCATGACCTTAACTGGTTAAATGGTTTCCGATCAATAACTGCTCAATGGTTTGGCGTAGAATCTTCAAACCTGCTGCGGTGGTTGGTCATGACAACTAGATGAGCCCTGTGGTTTTTGAGGTCACTAGGTCAAAGGTCAAGGTTACCATGACCTTAACTGGTGAAATGGTTTGCGATCAATAACTGCTCAATGGTTTGGCTTACGATCTTCAAACTTGCTGTGGTGGTTGGTCATGACCACTAGATGACCCCTATTGTTTTTGAGGTCACTAGGTCAAAGATCAAGGTCATCATGACCTTCACTGATGAAATGGTTTCCAATTAATAACTGCTCAATGGTTTGGTTTGGGATCTTCAAACTTGCTGTGGTAGTTGGTCGTGACCACTAGATGACCCTTATAGTTGTTGAGGTCACTAGGTCAAAGGTCAAGGTCACCATGACCTTAACTTGTGACATGTTTTCAGATCGATAAATGATCAGGGCTTAGGATCTTCAAAGTTGCTGTGGTGATTAGTCATGACCACTAGATGACCTCTATAGTTGAGGTCACTAGATCAAAGGTCAGGGGGTCTGGGGGGTATACATGTTTTACAAACATCTCTTGTTTACAAAAGTTATTGTCATGTAGAGGCACAGTGTGTGATAAATTTTTTCAAGAGGGCTGACTGATGGCTAATGACTTTCTCGGAATTTAAATTGTCCTTGTAGAGTGAACTATTTCCTCATTTTTTTTCTGCTTTTTCATGACACTTCATATAATTGGAAAGTTAAGGCTGTGTTGTGGGGGTATTAATTACCTTCAGTAATAGTTCTAGTTATCCCCTCCTTCCCACACACACACAAGGTAGGAGTCATATAGCCTTTCTTTCTTGTATGTCCATCTGTCTGTATGTACATACGTCTGTCCGCTGATGTATGATGGTTGTAAGAAGAAGAATTCTCGCTGAGAGCATTTTCACCAGATTTATGGCACTGAAATTTTCTTCACAAAAGTGCTTGATTTAGAGACAGCATTGCCAGGGGTGGGGTGTATCCAAGTTCTAAGGACATGACTCTAGTTATTCCCACAGAGGCATATAGATATGTACATACATTCCACAATACTTGTATGTCCATGTCCTCGTACACCAATGGGAGGATTTACTTCAACCTTTCACAGATGAACAACCTTTATGTAAAGATGTATGTGAAGAAGGAAAACGTTTTTACCAGAGTTATATAACTTTCTTCACTGTAGTGAAAATATATTGTGTACAAGTGGGAGGGTAACGTGAATATTTACATGACAAGAGAAGTTTGCTCTGACCCTTTTTCACCAGAGTTATGGAGCTTTGAAATATTCTCCCCTGTATAATATAGTAGAAAATGCTGGATTTAGAGACAATATCGCCAGGGAGGCATCCAAGTCCTAAGGACACAATTTTCCAGTTTACATTTGCATTTCAGTTGCAATATTTTATTTGTAGCCCCTGATAATATGAATATTGCCAAGGTTGGGCATCCTTTTTTTTGTGGAAACACTTTAACCCTTTCCCTGTTGTATGTTTATTCCAAATTTCAATACCTATTCAATATTCATAGACAATATAGTGATAAAGAAACATGGAAGGTAGAACATTGTAGACATTTTAGAAAGCAAAGAAGCGGATCTTGTCAAATTCTATTAGCAAACAGAGCAGACCCTGATCAGACGGCTCCTCTAGGAGCCGTCTGATCTGGGTCTACTCTGTTTGCAAATGCGTGGAAACACGTTTATATGAGGGAAAGGGTTAACCTATTTGCTCCCACGATCCCATATATGGCAAACTGTGCAGACTCTGATCAGACGCCGCATAATTATCAGAGTCTACACTGTTTGCTGATAGGAAATTCAATATAAAACAAAACAAAAATGAAAATTTAGGCCAGGCACCCCTTAGATAAAAGATAGACTAATCCAATATATAAACATGGAAGAATCCACTGGAAGCAAATGGGTTAATTTTAATAACATACATTATTTTAGGAACTCATGAGAAGATAAATATAAACAATTGATTGAAGTCAATTTAATTGATTGAAGTCAATTTTGCATTATTATATTTTGTCAAAAACATGAAACAAACTATACCAGAAATGCTAAGCTTGGAATGTGATAAGGTTAAATCTTCACAGATTAATGCAATTACAAACAGAGTTGATCCAGATCAAACAGCTTCTGTAGGAACTGTATGTCAAGGTCCTTTTCTGTTAACCCTTTCCCTCATATTGACGACTCTGTAAAAGTCACTTTGCGAAACCATTGTGATAGATAGGAGCAAATGCTCTATTTATCACAATGATTTCAAACTACAAAATTCTAAAAATTCCTTTTCTCTAAATAATGCTCCTTTTCGGTAGATATATTCAAAGAGGTTGTATCTAAAAATAGCCTATGAGGTAATGGGTTAATGTGGATCGGATTCTACAGGTCCTTCCATGGGAAAAAATTCTAATGTTCTTATACCATTATGTCATATATGTTTTGGGATAGTTATTATTATTTCTAGCATACATAAATATTCATCAAGTAAAGGGTTAAATGTGATCAATGGTGTATGTTTTTTTCAGCATATGAGAAAACGGTAGAGAAGACAGCTGGGAAGTATTCAGTAGGAGACTCAGTGACGATCGCTGATATATGCCTGGTCCCTCAGCTGCTTAATGCCAACAGGTAAAGAATATGGAGAAAACCTCCCTATAGTCCTAATATTCTTCAATCAGCAGAATTTGCATTATCTCTTTCACTGCTAATGTCACATCTGTGGTTAACCCATTCCTCCATAGGCTATTTTTAGATCCAGCCTCTACCGAAAAGGAGCATTTACTAGAGAAAAGGAAAATTTTAGAATTGTGTAGTTTTGAAACTATTGTGATAAATAGAGCATTTGCTCCATAGGAGCAAATGCTCTATTTATCACAATGGTTTCATTAAGTGACATTTACAGAGGCGTAGAAAGGCGTATTCATGGAGGAAAGGTTTAATGTTACATCTGTGATTACCTATACAAACAGTTTAGATACAGACAAGAAGTCGGGTAACTCATCTCCTCAGGATCAAGACTGTTTGTTTCTGTAGTAATGTTTTTGAAGAAATGGGGAGAAAATTATGTAACATGGTGAAAAAGTTGTGACTCAAATGGGAATCGAAACCAGGGCCTCTGGCTTACCATGCCAACACTCTAATGACTGAGCTACCAAGTCGAATTATTTACTCAAAGAACACCCCACGAGTTTCTTATTATTACAAATTATCTTCACATAATCTTCATATAAATCACCCTGTGGGTTATTTACGTTGGGTGCCAAATGTAACATGGTGAAAAAGTTGTGACTCGACTAGGACTCGAACCCATGGCCTCTGGCTTACCATGCCAAAAATTAAACAAATGAATATTGTATCAGACAACAAATTTTGCAGACAACAAAATTGGGTAACATGGATTATATCTCACCACATCAAAATGCAGTAACTCTCCATGTTTCAGAATTGTCAGGGGACAAAATTGCACTTGTCCACTTGTAATTGCAAGTGAAAATTGGACAGAGGAGTACATTTTCCAATCTGTTTGTCCTGTCAGACGATTACTTAACTGATAACAAAATGGTATTTTTCCTCCATAAATACTTTTTTCTACGCCTCTGTAATAGTCACTTCTTGAAACCATTGTGATAAATAGAACATTTGCTCTGTTAGGAGCAAATGCTCTATTTATCACAATGTTTTCAATACTACACAATTCTAACATTTTCCTTTTCTCTAGTTATTGCTCCTTTTCGGTAGATTCATTCAAAGAGGTTTGGTCTAAAAATAGCCTATGGAGGAAAGGGTTATAGTCGCTTTTCTGAGGCAGAATACTTACTCAAACATTCATTAGCAGTAAAAATTGTGATAATGAAACTGGGAATCTAATAGAACTTTT
Organism: Azorinus chamasolen; assembly: GCA_963576725.1. Lineage (NCBI taxonomy): Eukaryota > Metazoa > Mollusca > Bivalvia > Cardiida > Solecurtidae > Azorinus > Azorinus chamasolen. The sequence continues at coordinate 70,654,247 of OY755235.1, forward strand.
CTCACAAGGTGGTGGGCATTTAGCCTTGCCTTTGTCCATCTGTGCATATAAACAACCTTATGCCAGAATTAGGCCTGGGATTTGAATATGCACCTTTATCTGTTGCTGTTCCATTCAAGGATATATAATTGTGGAGATTTTCAGACAGGATGAAAGTTACACAGAAAGCTCCCTTACCATCATTTTGCTTTAATCCTTTATCTGATAGAGCTACATCTTTTGACGCCTCTGCAAACAGAGCAGAACCAGATCAGAAGATCCTGTAGGAGTTGTATGATCAGGGTCTGCTCTGTTGCTTATGACATGGTACAGATCTGATCTTACAGTTTTTGTCAAAGCAGAAAATTCCCTTGAAACTTTGACATTCTGAAGATTCAGCTAATAAATATTCATGATGCCATTATTTTTACATGAATATTCATAGAGTCAAGGGTTAAGGAATTAAATCTGATTCTACAGTTTCTTCTGTAGCCAAACCATCCTGTGTTTGTATGCCATCATAAAAATTCAGCTTATAAATATTCATGATGTCATATGATCATATCTAATGTGATTATTCAGCAGGTAGAGGGTCAAGCACCTGAAAGCTCTTATAGGCAATAGGTTTATCCCTGGATTTAATTTATCCAAACTGTCGAGCCGTTTTATTTGTGATCAAGTTTATCCCTTTCCTCCTTAGGCCTTTTTTTATCCAACCTCTTTGAATAAATCTACCGAAAAGGAGCATTTACTAGAGAAAAGGAAAAGTTTAGAATTTTGTAATTTGAAACCTTTGTGATAAATAGAGCATTTGCTCCTATAGGAGCAAATGCTCTATTTATCACAATGATTTCATAAAGTGACTATTACAGAGTCGTAGAAAGGCATATTTTTGGAGGAAAGGGTTAAAAAGGCTAGTCAGGAAGAATCTTTTAGCAAAAAAACAAGGCAGAAATCATGGACAAATTTGTCCTTTTTTGGGACTCATTAAAATACACTGAGCCAGTATTGGTTTGGAATCTCGTTTTACCATTTGGGAGTGGTCATGCGATGTACATCAACATTCATCCTTTCCTAACTTGTGGCACCTATGCAAACAGAATAGACCCAGATCAGACAGCTCATGTAGGGTCTGCTCTGGTTGCTTATGGAATAACATAGATCTAACTCTACAGTTTCTGCCATGGCAAAAATTTCATATCGAGGGCTTGGTGCAAAACTATTGTAACTCCTTCACTTTGTGAAGGAGTTACAATAGTTTTGCACCAAACCCTCGATATGTTCTTATGCAGTTATGATAAATAATCTTATTATCATTCATGATGTGATTATTTCTTACATGAATATTCGTGAGGGAAAGGATTTATATTAGCTTACTCAGTATCTAGAAGATAAGTGTACAGAAGTTTTTGTCTTTTCAGGTTTAAAGTAGATATGAGTAAATTTCCAACAATTAACCGAATAACAAGTGCTCTGGAAGAATTGGATGCATTCAAGGCAGCCCATCCACTTGTCCAGCCTGACTGTCCTGAGGATTTGAGATCAAAGTAGAGGGATGGATGTGGGGGCAGGGGGCAGTTTCAAGGAAGGCAGCTTTCTCCTGTTCAAATTATTCTTTCAAATTATGCACAAGTTTAGACGTTAAGTCACCAATGCAAGATGGATATAATTTGACTGAAAACCTTGATGAAAGACCTGATGTAGAATGAATACGTATATGGTCATGAGAAAAATCTGTATCAGTGCATTGCGAACCATTTTGCAGAGGTCCAGATTAACTGCGAACATTAAAACATTTTCAACAATAACTTCTTTATTTTTCCACCAAACCCTATGTTGTGGCCACTCTTAAGAATTGACTCGAAGAGACAACATAGGGTTTGGTTGAGAAATGACGATTTTAGTGTGTGATTTTGACAATCACTGTCTTCTAAATGTTTACTGATCTGGATTGCTTCTGTTTTCAGAGGTAGCAAAAAAGTATTGCTATTCTGACGTATGTCAAAAAGTGTAGACCCATGACTATGACATCTGATCTTGGGCCTACACTGTTTGCTATGCACTGACCCTTACCCCGCTGTGGAAAAAAATAATGTCTGCACAAATTTGGACCTGGTGCAGTTTTGACTACTTTCAATTTGATCAACCTTTCGAGAACTTTTTTTTTACTTTTTTTCATGAAACATAGGGAGTTGGTGTCGCAAACTCCTACTTCAATCTGAAAGTTATTCAGTTTATATTTGGTATACATATTACATAATAACCACTAATGGTAGATGTGCAAGACACAACTTCCATGTGTTAAGCGCTGGGCATTGCAGAATTATCTCCACTTGAACTTTGAGTATTTTTGTCATTTTGGCATGCAACATGGGGAGTTGGTGTCGCGAACTCCTCCTTCATTTTTAAAAAGTTATTGAATTTATATTTTGTAGACATAATAACCACGAATGGTAGATGTGCAAGGCACAATATTCATGCACTTACCACTGGCCATTGCAGAATTATCTCCCCTTGAGCTTTGAGTATTTCTGTCATTTTGGCATGAAACATGGGGAGTTGATGTCGCAAACTCTTCCTTCAATTTGAAAGTTGTTGAATTGATATTTGACATGCATGATAACCACGAATAGTACATGTGCAAGACCCAATCTTCCTGTCACTAAGGCAGGCATTACAGAATTATCTCCACTTGAACTTTGAATATTTTTGTCATTTGATCCTGTTACATGGGTAGTTGGTGTCACAAACTTGGATTTGCAATCCAAACTGCTGTGCAGGGGTATTCAGGGATAGTTCTAGTTAATGCTATTGATGCCATTACTCCTTACATGTATTGAACAGGTAAAGAGTTAAGACAGGAGTTACTGTACAATAAGATATCACCTGTTTGAAAGACTCAGTTTTTTGAGAGGCAATATTAGATAGTTTTTACTGTTCACCCAGGAATATTATGTTGTCATGATTTCTACAGTTTGCTGTTCATCAGTAATTTCATTATGTATCCACTACAACTGCAAACAGAGCAGACCCTAGTCAGGCATTGTGTTACAGCATGATAACTCAACCCTTTACTTCATGAATATTCATGTAAGAAATAATGAATTGATGAATATTAATTAGATAAATTTTGTAAATGGCATATGAACGCATAAGTTTTTGGGCATAGCAGAATCTGTTGTATTTCATAAGCAAACAAAGCAGACCCTGATTGAACGACCCCTAGAGGAGCCAGCCGTCTAATCTGGGTCTACTCTGTTTTGCAAAGGCGTATCTATGGAGTAAAGGGTTATCTGGATCTGTCCTACTTGTGATTGTTTGTGATGAACATCTTATCTTTATTGTTACAATATCAACAACAATACATGTAAATATATGTACATGCATAATGTTTTAAAAATGGCAGTACCAATCAAGGAATGGATCTGTCCAGGCAATAAATACATGTACATGCATAATGTTTTAAAAATGGCAGTACCCACCAAGAAATGGATCTGTCCAGGCAGCTAAACATACACACATTATCACATATTATAAACTACATGTATATTGTTTGAAAGACGCAGTCAAAACTCCCTATAATGACCATTTTATTGTTAAATATGTGTCTTTGAAAAGCAATAATGTTATTTCATAGAAGTGTTTAACCCTTCACTCCTTAGATATACCTTTGAAAACAGAGTAGACCCAGACCAGACTGTCAGAAGGCGCAATCAGATACGGTTACGCATATTGTGAACCCCGCACTTAACCCTTTTGTACCTGATGAATATTTATTGTGATAAATAATGACATCAATATCTATTTTCCGAATTTAATAGGATATGAAAACAGGATTTTTGCCATGGCAGAAACTGTAGATCTCCGTAAGCAAACAGAGCAGGCTCTGATGAGACAGTTCCTACACAAGTTGTCTGATCTGATCTGAATCTACTCTGTTTGCAGAGGCGTGAAAAAGCATCTCTATCTGGCTGAAGTTTAAGCAAATAGCTTAATGCCTTTTCACACATTTGCAAACAGAGTAGACCCAGATCAGACGGCTCCTGTAGGAGCCGTCTGATCAGGGTCTGCTCTGTTTGCTTATGGAATTATTAGTTTCTGCCAAGGAAGGTAAAAAGATCCTGCATTCATGTATACTATCATTTTAAAAATTCAGGTAATAGATATGCATGTTGTCGTTATTTCTTGCATGAATATTGAACAGTGACAGGGATAAGGAGCTGTTTGATCAGTCTTCTGTATTTGCTACTCCATGAGACTCTTTCAAAGTTATTAAAACTTGTGTTTAGCTTTACAAACCCTTGAAGTTGGTGACCGTATAATACATTTAACCCTTTACTCCATACTTTTAACACCTTTGCAAACAGAGTAGACGAAAGTCTGCTGTGTTTGCTTGTGGTATGTAATAGATCTGATTCTGGGCCAAAAATTCTTCACTTACCAATCAATATAAAAATTAAGTTAAATTAACCCTTTACCCCACAGGCTATTTTTAGATACAACCTCTTTGAACAAATCTACCAAAAAGAAGCATTAGCTAAAATCTTTTAGTTTGAAACCACTATTGTGATAAATAGAGCATTTGCTCCTATAGGAGCAAATGCTCTGTTTATCACAATGGTTTCAAAAGGTGACTTTTACAGAGTCGTCAAAAGTCGTTAATATAAGGGGAAAGGTTAATAATCATTATATCACTGCATTGAATATTCATAGAGTAAATGGTTAACCCTTTCCCTCATATGAACATGTTTTCACGCATTTGCAAACAGAGTAGACCCAGATCAGACTGCTCCTAGAGGAGCCATCTGATCAGGGTCTGCTCTGTTTGCTACTGGAATTTGATAGATCTGTTTCTTTGCTTTCTAAAATGCCTACAATGTTCCACCTTCCATATTTCTTTATAACTATTTTGTTAATGAATATTCAGTATTCAGTATATTCAGTATGTATTGAAATTTTGAATAAACATAGAACAGGGAAAGTGTTAAGATAGATTCAGTATTGTTCAACTACATATATACCGGTGCTGGTACCTACAAGAATGGTTTCTGTTTCTACCTAACAAAATGGTTATGCAATGTGTTTTTTTTATCTACATGCATCTATTTTTTATAACCAGAAAATGGGTTTTATTATGTAGAAAATAAATGTCTTAATCAGTGAAGTTTCCTTTTGTATTTTATTCCTATCTGAATGGTGTTATTGAATACCATAGCTCTGTAATTTAAAACAAACAATAACAAAAACAAACAAATTTAGTACATCTATCAAACCAATCAAATCGCATTAGACCCCTGAGTTATGGCCCTTGATTCAGTCAAAATTGGCCATTTTAGCCTTATCCGCTCTATAACTCAAATAGTTTTCATTTGATCTTCACCAAACTTGCAGAGGATATTTATAGGTGCAAAATCTTGACTAAGTTCGATTACCAGTCAAATCGCATAACATACCTCAGAGTTATGGCCTTTGATTCAGTCAAAATTGGCCATTTTAGCCTTGTCTGCTCTCTGACTCAAACAGTTTTCATCTGATCTTCATCAAACCTGCAGAGAATGTTCATAGCTGTATCATCTTGGCCAAGTTCGATTACCATATATATATTTTATATATGGCCATCAGTTATATTGCCCTTAAATTAGTAAAAAAAATGACATTGTAGCCTTGTCTGCTCTTTAACTCAAACATTTCTCATCTGCTATGATGTGCTGAGAATGTTTATAGGTAAACAGTCTTGGCCAAGTTTGATCAACATGTGGGACCCTTTCTGACTTGGTCAATGTTCTAGTTATGACTACCGTATCATTTCGCTGTCTGTGAACTTTTTGTTTGTCCACTCTCATTCGCTGTCTGTGAACTTTTTGTTTGTCCACTCTCAAACAAATATAATCCAATCCTTTTCAAATTTGGTCAGTGCAAAACCAGCAAGATTGCCCCAGAAACGCCAGAATTATCTCTCCTTACTTTATGAATTTCTGTGAGCTTTTGCTAGTCTGCTCTCTGATTCAAACAAATGTAATCCAATCCTTTTCAAATTGGTCAGCATGTACATTACTATAATGGCTCAATCGATTAATTTCGATGACCAGCAAGATTGCCCCAGACACTCCAGAATTATCTTCCCTTACTTTATGAATTTGAGTGAACAACATTCTAAGTTGTCCCACCTGATATGGAATGTGGCCATTTAGACATTTGACGGGCGTATTTTATGACATTTTGGCACTGAATAATCTTCAGCTAAAAAATTAAAACTACTATGGCACTCTTTTCTTCCAGAGATGGTGACTACATGTAATTCATCTCTATCAAGTGCAGATGAGCAATCTAGGCCATCATGGTCCTCTTATTGTAGCATAATATTATAATCACATGAAAATCCAAAAACATGCAAACAGATTCTGTGAAATGGTCCCCATTATAAGTACAGTCAAACTTGTCTACAGCTGCTACTCAATTTATGAGTATGTCTTGCTTGAAACAGAGACATATGGATATATGTACGTATATGTCACTGTTGAAAAGAAAGTGGTTGCTATTTTGCTAATACAGGATGGAAGTAATGCAGAGAGCTCTTTTCCTTAGCAGCTTAATTCCTGTATTACTTCCATTCAGAATTAATTCAATTCCAGTTCCTTAGATCAGATCAGAGACATAATTATGTATATGTCTGTTAATTCAGATATAAAAGAATAAAGAATCAAAATGACTGTGTTTGGCTAAACTTCATGCTTATACATTAAAACTTCTATCCATCCACCTGTGTCTGTCTGTCTAGATTAGCAGTTTGTCTGTCTGTGTCTGTCTGTGTCTGCTTGTCTCTATATCTCTCTGTGTGTCCCTGTCTGTCTCTGTCTGCCTGTCTCTCTCTCAGTCAGTCAGTCTGTCTGTCTGGTCTGTCTCTCTCTCTCTCTCTCTTTGTCTCTGTCTCTCCTTCTCTCTCTCTATCTCTCTCTCTCTTTCTCTGTCTCTCTGTCTCTCTGTGTCTTTCTCTGTCTATATATGTCTGTATGTCTCTCTCTGTCTGTCTCTATGTCTCTGTCTCTCTCTGTGTCTGTCTGTCTCTCTCTCTGTTTGTCTTTCTCTTCTCTCTCTCTGTCTCTCCCCCTTCTCTCTCTCTCTCTCTCTCTCTCTCTCTCTCTGTCTTTCTATGTCCCTTAGGACAATAGTCCTTTAGGACATTTGCCCCTTAGCCCTAGGATGATTGCCCCTTGATATATAAAATGTAGCAGTATATTGTAGTAAATGTAATATATAAGTAATGTAATTACATGTATAGCAATAATAACCTCCATGTATATGTAAATAAATGGGCAGAATTAATGCTGTGTAGACCAATTAGCACTCATGATTGTATGTACAGTAAAACCTCTCTATAACGACCACTAAATTGTGTTAATTAGTTGGATTAAGAGCAGGCGGCTTGCTTAAAGCAAGGTGAAAGTAAAACAGAATGCTCCTATAGGAGCATTCTGTTTTTACTTCACCTTGCTTTAAGCAGCCACCTGCCTTTAACACAAAATATTTAGTGTAATTTAGTGGTCGTTATAGAGAGGTTTTACTGTATTGTATTACTCCAAATATTTGGACATAATCCTATACAAGTAGCATAGTCTCCCATTAGAAAGTAGACATTAATCAGATTTCAACTTTTTGTATCTGTACAACTTATAAATATGAATTATTCTCTTTTTTTAACCCTTTGCCTGTTAACCCTTTCCCTTATATAAACTTGTTTTCATGCATTGCAAACAGAGTAGACCCAGATCAGACGGCTCATAGAGGAGCCGTCTGATCAGGGTCTTCTCCGTTGCTTAAAGAATTTGATATATCTCTTTACTTTGCTTTCTAAAATGTTTACAATGTTCCACCTTCCCTATTTCTTTGTAACTTTTTTATCCAGGAATATTCAGTAGGTATCAAAATTTGGAATAAACAAAGACCAGGGAAAGGGTTAAGCGCAACCTAACTGGTATTTGCAAACAGTTTGGATCGAAATGAGACGCCAAGTAACTTGGCGTTTCATCAGAATACAAGCTGTTTGACATCCAGTCAGTACTCAAAAGCTTACGCGAACAGAGTAGACCCAGATCGAAATGAAAGCTATCTGATCTGGATCTACCATGGGTTTTTTTTCAATGACAGTTAATAAATTTTCATTAGAGGAAATAAGCACACATCTTTAACAAGTATGCATTGTATTACCAGAAGGAGAGAGTATTCCTTATTCTATTTATTTCCAAACAGAGTAGACCCAGATCTAAATGAAAGCTAGCTGATCTAGCTCTACCCTGATTTTTCAATGGCAGTTAATGATTTGGTAAGGATAAGGTTATTAGCAAAAACCTTATAGATCTACAAGTATATTACCACAATGGGAGGAAATCATTAATTAGTATATAGACTCCCAGGTAGCGGTACAGCCCCCCCCCCCCCCCCCCCCCCCCCCCCCTGATTGATATATATATAGCAGAAAATATGGTCCGATTCAGTTCCATCCGGTCGATTCGTGATACCCCAAAAGATCCATTTCATCAATTAAATGCCTTTCCGCTGATAAAAGAACTCTTCGGTGTGGAGGATATTCTGTCAGTGAAATTTCACTGCTTCATAATTTTTTGTAGAAAAGTCAAACAGACTGTTGCTTTTGCAATGTAGAAGACGCAGTGCATTTCGAACTTAAAGCTTGGCTTAAGATGAAAGGTATTTCAGCACTGCAGTATAGTGAAAAACACGTAACTTATCATCGTTACTATTCGTGACCTCGCCCTGTCCATCAGCTGATCACGCTATTACAAATTTTCATCCAGAAAGATTATGACTCAGGTAAGATTAACGTCGTTTTTATAAGTTTTTAAAGTTTTGGATGGGAATGCAGATGTAAGTTAAGTATTTCTTTCCACATAGATGCACATATAAACTTTATTATAGTACGTACATATAATAGCCTGTTTGTTACAATAAACCAGGGGGATCGAATGAGTTACCATTCTTGTCATTTGTTAACCTGCGCAGCACTCTCAGTCTCTGAGCAATTGTCATCAGCATATAAGGTCGTCTGCTTCAGAGCTTAAATATGTGTTTCTTCCATTTTTTCAAAAGAGTGAAGCAGTTTGGATCATGATGGAACGCCAAGTCACATATATAGCGTCTCATCTTTATCCAAAGTGTTTCTTCTTCTTCTATGATAATGGCAAGCATTCTTTCCAGAATATCATGGCCATGTGTGGGGGTTAGTAAAAAGTGATAGAAGTGCTAGGTCTCTCAGGCTACTCAATCCACCTAGGAGAACCACAGCAACATGAAATAGTGCAAAACCTAACACTTTAAGACTTAGATGCCTAATAATCTACAATATGTACAAATATGGTTTTGGTGCAGGGAAATAGGTATTAGTTAAAAATAAAAGCAGATAGACAGTTACACTGTCAAAGCACTTGCAGCCAGCACCAACTTAAATCTGGAGACAGAGTCGGAGCTGACTACATACTGTGGCAGATTGTTCCACTGGCAGACAGTACGTGGAAAATACGAGAACTTGTAGGTGTCATTTATGGGCTGAACAAGATGATTGCCTGGTTCTGATAATGCCTAGATTGTCTGTTATGTGGCTGTAAGTATTGATTCATGTTTAGATCCACTCTGTTGTTAACAATTTTATAGAATAGGACAAGTCTGCTGGTAATACGCCTACTTTCTTGGGATGGCCAGTTTAGTGAAGAGAGGATGTTTGTCATAGAGCCAGGTGCTTTTGAATAGTTATTTGTAACAAATCTAGCAGCACGTTTTTGAACAGATTCAACTCTTTCCACATCCTTCTTCAGATAAGGGTCTCTTCAGATAAGGGTCCCATGTAGAGGATGAATATTCTAAAGTAGGACACACCAATTGTGATCACAGTCATCCATAATGTACAGAAGGTTAATTTCCCCATCAATGCAATAGCTATACATTTGACATTGTCTCGGTCACTTCCTAACTATTACATGATGGGCTTTTACTGACAAGAATAGAATAGGGTGAAAATAGGAAAGTTGGAAATAAGTGGGAACACATAATTACCTTGTAACATGTAACGGTATGTAGACCGTATGTATGATATGATACTTTGGATCATATTAGAGTAATCCCATTCATGTAATGATGTACCTGTATCAGCAGCTGCAGCACATACATATATTGATTTAAATGTGATAATTAGTGTACAATCAATGATATTTTTGTCAGAACTGACACATTGTCACATGATTGGCAAGTTGCATCAGCTTATAATAAGGTTCTGAATTCGAGGCATAGATAAGTTGTGTTAAGTAGACCCTTTTCAAGAATAGCTCATTTAACCCTTTCCCTGTTCTATGTTTATTCCAAATTTCAATACCTACTGATTATTCATGGACAAAATAGTTAAAAAGAAATATGGAAGGTGGAACATTGTAGACATTTTAGAAAGCAAAGAAACATATATCAAATTCTGTTAGCAAACAGAGCAGACCCTGATCAGACGGCTCCTCTAGGAGCCATCTGATCTGGGTCTACTCTGTTTGCAAATGCGTGAAAACACATTTATATGAGGGAAAGGGTTAACCCATTCCTCCATAAATTCGTGAACACCTTTCTTATGATGCCTTTGCAGAGTAGATCTTCTTAGAGAAATGACATTTTATTGTTTGAATACAGATCTTTATCTATCATTATGATGTTTAATATTTAGGGAAATTTCATTACTCTGTATAAGTACATCAGTGCACACAGATACAACTTGCTATAATACCATATGATGGTGTACAATGTTATGTACATGTTGTAGGGTTGTAATTTATGTATTAGGTAAAATATTCCTAGGGTAGACTTTTGTAAAAGTCACAAAACTCATCATGCACTATTTATTTAGAAACATTTTTCTCTTTTTCAAAGCATTTATTGTGGTGCCATCATTTAACCCTTTCCCTCATATGAACACATTTGCAAACAGAATAGACCCAAATCAATCATTTGATGTCATTATTTCTTACATGAATATAGAACAAGGAAAGGGTTAACCACCTAGAGCTCATGAAAATGTTTGTGTTAATACATGATTGTACATGTACACGTACCAGTACATGTATTTCACATATAACTTGAATATTTTCATGAAAACCAGATCTTATTGTGCAAAAATATACTTTACTGCAACCACATTGCCAATTACTTAATCTATGCTTTTTCATCCCTTTGCAAACAGAGTAGACCCGGATCAAATGACCCTTATAAAAAAATTATATAAGGGTATCTTAAAACAAGAAGGTTTGGCCAAATTGAAAATTATACCGGTAGTTCTATAATCAATTCTATTCTATTCCATAAGCAAACATTCACACAGGGGACATCTGATCAGACTGATCGGGTTTATTCTGTTTGTATCAAAGGTGTTCGACGCATGCTTGGACTCAACCAAGTTTCTCCAACTTTCGTTTTGAACGGAGGTGGCCATTTCGCTGTTGCCCGGAAGTAGTAGTCAATTTGCACATCGAATAGTTTATGAGCCGGGTCACAGCAAAATGGTCGCATCCGTTCAAAATGAAAGTTGGAGAAAGAAAACTGGCGCCTCGTAGCAGACTCGAAATAGTAAGCGCCGATTTAGTTGCGGTGAGTTTAATGTTTTTCGATAGTGTTTCACCATAATTCGCGTTTTTGTTGAAAAGATTAACGAATGCAGACCCCCCTATATACGTCTATGCATCCTGGCGGGAGTCACATCGTTTCGCTCTAGCGTTTTTTCAAATTCGCGGTCTTGCAGCGACAAGACGGGGCAATATTTAAGGAAGGCACTAATTGTGCCGCTTAGCATATGGAATTTGGAACGGATCAAGACCAAAATGACCGAAATCGGTGTCGAATTGGCTTTGCTGTAAGACTTTGAAAAACATGACTGTCGTATTTTTCGCCGCTGATCTGACGTTGTTAGGTACCTTTCAATACATATATAGACCCGATTGGAGAAAAAAATTCCGGGTCGTGTTTTCCTTGTTTTTCGGAGTTGTTTAAGGTTCAAATAGATAGTTTTAGGCTAGTTTTACATATCGATCACATTTTTTAATTTTATCTTATTTTATTTATTTTTATTATTTTTTTTGGGGGGGTGAGTCCGTGGGTGAGTCCAAGCATGCGTCGGGCACCTTTGGTTTGTATAGGCATTCAAAGGTGTATCTATGGAGTAAAGGGTTAAGGATCATTTCTGTCATCTTTCCGCCAGTCCATCTGTCTGTCTTACTCTTTTGTGTCACACTTTTTTCAAACACTTTTATAAATGTATGCTTGGGTCATCAAGTGATGGTGAAAAGCCCTGTTGTGTGATAACTACCATAGTCTTTTGTATGTTTGTGTAGATCCAAATCAGCCATACATATTTGAAAGACATCACCTGATCAGGTGTACGATGTAGTATTGCACGGGAAAAAATAGCTGCTGTTTTCATATGCTATCAAAAATGATGTTTTTAACCTTTTTCTTCATGAATATTCAAGTAAAGAAATAATTTTGTCATGAATATTAATTACGTATATATATATATACATTAATCTTTTATAACAGCACATGGACACTGGAATTTTTTAACGTGGCAGAAACTATAGAATCCTATCTATACTGTGTCATAAGCAAACACTGAGCAGACTACAATTAGACAAATCCTATAGGAGCTTTCTGATCTTAGTCTACTCTGTTTGCAAAGGCGTATTTATGGAGTAAAGGGTTAAATTTAAAGTCAATCCAGTTGGCTGAATCCTTTAAAAAATAGTTTATGAAGGAAACAGTGTAGATCCTGATCAGAGGACTCCTATAGTATTTGCCAGTGTGCCTTTTAAGGAAAGCTATGCATACATGTTTTATTTTATTTGCTCAAGTTTAATACTTTATTTTGAAAAAAAAAAGTTAACCTCTAAATATTCTGCTGGAGGGGTTGGGCTCAGAACCTTGCAATACACTTGTGATATTGGTTTTGTTCACTTCACCTCAGATTGGTCATACGTTTTCAAGCTGTCAGTTGTATGCATTCTTGTCTGCAGTCAAAGTTCAGTGACTGCCACGGGAAGGACTAATGCATGCTGACTGATAGTGGTATGAGGTTAGTCCTTGGACTAATAAGATAGATGCCTACGTGAGTATTGATGGAAGTTAATCTTTAACCCTTTCCCTCATATAAACGCGTTTTATCGCATTAACAAACAGAGTAGACCCAGATCAGATAGGAGTTGTCTGATCAGGGTCTGCTCTGTTTGCTAATGGAATTTGATAGAACTGTTAAATTTCCTTGCTTTTTAAAATGGCTACAAATTAAAATGTTCCACCGTCCATATTTCATTATAACTATTTTGTCCATGAATATTCAGTAGGTACTGAAATTTGGAATAAACGTAGAACAGGGAAAGGGTGAACCCTTTTGAATGCTAAATTTTTTAAAATGTAAAAGTCCATAATTGTTTTATGCCAGAGTCGAGGATTAAATTTTTATGATTTTGAATGACAATCAGTACAGATCCAGATGAGACTGGGTTTTTTTCAGGAACCCCCTGATCTACATATTTTCTGTTTGCAAGTTGAAGCCATTGTGATTTGTCAAAAGTAAGCATGTACACAAGGGCTGAGGATAAATTTCCTTAGATACGGTTATATTTAGAAAAAAATATTTTTCATTCTCACATGCATGAGGGAAAGGATCAAAGTATAAGCATTCATAAGCATGTTCATACACTTTAACCCTTTCCTCCATAAATACCCTATCTAATTAATATTCATGACATCTATATTCATGGAGTAAGGGTTATACGGGCATGCATCAGATTACTGAAATACGTATCTTAACACCTTTGCACACTTGGTAAGTTTTTACCAGCAGACATTATTGTCCGCTTCACTTCTTGATGACATTTTTTTCATACAGCCTTTCGTCTTGCGCATGTAAGAGAGCATTTCATCCTTGAACATGTTCTGTACACCACCAATACTCCAATAATGACCCTCATCCTTCACTAAAGCTTGGATGAGGGGACATTTTTCTTCAATTTTCTCTTCTTACAATCAGATTATCGAACTGATCAGGTCCTCAGATGAGAGATGTCTCATCAGGATCCAAACTGTTTGCAGAGGCAGTCTTCGGACAGACAGTCTTTGGCAAATGATGCAGACCCAGATTTAACATCTCCTAAAGGAATGATTTGACCAGGGTCTACACTGTTTGCTACTACTATTTAATTCTAACTTAACACTTTTCTCCATAAATACGCCTTTCTACGCCTCTGTAAAAGTATTTTTTTTAAACCATTGTGATAAATAGAGCATTTGCTCCATAAGAGCAAATGCTCTATATATCACAATGGTTTCAAAACTACACAATTCTAAAAAATCCTTTTCTCTAGTAAATGCTCCTTTTCAGTCGATTTATTCAAAGAGGTTGGATCTAAAAATAGACTCTGAGGGAATGAGGTTAAGTCATTAAATGGTGCCAAGTTGAATTATTCAGCTTTAAACTTACTAACCTGAGAAGAGTGAAGATTGAGTGTCCTAATAGTTTGAGTAATAAAGTTATTCTTCTTCAAACATTTAGAGCAACAAAGGTTAAACTATTAACCCTTTCAACCCTGAATGATCAGAATGGAATAACCCATCAGTGTTTAACTATAGAGTCTAAATCAATTTGCAAGGTTTAAACTTGCTACAGGATTCTGAATGACAAACCGTGCTGACCCTGGTCAGAGGGCTCCTCTTGGAGCCCCCTGATCTGGGTCTACACTGCTTGTAGATGACAGCATGTGTGTCAAGGATTGAAAGGGTTAAAATTTATAATTGTCCTGGTCTAGTATGACATGATGATGTTTGTCCTTCGCTTGGGAAGATGACCATGATTTCCGATCACAGGGGTAGGCGATGAGTGTGGAGATGGCTGAAGAGGCCGATTCTCGCTCGTAATTGCTCGAGATCGGCATATTTTGAGATTAAATCTGAACTTAACTCTTGTCCTGCTAAGTACAGTCTGACTGGTATTTGCAAACAGATGAGACACATAATAAATGGGCTTCTTATCAGGATCCAAGATGTTTGACCCTAGGTGAAGAGTTATTGAAAAGCTTGAACAAATCTGGAGAAAGTAAATATTTAAACACTGATCAGAGATTGAGCAGGTATCTTTTTTAGTATGATTAATCTAAGTTGTAAGGTGAATCGTTCATTTGAAACTTTTTCTTGCTCTTGGCCTTCCTAGTTTTTTAGCTCGTCTGTTTCGAAGAAAAGTCGAGCTTTTGTAATCACTGGGCCATTGTCAGCGTCATTGTCGTCGTCTGCGTGCAGAAACTTTAATGTAGCTCGTTACTCGAAAAGTATAAGAGGTATCAACAGAAAACTTCATAGGGCAGTAGATCTCATTGAGGGGAAGGCCCCTACATAAGAACCATGACTCTTGATTTCAAATTTTGGAGTTTTGGCCCTTTATCGTTTTCATTTTTTAGCTGGACAAGTACCAAATCAGACAAGCGTTGGCTCTTGTTTTTATCAGACAGTGGATTTATATAAATGGATTTATCAGTATTATTCCTGTACTCTGTGAATATTCATCCTTTGATATTCATGCAAGATCCCCCTCCCACAAGTTGAATATTAAATTGTCTAATTTGTGAATAAAGAAATTTAAACACATCAGCAAACTGAGCAGACCCTGATAAAACTGCTCTTATAGAAGCTGTCTGATCTAGGTCTACACTGCAAATGCTTGAAAATGTAGTATATATGAATTAAATGGATATATTACCATAAGTCTTGTCTGTATTGAATGTGGGCTTTGTGCAAAACTAGCAGTTGCAAAATTGTCATCTGCTTCGATTTTCCTGTGGCATAGATAAATGTATAGAGTACATGTATGTCCACTCTTTAGAATTATGTCAGAGATGATTCTACAGAGTGACCACAATGTAGAGTTTGTGGAGAAACAATGTTTTTAGTATTTCAAATATACCCCTTTATCTATTACTGATGTCTCAGGATATCTTAACCAATTGTTAATACAGATCAATGCAATTCAGCTAAATGAAGTTACAACAGTTTCACACTAAACCATTTTCATTTGTTTCATACGAATTTCCCTTTGGCATTTCAACATAAATATTTTATATTATTATCCTTTATCTGAAGATTTGACTGTCGGGGAAGGATCAGTTACCTATGACTGATTAGCCAGTGATTTTGGCATGATAGGAAGTATACAATCATGGGGTGATATTAACCCTGTACCTGATAGAAACACCTTTGACACCTTTTGCAAACAGTAGACCCAGATCAGATGGCTACTGTAGGAGCTGTGTGTTCGGGGTCTATTCTGTTTGCTTATCACTTATGATATAGATATCATACTAAAGTTTCTCAAACTTTCCGCCATGATCAGAAATTCCTTTTTTCAATGAGTTATTATAAAAATTCGGTTAATGAATATTCATGAAGTCATGAATTCTATAAATAATCATCAGGTAAAAGGTTAATTCTGAATGATACAAGCTGTACTTTATATAGGATGTCAAGGACATGGGGTTTTATATACAGTAAAACCCCTCTAGTGAGACCACCTTATGGATAAACATCGGTGTCTTCAAAAGCAGCTGGTTGCTTATTGCAGGATGAAAGTAATGCAGGAAGCTCCTGCAGGAGCTTTCTGCATTACTTTTGACATGTATTAGGCTACCACCTGCTATTAAGACCAAGAATTGAACCTCTTTCCGGTGGATGGATAAGCACCATTAGTGGTGTTTTGTTGTATTAGTAAATACAGTAAAACCTCTCTATAACAGCCACTAAATTACATCAAGTATTTTGTGTTAAAGGCAGGTGGCTGCTTAAAGCAAGGTGAAAGTAAAACAGAACGCTCCTATAGGAGCGTTCTGTTTCACTTTCACCTTGCTTTAAGCATCCACCTGCCCTAAATACCAACCAATTAACACAATTTAGTGGCTGTTATAGAGAGGTTTACTGTAAAAGCATTGAAAGGTAAATGTAACAGAAAAGGAGTAATCTGTGACAGCTGTTACAACTTCAAACAAATTGATATCCCATCTAGATTCAGACTGTTTGTCACTGTGTTTTATTGAAGGTAAACTGAAGAAAATAGCTTTGAGAAATATAGCAGGCAACAGCATTTGGCAGACAGGTACACATTCTTTATGTCCAAGGTGTTAACTGCGACAGTTTGCTTCAATAGGCAGATCTATGATTATCTTTGTAAGCAGTTTGGATCCAGATGAGATGCAGAGTAACTAAGTGTCTCTTCAGGATCCAAACTGCTTGACACTCCTCTTAAATTAAATTAAAGGAAAGTCTTCTCAGATCAGAAACTTAAAGCCGACAACAATATTTGCAAATGGAAATTGTTTTGGTCGTACCAAAAAAGTTAAAACATCTGTCAGCTAACAGTATAGACTCTGATGAGGAAGTTCTTTTATGAACCATCTGGTGAGGTCCTGTCTGCGCTGTTTGCCTATGTCCATTTTAACCTGCAGTGGTCTGAGATACTGCACTACAGTAACCCCTCTAATGCAACCACTTAATGAATAAACATGGGTGTCTTTATAAGCAGGTGGTTGCTTAATGCAGGATAAAACTCCTAGGAGCTTTCTGCCTTACTTTTGTCCTGCATTAAGCTACCACCTGCCTCTCTCCCCCAGTATTTCTCCCATTTCCAGTGGTCGCATTAGAGGGGTTTTACTGTATGTCTAAAAATGATGCGTATTGTCCTAAACTATCAAAGGATAATAATTTTTTTCTACCATATAATTTCAAAGAGACAACTAGACTGTCTGAGAGCTTGGATTCTGATGGGACACTGATGCATTGTGATCTGGAATCTGGCTGTTTTGCAAAATTTTAATATTATCTCATATTTAGTGACCAACAGCATACTAAAGGATGATTGAGTTGTTCCAGAAATTCAGTTTGGACAAACACCAACTGTAGTTATTGCAAACAAACATGCAATAGGTGTGCCATTAATAATTTAGTAAGTTGCCTTTATACTCTCTTGCTGTCCAAATTTATCCTGTCTGCTTTGAATATTTCTTTGTAAATTTTGTATTTATAACTTTCTTAACTGGCATTCCCCAATGGCCTTGTTTTAGATCTAGCCTCTTTGAAAAAATTTACTGAAAAGAAGCATTTACTAGAAAAAAGGAAAAGTTTTGAATTGTGTAGTTTTGAAACCATTGTGATAAATAGAGCATTTGCTCCTATGGATATTACCCAAATTACCCTAAGTATTGGACAAACAGTCTCAGGCAAATTGGGGGCCCAGATAAAACTGCTCCAGAATTATGATATTATAAATTATTCAGCTGTACATACTAGTGGAAAAGCGAGATATGGGTAATTATGTCTCTCTCTTTGAGACATGTTGTTTTTGTGGGGGCGTCCGTCCGTCTGTCTGATTTTCATTTGTCCGTGCGGTTTCTCCAAAACCTTTGGTCAGATTTTCATGAAACTTCATAGGATTGATTAGCACGTTGCCTAGCTGTGCATATTTTATTCCTGTTCCGGTTCGATGATTTTCTGCAGAGTTATTGGACTTTGAACTTTTTTCAAATTGAGCAAACATGTGTTAGACAGCTCTTGTTTGCAAAGAGATTCGAAGTGTATCTTTGAAGTAATAGGTTAAGCTGTTTGCATTACATTCATTCTAGCAATTTGACTTCTTTTGTCTACTCGTATATTTCAATATTTGATGAATCAACAGGTGGTGGTTTTATGTAATTTACTATTCAGTATGGAAGAATTTTATCACTCAATTTTATCAGCTCAAGAATGATATACTTAACCAATTTAACCCTTACAATACGGGACAGTCGGGTCACTAATGTCCTTTGCAAACAGTGTATTCCCAGATGAGAGGGCTCCTAGAGGAGGCCTTTCATCAGGGTCTGCACTGTTTATCATGTTGCACTTTTCTTTAGAAAAATCCCTAAATATTCACAGTAAGCTTGACCTGTTTGAATTTTAGAATAGTCCATTTGAAAATTCAATGTTGTAAGGGTTAACTTCTTGCTAGTGTGCTTTCATGATTACCTATATACAAACAGTGTGGATCCAAATACAGAATATCTCAGCATTTTATCAAATCCCAAACTGTTTGACATTATTAAGTTGTATATTTGAAGAGAAAAATTAACCCTTTACTCCATGAATATGCCTTTCTACGCCTTTGCAAACAGAGTAGACCTAGATCAGATGGCTCCTATGAGACGTCTGATCAGGTACTGCTCTGTTTGCTTATGACATGATATAGATATACAGTGTACAGTTTTACATTTTTGCCATGGCCAAAAGTTCTTGTGTCCATTTGCAATTATAACAATTCATCTAATTAATATTCATGATGTCATTATTTCATAGAGTAAAGGGTTAACTTTGGGAATAGTAGCTATCCACAGTTTTTGTAGAGTACAATTGCTTGTGTGCAAAGTGTTAACCCTTCGCTTGCTATTCACGTCAATATACCTACCTGTAAATAGTGAAGACCCAGATGAGACAGCTCCTGCAGGAGCTGTCTCATCAGGGTCTGCACTATTTACAAGTTGATTGTGCAACCAATGCACTCCACAGCAGTGATTGCACAGCGAAATACTTGTGCACAGAGAAGATATATGTAATTATACAACAGGGCATGGGTAAAGAAGGAGAAATATATTTTAAAATTCAGCAAGCGAAGGGTTAAATTATATGTCAATATTCTTTGGTACCCATAGGGAAATATTTGCCAAATATTTTTGCAATTTAATTGATACTGAATTATGTTTCTTTTTAGACTTTCTGCATGCACACAAATGAAACATAATCTCTACAAACATTGTCAAACCGGATAAGAATTCTGATCTCTTAACCCATTACTCCATGAATATTCATGTAAGAAATAATTACACTATGAATATTAATTAGATTAATTTTATAATGACACATGGACATTTGGTCATGGCAGAAACTGTAGAATCATCTAACCGATATAGTTTTGATATTAGCAAACAGAGAAGACCCATATCAGACTGTTCCTACTGGAGCTGTCTGATCTGTGTCTACTCAGTTTACAATGGCATAGATAGGCGTATTTATGGAGTAAAAGGTTATAACCCTTGCCCTCTTATAAACCCCTTTTCATGCCTTTGAAACAGAGTAGACCCAGATTAGATCAGGGTCTGCTCCGTTTGCTTAAAATGAAATTATGATAAATTTGTATTCTCAGTACATGTATATGTATATACATGTACATTTTGTACTTTTAATCCTCTTGAGGTTCCTCATAATGATTAACTCTTTGCAAGCTAAGTAATTGTCTTTTGCAAAAACTATCATCTTCTGCAAGTTCTGCAGATTGAATTCACTGCTGGTGTGCAAAGAGATAACTTATATTCATATCCAAATTTTTTGCATAGGTTTACACAAATTTACTGGTATTTCTTGTGAAGAGAAATAACGTAACATGCACAGCGTGTGACCAGTTGAGTTCAACATTTTGAAGATATCGGTATTCAGCATGTGATGTGACTGGTTGGATTTAACTTAACATTTTGAAGATACCGGTAGTGAAAACTTGGAAAGGTATAATTATGTGATAAGCAAAGGGAAAAGTGGCATTACTACATGTAAAAGGTTGCTTGAATTTTGTGTCTACTAAATGGTTTGACAGTTTGTTATTAACCCTTTCCTCCATATAGGCTATCTTTAGATCCAACCTCTTTGGATGCATCTACCAAAAAGGAGCATTAACTAGAGAAAAGGAATTTTTTAGAATTTTGTAATTTGAAAGCACTGTGATAAATAGAGCATTTGCTCCTATAGGAGCAAATGCTCTATTTATCACAATGGTTTCAACAAGTGACTTTTACAGAGGTGTAGAAAGGCGTATTTATGGAGGAAAGGGTTAACCTTTCATTCCATGAATATTTATTAACCCTTTCCTTCATACAAACGCCTTTTCATGCATTGCAAACAGAGTAGACCCAGATCAAACAGCTCCTTTAGGAGCCGTCTGATCAGGATCTACTCTGTTTGCTAATGAAATATGGATATGATTCTACAGTTCCTATGTAAGCTAAAACATCCTGTTTACATATTATGATTTCATAAAAAATCAGCTAATAAATATTCATGATGTCATTATTCCTTACATAAACATTAAATACGGATAAATTAAATAATGTATGAATATTGATTTACTGTATTTTGTAATGGTATAATGAGCAGGGGGATTTTGATCATAGAAATTGCGGAATCCGATCTTTATTATTTCATAAGCATACAGAGCAGACCCTAAGCTGGTTCTTCTCTGTTTGCAATGGCATATAAAGATGTTTTTAAGGAGTAAATTTTAGGGTTAAATCAAAATCTGTTGTTTCTTTCCAATTCAATAAGTGAAATTGAATAAAAGATGGGTGATGTATGTATTTAGAATGGAAAAGCAATTATCAAAATCTCTTCTTTGTCAAAGTACGTTATCCCTTTACTCCATAAATATGCCTTTGCAAGCAGAATACACCCAGATCAGATAGCTCCTATAGGAGCCATCAAATCCCGGTCCCTCCCGGAAATTTCAGAGACACTTTTCCGTGTCTCCCACCCGCACCTCCTCTCCATCCAGGGGTTAAAATGGGTGCCTGTGAGGGTCACTCGCCGGTACTGGGGCTGCATGATTGCGCCATATGTTAGCAGTGCTCATTATTGTAGGCCAATGACTCAATGACCAGGGGAGTAAATGTACAGTCGGCTGAGCGGTCATTCGGACTGAAAGTAGACTATGACTAGGTACATGTACTTTACTTTTAATCTGGTTCTGATTCTACAGTTTCTGTCATGGCAAACATTTCCCATAGTCATTAATTAATATTCATGATGTCATTGTTTCTTACATGAATATTCATTGGGTAAAGGGTTACTTTTTGCTAATATAACCATGGACCAGAACTGTAGAGGAGTAGTGAAAAAATTTACCTAATGGTAGTCTAAACTGTATCAGAGATGTAGGTAACATGTGTACTGATTTCTTTTTTCTCAGCCAAACTGTATCTTTATGCAACTTATTAAAACCACAATGATTCCATTGAGTTTCCGCAAGATGTAGAGAAATAAAAGAATTGCAAAAATTTACAGCCCTATACTGGAAGTATGGGTATGTTTACTTATCTACAGCCCTGTACTGGAAGTATTGGTATGTTTACCTAATCCCTGTACTGGAAGTATGGATACTGTATGTTTACTTATCTACTGTAGGAGCTCTCTGATCAGGGTCTGCTCTGTTTGCTTATCAAATAATATGAATCTGATTTTACAGCTTCTTCCGTCATCAAAAATTCCTTTGCAGTGATGATGCTTATAATGGTAAAATTCAGCTAATTAACATTCATACATTTATTATTTCTGACATAAATATTCATGAGGGAAAGGGTTAAAGAGTATTTTACCAAGATTTCCCAATACTAGAGCTCTGTAGCATGAATTTTATTAAAGTTTTCTCTATAGCATTTACCAGGACAGTAAAATCCCTCTCAAATGGCCAATGTATGAATAAACACAGATGTCTTAAAAGCTGGCGGTTGCTTAATGCAGGATGAAAGTAATGTAGAAAGCTCCTGCTTAACTTTCACCCTGCATTCAGCTACCACCTGCTATAACCCTTTCCTACATATAAACGCTGTTTCATGCATTTGCAAACAGATATAGAGTAGACCCAGATCAGATTACTCCTAGAGGAGCCCTCTGATCAGGGTCTGCTCTGTTTGCTAATGGAATTTGATAGTTCTGTTCCTTTACTTTCTAAAATAGCTACAGTGTTTCACCTCCCATATTTCATTACTGTTTTGTAATTTATAAATATTTAGTAGGTACTGAAATTTGAAATAAACATAGAACAGGGAAAGGGGTTAAGACCCAGAATTAAACCATTTAGATAGATGGTCGCTTTAGAGGGCGTTGCTGTTTTTAACTTTTAAACACAACATATGATTTGTGTAAATCAGATATAAAATGTTTGAGGTTTTGAAATTACTGAACTGTGCATGATTTCATATGCTCAAATCGATGAAATCAGGTCAAAGTAATTACTGCAGTTTGTAATTCATGCAGAACACAAAACTTAACACATCTCTGGGGCTTATAAAAAAAACTGTGCAACACTTCTTATCCACCTAAACAGTAACATATTCATTTCCAAAGCTTATGATCAGTTGCAAAATTGCCTTATACATGTACATGTATTCCAGTTTTCACTGTAGGTTTTTATGACTCCAAGCCACCAATCGGGATACAAAAAAAAATTAAGGCGTTTTTGACAAAGAAAGTTAAATAAGGGAATTTTTGTCATGGCAGACAGTGTAGCATCAGATCTATAACATCTTTTAGGAAAACAGAGCCGACCCTGATCAGACAACTCTTACAGGAGCTGAGTGATGCCGGTCTGCTAGATCTGTTACAAAGCCTAAATCTGCATATGAAGCAAAGGGTTAACCTATTCCCACATGTTGACACCTTTTGATGCCTCTGTACAAGTCACTGTTTGAAACCATTGTGATAAATAGAGCATTTGCTCTATTTATTACAATGGTTTCAAAACTACACAATTCTAAAACATTTCCATAGATAGGCTTTTAGCATAATATATTATGAGGGAATGGGTTTAAAAAAACAACCAAAAGAGCATATTTGTAAAAAAAGAAAATCGGCAGGGTCTGAGTAGACAACAATTTTAAGTTCATGTCAAGGTCAGTCTTTTAGAAAACTTAATATATCGACTTGACATACCGGATACTGTGTGGTACATGTAGACAGTTTAAGTACTGTTACTCATGATTTGAATGTTGTCCAGTTTGTGAGATCACTTGATAAATTAATGCAAGAAATAATGATTTAACTACCTGTATTTGCACACTAAGTACATGTACATGTATTTTTTTTCTGCAAGAATTTTCATCTGCTACATTTCTCAAAGTTAACATTTCAATTTAGTGTCAATAAAGGGTTAATACACGTTTGTTCGGGCAATAACATCTGCAGTGTCCCGAGGGACTGTTGTTGGCCCGAGCCCGAAGGGCGAGGGCAACAACATTCCCGAGGGACACTGCAGATGTTATTGCCCGGAAACAAACGTGTATTAACGCTATTCTTGCATAAAATCATTTTCTGCTTTCCTGCATCAATTAATTCTTCCAAATACAAGCAAAACTATATACGTCTTTGACACTTTGTTTGATTTATGCCGATTCCAGTTTCTTTCTGACGTCATTTCATGATTGTATCAAATACCGTTTACACGGAATTTCATTCAAAATGTCTATCACTAAAAACAGTTCATTATCGGTGCCCCTGAAATACTCGCACCGTTCACATAGCTTATATCAAAACGCCATATAGTATTCGCATCCATTGTTTACATTAGACCCGGAATACCGGGAATAGGTATAATTAAAACCGGTCAACAACAGCGAGTGAGCACAAGAATCGCCTTGTTAATACATGGTCTAGCGGGACTACAACAGCACATTTTATGCAAGGATTACAATTAATGTCAATCCATTTGTATACTGGTGAAACACCAATCTGCATGATACCTAATCTGGATCTAAACTGTTTGCATAGGTTATCACACTTTGCAGCTTATGTACAAGGAGTTAATGTTTATTAATAAGATGAATTGTAAATGGCATATGGCAGAAACTGTAGCTAAGTCAGATAATTATTCCATAAGCAAACAGAGCAGACCCTGATCAGACAGCTCCTACAGGAGCTGTCTGATCTGGGTCCACTCTGTTTGCAAATATTTAAACATATGTCTATCATGTAACAGAATAGATAGATAGATAGATTTATTTCGGTAAAAAGTGTACATAAGTTACATAACATGGCAAAACATAATGATCTAACTCTGACTCACTAAATGTTCTGCCAAACAGGCTCCTAACTAATGAATGTCAAACCACTGATGTTTATCTACGCTACATAGGCAATGTCATACACACTTAGACTGTTTGATTCATTCATTGTCTTTTGAGAATCATCACAGATCGCTTAATCATGGTACTTATACTTTGGACTCAGGCATGATTCATTAACCTTTTCCCTCATATAAACGTGTTCTCAGACATTTGCAAACAGAGTAGACCCAGATCAGATGGCTCCTAGAGGAGCCATCTGATCAGGGTCTGCTCTGTTTGCTAATAGAAATTGATAGATCTGTTTCTTTGCTTTCTTAAATGTCTACAATGTTCCACCTTCCATATTTCTTTATAACTATTTTGTTAATGAATATTCAGTAGGTACTGAAATTTGTAATGAGCATAGAACAGGGAAAGGGTTAATGTTGCAGTGGAGCTAGTGCCTGTGTATAATTGAAAACAGTTTCTTAACTTAACCCTTTCCCTGTTCTGTATTTAGGCCATATTTCAATACCAACTGAATATTCCTTAATAAAATAGTTATACATAAATACGGAAGGTGAAACATTGTAGATATCATAGAAAGTAAAGAAACAGATCTATCAAACTCTACTAGCAAACGGAGCAGATCCTGATCAGACGGCTCCTCTAGGAGCCGTCTGATCTGGATCTACTCTGTTTGCAAGTGCATGAAAACATGTTTATATGAGGGAAAGGGTTAAGTACTAACTACCCGACTCTTATGAGCTGAGTCAAACTGCAAATGAGCTTGGATTCACTGACGAGACTTGTCAGGATCCCAGCTGTTTGCCACGCAGACAATGGTTTCTCCAAATCTTGAATGGTTTAATAAAAAGTATCAATTGCAACAGATTTTCCTACATATTAATGCATTTTCACACATTTGCAAACAGAGTAGACCTAGATCAGATGACTCCTATAGGAGCAGTCTGATCAGGGTCTGTTCTGTTTGCTTGTGACATGATATAGGTCCAATTCTACTGCTTTCGTCAAAGCAAAAATTCTCTTGAACAGTTTACATTATAAATATTCAGCTAATAAATAATCATGATGTCATTATTTCCTACCATGAATGTTAAACAGGGAAGGGTCATTTATATTGCAGAATTACCTTCTTTTGCCTGAAGTATACTGTACACCGGAGTATAGCGCACATATAGTTTTTTTGCAAATCTCAGGGGAAAATGGTGTTCCTGTTTATAAGATGCCCCTGATTTTTTCCCTCATGGAAATGCATTTCATATCTTTGCAAACACTGTAGACCCAGATCAGTCGGCTCCTGTAGGACCTGTCTGATCAGGGTCTGCTATGGTAAAAATTGATGTTGGCCCATGGAAGTTAGTCTGTATGTGATCTATCGACCAGTCCAAGTATTTTATGTCTATGATGTGACTGCTGTATTATAAATGTATATGATATAATATTGATTAACCCTTCAACCCATTTTCTCATACTAATGCCTATTGATTCCTCTGTAAAAGTCAGTTTTTGAAACCATTGTGATAAACAGAGCATTTACTCCATATGAGCAAAATATTAATGCTCTGTTTATTACAATGGTTTCAAAACTACACAATTCTAAACTTTTCCTTTTTATTCTAGTAAATGCTCTGTTTCAATAGATTTATTTAAAGAGGTTGGGTAAAAAAATAGCCTATAACCCTTTCCTCCATATATACGTCTTTCTAAGCCTCTGTAAAAATCACCTGTTGAAACCATTGTGATAAATAGAGCATTTGCTCATATAGGAGCAAATGCTCTATTTATCACAATTGTTTCAAACTACAAAATTCTAGAAAAAAATCCTTTTCTTTAGTAAATTTATGCTCCTTTTCGGTAGATTCATTCAAAGTGGTTGGATCTAAAAATAGCCTATGAGGGAATGGGTTAAATGCGGGACTTGACTGTATGCACTGTCATTGGCAAACAGTATAGACCCAGTTCAGAGGGCTCATAGAGGAACCCTCTGATCAGTCTGCACTGTTTGTCATTCAAAATACTTTAGCAACAGATAAACGTACGTAACAAAGTGCTAAAATCGTCATTTCACCACCAAACCCTATGTTGTGACCACTCTTTAGAATTGTCTCTTCGATATAGGGTTTAGTGGAAATATAAAGATGTTATTCTTCAAAATGTTTTAATTTACGTATCTTATCTGGAGCTCTGGTGGACTTTATAGTTAAACACTCTCTAATTGCTCTCCAATTATTGCATGTCAGACAATTCAAATAAAAAATATTTATGCATTCATCTCTAATGTCTTTTAATGATTTGAATGCTGAATTGGCTTGTAGGGAAGTTTGTGTTATAGATTTTGTGTGTTGTTTTATAAATCATGAATATTCATGTGAGAAATAATGACATCATGAATATTAATTAGATTTATTGCTATAATAACACATAGATACATGGGTTTTTTACCATGACAGAAACTGAAGAACCACATCTATATTATATCACAAGCAAACAGAGCAGACGCTGATCAGACGGCTCCTACAGGCTCTGTCTGGTCTGGGTTCACTCTGTTTGTAAAGGCATAGAAAGGCGTATTTATTGAGCCAAGGGTTAGACTCTGAGAGGGTAAAATGTAACATGCTCTGTAAAACGTTTGATTGATAGTATTAAGGATATTTTAAAAGTTAAAGACTCAGAAGATTGGATTAATTCTGTACAAAGTACTGATAAACTTCAAACATATAGATAGTATAAATCGCAGTTGTTTCCTGAATTTTATTGCATTTTACCGTTACTGAGAGACCATCGTTGCATTCTTTTTAAATTGTGTTCATGCTCTTTACCTTTATGTATTGAAACTGGCCGATACTCTAAACCCAAGATACCTGTAGAACAAAGACTCTGTGCCTTTTGTGATGCTGGAAAAGTTGAAGATGAAACTCATTTCTTATCTGACTGTGATCTGCACTCTGATATAAGAGAAAACCTTTTTTATAAAGCTTCTGAAATAAACCCTACGTTTAATACGTTTGATAGTGAGGGAAAATTACTGTTTTTAATGCAGTCAAGGGAAATGCAGTTCTCACTTGGAACTTCGATAACAAAGATGTTTAAATGCCGGAAAATCTTTATATATTGAAATTTGAGGAAATCACATGTTTCACGAAAATTAAGGACATGTGCTGATTGTAAATTTCAGATGCATGCGATTTTTTTTATACTTGAAAAGATTTTAAGGTCTTAAATTGTATTGTATTCTGCCTCTATATGTTTTATCTATAACTATGTTAATGTTTTTATGTATATTGTATGGTATCATGTAAGTCGCGATGAGGCTGGATGTTAATGTTAAAGGTGTATAACACTGTTAATCATTGTATAAATTAACATATGACACGTTAATAAACTATTTATCTGTCTGTCTGTATATTTATTTTAAGTCTATACACATGCTGGGTGCATATAAAGACCTAATTTTCTCTAATATGGAAACAAAACATGTTTAAACTAAACTAAGAACAAAGAAGATTTACAACACACGAATTGTTGATACAGGGTCAGTCTATGTATTGATACAGGATTACCAATCAATGACAGCCCTAGTCTACACTACAGTAAAACCTCTCTATAATGGCCACTAAATTACATCAAGTATTTTGTGTTAAAGGCAGGTGGTTGCTTAAAGCAAGGTGAAAGTAAAACAGAACGCTACTATAGGAGCGTTGTTTTACTTTCACCTTGCTTTAAGCAGCCACCTGCCCTAATTACCAACTAGTTGACACAATTAAGTGGTCGTTATAGAGAGGTTTTACTATATTTGCAAAGGATAAACCAGATGCATTGTGGAAAATTATCCCAACCATATTTCTGAAAGACATTAATTCTATTTTTTTTTCTCTTTCCAGATCATTACTGAAGTGAGAGATTCGACTCACAGAAGATGATAGAGTTTGCTACATTAGTTATCCTGCTGCTCATCTATGCAGCGATACGTTTTCTCCACCTGGCCACGCCCGGGCAGTGCCCAAAGTTGTACTACAAAGACTTCAAAGCACCATTCATAAGGGCCATTCTCAAGAAATGTCCGATCCTAATAAATGAGTAAGTTCTGGTGGAAACTCAGCTGTGTTATAATGATACTTGTTGCAAGCAGAGTGTACAATTAACCCTTTCCCTCATATAAATGCGTTTTCACGCATTTGCAAACAGAGTAGACCCAGATCAGATGGTTCCTATAGGAGCCGTCTGATCAGGGTCTGCTCTGTTTGCTGATGGAATTGGATGGATCTGTTTCTTCACTTTCTAAAATGGCTACAATGTTCCACCTTCCATATTTGTTTATAACTATTTTGTCCATGAATATTCAGTAGGTATTGAAATTTGAAATAAACAAAGAACAGGGAAATGATAGTTTCTGTCATGGAAAAAACGCCATTGTTCATGATGCCATTATGGAGAAACAGCTATAGTCATTAATATTCATCAGGTAAATGAAAGGGTAAGATGTTTAAATTATAAACACTGTGTATCATGATCAGAGGACTTCCGAAGAACTCTCTGATCTGGGTCTACACTGTTTGCAAATGCGGTTACATGTACAGTAAAACCTCTTTATAATGGCCACTAAATTGTGTTAATTAGTTGGTCTTTAGGGCAGGTGGTTGCTTAAAGCAAGGTGAAAGTAAAACAGACGTTCCTATAGGAGCGTTCTGTTTTACTTTCACCTTGCTTTAAGCAGCCGCCTGCCTTTAACACAAAATACTTGATGTAATTTAGTGGCCGTTATAGAGAGGTTGTACTGTAATTCATTTCCCTACTCAAAGGGTTAGCACACTGGTTTTGAATGACCTATGGATGCAAATGGTTTGTAACTTGGTATCCATATGAAATATCACCTATCTCAACATCGGTACAGGATAGAAATGGAAGAAAATGGATTGTCTTATTTTGTTATGAAGCATAAGACAGTTTTTGCATATGATTTTAACCCATTCCCATATTTGCATTCATTCTTTTTTTGTAACTTAAAATATTCACGGTTATGTTTGGCACCAACAAAAACTGTAGGCATAGACCTATATAATTCCATTTAGCAAACTGCAAACTCTGATAAGACAGCTAGTAAAGTACCTTACACACAGAGGAGCTGTCGCTGATCTGGGTCTATCCTGTTTGCAAAGGCATTAAAAGGTGTCTATATGAGGGAAAGGGTTAGCTGATGACATAACACATTTCCAAGTGGGATTTCTTGACAGACTTGCTGAGCTGCTTAACCCATTCCCTCATAGGCTATTTTTAGATCCTACCTCTTTGAATAAATCTACCAATAAGGAGCATTAATTAGAGAAAAGGAAAATTTCAGAATTATGTAGATTTTAAACCATACTGATAAATAGAGCATTTGCTCCATAGGAGCAAATGCTCTATTTATCAGAATAGTTTCATAAAGTGACTATAATAGACTGGCGTAGAAAGGCGTATTTATGGAGGAAAGGGTTAAATTCAAGGACGTAATGTAGTATAATCATCACATTGCATGCCGACAATGAACATATGGTAGCAAACATTTCAGATAGAGAGAGGCCTTGTTATATGGCATCTTACCAAAATCCAAATGGGTTGAAACTCTGAGCAGGGTTTTTGAAGAAGAATGGGGAAAATTTACTTTTAGAATGTTTAGCAGACTTCTGTTTGTGCAGATGACTACTACTTAACCATTTCCCTGTTCTATGTTTATTCCAAATTTCAATACCTACTGGATGTTCATGGGCAAAATAGTTATAATGAAATATGGAAGGTGGTACATTATAACCATTTTAGAAAGTAAAGAAACAGATCTTTCAAATTCCAATAGCAAACAGAGCAGACCCTGATCAGGCGGCTCCTATAGGATCCATCTGATCTGGGTCTACTTTGTTTGCAAATGCGTGAAAAGAGGTTTATGTGAAGAAAAGGGTTAATGTGGTGATGGAGAGGTTATGCTCATTCGGAAGTCTTTGAGGTTTATTAATATTGCATTGCCTCCCTGACTTTTAGAACCAATTCACATCTTCAACCTTGACTAAAATTCAGCCTTTAACCTTTGCACACTAGTGGCGAATCTGTGATTACCTTTGCAAACAATTTGGATCCAGATGAGACGATGTGCAATATGGCATCTTCTTGGGTCCAAAGTGTAAATTCGTTGCATTTTTAAAGAAAAATGGAAGAAAAATGGCCTTGAGAATTATACTAATAAACAACAATTATTGCTGACGACAGTAAATGTTCAACTCTGTAGGAAGAATTAATGATAACCATTTTAACCCATTCCCTCACAGGCTATTTTTAGATCCAACCACTTTGAATAAATCTACCGAAAAGGAGCATTAACTGAAGAAAAGTAAAATTTTAGAATTTTGTAGTTTGAAAACATTGTGATAAATAGAGCAGTTGCTCCTATAGGAGCAAATGCTCTATTTATCACAATGGTTTCAACAGGTGACTTTTACAGAGGTGTAGAAAGGCGTATTTATTGGTGGAAAGGGTTAACCTTTCATTCCATGAATATTTATTAACCCTTTCCTTCATACAAACGCCTTTTCATGCATTGCAAACAGAGTAGACCCAGATCAGACGGCTCCTAAAGGATCAGGGTCTGCTCTGTTAATTGCTAACGAAATATGAATATTTTGTGGTTTGAAACCATTGTGACAAATAGAGCATTTCCTCCTATAGGAGCAAATGCTCTATTTATCACAATAGTTTCATAAAGTGACTATAATAGAGGCATAGAAAGGCGTATTTATGGAGGAAAGGGTTAAATTCAAGGACGTAATGTAGTATAATCATCACATTGCATGCCGACAATGAACATATGGTAGCAAACATTTCAGATCGAGAGAGGCCTTGTTATATGGCATCTTACCAAAATCCAAATGGGTTAAAACTCTAAGCAGGGTTTTCGAAGAAGAATGGGGAAAATTTACTTTTAGAATGTTTAGCAGACTTCTGTTTGTGCAGATGACTACTACTTAACCCATTCCTCCATAGGCTATTTTTAGATCCAATCTCTTTGAATAAATCTACCGAAAAGGAGCATTAACTAGAGAAAAGGATTTTTTTTAGAATTTTGTAGTTTGAAACCATTGTGATAAATAGAGCATTTGCTCCTATAGGAGCAAATGCTCTATTTATTACAATGGTTTCAAGAGTGACTATTACAGAGGTGTAGAAGGGCGTATTTATGGAGGAAAGGGTTAACCCTTTCCCTATTCTATGTTTATTCCAAATTTCAATACCTACTGGATATTCATGAAATATTGAAGGTGGTACAATATAATCGTTTTAGAAAGTAAAGAAACAGATCTTTCAAATTCCATTAGCAAACAGAGCAGACCCTGATCCTATAGGAGCCGTCTGATCTGCGTCTACTCTGTCTGTAGGAAGAATTCATGATAACCACGTTTTAAAGCAGCTGGATTCAAATGAAAGTTACTCTGCTATTCCTACTTGTTACAAACTTGCTTTTCTTTATCCCTTTCCCACGTAGAGATGCCTTTTGTCGCCTTTGAAACAAAGTAGACCCAGATCAGACAGCTCCTGTAGAAGATGTCTGATCAGGTTCTGTTCTTTTTGCTTATGAAATAATAGATCTGATTTTACAGGCTGATCAAAAGCTCCCTTGTTCAGAGTACAAATTTAGCTATAGTAGAACCTGTCTGAAGCGACCATCAAAGAGAGGTATAAGTATGGGTCTGCAAGGCAGGTGGTAGCTTAATGCAGGTCAAAATTAATGCAGAAAGCTCCTATAGGAGCTTTCTGCATTACTTTTGCCCTGCATTAAGCAACCACCTGCTTTTAAAAACTCATATGTTCAATAAATGGATGGTCGCTTAAGACCATATAATATTCATGCATTCGTTATTTCTGACGTGCATATTCATTAGGGAAAGAATTAAAGATATACTTTATTACTTTATTCCACGAATATTCATAAAATAAACACATTATGACTATTGATTAGCTGAGTTTATTCAATGGTACAGTCTTATACGACCTTCGACGGGAGGCAGTTAATAAGGTCATATAAGACAGCCGGTCATATAATGCAGCCTCATTGGTCTTGCATTCATAAACTTGTAATGATGTACAAATGTACAAATAAGTCTATTTTCATTATGTTAAAGGCTAATAAAGATGTACATGTATATACTTTCTTCTTCAAATTTATATTTGTTACGATAGGCAAAAGAAATGAAAACAGAAAAAAAGGTCTATAATATTCTTTATTTAAATCCACAATCATGAAATATTAATGCAAATAAACGTGACAAGCACGTAAACAAAATAAAATTAAGTCACTACACGTTACACTCGGAAAGCTTTATCAGCTCATTATTTTAGAAATAATTGCGCTAAATAATATACATGCTTGTGTTAACACAAGTAATTGTATTAAACAATTAATTCTTTTGATGTGTACCAGCTTAATGTTGTGCCCTTACGAAGTGTGAAAAACATGCGGCATCGGGAGAGCGACAATCAAAACATTGTACATGTGTGTTTGCCATACTTTTGTTTTCGAGTAATTAGGGTTTGTACACACTTAATGTATTGACTTTTTCGCAAGGGGTCGTCTCATGGTCCTTGAACACAACTGAATAGAACCAAAATATATAGTAAATTCGTTTGGGAGCAAAAAATACAGTCGTTTAAAACAACACATCGATATATACAGCTGGTCGTTAAGACAGTCTCGACTGTACTTGAACACAGGAATTTTTCACCATGGTAGAAACTGTAGAATCAGATCTTTTTTTACCTCGTCTGTTTCTCAAAGAAAAAAATATGTCGTAACTCCGGTGTTTGTGTCATTGTTGTCATCAAGCAACTTTAATGTTGGCTGTTACTGCTTTTACTATTCATGCAAATCTTATGAAACTTCACACATTTGTTCACCATCACAAAGGCTACAAACAGACTCTGTAAGACCTTTTTACAAAATTATGCCCCTCTATGGATTTAGGCTATACAAATTTAAGTCATATTTCATTTTGAAATTATAACCAGGAGGGATGAAAGAAAATGATAATCTTTGCAAATGAAATTTATTTGGCACCAAAAGGGTTAAGTGAAAGAAGTTGCTTATGAAATTATAATTGACCTGACCCTACAGTTTCTGAAAATAACTCTTCCCCCCCAAAAAATAATAATAATGATAAATATACTGTGTACCATATACCATTAGAAAGATTCAGCTAATAAATATTCATGATGTCATCATTTCTTACATGAATGTCAAACAGGGTGAGGGTTAAATCAAACCAATGTAACATTTGTGATTGTAAGATCAGCATAAAAGCAAGTTGTATGGTTTTGGCTTGCAGCCAGACTTTATTGATGGCGATCTTATTTAGTGATATTGTCTTACCTGCTGATACCAGAGGACCTCTGGGAAATAATGCATTGTTAATAATATATGAATCTAACGGTACATATAGACAAGACTGTACCTTTTGCCCTATATTTGTCAGCAGTTCTGAGAATGAAATATTGCCTTCATTAGTCAGCAACTCTGAGAATGAACCTTGCCTTGTGTTTCTGTCACAATCAGTCAGCCCAAGAATGAAAGTTACCCTAATTTCTCAGTGTAGTTTGACACCCAGTATCCCCTATTCCATGAGTTTATACAACTGAGGAAGTCAATTTGGCACCATATTGATAAAGGTTCAACTTGATAACAAACAATGTAAATCCTGATATTTCTTTGGCAAGAATCATGGCCCTCTAACCCTCTCATATTTATCCTTTTATTCCATAGATGTGCCTTTTAATGCCTTTGCAAAAAGAGTTAACCCAGATCAGATAGCTCCTGTAGTGAGCAGTTTGATCAGGGTCCGTTCAGTTTGCTTATGAATAATATGCATATAGATCTTATTTTGCAGTATTTACCAGGGCTAAACCATCTGTTTAATATGCCATTATAACACATTAAGCTAATCAATATTCATACATATTGTTACAGTAAAATCTCGATTATTCGAATTTTCTGTATAGACGAATTTAGACCCTATTAGGCAGGTGGCTGCTTAATGCATGGTGAAAGTCATGCAGAAAGCTCCTTGAGGAGCTTTCTGCATGACTTTTACCATGCATTAAGCTGCCACCTGTCTTAAAGATCGATGATAATACGTATTTTAATGTTCGAATAATCGAGGTTTTACTGTATTTTTTTTTTACATGGTGTATAGTGTTATTGTAACACATCTCCCAACAGATGACATGTGTTCCTTTGATTACACTTGTTATGAGAAAATGTATCATGTTACCAACTACTGTACTTTAGACATACCAAGGAGGAATGTGCACTTGTACATTGATGTCAATCCAGATCAATGTTTCTCTGGAAATGTCAGGGTTTTCGCTTTTAACCCTTTCTTTCATATACATGCCTTTTCATGCATTTGTAAACAGAGTAGACCCAGATCAGATGATTCCTATAGGAGCCTCTGATCAGGGTCTGCTCTATTTGCTTATGGAATTTTGTAGACCTGCTTCTGTATTTTCTAAAATGACTTTAATATTCCACTTACATATTTCATTATGGCTATTCTGTCCATGAATACTCAGTAGGTATTGAAACTTGAAATAAACATAGAACTTTATTTGTACACTATTTGCCTATATATTACAGATCAGATTCTCTACTCTTTATCATAGCAATAATGTTTCATATTTCAAAACCATAATTGAATTAATCAATATTCATAATGGATGGAGTCTTACATGAATATTCATTAGGTAAAAGGATTGATAGCCACAGGCAACCGAATGCAACCATTCATCTGTAACTATTGAACATAGGAGCGTTTAAAAAGCAAGTGGTTGCTTAACCCATTCCCTCATAGGCTATTTTTAGACCCAATCTCTTTGAATAAATCTACCCAAAAGGAGCATGTACTAGAGAAAAGGAAAATGTTAGAATTGTGTAATATTGAAACCATTGTGATAAATAGAGCATTTGCTCCTATGGAGCAAATGCTCTATTTATCACAATGGTTTCAAGAAGTGACTATTACAGAGGCGTAGAAAGGCGTATTTATGGAGGAAAGGGTTAATGCAGGGCAAATGTAATACAAAAATGCTTCCTGCATTACTTTTGACCTGCATTAAGCTACCACCCACCTTACAGACTCATAAGTAGACCTCTTTGATGGCAGTTTATGGCAGGTTCTACTGTACTCGCAAATTTGCTACTGAACAATCCACGACACAACAATATGGACTATTGATTAACCCTTTGAATTGGGGAAATAAGATTTCTGGCATTTGCACACATTGTAGACTCAGATCGATGGGCTCCTAGAGGAGCCATCTGATCAGAGTTTGCAGTGCTTGTCATTAAAATTCAAGGCTTTCATACTGAATGGACGGTATAGTGAAACACACATAAGTCATTCCACTTCAGATATTCAGCATTCACATGGTTTAGTATTGTATGAATGCTCGATTAGGTGTCTCCTGATACATTTTATCAACTTGAGACTAGAGTATAGACCATATCCCACTAAACAGAAGCAAACAAATGGTAGTTAATGTCTCCCTCAGGGTACTTGTTAGTTTTCATTGTCTGGTTTCACCAGCCTCCACTGCAAATACTGCCTAAAACTTGATCCACTTTAGATGTGTGCATATTTTAACCCTTTCCCTGTTCAATATTCATGTAAGAAATAATGACATCATGAATATTAATGAACTATTTTAAAGCATTATTAATAAAGGAAATTTTAACTGTGGCAGAGAGGTTAGAATCAGATCTACATGTATATAATTCCATTAGCAAACAGAGCAGACTCTGATCGGACGGCTCCTACAGGAGACATCAGATCTGGGTCTACTCTGTTTGCAAATGTGTGAAAATGTGTTTAAATGAAGGAAAGGGTTAAAATTAAGGTTGTAGCTTGCTGCATTGCTTTCATTCTGCATTAAGCAATCACCTGTGTACAAAATGCAAGAAGCACAATTTAAAAATTGTCAAGCCGCCATGGGTGTTTGTAAGTGATAATAGAGTATGTGATAATAGAGTATGTACTTTTTCTTCGAGGTATCACCCGCCATGTTTTTGGGGGAAGAGTGGACATCTCCAGACCATACTGCATGTGAAAATGGGAAGGGTCAAGCCAAAATGGCCAAACAGTGAGCGCAAACATATCCTGATGTCAGATGGCGCCACCATGAGTTACGACATGTTAAACCCAGAAAAACCGGAACAAACTGGTATATGAAACAGTGCATTGATGGGAAATTGTACCAAATCATTTTATTTATGTGTACATAAGTATAAGAGTTATGGTCCTTTATGAACTTCGAAAAAATGCATTCCTTGCTACAGTTTGTATTAACCCTTCGCTTGCTATTCACGTCAATATACGTACCTGTAAATAGTGAAGACCCAGATGAGACAGCTCCTGCAGAGCTGTCTCATCAGGGTCTGCACTATTTACAAGTTGATTGTGCAACTAGTGCACTCCACAGCAGTGATTGCACAGTGATATACCTGTACACAGTGAAGATATATGTAATTATACAACAGGGCATGAGTAAAGAAGGAGAAATGTATTTTAAAATTCAGCAAGAGAAGGGTTAATTCAGTTCAGAAATCATGGGTAGCCCACCTAGCATGGGGAACTGTGCACCTGTGTCCTGATATATGTGCAAAATTTTGCACCGCCCTGATCTTCATTCAAAACTCTGCTCCTGTCTAGATTGATGTCCAAAACTCCGTATATGGCCTGATCTATACTCAGAACTCTGCAACTGTCCTGATTCATGTGCAAAACTGCATCTGTCCTGAGGCTGATATACATCAAAAACTGTACCTGCCCTGATCTATATCCAAAATGTCTGCATCTGTTCTGATCTGTGTACAAAGCTCTGTATCTGCCCTAATCTACACCCAAAACTCTGTACCTGTCCTGACCCATATGCGAAAGTGCACTTCTCCTGATATACATAAAAAACATACACCTGTCCTCATTTATGTCCGAAAAGTATTCCAGTCCTGATATACATGTATGTACAAAACTCTGCACCTGTCCTGATATGCATCCAAAACTCTGCACCTGTCCTGATCTATATTAAAAACTCTGCACATGTCCTGATCTTTGTCCAAAACTCTGCACCTGTCCTGATCCATGTGCAAAACTGCACTTGTCCTGATATACATAAAAACATACACCTGTCCTGATTTATGTCCAAAAGTCTTTTCCTGTCCTGATATAAGTACAAAACTGCACCTGTCCTGATCTGCATCTTAAACTCTAGCAGATATTGAAAATATTTGGTATTTAGCTTTATTAGCTCACCTGAGCAAAGCTCAAGGTGAGCTTTTGGGAGACTTGAATGTGCGTCGTCCGTCGTCAACAATTTGCTTGTGAACACTCGAGTGGTTACAATTGTAGTCCAATCTTCATGAAACTTGGTCAGAATGAATGTCTTGATGAAATTTCGGACGAGTTTGAAAGTGAGTCAAGTTTGATTAGAAACTAGGTCACTAGGTCAAATAGTAGGAAAACCTTGTGAACCCTCTAGAGGTCACATTTTTAGCCCAATTTTCATGAAACTTGGTCAGAATGATTGTCTTGATAAAATCTCTGAGGATTTTGAAAAGTGGGTTATTTGGGGTAAAAAACTAGGTCACTAGGTCAAACAGTAGAAAAACCATGTGAACACTCTAGTGGTCACAATTTTAGTCCAATCTTCATGAAACATGGTCAGAATGAATGTCTTGATAAAATCTCGAACGAGTTCGAAAGTGGGTTCAGTTGGGTTAAAAAGTAGGTCACTAGGTCAAACAGTAGAAAAACCTTGAGAACACTCTAGTGGTCATAATTTTAGTCCAATCTTCATGAAACTTGGTCAGAATGAATGTCTTTATAAAATCTCGGACTGGTTCGAAAGTGGGTCAAGAAGGGTTAAAAACTAGGTCACTAGGTCAAACAGTAGAAAAACCTTGTGAACACTCTAGTGGGCACATTTTTTTTTTGTCCAATCTTCATGAAACTTAGTCATAATGATTGTCTTGATAAAATCTCGAACGAGTTTGAAGTGGGTTATGTGGGGTTAAAAACTAGGTCATTAGGTCAAATAGTAGTGAACACTCTAGAGGTCACATTTATAGCCAAATCTTCATGAAATTTGGTCAGAATGATTGTCCTAATAAAATATTGGACAAGTTTGAAAGTGGGTTACGTGTGGTCAAAAAGTAGGTCACTGTGTCATATCTTAGAAAAATCTAGTTTACACTCAAGCGGCCACATTTTTAGCCAAATCTTCCTCAAACTTGCTCAAAGTGTTTGTCTTGGTGATATCAAGGTTGGGTGTGATCATGGGTGGGGTGGGAAAAAAAAGTAGGTCACTAGGTCAAATCTTAGAAAAATTACTCTTGAGGGCACATTTTTAGCCCAATCTTCATTGATCAGAATCATTGTCTTGATAAAATCAATATACTAAATCTTTGAAAATCTTGTTCTGCAGAACCACTGCTCATAATCCACTATCAACATTGTTCAATATTGTCCCTAAGGGCAATATTGACCCTACCCATGGGCTACCCAGCAAAAATCTTAAATCTATGGTAATCAGGTGAGCGATTAAGGGCCATCTTGGCCCTCTTGTTATAATGAGTTACAGGTCAGTTTAAATTTTTTATGCTACATTGATTTTTCATGGAATTACAGCAGTCGGACATATTGAAATTCAGGAAATTTTAGGTTTTTCGGATTTTTACTTCTAAACCCAAGTAGACATTGATGTTTTATTTGGTATGTACCTTTGTTATAATGAGTTACAGATCAGGTTTGAATATTGTTATGTTACATTGATTTGTCACTGAATTACAGCAGTTGGATTTAAAATTCAGCCAATAGGGGGCCATGGCATTGCTTTTCATGCTCCCATTATTTGTTGTTATTCATGATTCCATTGTTTCTAAGATGAATACGCATGAGGAGAGACATTTGAATATTGAGCATTCAATGGCCTAAAGTTCAGTTTTTGATTTTGATAGGTAACTACATCTTGGCTGTGTGCCCAGGCATTGCAAACTCAAGCGAATGTATCTACCTGCGTACCTTTGCTGCCTACGCCAACAGACATGGCTACCGTATGGCCATTCTGAACCACCT
The DNA here is from genome assembly GCA_963576725.1 of Azorinus chamasolen. Lineage (NCBI taxonomy): Eukaryota > Metazoa > Mollusca > Bivalvia > Cardiida > Solecurtidae > Azorinus > Azorinus chamasolen. The sequence continues at coordinate 70,694,295 of OY755235.1, forward strand.
TGGAGCACTCAAAAGTGAAGCTCTTACAGCACCAAGGATTTTCACTTACGGTAAGAAATACTTGTAAGCCACACGCACAGGTACACCTTTGTACATATTTTATACCAATGTTTTTTAACCCAATCCCTCATACTGACACCTTTTGATGCCTCTGCAAATGTCACCTGTTGGAACCATTGTGATAAATAGAGCATTTGCTCCGACAGGAGCAAATGCTCTATTTACCACAATGGTTTTAAACTACAACATTCTAAAATTTTCCTTTTCTCTAGTTAATGCTCCTTTCGGTAGATTTATTCAAAGATGTTGGAACTTGGATCTAAAAATAGCCTATGATGTATTGGGTTAAAGGGACTTATTGTTAATTTGTAGTAACACTTGCAGTAGGTGGGCACAAGTGTTGTCCTTTCTCTAACTTAATTTTCATTTAATCATTACAAACCTTTGTCAAATGTAAACAGTTGCAATATCTTAACCAGGTTTGGTGTCCAATTATTTCAGTGAACAATGTATATTCAAATTATATACAGTAAAAACCCCTCTGAACCATAACTTCAAATTAATATCCATTCTGGTCTGTAAGACTGGTGGCAGCTTAATGCATGTTGAAAGTCATGCAGAAAGCTCCTTTTGAAGCTTTCTGCATGACTTTCATCCTGCATTAAGCAGCCACCTACCTAAAGAGATGTAAATTCTTCTGTACTTAAATCCTAGTTTAGAGGGGCTTTACTGTACACAACAATAAAATAATGATTTATGCTGTTTTATATTCAGGTGGGACAGGGGAGTTTGGTACAATGATTGACAGACTCCGAGCTGACTACCCTGACTGTCAAATCCTGGCTATTGGCTTCAGCATGGGAGGGAATATTGTCACCAAATACCTGGGAGAGAGCCCAGACAACCAGCAAAAGATTATCTGTGGCATGTCTGTTTGTCAGGGATATGATGTGAATGAGTATGTTTAACCTTTAACCCTTTACCTCATGAATATTCATGTAAAACATTATCCAGTATGAATATTTATCAGCTGCTTTTTTGTTATGGAACATGAACACAGGGCGTTTTGGTCATGTCACAAACTGTAGATCTATGTATTATTTCACAAACAAACAAGAGAAGACCATGATCAGACCATGATCAGATGGCTCCCCCAGGATCTGTCTGATCTGTGTCTACCCTCTTTGCAAATACATTTTTGCATCTACAGTAAAACCTGACCTAACGGTCACCTTAAATGAACGGTCACCTCGCCTTAATGGTCAGTTTGAAATCCTCCCGATGAAAATCAGTCTTTAATGCACCTGTTTTAGACGGTCACCTTACTTCCGCGGCCATATTTCACCCCAAACCCTATATTTCAACCCCATTAGACGGCCAGCAGACAGGCTGGCGGCCAGATTGAAATGTGTGAAAACCCAATACACATGGCCAGTTGACATATGCCAGAATGGAGACTGAGCATCGTAACTTTCCGACATTATGGAAATCGCCAATTGAAATATTGTGGCCGCTTCGAAATTTTCCACAATCTCGGGAAAGTGCATTGATTGGCCGCTTCGGTGTTTTTGTATGCCCACCTAATAAAGGTGGTCGTATATTGTCGTGGCCCTGTCCGTTCGTTCGATCGTTCGTTCGTTTGTTCGTTCGTCCGTCAACATTTTGTTTGTCCGCTGTTTTCTGGGAAAACTATTTGACAGATATTAATGAAACTTCACACAAATGTTTAATGCATCAAGATCTGAAGCTGAGTTGATTCTGAGGTTCATTTGATTTTTTCATTTCAGAGTTATGGCCCTGGTCCTTAAAAAATATGCAAATAGTTTGTCCGCTATTTTCTGGGAAAACTATTTGAGAGATATTAATGAAACTTCACACAAATGTTTAATGCATCAAGATCTGAAGCTGAGTCGATTCTGAGGTTCATTTGATTTTTCGTTTCGGAGTTATGGCCCTTGTCCTTAAAAAAATATGCAAATATGTTGTCCGCTGTTTTCTGGGAAAACTATTTGAGAGATATTAATGAAACGTCACACAAATGTTTAATGCATCAAGATCTAAAGCTGAATTGATTCTGAGGATCATTTGATTTTTCGTTTCAGAGTTATGGCCCTTGTCCTTAAAAAATAATGCAAATTGTTTGTCTGATGTTTTCTGGGAAAACTATTTGACAGATATTAATGAAACTTCACAAAAATGATTAATGCATCAAGATCTGATGCTGAGTCGATTTTGAGGTTTATTTGATTTGTTGTTTTGGAGTTATTGCCCTTTTACTTAAAAAAAATGCAAATATATGCAAATAGTTTGTCCGCTGTTTTCTGGCAAAACTGTTTGACAGATATTAATGAAACTTCATACACATGTTTAATGCATCAAGACCTGAAGCTAAGTCGATTCTGAGCATCATTTGATTTGTTGTTTTAGAGTTATGGCCCTTGCACTTAAAAAAATAATGCAAATCTATGCAAATATGAGGATGGCCATAACTTTTTCATTTGAAATGATATTTACTTTAATTTTTTTTAAATGGTTAAACCTTAATGTGAATTTTCACATATATTGCGGGGGTTTTGATATGTCATTTTATTCTAAAGTTAAGGTCCTTGAACTTCGTGTGTTCGTTGCTTTGTTAGTCGATCAACTTTTAGTTTGTCTGTTGTTTTCTGGGAAAACTATCAAAATGATATAAATGAAACTTAACACAAATTTTTTAAGCAACAAAATTTGAAGCTGAGTTTATTTTGAGGTTCATTCAGTTTGTCTTTACAGAGTTATGGCCGTTGCACTTTACAAAAATCTGCAAAAATGAGGATTAGCTGTAACTTTTTTATTTAATAAGATATTCACTTCATTTTTTTAAAAAATAGTATCACCTTAATATGGAAATCAAGATCTGAAGCACAGATTAGAAAATGTCAACACTTATAAGGCATGTTGAATCAGAGAAAGTTTGCAAGTGGGCGTATTATGTACCGTATTCAGTACTCTTGTTCGTTATGTCGGAAGTGAAGGAAATAAACCAAGCATTGACCTTGGCCTTAGGGCAAGATTATAATCGATGGCATGATAATCCTTTCAACTCCTTTACCAATTAAATATGCAAATATGGGGGTGTTGAGAAGTTTGGCTGCACGTTACGGGATCAAAAGAGATAACATCAAAACAAAATATTCACGCCTTTTCCAAACGTAAGTTCCTCACGTTAGAGAATGGAGTGAGGTGTAGACATGTACACTTGTATTTCCGGATGTGTCAAATGATTCTCGCTGATGTTTATTTTTTATTTTTTTCATGCAATGTACAGTACATGTTGTATTTTTCCTGTATTTACAAGGATAAAATACATAATCTTTTTGATAAGGCAATAAAGTACATGTAGATATCTTTTGCGTTTATCTGACCAAACAGAAAAATCTCTCAAAATATCCACCCCTCGATTAAGTGGTCACCTCGCTTAAGCGGTCAATTTGGCCGCTTCCCTTGACTGGCCGCTTAACACAGGTTTTACTGTATGACATAAGGCAGATCTTTCTTTCAAAGTTAAAATTAAATCAGTTTAAGGTTCAAGACTTTAATGAATGATATTTAGAAATATAGTCGTAAGAGTTTAAAGATTAGATTTTAATCCATTAATAATTGAACTAAATAAAAAGTTAATTTTAACATCTTGAACAAATCAGGTTAGTAATTGAGGCACATGTAGCTATTTGTATTAAACTTTGTCAGAAAATATGTATACCGTCCTGATTGGTTTTTATGCCCCCCAGATCAGATCTGGGGGGCATATTGTTTTTGCCCTGTCTGTCTGTTCGTCCGTTTGTCTGTTTGAGGACAATTTTAACATTGGTCATAACTTTTAAGCCAGTACAGAGACTTGATATGTTGCATGCACATGTATCTCTTAAATCCGCACATTTTGTGGGGTGACTTGTCAAGGTCAAGGTCATCCTTCAAGGTCAGAGGTCAAATATATAGGTCAAATCACTAACTTTAACATTGGCCATAACGTTTTAACTAGTAGAGATACAGACTTGATATATGATAATGGTATGCAAGTGTATCTTATGAAGCTGCACAGTTTAAGGTGTGACATGTCAAGGTCAAGGTCACCCTTCAGGGTCAAAGGTCATATCAGGGGGGGATGAAGTATATCATTTTGTGTGTGCTTGGGCAGGTATTAAACTTTCAGACAGAAATTCAACGCGATTTTTATAAAGAAACATACAAAGTGTGCTACAAGCAATACATGCTATGCAGAACATAAATATTTATTAAGTAAAGGGTTTTAGCTACAGCAGATACTGTAGAATAAGATCTACAAAATGTATATTGTTTTATAAGCAAATAAAGAAGACCCTCATCAGATGGCTTCAACAGGAGGGTGTACATCAATTCATTTGGCGTTTCATCTGGATCCAATTTGTTTGCAACGATTATCGCTGATTGGTCTGCTGATTGTAGTACTATAATCTTACACTAATCTCTTTGGTTACACCTTTCATTAGAGCCATGCCCCTGTTCCTGCAATGGGCTCATCTGAGACGCATCTACACATACGTGATGACATTGAATCAGCGCAGACTCCTCAGTCGACACCGGAGCTACTTGTTTGGAGAGCAAGCGAAACAAATATATGGAGAGTTGCATGAAGACAAGGTCTTCCGTGCAACAGCCTTGTGTGACATAGATGGCAGTGACACATGGTAGGTTTGATTATACTGTAACCTGGCTTTCTGTCCACCTTGTATTGTAAAGTTTGGCTATTATGACTACTCGAAAGAAGTCGGATTCTAGATTTTTAGTGGTACAGTGGACCCTCATTACAATGGTGGTGTTTGTTTCCAGATATTTTGCTCGTATAACGAGGTTGCTGTTATAACGAGTTTTAATATGAAAGGGACCATATGGCCAGTTTAATCTAGTACCAACAGGCGATTGCTTAATGCAGAGCACAAGAAGCACAAAAAGCTCCCTTTGGGAGCTTTTTGCGCTTCTTGTGTTCTGCATTAAGCGATCGCCTGTTGGTACTAGATTAAACTGTTTTATTGGCATTTATTCAGCGGTTATTTCAAAGACTTAAAGGTAATTTTTTTCAGTGCATACTGCCGGTACAAAGAGGATGCCGTTGTAATGAATGCTGGTATAATGAGGGTTCACTGTAGTTCAATACAGGCCAAAGATTATGCAGAAAGCTCCCATTGAAACCACTGCTTTTACAGATTCCAATGTTAATCATTTGTGTGGTCGCATTAGCAAGTCTCTAGTGCACAGTTAACCCATTCCCTCATATTGATGACTTTTGACGACTCTGTAAAAATCACTTTGTGAAACCATTGTGATAAAAAGAGCATTTGCTCCTATAGGAGCAAATGCTCTATTATCACAATGGATTCAAACTAAAAAATTCTAAAAAGTTCCTTTTCTCTAGTTAGTGCTCCTTTTTGATAGATTTATTCAAAGAGGTTGTATCTAAAAATAGCCTATGAGGTAATGGGTTATTCCAGCAAATTTCAACGCTGACATTTTATGTGCTTTTATCAATGTCAATATTTTAGAAATAAAGTATTTACTCAACAGTGAAAGTTTTGACATTGAATTTTCTAAATTTTCTTGTCCGGAATTGTCCAATATGTACAAATGGTGATTCATATACATTTATTTGTTCTTCTCTTCAAGTCATCAGTAAATCACAATCAGTTATACTGAGTAAGAAATCATCAGGATAGCTTTTAAGATATAAGTATAAATATATACACTTTACTCAAAATATCAATTTATATCAAGTCATGTAATATGTATAACTACTAGCCATATTGCTTTTGTCTGTTTGCCTTCTAGTCACTTTAACCTTTTAACCCATTCCCTCCTACTGAAGCCTGTGGACACCTTTTGTAAAAGTCTTTTTTGAAACCATTGTGATGAATAGAGCATTTGCTCCTATGGAGCAAAATTAATGCTCTATTCATCACAAAGGTTTCAAAACTACTCAAGTCTAACATTCACCTTTTCTCCAGTAAATACGCCTTTTCTGTAGATTTTATTCAATGAGGCTGGCTCTATAAATAGTCTAGGAGGGAATGGGTTAATAATTTTTAGATTGAGATTTCCAATTCTGTATGCATATTCATCTAATAAATCCAAACTGCAAACTACCTCTCAAGCATTCTAGCCATTTTCCAATTGCCATCAAAGGCTTACTCTCCACAATGGTAACTTAATTGATTAACCCTTTACTCCATAGGTACACCTTTTGATGTCTTTGCAAACTGAATAGACCCTGATTAGATGGCTTATTTTGGAGCCAACTGATCAGGATCTTCTCTGCTTATGGAATATTATAGATCTGATTCTACAGTTGGTGTCACGACCAAATATTTTGTCTTCATATGCCATAATAAAAATTCATCTGATCAATATTCATGATTTGGTTATTTCTTTACATGAATATTCATCAGGTTAAGGGTTAAACTGGGTTTCCACTAAAAAAAGTTGGCTGCTTAATTAAAAATGAAAGTGGTGCAGCAAAGCTGTTGCTTGAACATCCTGCATTACTTTCATCCCTCATATAAACGTGTTTTCACGTATTTGCAAACAGAGTAGACCCAGATCAGACGGCTCCTGGAGGAGCCGTCTGATCTGGGTCTACTCTGTTTGCTAATAGAATTTGATAGATCTGTTTCTTTACTTTCTAAAATGTCTACAATGTTCCAACTTCCATATTTCTTTATAACTATTTTGTTAATGAATATTTAATAGGTACTGAAAAATGGCCTAAATATAGAACAGGGAAAGGGTTAAACCTTTCCCTGTTCTATGTTTGTTCCAAATTTCAATGCCTACTGAATATTCACGGACATAATAATTATCATGAAATAGGGAAAGTAGAACATTGTAGCCATTTTAGTAAGTAAAGACACAGATCTTTCAAATTCCATTAGCAAACAGACCAGACCCTGATAGGATGGCTCCTATAGGAGCCGTCTGATCTGGGTCTACTCTGTTTGCAAATGTGTGATAACACTCTTATATGAGGGAAAGAGTTTTACAATGCATTTGCAATCAGAGTAGACCAAGATCTGATGGCCCCTGTAGCTCCTGTATCATTTCTTGCATGAATATTCTTCGAATAAAATTTTAACCCATTCCCGCATAGGCTATTTTTAGATCCAATCTCTTTGAACAAATCTACCGAAAATGAGCATTTACTACTGAAAAGGAAAATTTTAGAATTGTGTAGTGTTGAAACCATTGTGATAAATAGAGCATTTGCTCCATAGGAGCAAATGCTCTATTTATCACAATGGTTTCTCAAAGTGACTTTTACAGAAGCGTCAAAAGGTGTCTATATGCGGGAATGGGTTAATTAAGGTCCAGAATTTGACAGCTTTGAGTTGCCGTTGTAGAAAGGCTTTACTGTTGTAGTTTTACATTCCCAATTTACTTATTACAGCATCCGTGCGGGTTTTACCAGTTTACAAAAGTATTACAACTGGTGCAGTTCAGCCTATCACATGGATAAAGTAAGTGGTTTATAATCTAACTGTTTCCCTGACGATGCCACATCTGTGATTACCTATACAAACAGTTTGAATTCAGAAGTAGCTCAGTGTCTCGGCAGCATTCAAACAATTTGTTACTGTCATGATGTTTTATGAAAGAAATTGGGGGAGAAAATTTTAAAAAAGAAAAAAATGTGGCAACAAAGAAGTTAACTAGAATGTTGCAAATTGTCTTTAGTTTATTCACAGCTTGAATTTATGTTTTATGTCTTAGTTCCATTTTCAAATTTGTTATAAGGTTTCTCACACATTTTATTTTACCACTAATACATTCACCCTTTCCTCCATAAATACGCCTTTTTACACCTCTGTAAAAGTCACCTGTTGAAACCATCGTGATAAATAGAGCATTTGCTCCTATAGGAGCAAATGCTTTAATTATCACAATGGTTTCAAACTACAAAATTCTAATAAATTCCTTTTCTCTAGTTAATGCTCCTTTTGGGTAGATTTATTCAAAGTGGTTGGATCTAAAAATAGCCTATGGATGAATGGGTTAATAAACAGGAAAGGGTTTTGAAAACAAGTTAACAAGGAATACATTTGAAACAATGTATACAAGAATACCATTTAACCCTCTACCTCTAACCCGCCAGAGTAGACCCAGATCAGATGGCTCTTTTAGGAGCTGTCTGATCAGGGTCTACTCTGCTTATGGAATGAAATACATCTAAATCTGCACTTTTTGTTTGTGTTCATATGCCATTATAAAAATTCAGCTTATTGACCCATTACCTCATAGGCTATTTCTAGACCAATATACTTTGAATAAATCTACCGAAAAGGAGCATTAACTAGAGAAAAGGAAAACTTTAGAATTTTGTAGTTTGAAACCATTGTGATAAATAGAGGATTTGCTCCTATAGGAGCAAATGCTCTATTTATCACAATGGTTTCAGCAGGTGACTTAGCTTTTGCAGAGGTGTCAAAAGGCGTCTATATGAGGGAATGGGTTAAAGTGATTGTTTCTACAATAACCACATATTTTCAATAATAGCATAAAACATGGTATTTGATATTTTCAACCATTCTCATGAAGATTGTCAATTTGAACATATAAAAAAAAGCTCCTGTGATACAATAAACCATTTTCAACAAAAAGTTATGAAACTAAAATTGGACCCGAATAAACACTTATACATCGGCACATCATATATACTTCAGTATATAAACAAATGATTTATGTAATTTTTAGGCATTATTAAAACACTTTGCAAGTAGAGACTATCACTTTGATATTCATTCAACAATTGTTTCTTACATGTATATTCATAAAGATAAAGGGTTTTGTTATCTACCTATCTGACTTTCTGTATGGCTGCCTGTCTTATTTTTTTTACTTTGAACCCCTTATGTGTCTAGTTTGATAAGAATTATGTACTTTGCGATTCTCCTGTTACATATGTTTTCTATTTACAGATTAAAATTCCAATGTTCTACATGAATTCTGAAGATGACCCAGTTTGCCCTGTACCACTGTTGAAACACCCCAAAAAACAAGCTGGTAAGTCTGATGTTTAAATATGGATAATCTCATCTATAAACACAATGTATGAGAGGGTGTCAAAATGTTTTGAGCCTGAATTAGTTCCCAACTAGATATCTGAATTATTCATTATCCCTTGCCAAGGGCAGAGGGATAATGTTTTGGGTTTGTCCATCCTTCCTTCCATCCATCTTTCTGTCCGTCCGTCTGGTTTCCGTCCAATGCCATATCTCTGTAAAGGATTGACAGAATTCAATGAAACTTGACATGAATATTTGTTATCACTGGGGCATTGTTCCTATGTATTATTGCACATTTATACACAAAAATCACATATTTGTTCCATCTTGAAGCCATTGTGATAAAAAGAGCATTTGCATTTGTTCAACACAACACAATTCTAAAAGTTAATGCTCCTTTTCGGTAGATATATTCAAAGAGGTAGGATCTAAAAATAGCCTATGAGGGAATGGGTTAAAGAGAAGCGGCGAGGTTAACTGCTAGGACAATGCCCCAGTACACCACCAGTTAAGCTACAATGAATGCTACGAAGGAGAATGGGTATGACTTGTTACCTCATCCACCCTATTCACCTGAGCTGGCACCCAGTGACTATCACCTATTTGGAAACTTGAAAAACACCTTCTTGGAAGGAAAATATTTGATGATGATGGTTAACCCATTACCTCATAGGCTATTTTTAGATCCTACCTCTTTGAATAAATCTACCGAAAAGGGGCATTAACTAGAGAAAAGGAAACTTTTAGAAGTTGTAGTTTGAAACCATTGTGATAAATAGAGCATTTGCTCCTATAGGAGCAAAATTTTTAATGCTCTATTTATCACAATGGTTTCACAAAGTGACTTTTACAGAGTCGTCAAAATGAGGGAATGGGTTAACTTACAGGAGCTGCAGAAGAGTGGTTTAGGGGTCAAAGTTGTGTGACTTCTCTCTGTGTGGAATTACAGACCTGCCTAAGAGATGGGACAATTGTATTCATCTTGAAGGAGAATATATCTAAAAATAAAAACACATTAGAACTCTTAGGGGTGTTTATCACCATGAGGTTCAGAACTTTTTGACACCCCCACATATTAACCCATTGAATGCGGAAAATGAATGGACCGATGTTTGCAAACAGTGTAGATATAGCTCTAGAATCCCTCTTATCTCAGTCTACACTGTTTGCAAATGCCAGTACACTTGATTCCCATGTTCAAAGGGTTACATTAAAGAATAAATATATTTTCCTCTTCCAAATTTCATGCAATATAGGAATTAAGATTAACTTTGAATGTTAGCAATGAATCTGATGACTTATGCAAACAGTTTACTTCCACATAACACACTGAGGATCATTATTTATCAACAAACTTTTAAAGCAAAAAATACTATAAAGTAAAAATTGTAGTAAATAATATTGGCAGAGGACAGTTTAATGTTACTCATGTATATGTATGAATGTAAGACTTTATGTAATGAGGATAATTCATATGGTATACAGATTTAGCAGTATGTGTATGAACTATACATGATGTTTTGATCATGTCATGTCATTTTCAGAGTCTACTGACAACTGCATTTTCATGACGACTAAACATGGCGGACATCTTGGATATTTTGAGGGTGGGTATTTTGTTCCATACAATGTTACCTGGCTTGACCGTGTCCTGATTCAATATGCTGATGCAATAACCAGTCTACATCGCCATGGTGACCTTCCTGGTTTGATGACGAATGTAAATGAAGAAATCAAAAAGAATAATCAAATACACAAAGATGATCAGAATTTAACAGAACCTATAAAATCAGAACATTTGATGGAAGATGGAGTAATTCAAGATTCAAAAGAAACTGAATGCTACAGAAGACTCGTAACTGCTGAAGGAAAAGACAAAGATGCCTCTTCTGCTGAGAACCAGGCAAAGAAAAATTCATTGAAGAGGGCAACCATTATACACAAAGCTACTTCCTATGTTCAGTGAAAACAACACCCTGTGATTGTTATAATTCTCACTGTTGGGTAATTTTCATGAAATGGTTGATACAGTAGAACCTGTCTTTAGTGTTTAGTCTTTTAGTTCATTTATTGAACATAGGAGTTTAAAAGCAATGCAGGGCAAAAGTAATACAGAAAGCTTCAGGTCTTTGAGGCCAATGGTAGCTCAATGCAGGCTGAAAGTAATGTGAAAGATCCAATAGGAGCTTTCTGAAATACTATCAGCCGGCATTAAGCTACCACCTGCCACAGAGACCAGAATTAGACCTCCTTTTAATGTTCACTTAAGACAGGCACTACTGTATTTGTTACAGGTGTTTGTCTCTTGGGAACTGTTTGTCCATTGGGAACTGTTTGTCCATTGGGAACTGTTTGTCCATTGGGAACTGTTTGTCCATTTGGATTTCCTCAAATGTTATTGTTGTAGTTATAGTTATCTTTTCACACACTTTCAGCAAATTGTTGCAAACTTAGGAAACAGGCCCGAGCTTATAAAACATTTTGCTTTAGTCTGAAATCATTCTCAAACATCTGATTTGTCAGATTCTGAGCTTAAGAACGATCTCAGACTCAGACTTAGAAGTTTTATAACCTTGGACCCAGTTTGGATCTAAATGAGACAACTAATAACTCTGCCACATTAAGATCCAAACTGTGTGTCACTCTGGTGTTTCTTTCTATGTTAACCCTTTATCTGATAGGAACATTCTATCATGCCTTTGCAAACTGAGTAGATACAGATCAGACAGCTCTTGTAGGGGCAATCTGATGAAGGTTTGCTCATTTGCTTATGGAATCATAAGGTCTCTCTCTACAATTTCTGCTAAGGTAAAAAAGCCCTTTGTTATTATGCCTTTATAAAAAATACAAAAAAACACAATAAGCTGATAAATATTCATGACGTCATTATTCTTACATGATTATTCATGAGGTAAAGGGTTAAAGAAATGGAAGAAATATATTTTCTTGCACTGAACCAGATTACTTTTTTTGAGTACAGTAATTTGTTCTGAATGTGTGCTGATGTTTACTGTTAAAACTTTGTATGTCTGTTACACATATACATTGTTATGAAATGAATTTCTTATTTTATTTACAACACAAGTGGCCTTATTTCCTGTTACAGTTCGATATAGGTTGATCATGGGATGATTTTACTACTGCACTGTTATTACCCTAAATATTCAAACCAGATATGCTTAACCCTTTCCTTCATATAAACACCTTTTTCACACATCTGCAGACAGAGTAGACCCAGATCAGACGGCTCCTATAGGAGCCGTCTGATCAGGGTCTGCTCTGTTTGCTAATGGAATTTAATAGATCCGTTTCTTTACTTTCTAAAATGGCTGCAATGTTCCTTCTTTATTCCATTTAAACTATTTTATTTATGAATATTCAGTAGGTATTGAAATCGGGATAAAATATAGAACAAGGAAAGGGTTAAGCAAATAGTGCAGATCTAGATCTGAATGTTCCTAAAAGAACAATGATCAGAATCTACACCATTTGTTTCCCATTTAGTTTCTATTATAAGCTATTTTAGACCCAACCACTTTGAATAAATCTACCAAAAAGGTGCATTTACTAGAGAAAAGGAAAATGTCAGAATTGTTTAGTTTTTAAACCATTGTGATAAATAGAGCATTTGCTCCTGTAGAGCAAATGCTCTATTTATCACAATGGTTTCAAGAAGTGACTTTTATAGAGGCATAGAAATGCATATTACTTTATGGAGGAAAGGGTTAAAGTTACTAAAAGGTGTCAAATGGACTTGTTCAGCTGTACAAACTAGTGAAATGGGAATATTAGGTGTTGTAATATTTAGGGTAAATGTGATATCCAGGATTTAATGTGATACTTGCCAAATGAATGTGTTCACAAAAATATACTATATACATGTACATTTGATTTTGATTCTGTGAAGTATATGAATATGTGTAAGGGTATGATATTGTCAGTTATTTGGAAATTATATCTAATAGTTTGCATTAATTGTAGGTTTTATATCTCCATATACATTGCTTTTCTGGAAATGTTATTATGCTAGTCATTAACAAGGGACCTTTTGGACCTGGCGAAAACAGTAGAATCAGATTTGCATTATTTTATAAGCAAACAGAGCAGACCCTGATCAGACTGCTACTGCAGGTGTCTTCTTTGTTTGCAAATGTATAGCAATGTGTATATATAGAGAGAAGGTTTAGTATAGAAAAGCAATCATGTTTATGGCAGGATAAGGGTAATGATATAGACCATGTAAAGATCCCTCCAGGCTTTGGTGCCTTCCTGAACAGCTAGATCTGTGTTTTGATCTTTGACATTTCACTGTGTTGAATAACTTAACTCTTTGCTTAATAGTTGTCAGCTGCTGAAGTTTTTGTCTGCTTAATTTTCAAAGTGTGTCTTTCTTTTTGCACTTTTCAAACCTAACGATCATGTTGTCAGACAATTACTTTGTGTCTTATCTGGAACCCTCTGTTTAAATTACAAAATAGTTCACCCTTAGTATGCTAAATATAGGCAAAATAGTGTAGATCTAGATCAAACTGCTCCTCAAATCTAGGTGAGCACTATTTGCTACTCTTAGTTTGATACAAGTGTCAAATACAGTAAAACCCTCTAAACTGGACATTAAATTTAGTATAAATATCGATCTTGGAGACAGGTGCAGCTTAACCCATTCTTCCATAGGCTATTTTTAGATCCAACAACTTTGAATAAATCTACCAAAAAGGAGCATTAACTAGAGAAAAGGAAAATTTCAGAATTTTGTAGTTTGAAACCATTGTGATAAATAGAGCATTTGCTCCTATAGGAGCAAATGCTCTATTTATCACAATGGTTTCAATAGGTGATTTTTACAGGGGCGTAGAAAGGCGTATTTATGGAGGAAAGGGTTAATGCAGGGTGAAAGTCGTGCAGAATGTTCCTCTAGGAGTTTCACCCTGCATTAAGAAAGACCTTGAGAAAGCCTTTGATCGCGTACCAAGGAAAGTCATATGGTGGGCCATGCGAAAACTTGGAGTAGAAGAATGGCTGGTACAAACCGTACAATCAATGTACTCAAATGCTAGAAGCCGTGTGCGTGTCGGAGATGAATACAGTGAAGAGTTCGAAGTAAAAGTTGGTGTACACCAGGGTTCGGTACTAAGCCCCATGCTCTTCGTCATCGTTCTTGAAGCTTTGTCTCGTGAATTCCGCACTAGCTGTCCTTGGGAGCTCCTATACGCGGACGATCTTGCAATTGTCGACAACTCCATTGATGCCCTGGTTGACAGATTGACCAACTGGAAAAGAGGAATGGAGGAAAAGGGTCTCAGAGTAAACACGGGAAAGACCAAAATAATGATCTCTGGGCCAAATCTTGATTCTCTCAGAAAATCAGGAAAGTATCCATGTGCAGTGTGTCAATCAGGAACAGGCAGGAACTCCATCTCTTGCACCAATTGCTCATGCTGGATCCACAAGAAGTGCAGTGGTATCAAAGGCCCACTCAGACCCGATCCACACTACAAGTGCCCACGCTGTCTGGGAACAGCTCGGCCAATCGACGGAAGGCCAATGAAGGAGGTAGAAGTTGGCGATGAAACACTGGAGGTTGTTTCAGACTTCTGCTACCTTGGAGACACTTTGTCATCCGGAGGTGGATGCGAGCTTGCCGCCATTACTCGCTGCAAATCGGCCTGGAAAAAATTCAGGGAGCTCCTACCCATCCTCACAAACAGGCAACTACCGATCGAAACCAGAGGCCAGGTTTACTCAAGCTGTGTGAGGAGTGTGATGCTATACGGTTCAGAGACATGGGCAGCATCAGCAAACACTCTCCGTCGTCTGCAGCGCAACGACAGATCCATGATAAGATGGGTCAGCTTGGTTAAGCCAGAAGATGACGTTCCTTTCGAGACTCTCCTATCTCAGCTGAAACTCAAGGCAATTGCAGACATCCTTCAAACAGGCAGGCTGAGATGGTTTGGCCACACAGAATGTAGCTCAAGCTGGATCTACCAGATCAGACACATGAACATCGCATCACAACGAGGTCAAGGAAGACCAAAACTATCCTGGAATGACCTTGTGATGCGTGATCGTGCAGCTCTTGGGATGGAACCTACCAACCCACAGGATCGCCAGAAGTGGAGAGGAAGACTACGCTCCTCGACAGGCAGACAGGCCTCACCCTTGCTAAAGGATTAATCTCTGGCCTGTATAAACTAAACAGGATGATGATGATGATGATGATGATGATTAAGCAGCCACCTGCCTGAAAGTATCTAAATTCTTCTGTAATTCTTCTGTACTGAAATTCTGGTTTAGACGAGTTTTACTGTAGACATGTGCTGCTTTATAAACATATGAGGAGGGAGATTGGAATATTTTGGGTAAAAACAGTACTACATAATGTGGTATAATAATACTGATTCACATCATGCGTACAGAGAAGGAAAAAGAAATATAGTAAAACCTCTCTAGACTGGAATTCTAGTTGAGAAGATTTTATATATCTTTAGGCAAGTGGCTGTTTAAAGCTGGGTGAAAGTCATGCAGAAAGCTCCTTTGGGAGCGTTTTGCATGACTTTCACTCTGCATTATGCCGCCACCTGTTTTTAACCCTTTCCTCCATAAATAAAGCCTTTCTATACCTCTGTAAAAGTCCTATGGGAGCAAATGCTCTATTTATCAAAATAGTTTCAAACTACAAAATTCTAAAATTTCCCTTTTCTCTAGTTAATGCTCCTTTTCGGTAGATTTATTCAAAGTACTGGTAGTTGGATCTAAAAATAGCCCATGAGGTAATGGGTTAAAGACCGATATTGATACTATATGTAATTTGAAAGCCTGGTTTAGAGGGGTTTTACTGTTCACATAAGATTGGTCAATACTTTGTAATCTTTCCATGACAAATTTGGCAATTTAGTGATATTGTGCAAATATCTTTAGTTACTTTTACAGATATCGTGAGATAACTTGTATAGCAAATAAGTACATTTGTATATTTTTGCATTGTATTCATCAAAATGTTTGAAAACTGCTTATGTCATATTCCATTTTTACTATATTATATATATTTGTGATATATGCAAATTTTGGATCTATTTATTTACTTTTCTGCTTTTGGCATACCATTTGAAGGCTTTTAGTTATTTTTGTTTGTTTGTTTTGCAAGTCAGTGTATATTGTCAAATACAAAAGTTGAACATTTTTGACCAAATGCATTCTATCTTTGAGCTTTATTATATTTTAAGTTGTTTATTATGTTTCATTTTATAGACCAATATATGCTAGGTTGTTTATGTTTTTTCTTGTACCAAAAATTGGCCCTTTCTGTTAGAAATTTTATGTCAATTTATTTGTTTAGTTTGTCAGATATTGTTAGCAATAAATGGGCTGAAATAAACAGTAGTCTATATACATGTACTTATTGTCTGCTAATGGTGCTTTCTTTTTCAACTTGAAATTTTGAGGGTGGAACATTGTAGCCACTTTAGAAACTAACGAAAGATATATATCAAATTCCATTAGCAACAGAACAGACCCTTCTATCAGAGCCCGTCTTATTTGGGTCTACTCTGTGTGCAGATGCGTGAAAATGTGGAAAAGGAAAGGGTTAAGTGGAGAAGATATTCTATGAAAATAGAACCCAGCTCATCTCAAAAGTGTATACAAAATTTGTTAACTGAAGAAATCCCATAAACTTATGCTCATGAAAATTATGTTTGATGGGTGTTGTGATATTTCTGTGCATTTATTAACAAATTATTTGGCTGTCTTGACTGTTAACCCTTTACTCCATGAATATTCATGTAGGAAATATTGACATCATGAATATTAATTAGATTAAGTGTTACAATAGCAAATAGACACAAGAATTTTTGAACATGGCAGAAACTGTAGGACCATATTTTTTTACAAGCAATCAGAACAGACCCTGATCAGACGGCTTATACAGGACCTGGGTCTACTCTGTTTGCAAAGGCATAGAAAAACATATTTAGGGTTAACCCTTCACCACACATATGCCCTCAACACCTTTGGAGAATAAACCCAAATCAGACAGCTCTTGTAGGAGTCATCTGATCAGGGTCTGCTCTCTTTGATTTTGAAATAATATAAATCTGATTCTACAATTTCTACCATGGCCAAAAGTTCCTGTATTTGTGTCATTAAATTCATTAACTACATATTCATGATTCATTATTTCTTATCCAACTATTCACTGAGTAAAGGGTTAAAATCATGTTCTATCTCATTTTCTTGCCTTGCTTTGAACTGCAGAATGATGTTTTTATTATAGATACATGTAACACCATCCTTTAAACCTTTACCTGTTGAATATTCATGTTAGAGTGCCATCTGACGAGGGTCTACTCTGTTTGCAAAGGCGTGAAAAGGCATTTATATGATAGAAAGGGTTAGTATTCATGATCATGATGTCATGATTTCATACATGAATATTCATGGAGTAAATGGTAAAACATTATGATGTTGTTTTTGGGAGGACATGGTACATATTAAAACGGGTTTAAAAATTTCTTTAAATTACTTGAATATTTACATGTTTTACCGTTGTTATTTCAAAAGTAACATGAAAACTTACCAGTCTAGACAGACCCTGTTTTACTGTACATTGCCCATAAAAAAATTTGCTTTTTTAATTAATATAAGCACAGGCACCCCAGGACTGATAAATCTATTCCTTTTGTATATGCTTAGGTGTAAATTTAACCTCCCACATCATGTGATAATCCTTTTTGTGATTTTTTCTGTAGATTTCTGACATAATCTAGAAATGTATATTCTTATATTTAGTTGACAAACGTATTGTGTTTTCCCTAATAGTTTGTTTCAGCTAAACAACTTGTTGACTATTACATTGTGTGTATTGGAAATTGTTCTTAGTTTATGATATAATATACATTGTTTAGTTTTTGTGTTTAATCGAGATGGCTTGAGTTTGTATACTGAATATCTTGCTTCTTTTACACCATATAATAATGCCATGTTTACTTTAAAACATTACCTCATAGGCTATTTTTAGATCCAACCACTTTGAATGAATCTACCGAAAAGCAGCGTAACTAGAGAAAAGGAAAAAAATAGAATTCTGTAGTTTGTAACCATTGTGATAAATAGAGCATTCGCTCCTATAGGAGCAAATGCTCTATTTATCACAATGGTTTCACAAAGTGACTTTTACAGAGTGTCAAAAGTCGTCAATATGAGGGAATGGGTTAAAACATCCAGTTGCTTGTGAAATGTATTGCAAATAACATATGGTCAGCATCACAGTTAAAGGGGCACCTAGTTATGTAGAACCAGACCAGCTGCCATGGTGAAATGTGCTGTCTGATCAGGGTCTACACTGCTTCTTACTTGCCAACTACAGTAAAACCTCTCTATAACAACCACTAAATTACATCAAGTATTTTGTGTTAAAGGCAGATGGATGCTTAAAGCAAGGTGAAAGTGAAACAGAACGCTCCTATTGGAGTGTTCTGTTTTACTTTCACCTTTCTTTAAGCAACCACCTGCCCACAATACCGACTGGTTAACACAAATTTAGTGGTGGTTGTAGAGAGGTTAAACTGTATGTTGGCTAATTTCCAAAAGTAACTGATGTTCAGGTGCTCTTCCATGAAGTTGGCCATATACATGTACTGAACCGTAGATAGGAGACTTAGGTAAAATTATTTCTCAGCCACACACTATCTTGGTGGTGCACACTACAAATACCACTTCGAGACAGAACAATAACAGATTTGGATAGAACAGTATGCCTGGTATCTACAGCTCCGACTGTAGCCTCCAATTTGTAACGAAGATCATTTTAACCTTAGCATGCTTTGGAAATTTATCAGCTTATTTTTAGATAAAAAAAAAATCACTTGAATTTCTTTAATTACAGAAAAACAGTATTTGTCTTGAAACAGATGAAAAGTAAAATTTTAGTATTTTGTAGTTTGAAACCATTGTGATAAATAGAGCATTTGCTCCTATAGGAGCAAATGCTCTATTTATCACAATGGTTTCAAGAAGAGGTTATTACAGAGGCGTAGAAAGGCGTATTTATGGAAGAAAGGGTTGAATTAAATAAAGTAAAGATAGAATTATTTTCTCTTACTAATAATTAATATTTGACAGTAAAAGCAATAACATAGTGTTTATATTGATGTGATGTTTTGAACCAGATATTATTATGTCGGTATGTGTAGACCCCAGTAGTTTTACAAAGTATTTCCTTCCTTTCTTTCTTCTTCTTTCCATCTATTGCTATATTCACATTTAACCATTTTCCCCCATATGGACGACTTTTGGCATATTTGCAACCTTTGCAGACAGAGTAGACCCAGATCAGATGGCTCTTGTATGGTTAACCCATTATTCCATGAATATTCATGTAAGAAATATTGATGTCATGAATATTAATTTAATTGTTATAATAGCACAAGGACACAGGAATTTTTTACCATGGCAGAAACTGTAGAATCATGAAACTATATCTAAACTTTATCATAAGCAAACATTGCAGACCCTGATCAGACAGTTCCTACAAGAGCTGTATGATCTGTGTCTATTCTGTTTGCAAAGGTGTATTCATGGAGTAAAAGGTTAAGTATGAGCATGCCCTTTCCCCGTTTCAGTATTTGGTAAAGAAATAATGGCATCATGAATATTTATTAGCTGAATTTTTATAATGGCATATGTATGCAGGATGTTTCGGTATTGCTAGAAACTATATAGTCAGACCTTATATTATTTCATATCAAACGGAGCAGACCCTGATCCGACGGCTCCTAAAGGAGTTGTCTGATCTGAGTCTACTCTGTTTGCAAATGCGTGAAAATGCCTTTATATGAGGGAAAGGGTTAAGCAAATTAGTGATTATGGTATGGATCCAGACAGAAAGGTGTATTTATGGAGTAAAGGGTTGAAAATTTGTCCAAACAAAAATTTGTTACATGTGCTGAATGATTGTTTGCATTTTGGTATTTTATCAAAAACTGTTTAGGTACTATTTTCTGCTAATCTACTTAACGTATTTACCCTGAGACTTACTGCATTGTTGTTTTTCAAGGAAATTTGTTGTTTTAATATTAGTTTGGCTTTTCTTTCATCTAAGATGTTTACAATGTTTTGCTGTTTCTTTGTATTTGTTGTAAAACTATTTTGTGATTAGCTGTTGATGGAAAGTACAATCATGCAGTTGGCAACATTGAACCATTTAGTTGCTGAATTTTTTAACCCTTTCCCTGTTCAGTATTCACATAAGAAACTAATGACATCATATTTATTAGCTGATTTTTTATAATTGAACATGAACACAGGAATTATTTACCTTGGCAGACACTGTAGGGCAAGATCTATATTTTTCCATAAGCAAACAGAGCAGACCCTGATCAGATAACTCCTACAGGAGCCGTCTGATCTTGGTCTACTCTGTTGCAAGGGCGTGAAAAAGTGCTTATCCCTTTCCTCCATAGGCTATTTTTAGATCCATCCAGTTTGAATAAATCTACCGAAAAGGAGCATTAACTAGAGAAAAGGAAAATTTTAGAATTTTGTAGTTTGAAACCATTGTGATAAATAGAGCATAATTATGCTCTATTTATCATAATGGTTTCAGTAGGTGATTTTTACAGAGGCATAGAAAGGTGTATTTATGGAGGTAAGGGTTAAAATTAAATGAAGGAAAGGGTTAAAAAGCTCAACTCTTGGTTTTTATGGTCCAGTCCATTGATTATGGTAGGATAGGTTGTATATTGATCATTGTTCACACATCTTCAAACTCAAATTATTACGCATCCAGTTTTGAAACGGGGATGGGGATTTAGATTTACCCTTGTGTGTCAGTCAGTCAGTCTACACATTTTTGTGTAATCCAAAACTGTCTTGGAATTTTGTAGGATGGGTGATCATGATGTGAACTTGCACATCTGGATCCCATCATGGAAAGATCTACCATACGACTTCTAGTTGCAATTGTCATATGTTATAGCTTGAACAATTTGACCTGGACCCTCACCTATATGCAGAATATATGAGAGAGATGACGCTGTATAAATAAAACTCGGCCGTTAAATCGTAAAGTCTATTCTCGCTGAAATAACCCGTGCATCACGAGTGTGTCCATGCATAGTTGCTTACCGGGACATTTGCCAAGGTAACCCGTGCATTGCCGATGATAAAAATAGAATTGTTACGAATTTTTATTTATGCAAATTAAGTAGGTCAGGGTCCAGGTCAAATTGTTCGAGCTATAGAACTTAGATAATTATAAAACAAATTTAGCAGTTCAAAATCTGCAATAATGACTGCTATCTGAGTAGTTGCAATTGTTGTTAATTAAGACTTATGATAATTTGGTTGTACAATCTTAAGTAATACGGCCCCAGGTGTATGGTATGCAGTCAATAACACTGGAGTTTTACCCCTAGTTATAGGCATTACCATAGCTACAGTCATACATCAATATAAATGCTGAATAAAACACCTGTTTCTATATATATTTACAACCTTTAACCTGCCGAATAATTAAAACTGGCTCTTCCCTTTCTGAATATTAATTTAAAAAATTTGTCACAGTAGAAAATGTTTCATGACAAATGGAGCAGATCCTGACCTTAGGGCTCCCTGAGGACCTCTTTGATCTAGGTCTACACTGTTTACAAAGGTCTTGTATACTCAGGTACTGCACTTTAAGGGTTAAAGGGCACTTGCAAGATTGCAACCGTAGTATATGTACAGTAAAACCTCTCTCTATAATGGCCACTAAATTACATCAAGTATTTTGTGTTAAATGCAGGTGGCTGCTTAAAGCAAGGTGAATGTAAAACAGAATGCTCCTATAGAAGCTGTTTTACTTTCACCTTGCTTTAGGCAGTCACCTGCTCTAAATACCAGCTAATTAACACAATTTAGTGGCCGTTATGGAGAGGTTTTACTGTAATCTCTGTATATACATGTACAGCTCACTATAATAGCTGTTATGTGACTGCATTATAAAATGGCTGGCCTCATTAATAAAAGGGCACTTTACAAAGTACTGACCTGCGTTAATATGGTTTGTAAATGTCAGATTGCTACTCTCCTTTGCAAAACAAAAGTCTTAGATCAATGATTTATTGACCGATATTTTATTACATGATGTCGCCAATATTTTAATGACCAGACAGTGGCATTTTCTTTGTTGTGCACTGAAGGCACTATCCTATGGTTAATCTATAGTTCTTTCATTATTCACATATGCATTTATTGTTACTTTTGAAAATAAACTGTTGCAGAATCTGTTTGTTTGTATAATCCATGTTCCCTTTTAAAAGCATGTGTATTTTAATAGCTCAACTGGCACAAAATTACCAAGGTGAGCCATTAGGATCGTCATGTATCCATCTTGCATCATCTGTATGTCTTGCATCATCGTATCAATCTTGCATCATCTGTCATGGGACGTCCACAATTTCTTTGAACAGCATCTCCTAAACCACTGACTGGATTTTCAACAAATTTCACAAGAATGGTCTGTTGGTGAATGTGTATCAAAATCATATAAATAGCTAACCTATGTGAACAAGTATTCTTGTAACAGCCATTTGACTGCTGCCATTAGGCAGCATCCTGACAGCATCTTGAAATTGATTTTCAATTTTTCAAACGTGACATTCTAAGACAAGGAAATGCAAGTTTCAATACTGTATTTGGTCTGGCTAGCTTCTGTGAAGAAAATAAACCACTATTCAAATAATGTACTGTGCGCATATATGGGTGGTACTCACACACAGGAATTTTGCATTACGTAAGGCATACAGCAACAACAGCATTGTACAATATAATAACCTGGGGTAGTGTGAATGTATATAAATGTAATATACACAAAATGTGTAATAATTAAAAAATTTCATGTGTTCGAGGGCATACAGCAACAACAGCATTGTACAATATAATAACCTGGGGTAGTGTGAATGTATATAAATGTAATACATGTATACACAAAATGTGTAATAATGAAAAAAATTCATGTGTTCGAGGGCAATAATAAATATTCAGCTAATTAATATATTAATATCATAATTTCTTACATGAAATATTCATGGAGTAAAGTCATTGTGGATGACACTTGGTACAATACTTAATTGTTTGAAGTGGACCAACATACACATTAATTATTATCATGAATGATATTATGTGGATCTTGATATGAAGAGCTGCTCTGCATCTTATGGTTCTAAACTGTTTGAACATCTACACTTTAACCCTTTCCCTCATGTAAACGTGTTTTCACGCATCTGCAAACAGAGTAGACCCAGATCAGACGGCTCCTAGAGGAGCCGTCTGATCAGGGTCTGCTCTGTTTGCTAATAGAATTTGATAGATCTGTTTCTTTACTTTCTAAAATGGCTGCAATGCATCACCTTCTATATTTCATTATAACTGTTTTGTCCATGAATATTCAGTAGGTAATGAAATTTGTAATAAACATAGAACAGGGAAAGGGTAACCATTTCACTCATATAAATACTTTCTCATGCCTTTGCAAACAGAATATACCCATATCTGCTAGAGGCCTTTTGACCAGGGTCTGCTTATGAAATGATAAAAGATCTTATGCAGTTTCTGCCATAGTCCAAACTTCTGTTACAAATGCTGTTACAAAATTCAGCTAATTAATATTCATACAGTCATTTCTTCGTACATGAATATTCATCAGGTAAAGGGATAAGTATAATGGACAGTTAGAAAACGAGTAAACAGCAAAATACTTTATTAATAAATGTGTCACATTGGGCCAAGCACTGACCCTATTATTAGATTTAATTAGCCTGGAAGAAATACCACCAGCCATGAGAAAAGGAGCTTTGATAAAATTGTATACATATGAACTTTGATATCACATACTCGGATAACTCGAACTTCGAAATAACTCAAAGTAAAATTTCGTTCCTTGCGAACTGTACAATACAGAATTGTTCTAAAATGTATCAGTATGCATATCTAGAAACACATGTGACAGCTTAATGCATGTCAAAAGTAATGCTGAAAGCTTCTACAGGAGCTTTAAGCATTACTTTAGACCAGCATTAAGCTGTGAAGTTGTTTAGATTAGCAATCCGATGACTTGAACCTCTGTTATCTCGAAGTAATTTGTATGTGGTCCCTTGAAGTTCGAGATATCGAAGTGCAACTGTAGTTCCAGACAAGTTCTCCCTCGTCTGCATTTATTAACTACATGTATATCACAGCCTAAGTAGCATGAAAGCGACTCATAGGGCTTGCACAATGGGCAAACCTGTGATTACCTTTGCAAACAGTTTGGATCCAGATGAGACGTCCCATCAGGATCCAAACTGTTTGACACACAACTTACATTTTAGAGAAGAAACTGTAGCAAAGTCCACATTGAAATTTAAAGCAGACGACATTGTTTGCAGACAGAAATTATTTGGCACCAAAAGAGCTAACAAAATGCAAACAAATTAGTATTTGCCTGAAACTATTAGCATATAACCCTTTCCTTCAAATCAATGTATTTTCACGCGTTTGCAGAGTAGACCCAGATCAGATGGCTCCTATAGGAGCCGTCTGATCAGGGCCTGCTCTGTTTGCTTTAGTTTCTAAAATAAATACAATATTTCACCTTCCATATTTCATTATAACCATTTTGTCCATGAATATTCAGTAGGTATTGAAATTCGGAATAGACATAGAACAGGGAAAGGGTTAAAGCAGGTGACAGCAAAGACTATTTGACATAGGTCAAGGTCAACACTGTTGTGCGTCAAATATTAACCATCAATTGGTGCAAACTATGCATGACAATCAACTGATCAATGTCTATACTTTTCACTACCCAATAATACGTCTTGCCAAAGCTCACATGATTTTATGTTTGAGTATAAAGTATCAGATCTGGTCCAGTGATGTACAGTAAAACCTCTCTATAACGGCCATTAAATTACATCAAGTATTTTTGTTAAAGGCAGGTGGCCACTTAAAGCAAGGTGAAAGTAAAACAATGCTCCTATAGGAGTGTTCTGTTTTACTTTCACCTTGCTTTAAGCAGTCACCTGCCCTAAATACCAACTAATTAACACAAATTAGTGGCCATTATAGAGAGGTTTTACTGTATAAGTAATATGCATGGCATGTACATGTATAACTGCTCTATAAATGAAATGCAAATGAATCTCCTCTGAAAGAAGTCAGGCATGCTCATACTTAGTGGGATAGTTTGTGCTGATAATGAACACAGGAAAAGAAATACCATTATAACCATGTACCCAACTATTTTGAAACAAAAACATGTAGCTACAATTTGATAGATGTAATGCTCATTAGTACAAAAAACAAATCAACATGCTCTGCACAAAGAAATTACAAGGAATTATGTTCTAAAAAAATAACCTGACACAACTGATGGTCAATATACAATCATCCTCAATAATTTGTTTGTGTGGCTATTGTCAGTTGCTGTATTATGAAATGAAAAACAAAGATTTCTTGTTTAACACTTCCCTCACGATTATATTTTTACAAGAATTCATGCCTTCATGAATATTTATTAACTGATTTTTATCATGGTCCAAGAACAAGGGAATTTTGGCCATTTCAGAAACTGTAGAATCAGACCTATATAGATCCATAACCAAACACAGCAGACCCTGATCCAACATCTCCTACACTACCGTCTGATCTAGGTCTACTATGTTTGCAAAGACATGAACAGGCTTTTATATGAGGTAAAGTGTTAACCCTTTCCTCCATAAATACGCCTTTCTACGCCTCTGTAAAAGTCAACTGTTGAAACCATTGTGATAAACAGAGCATTTGCTCCATAGGAGCAAATGCTCTATTTATCACAATGGTTTCAAAACTAAAATAATTCTAAAGTTTTCCTTGTTTCTAGTAAATGGACCTTTTCAGTAGATTTATTCAAAGAGGTTGGGTCTAAAAATAGACTAGGGAATGGGTTAATATTGAACAGAATACTTTAATACAAATTTATACAGGTTCCTCATTTTAACCCTTTACTCGATAGAGACAACTTTTGGCACATTTGCAAACAAAGTAGATCCAGATTAGACAGTGATGGTAGGAGTAGTGTGATCAAGATCTGCTCTGTTTGCTTATGAAATAATATAGAACTATTTCAACATGTTCTGCCATGGTAAAAAAGTCACTTATTCATGATGCAATTATAACAATTCAACTAATTAATACATTCCCTCATAGGCTATTTTTATATCCAACCTCTTTTAATAAATCTACCGAAAAGGAGCATTTTCTAGAGAAAAGGAAAATTTTAGAATTGTGTAGTATTGAAACCATTGTGATAAATAGAGCATTTGCTCCTATGGAGCAAATGCTCTATTTATCACAATGGTTTCATAAAGTGACTTTTACAGAGGCGTAGAAAGGCGTATTTATGGAGGAAAGGGTTGATATTCAAACAGTCATGAATATTCATGGAGTAAATGGTTTAAATATAGATCTGTTCTCTTTTTGAGCATCATTTTTTTTTCCTGAAGTCTCAAGATAGATTTGAAGGTTTACTCATGATTATTAAATGCAAATTTTTTAAAAATTAAAGCAGTGAATTAAATGCAGATTGCAATGTCCGATTTGGAAATGTTTCTAAGATTTTAAAGGTCCATAAATATGCAAAATGAGCATGGCTCATGACAAGTCTATAGGAGTCAAAGCCAAGTGTATTGACAATAAACACCAGTCTTTTGACACCTTTGCAAACAGAGTACACCTAACTGAGATGGCTCCTGTAGGAACTGTCTGATCTGGGTCTGTCCTGTTTGCTTACAGAATATCTAAGATCTGATTCAATAATATTTGGCATAGCTATGGACAGTAAAACCTCTCTAAACTGGAATTCCATTACAGACCAATTAGATACTCTTAGGCAGGGGGCTACTTAATGCAGGGTGAAAGTCATGCAGAAAGCTCCTAGAGGAGCTTTCTGCATGACTTTCATCCTGCATTAAGCTGCCACCTGTCTCCAAGACCGATATTTATACTAACTTTAATGTGCAGTTTAGAGGATTTACTGTACATATATTCTTATATAACAATATAAAGTAAGTAGGTAATTAATTTCATAATGGATGGAATCTAATGCATATGCATGTGTAGAAAAACATACCGAGTTACATCCCCAACAAAAAGTACATTTATGTAATTATCTATTTGTGTCCAGACCAAAGAGTGACTATAAGAATACAGTGTTACCATTTGTTCATGCAGGTGGAATATACACATTAACACCACAACCTTAAATTCTAATTCCTAACTTTCTAAAGGCACGTGTCTATATACATCTATAACTCCATTATGTGATCTGTACTCCAAGCTGGAACTGCTCCCATTGTTACACACAATAGCAAAATACGGTACTACATTTTTAATTTAATTATTTCCTTTCTTTATGGTTTATTCATGAATTTGTTTAAAAAATTATATGCTTCGGGTTCACATCAAATCTGAATTAGGTCTGTGTAATTGAAATTCCTACTGAATATTTGCAGACAGACAATACTAAACAATAATATTTGAATTTATAAAAAGAAATTGTTAATAAAATCACAAGAAAAGAATAGCTTATGTTGTTAACCCTTTCCTCCATAAATACACCTTTCTACACCTCTGTAAAAGTCACTTTTTGAAACCATTGTGATAAATAGAGCATTTGCTCCTTAGGTGCAAATGCTCTATTCATCACAATGGTTTCATAACTACAAATTTCTAAAATTGTCCTTTTCTCTAATTAATGCTCCTTTTCGGCAGATTTATTAAAAGAGGTTGAATCTAAAAATAGCCTATGAGGTAATGCATGGGTTAATTGTAGACACGGGTGTTATCTCTCTGTTACCAAATGACTTTGTTTATAAAAATAGCAATAGTACTGCTTGCACTATAAAACCTACATATCAGTAACATCTTGGAATGTTGATTAATATGAAACAAGGCAAACAAACTGTCTTAGTGTTACACAAAGATAACTACATGTATAAACTATAACTATCGCTGAATGTGATTAACACCTAAATAAGTGATATTCAGAGTGTGCAATATTTTGAATAATCAAGGAGCCAAAACTCCATGAAAAACCATCTGACCGGAATGTTGTCGAAGTATGCAAATCTCTACCTGATAAAGAAGCTCCCCATTAAATTTCATTGATACCTTTAAGGTTATTGCTGAGAACTAGCTTGGTTGACAGATAGTGACATAGTGACCCCTATACACCCCTAAAACCTAATTTATGAGGTATAAATACCGTAAACCTCTCTATAGAGAACACTTAATAAATAAACATTGGGGTCTATGAAAACAAGTGGTTGATTAATGCAATATGAAAGAATTGATGGAAAGTCATAGAGCTTTCTGCATACACTTTTTTCTGCATTAACACTTCAGTGCGGAAAATAACTCACAAATGCCCTTGGCAAACAATGTAGACTAAGATAAGAGGGGCCCTCTCATCTTGGTCTGCACTGTTTGTCATAGTCCATTTGTAAAACAAATAGCATTGAAAGGGTTATGCTACCATCTGTCTGAACCCCCCCCCCCCCCGCGCCCCCGATTTAGACATGTTTTGTCATGTTGTATACAGAGAGGGTTTACTGTACAGATAATGCCTTTAACAACAAAATACATGTTCCTTAGCACCAACAAACAACACACACCTGTAAGTAAAGTCTTATTTTATATATACATCTGCTGATATTAATTATTAATATAAAACAAGTAGGAATGTTATTTAAACAAGAATTACAAAAACGTTTCTATTTTCACTGTCTAGATAAAAGAAATTCATCAATCACATTTCAAAAATTTATTATACTAAAAAACAAAAATAATAGATGCTTGTAAAACAGATGATAGCCGACCTATAATTTGAACCTTTGATCTGGAAGCGTTATATGACCTTGACATGGCACAATTCAAGTTTATGGCATGAGTAAGCATACCAGATATAAAGTCCAATACTTCAAAAATTATTGCCAAGGAAAAAGTTTGAGAAATACGACCTTCGACCATAAAATTTGACCTTGACATGGCTCCTCTCAAAAGCTGCAAATTCATCAGATGAATAAGCATACCAAGTATTATGTCCCTATCTCTGATAGAACATACATGTATATCATGGTCAAGGTTTAAATATTTTTTTGGAACGCCTTTATTTTGCCGGTCCCCAGAAAAGTATGGGAAAATATGGTATATTTACTGTGTAAGAGAGGTCGAGTGAGAGACCGATTAAGCCGTTTAACAAAGAGTTTTGACCCCAAAATCGAATTCTGCACACTTTTTTATGGTAAGATACATCATTTGGGGGCTGCTGCCCCCAAACCCCCGCTAACAACGAACAGACTTTCGATTGTTGCAAATCCAAGATGACATCATTTGTTTACTAGCGCAAACCAACCAAATGACATCACAACACTTACACAATAAAGTAACATCCAGGGACCGGCAAAGTAAAGGCAACCCATTTTTTTTTATCTTTGACCTTGAAACTTAGCATTGACCATGCCATGGCTCCTTCCAAATTTTGCAGCTGCATGAAATAAGTATGCATGTCAATTATGAAGCATATATCCCGAATACGAGAGACATTCATATAACTGTGTCACTGATGTGCCTCTGTGCCTCTCTACCATGAAGCTGTAAGAAGTATATGAATAATGGGGAGGGAAGTGATTATGAATAATGGCATGAAAATTTGTTCAAATCTGTTCAGGCTTTCAAATCATTATTGAAAGGAGGTGCTGTCATACATACTGACTATACTACTGTATGTAAAATGAAAAACGAGGCAAGTTTTGAACTAAGGGCCTGTATTTAAGGTTCAGTTAGTCTGAACATTTCAGTTTCAGACATGTAGTGAATTGTTTCAGATACATGAGAAATCTGCAGTGTCTAAAGGGTCAGTAAGATGGTATAACTGACATAAAAGATTATCCCACCCTGGTCAGACCAGACTGTTTATTGCCAAAACAATAAAAAGCACGGAAAAAGTGTTATATGCCATATTTTCCTTATTTTGATAGACATATTGCTCAAATTCCAGTATTAAATGGCTGAACAATTACAGGTAAGTAATAAGGACAGTGTGCTGTCAAAAGTGAAGAAATGTTATGAAAAACAGATCTGCAACTTGACTTAGAGGCTTGTGCCTTATTCATGACAATACACCTGCTCACAAGTCTGCGTTGGTTCAAGATTTCCAAAAATGAAAAGGTGGTTCAGTTCCCCACCACCTTATTCACCAGACCTTTAGTCCCTGTGAGACTTTTTCCTGATTTCTTTACAAAAGAAACCCTCTCTGGACGTCAATCTGACTCTTGAAGTATGCTGGGCAGTGCCATTTTCTAGTGTCTGCAGTGTGTGCCAAAAAGAGCCTTCTTTTCTGCCTTCACAGAGTGGATTTCAAGGCTAGAAAAATGTACCTCCACCAAAGTAGAATACTCCAAAGTGTTGAAGTGAATGAATTACAAGTGAGTCTGGCAATATGCATTGAAGAAGTCCAATGACACAGCTACATGAATGTCCCTCATATATCAATGTTATGGCCAAAGTTTTAGAAATTTGACTTTTAACTTTGATGTTTGTCCTTGACCATGAAAACAACACCTGACTAAAAAATCCAGCATGCACTAATGTCAATCAGAAAAGTCATACCAAAATGATTTAATATACACCATTTTAATTGCATTTTCGTTGAGTCAAATTGTATGTCAGTAACATAATTATTAACCTTTTACCTCATAGAGATGCCTTTTGATGCCATTTGCAAACAGAGTAGACCTAGATCAGACAGTTCATGTATGAGCTGTCTGATCAGGATCTGCTCTATTTGCTAATGAAATCTGATTCTACCTTTTTGGAAATGGCCAAACCATCCCTATATTCATATTCCATTACAATAATAAATCAAATCAATATTCATCATGTCGTTATTCCTTACATGAATATTTATCAGGTAAAGGGTCAAAAACTAACCATCTGCATTCTAAGCAAATTTTGGCACAATTTATTGTCGACATTTACAATGTACAGTCGAACTTTGATATCTCAAACTCGGATAACTCGGTCTTCGGGACAACTTGAGGTAAACGTTTGGACTTCCAAAATTTGCAATACAAAAGTGTTCTAAATTGTAGCACTAAGCATATCTAGAAACACACATGACAGCTTAATGCAGGTCAAAAGTAATGCTAAAAGCTCCTATAGGAGCTCTCAGCATTGCTTCACACCTGAATTAAGCTGTGAACTTAAGAAATTATTCAGATTAAAAACCAGATGACTCGACCTCTGTTATCTTGCAGTAATTTGTATGGTCCCTTGAAGTTCAACATACTGAAGTTCAACTGTTTATTAAAAAATGCAACCAGAATGTCAAACAGTCTGGATCCTGATGATATGTCAAGTTACTTGGCTTATCATCTGGATCCAAACTGTTTGCTATTGTAATGGTTAGTTTGACTATGTCATGCTAAAGCTTAAATATGTATATAAAATGACAAATAGACTAAGAAATAGTCCAATTATAAGAAAGCATTCTGCTTGTAGAAAACAATATAAATGGCAAGTGGAAATCTTTAAAATAAAAAACAGTAACAAGCGTGATCTTACTATGTACAAGGGTGTAACTGAGTAAATATAATCAGATCTTACTTTGTATGAAACTATGATATGTATTCCTTGGCAACAGCTTAACCCTTTACTCCAAATATAAACTTTTTAATATCTTTGCAAACAGAGTAGACCAAGTTTAGATGACACCTACTTGGTCTGCTCTGTTAGCTGTTGCAATATAATATAGACAAAATTCTACAGTTTCTGTCATAGCCAAAATAGACCCGTTTTCATATGCCATTAAAACAATACAACTAATACATATTCATGATGTCATTATTTCTTTCATGAATATTAATGGAGTAAAGGGTTTAGAATGACAATGTTTTTGCTTTACAAACTAAGGTCTCATCGAGTACAAGGTTAATGCAGAGCAAAGGTAAGGCAAAAAGTTTCTTACCAAGCTTCCTGCATCATTTTTGTCATGCATTAAGCTATCATCTGTCTAACTGACTGACTACCAAAGTTCATCTGAATGGCTACTGCAAACAGGTTTTAACAACAAACTGTCCACAGTATACATTACTATGAGCACTAATTCTATCCATATTACATGTATTTCTAATAAATGCTCCAAGGAGTGTTCCATTCTTTTAAAAAGAGCTTCTTGCATTTTGTACACTGGTGGTTGCTTAATGCAAAATGAAAGTCTTTCTTTATTTAATGGTTATTATATAGGGTCTTAATCATAAGTTCACCCCCATCCCCTACCCCCAAGAAGTAAAGGGGTGATTTGTTAGGGTCAGGACATTCATTACAGAGAATACAGTATATCAAACACAAATGTCAAATATTGAGTCACACATTAACAAAAACGTACAGAAGAATATTTTATTCAATTCAAAACCATGTTGAAAACAATAAATGTTGGTCAAATACAGTTTAAGTTCACATCCAAGGTAAGTTTTTCAAGACAACTTTATGATTTATATGTTAAGATATATCAAAAGGAAAAATGCTCCATTCTTAAAAAGGCTGCAATCAATTAATTTCTTCAATAAATTAAATTTCATTACATCCAATCATCAAAGTAAAAATCTATCAAATTTCTGGATAAAAGAAATAATTTCAAAATTGTTTTATGTAACAAATTCTTCACAACAACATGTCATGACAACTTCAATTTCTTAACTCTATCTAAAAACCAAACAATTAACCTATCTAAAAACACACCTCTACATCTCTTCTGAAAGGCACATCATTGTCTACAATATAACCCTTTACTCCATACAGACACCTTTTAATGCCTTTGCAAACAGTAAAGCCAGATCAAATGGCTCCCGTATGAGCTGTCTGATCAGGGTCTGCTCTGTTTGCTCATGAAATTGTATTAGATCTGATTCCAAAGTTTCTGTCATGAAAGCACATTCCCTTGCCACTTACAGTAAAACCTCTCTATTACAGCCACTAAATTTCATCAAGTATTTTGTGTTAAAGGCAGGTGGCTTTTTAAAGCATGATGAAAGTAAAACAGAATACTCCTATAGGAGCGTTCTGTTTTACTTTCACCCTGCTTTAAGCAACCACCTGCCCTAAATACCAACTAATTAACACAATTTAGTGGCCGTTATAGAAAGGTTTTACTGTATAGGAATTTATCTAATTAACATCCATGATGTCATTACTTCTTCCATGAATATTCATGAAGTAAAGGGTTAATCTAATAATGTGATGATCTTAAGAAGTCAACCCTGTTAAATAAAAATTATCATAGTCTATGTTATCAACTGAAATAAATAAAAAAAATATATTTCAAAAACAAATAATCTTTAAAGCATAATAGTAACTCTAGATACACCAGAGAAGCTGGAATGTAAATAAAATGTCCGCACAAAATAATTACATTTTACCCTCTACTCCATGTACTTTAATATAAGAACTAATGACATCATGATTATCAGTAAGATTAAGTTTAAACAGGAATTTTTAGATGTGGCATAAACTTTAGACTCAGACCTACAGTAAACCCCGCTAACGTGACCACCTAAACGAGGTATAATTCTGGATGCTAGATGCAGGTGATAGCTTAATGCAGGACAGAAGTAATGCAGAAAGCTCCTAGAGGAGCTTTCTGCATTACTTTTGTCCTGCATTAAGCAACCACCTGCTTATAACGACACCCATATGTATTCATTAAGTGGTCGCATTAGAGGGGTTCTATTGTATATGATTACATAATCAAACAGAGCAGGCCCTGATAAGACAGCTTCTACAGGAACTGTTGGATATCAGTCTGCTCTGTTTGTAATGGTGTAAACAGGTGTATCGATGGAGTAAAGGGTTAAGAGTTTAAATCACAATATTTTACTAATTACTGATAGAGCCAAGCAGGATGTAATATGGGATATGACCCTTTACTCCATAAATACGCCTTTATACACCTTTGCAAACAGAATAGACCCAGATCAGAAGGCTCCCGTAGGAGCCATCTGATCTGGGTCTGCTCTGTTTGCTAATGATATAATATAGATATGATTCTACAGTTTCAGCCATGGTAAAAATTCATGTGTGTCCATGTGCTGTTGTAACAAATAATCTGCTTTATATTCATGATGTCATTATTTCTTACATGAATATTCATGGAGGATAGGTTTAACCCCTTTGAATGCTACATATTCAATATGGAATGACCCATTAGAACCATATCGGACTGCTCCTGTAGAGCTTGCACTGTTTGCTTATGATATTATATAAAACTGATTCTAATTTCTGCCATGGACAAACAAATATTGTATTCATATACCATTATACATTAAAATCAAGCTAATACATTCTCATGATGTCATATTCATGAATATACATTAGGTAAAGGGTCAACATATCTTTGTCCTGCATATTTTGTTCAAGCATGCGCACACTGTTTTTCTTGCTTGTAGGACTTGCATACATCATAAAGATATTACTTATAACTGACTGTGTTAAACCTTTCCCTATTGAATGCCCGTGTCATAAATAATGACATCATGAATACTTATTAGCTGAATTTATATAATAGTATATGTACACCTGATGTTTGAGTATTGACAGAAACTATATAAATCATATCTATTATAATTCCTAAGAAAACAGAGCAGACCCTGATCAAATGGCTCCTACAGCTGCCATCTGACTTATTTGCAAAAGCATTGAAGAGTTCATATGAATAAAAGGGTTAAATATTTTTTACATACACCTATAAGTGTAATTTAACATCATGGTCTTAGCAATATGGTTTGATATGCCCCTGTATAATATAGTGAGTATTAGAAAAGTAAGAAAAAATAAATATTATATAACAAAACCTTGCTAATCCGAACTACTGGTATGGAAGAATTAAGAACTTTTCGGGCAAGTGACTGCGTAATGCAGAGTGATAGTCATGCAGTAGGGTCCCAAAGGAGCTTTCTGCAAGACTATCACCCTGCATTAAGCTACCACCTGTCTTACAGACCAATAATTACATTTATTTCAGTGTTTGGATTAGTAAGGTTTTATTGTAATATAAAAAGTCACAATGATCAAACACTCATCACAGTATCAAGTCATATACATTGAAAGAATCTCTATATTGATATACATTAACACACTCCCTCAAATCAAACTGACGCATTTTGGCGCCTCTATAAAAGTCACATTTTGAAACTATTGTGATAAATAGAGCATTTGCTCCTATGGAGCAAATGCTCTATTTATCACAATGGTTTCAAAACTACACAATTCTAACAATTTCCTTTTCTCAAGTAAATGCTTCTTTTTGGTAGAGGTTGGGACTAAAAATACAATGTGGTCTAGGAGGGAATTAGTTAACGATTATAACAATGTACAATGTATCTAGAACATAACAACATTAAGCCTGTTACAGGTTAATCTGTGGCTATTTTTACAATTGGTATGGATCCAGATGAGATGCTGAGTTACTTAGCCTCCAATCAGGATCCAAACTGTTTGACACTGATTACACATTTGAAAAGAAACAGACAGAAGTGAGCTTTGAAACTGACCTGTAGGGCAGCTTCTAAAGATGAAAAAAGACTGCACTTAAAAGGGTAACCCTTTACTTAATGAATATTCATTTAAGGAATAATGACTGTATGATTATTAATAAGCTAGATTTTGACAATGTATATATAAGTAAGGAAATGGTTGGCCACAGCATAAAACTGCAGAATTATATCTATATTATTCCATAAGCAAACAGAGTATACCCTGATCAGATGGTTCCTACAGGAGCAATCTAATTTGGGTCTACTCTGTTTGCAAGGGTGATAAAAGGCACCTCTATCAGATAAAGGGTTAAACAGTATTTAATTTGATTTGTCTCAAGAGGAAATTGCATTTACATGATTAAAAGATTTAAATACAAATTATATTAACAACTATTCAAAAAGTTTGAATAAGAGGTGACATGCCTATAGTAAAATCTCCCCAACGTAACCATCAAAAACTGTTTATATCTGAGTAAAAATGGCAGATGGTAGCTAAATGCAGGGCAACTGTTCTGCGGAACACTCTTTCAGGAGCTGTCAATGCATTAAAAACAGTCACCTGCTTTTAAGAAACCAATATTTATTAAGTGGTCACTTTAGAAAGGTTCTAGTGTGCTACGTCATCTCACCACTGTCACCAGTCACCAATGGGTTGAACAATCTGGCTAGATTTTACATTACATGTATATACTTTGAGTTTAACCCATTCCCTCCTAGATTATTTTCAGACCCAACATCTACCAAAAAGGAGCATTTACAAGAGAAATTTTGTTTTTAGAATTGTGTAATTTTGAAACCATTGTGATAAATAGAGTATTTGCTCCTATGGAGAAAATACTGTTTATCACAATGGTTACAAAAAATTACTTTCACAGAGACATGAAGAGGGGTCAGTAGGAGGGAATGTGTTAATGGTTTTGGAGCAGGAGCAGAAATAAATAAGAGTTATTGTCAGAATACTAGTCGACAATAAACCTTTAAATCATATATTGTATGAACATTACATTACATTAGTTAATGCTGATAAAAAGTTTTTTAAACCTTAAATACTGATTTTACAATGTGGACTGTTCCATCATTTTTATCAGTAAAGTCCATTCAAGGTGAAAGGGTTAAAAAATTCAGGAATATGAACAATAGACAGAGCATACCCTGATCAAGGGGCTCCTCAAACATCCTTATGGTCTACTTCTACACTGGTTGCATATTTTAACTTTTTCCCCATGCCCTTTCAAAGGGTTTAAGAGTTATAATAACAGTAGTCTCCCTTGAATGAGTATTAAATGCATCTTGACAGCATGGTTTCACTAAGGTTTGATTTCTTTTATATGAAATATGGCACATTGCAATTTTGGTGTGAAGACCGGGCAATAATATCAAAATAAGTTCCCTTAATGCTCATAAATAGTCATGTTACAGTACTTGTTAGTAACAGTAATACTAAAGCCACATGCCATCAGCATGAGATGGTAAACGTTTCCTTGATGAATATTCATGTCAGAAATAATGACATCATGAATATTTATTAGTTGAATTAGTACACAGGACTTTTTGTTTTGGTATTGGTAGAAACGGTAGATTCTGATATATTACAATTTCATATGCAGACAGAGTGGACTCTGATCAGACAGCTCAAACAGGAATCACCTGATCTTGGTCTACCCTGTTTGCAATGGCATGAAAAAGTGTTTATATGAGGGAAAAGGTTAAACAATGACAATTCTCTATGAACACAGATCTTCACCAGCTCAATGGTTTTATCGCATTACATTTTAGCAGTAAATTTGTGAAAATCTCTGTGACCAATTAGGATTCAGATCAGATATCAAATTTTTAATCTTCTCAGGGCCAGGAACGGTTGATAAACCTACTCATTTTGAGTTTTAAATCACATGACCATTTTTTTCCAAGAATAATTACAGTAAAACCCCACTAATGTGACCACCTAAAAGAGGTATAATCCTGGGTGCTAGATGCAGGTGGTAGCTTAAAGCAGGACAAAAGTAATGCAGAAAGCTCCTATAGGAGCTTTCTGCATTACTTTTGTCCTGCATTAAGCAACCACCTGCTTACAAAGACACCCATGTTTATCCACTCAGTGGTCGCATTAGAGGGATTCTACTGTACTTAGCAAGTTGAGATTTAAATGTGAAGTTATAACTTATAACCTTGTTGTATGTTGAGTCATGTTTCTTTAAAATGTTGACTGAACCCTTTACTCCATGAATATTCATGTAAGAAATATTGAAATCATGAATATTAATTACATAAATATTTACAATGGCATATGAACACAGAATGTTTGGTCATGGCAGAAACTGTACAATAAGATCTATATTATTCCATAAGAAAACAGAGTAGACCCTGGTACTACAGGAGCTATCTGATCTGGGTCTACTCTGTTTGCAAAGGCATTAAAAGGTGTATTTATGGAGTAAAGGGTTAATTTACAAAAAGAACACAATTAA
This sequence comes from Azorinus chamasolen, assembly GCA_963576725.1. Lineage (NCBI taxonomy): Eukaryota > Metazoa > Mollusca > Bivalvia > Cardiida > Solecurtidae > Azorinus > Azorinus chamasolen. Next base: position 70,732,422 of record OY755235.1, read on the forward strand.
AATGACAGCTATGTACACACTTCAACTTGAACATCAGTAACAAATTATCACTAGTATTCACTTGGCATATAAAAATAGACAGATCTGACAGTTCAAACCATAACAATCATGAACAGCATGAATTAGCTTCCTGCATAGGTTTCGTCTCTGGTTCAAGCTTCTGACCCTTTTCTGGTGATGGTGGACTCTCTGCCTGACGCTTGAAAATATCTGAAAATAGGAATTTACAAGTGAGATACATTTGTATTAAGAAAAATCCCTCTAAAGTTGACTTATAGTAAAGAGTAAAGAAAAAATTAGATATCTTTTTCTAGCAGCTCCTTTGGGAGCTTTCTGCATTTATGCATTTATCCACCAGCTTTCTTAATCCTTTACTCCATAAATACGCTTTCCGACATCTTTGCAAATAGAGTAGACCCAGATCAGATAGCTCCTATAGGAGCCATCTGATCTGGGTCTACTCTGTTTGCTTATGACATAATACAGATATGATTCTAGAGTTTCTGCCATGGCCAAAAATTCCTGTATTCACGTGTCATTACAAATAATAATCTAATTACTAGTACCAATAACAATGCCATTAATACTTATATAAATATTCTTGAAGTAAAGGGTTCAAGACAGGCATTAACCCTTCGCTTGTTATTCACGTCAATATACCTACCTGTAAATAGTGAAGACCCAGATGAGACAGCTCCTGCAGGAGCTGTCTCATCAGGGTCTGCACTATTTACAAGTTGATTGTGCAACCAGTGCTCTCCACAGCAGTGATTGCACAGAGAAATACTTGTACGGAGTGAAGATATATGTAATTATACAACAGGGCATGGGTAAAGAAGGAGAAATGTATTTTAAAATTCAGCAAGAGAAGGGCTAATACTTATATGAATGTTGGATTTAGAGGAAACAACTGTATAATGATATAGCTATTCCCATTTAGAATGTTCTATAAATTTTCATTTGATCAAAGCCTGGCATGCTTTGTATTTAAGAAGATCAGGGATATTGTTATTTTCCATTTGATAAGACTTTACTCCACAGAAACGTATTTTGACACTTTGATAACAGAGTAGGAGGCGTCGGACCAGGGTCTGCTCTGTTTGCTCATAGCATTACATAGATCTGTTTCTACAATTTTTGCCACTGATGTCTCATCAGGATCTACAGTTTGACACTGTTTTTTTTTAACCCTTTCCTTCATATAAACACTTTTTCAAGTGTTTGCAAACTGAGTAGACCCAGATCAGAAGGCTCCTATAGGAGATGTCTGATCAGGGTCTTCTTTTTTGCTAATGGAATTTGATAGAGCTGTTTACTAAAATGGCTAAAACGCCTTCCATATTTCATAATAACTATTTTGCCCATGAATATTCAGTAGGTATTAGAATATGGAATAAATTATGAACAGGGAAAGGGTTAAAAGGAATTTCAGAAAAATGAGGCAGACAACAAGAAAACCTTTTTGCAGATGAAAAGATTTTGAAAGGGTTAAAAATATATCAAATATGTTAGGGTTTAAATTCATCAAAACAGTCTTAGGAATATTCTGAATCTGTCATGATAGTTCCAGGCTTCTAACTGAGTTGTAACAGACTGGTACCAAACAAACATGTTTGACAACATAATGAGAATGTTTCAGTGAATCCATGTCTTATAGAGTCATCAAATGAGCCCATCATTTGAAAACTAATGTTTAATCTACGCAAAAATTCATCATTTCTCCACAGAACCCACTGTCATGACCACTCTTTAGAATTGTCCTTATCGTCTTTAATGGATTTTATTGGGTTTTACATAGTTTTAACAGTATTTCAGTCATATCACGATGTCCAGCTAATTACAGTTGGAGGAAGACCCCAGAGGTTCTATGATTTGGTGGAGAAATAAAGGATTATTTTTGAAAATGTTTTAAATTTACACATTTTATATGGGGTCTCTGTCTATAAAAAAGCAATTGTTACAGTTATTTACACATCTTATATGGGGTCTCTATAAAATAAAGCAATTGTTTTTATTATTTACACATTTACATCTTATACGGGTCTCTGTCTATAAAATAAAGCAACTGTTACTGCAATTTACGCATCTTATCTGGGGTTTCTGTCTATAAAATAAAGCAATTGTTACTGTTATTTACACATCTTATCTGGGGTCCATGTATATAAAATAAAGCAATTGTAACTGCAATTTACACATCTTATCTGGGGTGTCTGTCTATAAATTATAGCAATTGTTACTGAAAGATTTGCTACTTACCAACTAACAAATTGTTGAAAGCCTCCCCAACATTTGTATTATCCAATGCTGACGTTTCTATGAATGAGTAGTTGTGTTTTTCTGAAACAGAAAATTACTTCTAAACTTCTACGTTCACAAATAAATGAGCTATATTTAATTAACCGTTTACGTCATGATTATTCATGTTAGACGTCTGTACATTTTGAATATAAACTACATGTAATTTAATTTGTGAATTAAAGACATAAGGAAATTTAGAAACCATGGTAAAACAGAATGAGATCTTTATAACATTTAAGCAAACAGCAGACCCTGATCAGACAGTTCCTACTGGAAGTCTGATCTAGGTCTATACTGTTTGCTAAGGCATAAAAAGGCAAAAATATGGAGTGCATGGTTAAAGATATCTTTTGAAGGGTAACAATGAATGTATACTCAGACTAGACTGTGATGTTGTGTTTAACCCTTTATGCAATGAATATTCATTTAAAAAATGATGACATCGTGAATATTAATTAGAACAAGTAATGGGAACATTGAAAGCAATGCCATAGTCCCCTACCAGCTGAATTTCAAGTCCAACTGCTGTAATTACATGACAAATCAATGTAGCAAAACAAAATTCAAACTTGATCTGCAAGTCATTATAATAAAGCTACATACTTAATATCGTTTCAATATCTACTTGGGTTTAGAAAAAAAGGCTGGAAAACCTAAACTTTCCTGAAAATGTCTACGTCCAACTGCTGTAATTTTGTGCGAAATCAACATAGCGTAACAAAATTCAAACTTCATGAGTAGCTTATTATAATAAAGCTACACACCAAATATGATTTCAATATCTTTTAGCATTTAGAAAAAAAATCCAACTGCTGTAATTTTTTTGTGGACTTTTTTGACTATGACAGAAATTTTAAAATCTGTTATATAAAATATTATAGCGTAATAAGCAAACTGGACAGATCCTGATCAGACATGTGTTCTGTTTTCGAAGGCATGAAAAGGTGTCTTTATCAAGTAAAAGGGTTAACAAACATATACAAAATGTAAATTAAACCCAACAGAACTTCAGTCCTGTTTGTATACCCCTGTTAATCAAGATGAAGAAGGATCTGTACAATATGAAAATAATTGGTTCAGTGAAGCTGCAACAGCAGGAAAGGTAACTCTATCTTTCCCAAACTAAATATATAAACAGACCACACAAAATCGTTCACCTATTACTCCACAGAGATTACTTTAAACACCTATGCAAACAAAGTAGACCCAGATCAGATGGTTCCTGTTGGAGCTGTCTGGTCAGGGTCTTTTGAGAATATTTAGATTCATGTATGACTACAGTTTCTACCATGGCCAAAATTTGCTTTATCCATAATTATGCTATTAGAATAATGAATCTAATCAATATTCATGATGTCATTATTTCTTACATTGATATTAATGGAGTAAAGGGTTAACCCATTCCCTCATACTGACAACTTTTTATGACTCTGTAAAAGCAACTTTGTGAAACCATTGTGATAAATAGAGCATTTGCTCCTATAGGAGCAAATGCTCTATTTATCACAATGGTTTCAAACTACAAAATTTAAAATTTTTCCTTTACTCTAGTAAATGCTCCTTTTAGGTAGATTTATTCAAAGAGGTTGTATCTAAAAATAGCCTGTGAGGTAATGGGTTAAAGCAGCGGTTTGTTTCATTTCGTTCTGTTGCTCGGCTTCTCATCAAGGTTCACTATGTTTGTAATTGCATAACTGTAGAGAGCAATATTTAAATCTTTAACCATTTATTGTTCAATATTCATGTAAGAAATTATGAAATCATGAATATTTATTAGCTGAAGTTTTATAATAAAAACTTTTCAAAAAGAAATTTCGATTTGACAAAAACTGTAAAACCGGATCTACATCATGTCAAAAACAAACAGAGCAGACCTTAATCAAATGGCTCCTATAGGAGCGATCTGGGTCTACTCTGTTTGCAAATGTATTTATATGAAGGAAAGTGTTAGTTATTTACCTGATGAATATAAATATAACTAATTAACTGATTTTTTATAATTGTTTAAAAGTAAAGGCATCTCTATCAGGTAAATGTTTACTACATACAGCATTGCTGACCTGGATCTATTCTAATTGTAAATGTCTGTAGATACTTTCTAGTTGCAGCATAGCTCATATTTAAGTGTGATAACAAAAAACTGTTACTACCTTAATTATAAGAAAGAAATAACACACATGCTCCCTGTTATTTCAGGATATCCAACAAGAAAACCTTCACCCTTGAGAAGTATTCCAACCTTATATACAAAATATTTACTTTTGCATTTATATCCCTGCATTTCCCACATACCATATTACCTATAATAAACATCCCTGGGGGCGTTACATTTTGTAAAAGCAGCTTTTTGCATTTTGTACACAGGCGGTTGCTTAATGCAGAAGGAAAGAAATGCTGAAAGCTCCTAGGAAAGCTTTCTAAATTGCTTTCAATCTGTTTGCTTTTAGTCGTTTTTTTCATCACTAGCCTCCCCCTCCCACCATCAATTGAAGTAAGGGGCATTCATTAGAGTGGGGGCAGTTTATTAAAGAGAATACGGTAATATAAAATGCAAGGGAAACATTGTGAGTAAGCAACAGGTTTTGGTAGTCGACTTCTTTAACCCTTTAAATGCTGAATATTTCAAAGTGAGAATGGCCCATCAGTGTTTTACTGAAGAGACCATGCAGTATGAAAGGGAATAACTTGTGACCAGATGTTGAATGAGAAGCAGTGCAAACCCTAATCTGAAGGCTCGTCCAGGAGCTCTAGATCTTGGTCTACATTGTTCACAAATGCTGGTACAACAATTTCTCGCATTAAAAGGGTTAAATCCCTATATGCCTGTTCAAATATAACCCACATTGGACAGGAATGAATGAAATGTCGAAACTTACTTGTACTAAGAGACCCAGTATCTAAACAACATGATAATTAACAAACAGTAGAAAATGATAGGTAATACACAGAAATAAAAACTGAAAGCAAGATTGAAAGAAACAGGATAAATATATAGTAGATATGTCTTATAGTAGAATCTGTCCTAAGCGACCATTCATTGAGTCTTAAAAAGCAGGTAGTTGCTTCACACAGGAAAAAAAGTAATACAGGAGCTTTCTGCATTACTTCTCACACACATTAAGCTACCACCTGCCTTACAGACCCACAATTAAACCTCATAGGCTATTTTTAGATCCAGCCTCTTTGAATAAATCTACCGAAAAGGAGTATTATCTAGAGAAAATGAAACTTTTAGAATTGTGTAGTTTGAAACTATTGTGATAAATAGAGCATTTGCTCCTATAGGAGCAAATGCTCCATATATCACAATGGTTTCAGCAGGTGACTTTTGCAGAGGTGTCAAAAGGTGTCAAAATGAGGGAATGGGTTAAGACAGGTTTTACATCTTTTCAAATTTCTATCTTATCATATGTCAGTAATTCTAGAAAGAAGTTAACTCTTTACCCAATTGACGCCTTTTCAAGCAGACTAGACCCAGATCAGATGTCTCCTGTAGGAGTCTTCTCATCAGGGTCTGCTCTGTTTGCTAATGGAACTATATAGATATAATTCTACAGTTTCTACCATGGCCAAACCTTTCTGTGTTCATAAGCCATTATAAAAATGCATGTAATAAATTAATATTCATGACATCATTATTTCTTACATGAATATTCATGGAGTGAAGGGTTTAACAGATGCCAAACAGACACAATGGTGTATTATTCAGGTACTGTTTTTATTCTGTTCCATAATCTTTACATAATTTCTGCAGCTTAAACTAAGACTAAATGAAAAAGAAATCCTATGCTAAATTTCTTTCACAATTCTAAATTGCAAAATCCATTCCATCTAGCTTACACTTAACGGTTTGAATGTATGAAATGAGTTAAATGTCATTTGCAAACAGTGCAGACTCAAATCAAAGGGTTCCGCCAAAACACCTCCAATCCATATATACAATGTTCATCATTCCCAATCCTGTAGCAATTTAATCCTTTCTTACTGAATGGACTCTAGTTAACACATTCTTCCATAGGCTATTTTTAGACCCAATCTCTTTGAATGAATCAACCCAAAAGGAGCATTTACTAGAGAAAAGTAAAATTTTAGAATTCTGTAGTTTGAAACCATTCTGATAAATAGAGCATTTGCTCCTATAGGAACAAATCGATGGCTTGGTGGAAAACTTTTCTAACTCCTTCACTTTAGTGAAGGAGTTAGAATAGTTTTGCACCAAGCCCTCGAAATGCTCTATTTATCACAATGGTTTCAAGAAGTGTTTTTTACAACTGCGTAGAAAGGCGTATTTATGGAGGAAGGGGTTAAATTAGATGCCTGGGGCCATAGCACAGATAAAATCAATACAGAAACAAAAACAAAAACAGGGAAATAACTAAACAAGAGGGCCATGAGGCCCTAAAGCGCTCACCAGATATAACCCCAGGGGCGGGGCCATTTTTGACCACAAGAAATCATGTGTACACCCTTGGTAGAGAACCACAAGGCAAAGCAATATGCCATTAATTAAAGGTCTAAGCCTTATGGTTTCAGAGAAAAATAATATTTATATTTTTCCCATGAAAAACTGATAAGCCCTGAGGCAGGGCCAAGTTTTGCCCAGTGGTCAGGGTCGTAAGTTAAACATTCTTGGCAGAGGACCACAAGCCACAGCTACATATTTGTAGAGGACCATTAGATCATGTTACATACCAAATATCAAAGGTCTAGGCCTTACAGTTTCAGTAGATTTTTAAAGATTTTCCAAAGAAAAACTGATAAGCCTTTGGGCGGGGCCATTTTTGGCCCAGTTTTCATAATTTGAACATTATTTGTAGAGGACCATAAGATCATGCTACATACTAAATATCAAAGGTCTAGGCCTTACAGTTTCAGAGAAGAAGATTTTTAAAGATTTTCCAATGAAAAACTGATAAGCCCTTGGGCGGGGCCATTTTTGGCCCGGGGGTCATAATTTGAACAATCTTTGTAGAGGACCATAATATCATGCTACATACCAAATATCAAAGGTCTAGGCCTTACAGTTTCAGAAGAAGATTTTTAAAGATTTTCCAATGAAAAACTGATAAGCCCTTAGGCGGGACCATTTTTGGCCCTGGGGTCATAATTTGAACAACTTTAGTAGAGGACCATAAGATCATGCTACATACCAAACATCAAAGGTCTATGCCTTACAGTTTCAGAGAAGAAGATTTTTAAAGATTTTCCTATGAAAAACTGATAAGCCCTTGGGCGGTGCCATTTTTTGCCCTGGGGTCATAATTTGAACAATCTTTGTAGAGGACCATAAGATCATGCTACATACCAAATATCAAAGGTCTAGGCCTTACAGTTTCAGAGAAGAAGATTTTTAAAGATTTTCCTATGAAAAACTGATAAGCCCTTGGGCGGGGCCATTTTTGGCCCGGGGGTCATAATTTGAACAATCTTTGTAGAGGACCATAAGATCATGCTACATATCAAATATCAAAGGTCTAGGCCTTACAGTTTCAGAGAAGAAGATTTTTAAAGATTTTCCTATGAAAAACTGATAAGCCCTTGGGCGGGACCATTTTTGGCCCGGGGGTCATAATTTGAACAATCTTTGTAGAGGACCATAAGATCATGCCACATACCAAATATCAATGGTCTAGGACATATGGTTTCAGAGAAGAAGATTTTTAAAGATTTTCATATATTACCATATATGGAAAAAATGTTAATGACCACGCCCTCTGGCGGCCATGTTTTTTGCCGGATCAAAATTCTTTTAACAACTTTTAAAGTCTATCAACTGAGAAACATTTTGGTGAAAACTATATTCAAATCGGACAAGTCATTCTGGAGAAGAAGATTTTTCTAGATATTGCGTACAGTTGCCATGGCAACAAGACCGATGGCCCCGCCCACTATCTTTTAACAACTTTTGAAGCACACACCCACAGTATGTATCTGACCAAGTTTGGTTACAATTGGGCAGTCGGTTTCAGAGAAGAAGTCGTTTGAAATTGTTGACGGACAGACAGACGGACGCCGGACGCCGGACACAGGGGTATCACAAAAGCTCACCTTGAGCACTTTGTGCTCTGGTGAGCTAAAAACGGATAATGACTAAGACATAAAAAAAGAAACGGGTATTGCTGGAGTTATTGTTTAATACACAACACACTGTCTACCCATGTCAGACTAAAACATGTGTCAAATTCTGTTTATTTCTGTTCATGCAAAGTAAAGTTATGGCTCGAACAGTTGTAAATGGACAGAAGCACACACATACGCTTAACCCACTCCCTCATACTGATGCCTTTTGACACCTCTGTAAAAGTTACTTTATGTATGAAACCATTGTGATATATTGTGCATTTGTTCCATAGGAGCAAATGTTCTATTTATCACAATGGTTTCAAAACTACAGAAATCTAAAAAAATTCTTTTCTCAAATAAATGTTCCTTTTCGGTATATTTATTCAAAAAGATTGGGTCTAAAAATAGCCTATGAGGGAATGGGTTAACCATGGCCAAGTTCAACAAAACTGATGAAGCAATCCACTTTGAAAAATTCAGCATCAAAGGGTTTTCTATTACCACAATCATAAGTTTGCTTCAATTCCGTAACCCTTTACTCAATATAAACACTTTTTCACGCATTTGCAATTAGAGTAGACCCAGCTCAGACACCTCCTATAGGAGCTATCTGATCAGGGTCTGCTCTGTTTGCTAAAGGAATTTGATAGTTCCGTTTCTTTACTTTTTAAAATGGCAACAATGTTCCATCTTCCATACTTTATTATAACTGTGTGAATATTCAGTAGGTATTGAAATATGGAATAAACATAGAACAAGCAAGGAATGTGTTAAAGAACTTACTCTTAATCTGTTACTGAAACAAACAGCTTGGATCATGATGAAATGCCAAATAATTAGGATCCAAACTGTTTGCATCAGTAATCATGATTGTGCCAATGAAGTAGGTGTATGTATCAGACTGCCAACTCACCTGCTAGTGATCGACCCTCCTCTGTTGTGATTGCCCTGAGATGCTTCAGGTCTGTCTTATTGCCAACTATCATAATACAGCAGTTTGGGTCTGCATGCTCATTCAGCTCTCCCAGCCACTTGTCAAGGTTCTCGAAGGAGCTGGATTTACTGATGTCAAACACAACCAAAGCACCGACTGCACCTCGGTAATACCTGTCGGTGGTGTATGTATGGTTAGTAAATCCTTTCGAAAGCAATCACATAAAAGAAAACTCAATATTTGTCTTCAAGGTAGGTGATAACATAATGCAGGATCGAAGTAATGCAGAGAGCTCTACAAAGCCAAATTCTGTGTGATTAACCCATTCCTTCATAGGCAATTTTTAGACACAATCACTTTGAATAAATCTACCGAAAAGGAGCATTTACTGTGTAGTATTGAAACCATAGGAGCAAATGCTCTATTTATCACAATGGTTTCAAGAAGTGACTATTACAGAGGCTTAGAAAGGCGTGTTTATGGAGGAAAGGGTTAACCCGTTACCTACTTTTAAACTTTTTATATATACTTTTTATACCTTTGCAAACATAGCAAAGCCTGACAAGCCAACTTAGACCCAGCCTCATTGAATAGAACTACCGAAAAGGAGCATTTACTAGAGAAAAGGAAAATATAGAATTGTATAGTTTTGAAACCATTGTGATAAATAGAGCAAATGCTCTATTATCACAATGGTTTCAAAAATGGATTTTTACAGAGGCGTCAAAAAGGCATCAATATGAGGGAATGGGTTAAAATCTTTAAGGATCATCTACTCATCATGACCAAACTCCCCATGAAATATGAGGACTCTAGGTCAAAAGCTTTATGAGTTATTGATCGGAAACTATTTGGTCTAGTTGGACCTTTGACCTTAGAATTTCACCATGACATTTCACCTACTTAATCAAAATCATTTATCTATTTATTATGACCACCCTCCCTACAAACCATGAGGACTCTAGATTAAAAGGTCAATGAGTTACCGGTACTGATCCAAAACCATTTGATCTACATAAAAACCAATGGTATGTTAGAAAGCGCTAAAATAAGTCCAGACAGACAGCTAAAAGGTTGATCTTGTTCTTTTACTCACACACTAGTTATAGCTCTGTATCTCTCCTGACCAGCAGTGTCCCAGATCTGGGCCCTCACAGTCTTTCCCCGTATCTGAACATTTCTGGATAGTACAAAACATATAAAATATTCACTATACATGTACATATATTTGTATTACAATGGATCATTTTGTTATAAAATTGATTTAATAATGATTTAAAAATTGTCAATTCTAAACAAAATCATTCAAATGCAAACTTAATTATTTTCATATTTATATGTGTGTTATAATTTGCGTTTCATTATAATACAAAACAAACATGTTTGAAGGTACATCCGGACATGTGTGTCATCTACCGTCAGAAGTATGGCCAAAAAAGTGTGACAGACAACAAGGAAGTGATCTCTCAGTGTCATTCTGCAAAAGCAGGTGATTAAAAAGTGCTTAACCCTTTCCCTGTTCTATGTTTGTTACAAATTTCAATACCTACTGAATATTCATGGGCAAAATAGTTATAATGGAATATGGAAGGTGAAATATTGTAGCCATTTTAGAAAATAAATAAACATATCTATCAAATTCCATTAGCAAACAGAGCAGACCCTGATCAGACGGCTCCTCTAGGAGCCGTCTGATCTGGGTCTACTCTGTTTGCAGATGCGTGAAAACACGTTTGTATGAGGGAAAGGGTTAAAATATCTGCTTCATGCACCTATCAAAGAAATTTCACACAACATATGTGAAATGTTGACAGGAACATGTATTCCAGGCCTTATATAAAATGCAAATAAAAGGGAAATAAATATTGACATTTTCTACCTGGTGGCAAACTCCACTCCTATAGTACTCTTGCTCTCCATGTTGAACTCATTTCTGGTAAACCTAGACAACAGGTTGGTCTTGCCCACCCCTGAATCCCCTACTAGCACCACTGAAATCAACACAAACAATGGTACAGACACAGGAATGCAACAAAGGAATTTGTTTAACCCTTTCCCTGTTCTATATTTACATGTACGTGAATTTCAAATTTCAATACCTACAATAGTTATAATGAAATGTGGAAAGTGGAACATTGTAGCCATTTTATAAAGAAAAGAAACTGATCTATCAAGTTCCATTAGCAAACAGAGCAGACCCTGATCAGATGACACCCCTATAGGTGTGCAAATGCTTGAAAAAGATTTATATAAAGGAAAGGGTTACACTAAGAAGAAGTTTTGTAATGACATCTTCATAATTCCAAAAGCAATCAGAACAGACCTAGATCAGATGGCTCCTACATGATCCATCTGATCTGGGTCTTCTCTGTTTGCAAAGGTGTGAAAAGAGGTTTACAACAAGTAATTAAGAGGTTAATAGTTAACTTCAGAGGTTACTAGTTCATCTCCCAGCTGTGCAGATATTGAATAAACACATTGATTTACATTGCTAGAAAACTCCAAATGTACCTCTTCTCACTGTGTGGCTAATTGCAAAAGTCTGTTTTTGTATAATTAAAACACTTCTCCTCACAACAACGACAATGAATAATACGACAAATACTGTGACAGTACATGTATTTGTCATGTATAGAGTATTCTGCAGGTCAGCAGTTACACCATGGTTAACACTACACTAATTATCCTAATTAATTGAATTGACAAAGTTAGGCAAATAGTGCAGATCTGGATCAAACTGCTCCTGAAGGAGGAGTTTGATAAGTCTTCACTATTTGCTACTCCAGTGCTTTCATTTTTAGCAAAATTATGCTGGATTGTGGAGAATGGATACTGGATTGAGTGTACTGGTTCCGAGATTATAAAACTTTTTTGCTTGAATCTGAGAGCATTCTCAAGCATCTGAATGGTCAGATTCTGAGCTTTCTCAGAATCTGACCAATCAGATACTTGAGAAAGATATCAGACTCAGAAGTTTTATAATCTTGGACCCAGATAAACTGGGTAAATACAGCAGCAAAATGAAATCCTTCTGACAATTGTAAATAACCATTTCCAGAGCAACAGATAAAGGTGCATACTCAAACACTACAAGCATCATTTCTCCACCAAACCCTACGTTGTGACCACTCTTTAGAATCGTCACAACATTTGGTGGAGAAAGTTACAATGTATTCTATAAAATAATTTAATTTACGTATGTTATGATCTGGACATCTGCATTTCACTAATGCATAATGTTCATTTACAATGATAACCCTTTAGTGAAAAAAATAACATCATGACTATTTATTAGCTCAATTCTTATAACATTACATGAAAACAGGAATTTTTGGCTTTGGCAGAAAATGTAGAATCAGATCCATATAATTCCATAAACAAAGTAAAGCCTGATCAGACGGGCCCTATAGGAGTTGACTGATCGAGGTTGTCTCTGTTTACTAATGTGTTTAAAGATGTATTAACTTCAATTTCTCTTCGCAATCCATTAAGTATCAAGCAGTTTGGATTCTTGATAAATTACTACTTATTTTAACTGTGTCCAACTTGTTTGCAAAGGTTTTCCAACAGTGTCTTCAAAAGTGTTAACCCTTTCCTCCATAAATACGCCTTTCTACACCTCTGTAAAAATCACCTGTTGAAACCATTGTGATAAATAGAGCATTTGCTCCTATAGGAGCAAATGCTCTATTTATCACAATGGTTGCAAACTACAAAATTCTAAAATTTTCCTTTTCTCTAGTTAATGCTCCTTTTCGGTAGATTTATTCAAAGTGGTTTGATCTAAAAATAGTCTATGAGGGAATGGGTTTAATGAATACTTACTGAGTGAGATTTTATAATAATTTGTTTAAGCCATGGCAGAAACTGTAGAATCCAATCTGCATTTTTCCATATGCGAACAAAGCAGACCCTGATCAGAAAGCTCCTTACAGGAGTCGTCTGATCTTGGTCTACTTCATTTGCAATGAGTAAGAAAGCAATGATTAACTTACCTTTCCAGATAAAATCATACTGCTCTTCCCCTCCTGCTGATGCCATAGCTGACGGATGTTCTATATCTGAAAAAATAACAAAAAGTATGTGCTGTGTCCCTGAGAAAACAGAAGACTATCACAATTATCACAAACAGATACATTATCATATCAGCCACTGCATCTGTAAATCAGAAGCTTTTATCAGTCTAAACAATGTGTTACCTAAGCGTCAATAGTACCTTATCAAACAAAACTGTAAACAATGTGGATCATGATCAGATGCACTAGGATATATAATAAAACCCCTCTAAACTAGACCTTAACCCATTATCTCATAGGCTATTTTTAGATACAACCTCTTCGAATAAATCTACCGAAAAGGAGCATTAATTAGGGAAAAGGAAAATTTTAGAATTTTGTAGCTTGAAACCATGGTGATAAATAAAGCAATTGCTCCTATAGGAGCAAATGCTCTATTCATCACAATGGTTTCACAAAGTGACTTTTACAGAGCCTTCAAAAGTCGTCAATATGAAGGAAAGGGTCAAAATTAGTATCAATACTGCTCTGTCAGAAAGGTGGCATCTTAATTATGCATGATTTTCATCCGGCATTAAGCATTAACCCATTCCCGCATATTGACGCCTTTTGACGCTTCTGTGAAAGTCACTTTGTGAAACCATTGTGATAAATAGAGCATTTGCTCCACAGGAGCAAATGCTCTATTTATCACAATGGTTTCAAACTACAAATTTCTAAAAAAAATCCTTTTCTCTAGTTATTGCTCCTTTTGGGTAGATTCATTCAAAGAGCTGGGTCTAAAAATAGCCTATGGATTAATGGCTTAAAAGACCTAAATTGTTCTTTAATAATTATAAACCCTTTACCTGCTCAATAATTGTGTAAGAAATAATGACATTGTGAACATTAATCATATTATTTTATAAAACAGAATGTATGTACCTTAAAACTTATTGACCACTGAACAGCATGGTTAGTAAATGGTTGTTTGTGTCAAAAAAATTAGAAAAATGGATTGCTACAGAAACCAACGGAACAGCGTTCGCCATTGACCGGAACCTGTCGTAAGATTCAAATTTATATACCGGAAATAATCATATGATATATATGTAGGCCAACAACCAGTGTCAGCCATTGTACATGTGATAACAACCTAATTAATATTCAAAGCATTGTTCCCAAATAGAATCAGAGTCCTTCAGAACTTGGCCGAAGATGTCCGCTGATTTTCGTACTAATCCCCGTTCGATAATATTTAGCTGTACAAATATATCCTGTCCGAAAATGGTATGTAAGCATTATTTTCATTGTATGTATGATTGTACAGCTTCTGGTGTTGATCGATTAATATGAAAAATGCATATAATATATCTTTAAGTTCTGCACTGTTTGTCCTTCAAGGTCCTCTTGATAATAATACCCTTTCATAATGACCAGACTCAATTACTTAATCCTTTCCTCCATGAATGTTCATATGAAAAATAATGATATTGTGAATATTAATTACATTAACTTTTAAAATGGCACATGAACACAATTCATGCACTTTTAGCCACAGCAGAAACAGTAAAATCATAATCTATATTATTTAATAAGCAAACAGAGCAGACCCTGATCAGATGGCTCCTATAAGAGCCATCTGATCTGGATCTACACTGTTTGCAAAGGTGTAGAAAGGCGTATTTATTGAGTAAAGGTTAACACTGATGGATCATTCCACTTGAAAATGCAATATATATAGGGTTACCCATACAACTCTGAATTTTCAAATAGATCGACTATTCAAAAATTCAAACAGGTCAAGCTTATAGTGAATATTTAGGGATTTTGTGAGGAAAAAAGTAATGTGACAGACAGTGCAGATCCTGATGAGAGGGCTCCTCTAGGAGCCCTCTAATCTGTGTCTACACTGTTGGCAAGGGACATTAGTGACTTGTGTCCTGCACTGTAAGGGTTAAGATACTCATGATCTATACTATTCAATATAGAACTTAGTAAATGTATACCTGTTTCCAGCACCGAGACATTTATGAAGAAGTAAATATACTCCTGCTAGCCAGTTCGCGAAATAAACTGACAATTGAATTGAAAATTTACCACAAATACAATATACAACGTACAGTAAAATCTTGATAAAATCTTCATAATATAAATATAAGAATTAAGAAGTTTTTAGGCAGCTCCCACAGGAGCTTTCTGCATGACTTTTACCCTGCATTAAGCTGTAACCTGTCTTAAAGACCAATAATAATACTTATTTGCGGGTTCAAGTTATTGAGATTGTACTATAGTATATCTTGTGCAATAATAAATATCAGGTCTAAATTTAATAATGACTCATTAATTTCTATAACCTTGTAGAAATGAACTTGATTTCATTTGTGTGAATCATAATCTGGCACACACAAAACTGATAACAAGAAAATTACCCTGATAAATAATTGACCCAGTAGTTACCAATGATCAATATTAACATTTTACCTAATGAACACTCATGAAATAATTTAAGTTATCACATCATATTTTTATAATGGTACAGTAAAACTCTCTAAGCCGGAATTCTAGTAGTCTGTAGAGAAGAATTTGGATACTTTTAGGCAGGTGGCTGCTTAATGCAGGGTGAAAGTCATGCAGAAAGCTCCTCTCTATTTGCAAATAGAGTAAATCCATTTCAGATGATTCCTCTATGAGAATCTGATCTGGGTCTTCCCTGTTTGCTTACGGCATTATATAGGTCTAAAAATATCCTATGGAGGAATGGGTTAAGCTAATTAACCCTTTACTCCGTGAATATCCATGTAAGAAATAATGAAACCATGAATATAAATCAGATTGTTATTATCGCACATGGCCATAGGAATTTCTGGCCATGGCAAAAAATGTGGTATATTATATCAGAATCAAACAGAGCAAACCCTGATCAGATGGCTCCATCTGATCTGGGTCTACTCTGTTTGCAAAGGCATAGAAAGGCGTATTTATGGAAGAAAGGTTAATATTCATACATACAATATTTCTTAAATGAATTTTCTGGTCGAGCATAATTAATCACCTGAGTTAATAATGTCTTCACGTTATTCCAATGCAAAAAATATCATTAACCCTTTACTCCATATATTCATCTTGTTTACACCTTTGCACTCAGAGAAAATCCAGATCAGATGGTTCCTACAGGAGCTGTCTGATCAGGGTGTTCTCTACTTGCTTTTCATATAATATAGTTCTGATTTGGTGGGATATAATTAGAATTCAGTCTATATTTGATACATGGATTATGCACTCATGTCCATGTGTCAAAAGTGTAGTGATCGGCCTATGTAAGGCATCTCCAACAGCCTTGCTCCTGGGTTAGCAACATGGTTAGAGTATCGGACTAGTATTCCAGAGGTCCGGGGTTCGAATCCCTGTAGAGGCCAGTAACTTTTCCTCCCTTAGAATTACTTCATTGGCGACTAGGATAATTCGGTTCGTAAACTGGCATGTTTCAAAAGGTGTCTGAAAACGCATTTTTTCAACATTTGTTACTAGGACAGTTTTGTTCAGAATAGGAATGGCTTTCAGCCAACCTATTAAGCTAACAGGTTACCCAATAGTCATGTACAGTGGCAACTAAGCTAAGGATAGGAATGGCTTTCAGTCAACCTATTAAGCTAACAGTTGACCCAGTAGTCATGTACAGTGGCAACTGAGTTCAGGATAGGAATGGCTTTCAGCCAACCTATCAAGCTAACAGTTGACCCAATAGTCATATAAATGGAATGATTTTCAGTCAGCCCATTTATTCTAATTTATGATATTGATGAGCATGGCTTTCAGTCAACTTGTCTGTATCAAGTTTGTTAATACAGAGTATTCTAATTTGTGATATTGATGAGCATGGCTTTCAGTCAACTTGTCTGTATGAAGTTTGTTAATACAGTTTATGCTATTCCTTGCGGATAGTGATTTCATATCTATTGTATATCTTTTGCATATCTTTCACTGACCGGATGGAAAATCATGTAGTTCCTTAGGCTAGCGATTTTATATATATTGTACATCTTTCATTGTCTGGATGGATAATCATGCGGATCGTTCCGGCTAGTGATTTCATCCATGTGAAGCGCTTTTGAACGCACATATCCAGTGTGAAAAGAGCGCTATATAAATGTGGTATAATAATAATAATGCGGGGATGCATGTAAAGTCTTAGGGGCATGCGGGTTTGCAGGGCATGGGTATATGCCTGGCCCCGAAAGGTTAAGCGGGAGGTGAGTCTAGTGATCAGCCTATATATGTAAGGCATCTCCAACTGAGCCTTGCTGTTGGGTTAACCCATTAGCAACATGGTTAGAGTGTCTGACTAGTATTCCAGAGGTCCGTGGTTCGAATCTTGGTAGAGGCCAATAACTTAATTTTCATTCTTTAGAATTACTTCGATAGGTTTGGAATCAGATCCCAGATGCTACTTAACGAACACATTACTGTACTTTGATGTTTAATGTCTTTAAATGTCTAACAGGTGTGACATATAATGCCACTTTTAGACCAAAATCTAAATCTATTATTATGGTTTTAACCCTTTCCCTGTTCTATATTTAGGCCAATTTTCAGTACCTACTTAATATTCATTAACAAAGTAGTTATAAAGAAATATGGAAGGTGGAACATTGTAGACATTTTAGAAAGTGAAGAAACAGAACTATCAAATTCTATTAGCAAACAGAGTAGACCCTGATCAGACGGCTCCTCTAGGAGCCGTCTGATCTGGGTCTACTCTGTTTGCAAATGCGTGAAAACACGTTTATATGAGGGAAAGGGTTAATTATCTAGTATGACAAACCATGTTTTCGACTTTTGACAAAACCACTTATAATTAAGTTTGACATACTATAATTCATTCACATACACAAAAAGAATAGACAGCCAGACTGATGACAGAACCAGGGCAAATCTGGCTCTATCATTTCCAAAGTGATGGAATACAAACTTTATACCTGATGAATTTGGAGATATAACAGAACACTACCACTCAACAAATCCAAACTTCCAATTAATGTCAGCTTTCGTGAAAAAACATATTCACACACTGACACAGGCATAACAGATGTACCTTCAACAGAACACCATCGTGTGATTGAAATAAAATATGTATAAATGTCAACCATGGATAAGTTGAGCACTTTTTGGCCCTGTATAAACGTACGGTATATTATTACTGTATACATACACTTTTGTCACCGACTGTATACGTAAGACCCATACAGTTTTGTGGATAATTGTTCAAGGCTGACGACTTAAATCTGCAAATATCATAAACAGACAAACTTCACATCATTCGGTGACCATGCACTTCGTGCTGTATACTTCCTACGTAATATCAAACTAAGAATGGGAAAAATGTCAACAAGTAATTAGTCACCTGTGATCAAAGCGACACCTGTCACACCTGCAATGATATTACCGGAAAGTACTGGGAAACTAACGAAATGGGCGAAATGGGATCGCCTAATTAATATTCGGCATGTTTTTTTATTGTTATTTATATCAATTAACAGTAGTTCAGCTATATTTATATCTGTGTATATATAGCAAGCAGTGCAGATCCTGATTTTCTATATTATAAATAAATTGTAGTGTGCACCATTGGTAAGGCTATTCATGCAAGTCCTGAAAATGTTTTCATCCCACCACTCTGCTCAGTTTTTGCCAATTTTGCATAACAAAATAACTTCACAACGGGGAGCTGTGTGACTTGAAACTAAGTTAGCACTAAAGCACATAGTAAGAAAATAGCAGTTTGAATAAAAAAAGAGGATTTTGTAACCTCGGAAATCAACTTTAACCCCGTCCCTGGTAGATCTATCTGTCGTAAACACAGAAAAAAATTAGACGGGGGACATACTCAGTGAACATATATTACGCACACTATGGTCATATATTAACTTGAGGGCCACTATCGGAACATGTCAACTAACTTTTATTGAAATTGGCTAAATAATTTAGACAAGATGAACGTGAAGGGCTTGTGTCCTTTTAGTTGAATTCTACATTTCTAAATTCTGCATAATTTATCAGCTAAAGAACTTCAGATTTATTGTGTTTCGTATCAACTCTAATTGGTTATCTTATATATATTGTACCAACTCTAATTGGTTACCTTATATCTTATATAGTATAGTTCAGAGAGAGACAGAGAGAGAGAGACATACAGACAGACCGAGATGGGCACAGAGAGAGAGGCAAAGAGACAGAGATAGACAGAGAGAGAGAGAAAGAGACAGAGAGGAACAGCTAGGGACAGAGACAGGGAGACATACAGAGACAGAAAGACATACAGACAGACAGAGAGAGACAGAGAGACAGAGAGAGACAGAGACAGACAGAGAGAGACAGAGAGAGAGAGACAGACAGACATACATACAGAGAGAGAGACAGACAGACAGACAGATACAGACAGACAGAGAGGGACACACATAGAGACAGACAGAGCGCTTTACTCTTCTGACGCAATTTTCCTTCAGTTTCTTCTAAAAAACGTACACTGTGTGTTAATCTTTTCCCTGTTCAGTGTTCGTGTAAGAAATAATGACATCATGAATATTTATTAGCTGATTTTTTATAATGGCATCTGTAGAGAGGATTGTTTTGGTATTGGTAGAAACTGTAAATTCAAGTCTATCATTATTTCATAAGCAAACAGAGCAGACCATGGTTAGACGGCGCCCATAGGAACCGTCTGGTCTGGGTCTGTTCTGTTTGCAAATACGCGGATACACGTTACGATAAACCAGTTTGGATTCTGATGAGACGCTTAGCTGGAAAACTGTTCGCAAAGACAATCACAGATTCCCTCAGTGCAGCAAGCCCTAGGAATCGCTTTCGCCGACATCGGCGGTGACGAGTTACAATTGGCACCAACAGTCAAACCCCGAAATAAGAAGATATAGCTACGAGTCATTTACAATCAAATGTACATACCATTTCGTTGTGATGGTATTATCCTTAATCCACTTGCCTAATTATCTAATTAAAGGCGGCTTGATTCAACCGACACTATTGGATTTGGCTTTTGCGTGCATGTCTTCCCAGCTGCAGATCCAGGCACTTCGTCAATTAAACTGACCGGAGAGGATAGTGTACAGTAAAAACCTGTCTAAACCGGAATTCCAGTAGCGAAGAATTCAGATACTTTTAGACAGGTGGCTGCTTAATGCAGGGTGAAAGTCATGCAGAAAGCTCCTAGAGGAGCTTTCTGCATAACTTTCACTCTGCATTAAGCTTCCACCTGTCTCCTAAACATATATTTGTACTAAATTTAACGTCCGGTTTAGAGGGGTGTTCATGTATAGGCTTACAATGCATGCATCTTCCTGGAGTTTTCTGATTATTGCTTATTTATTAACCCTTTACCTCATGAATATTTATATAAGAAATCATGACTTCATGAATATTAATTAGAATAAATTTTATTCTGGCATATGAACACAGTAACCATTTTGGTTGTGGCAGAAACTGTAGAATCAGATTTATATCATTTCTCGAGCAAACAGAATAGACCCTGTTCAGACGGCTCCTACAGACTCATATAGATGGCATCTTACCTAGGTCTACTGCAAACAGCCCTGGTCCAGATTAGCTGTCGCATCTTCAATTTAACGTCCAACTTGAATCTGCATCGTAAGTCACCAAAATGTATAATACCCAGTGTTTACATACAGTTTTGTTTGGTACCGCTACAGTACAGAAATTAAAAAGGCGACGCACTTTACTATTGGTAAAGGATTTACATAGAATGTGTGTTGTATCATAAAACAAGGGATAAACGAGGGTACACACCTTAACCGTTTATTGTTTTAATAATTAACACTGACTTCTCCCTCTCTGAATATTAATTCAACAAAATGTTGTATCAATATTTGTCACCGATGAAAACGATTTCTAATTGCGATCTTATACGAAGGAGCTTAGATGTCGCATCCGTGATTTCCTATGCAAACGGTCTGGATCCAGTTGAGGCGCCGAGTAATTCGACGTCTCACCAGGATCCAGACTGTTTGGTGCCATGATTATGTTTTTTGAGACAAAAAATAATAAAATGCAAATTAAAAAAAGATTTGAGCAGACGACAGATGTTGCAGACAACGACATTTAATGACAGCGAAAGAGTAGATACGGGACGAATCTTAGCTTCGTTCTATACAGTTGAACTTCGATATCTCGAACTCGGATAACTCGAACTACAGGATAACTCGAACTAAAGGTTCGGTCCTTCCAAAACTTACAATACAGAATTCCTCTAAAATGTATCGCTACAGATATCTAGAAACACATTTTACAGCTTAATACAGGTCTAAAGTAATGCTGAAAGCTCCTACAGGAGCTTTCAGCATTACGTTTGACCTGCATTAAACTGTGAACTTGAGAACGTGTTCAGATTAAAAATCGGATAACTTGAACCTCTGTTATCTCTAAGTTATTTGCATGATCCCTTGAAGTTCGAGATATCGAAGTTCAACTGTACGTTCTTTACTTACTTTGGAAGATTCTTATTAACACTTCAACTGAAAGAAACACATTTACATGCAAACAGTGTAGACCCAGCTCCGACGGCTCCTGTAGAAGCCATTGGATCAGGGTTCGTCCTGTTAGCTAAACAAACTCACATGTTCGTACAACATTGAAAGAATTCACCACATGTTCGTATAACATTATAAACATTCACCAGCTAACCTATCTTTCATTATATCATTACATTTGTATTTCTTATATGAATATTCATGAAGTGAAGGGTAGAGCGTGTATTCTATTTATAGAAATATTACTGTCCATTTTACGTCTTTTCATCCACAATGATTCTTTTGTTCGATTTTTAATCCTTTCCCTCATAAATATTCATGTAAGAAATATTGACATCATGCATATCAATTAGCTGACTTTCTATAATAGCATTATGAACTTTTTAGCAGACAGAAACTGTAGATTCAGATCTATATTACTTCACGAGGAAACAGAGCAGACCCTGATCTGTGTCTACTCTGTTTACAAAGGGGCTAAAAGTCTATATCAGGGTAATATTTCAATAAACTTTTGGTTTATAGTTTAACAGTGCTAATGCTAATAAGGCGAATACTGTAAACCCCATCTAATGCAACCACAAAAAGAGAGGTCTTATATTGGGTCTTAGAGACAGGTGGAAGTTTAATGCAGGACGAAAGTACATTACTTTCGTCTTACATTAAACACCCGCCTGCGTTAACCCTTTCCCTCATATAAACGCATTTTAAATAACGCCTTTGCAAACAGAGCAGACCCTGATCAGACGGCTCCTATGGGAGCCGTCTGATCAAAGTCTGCTCTGTTTGCTAATGAAACTTGATAGGTATGCTTCTGTAACTTCAAAAAAACCAGTAAATCTCTGTTGAAGGACATGTTAAATTTGTTAAATTGTGCAATCTTACTATGGGTGAAGTACAAAACGCGTCGATTTGGGACGCTGGATCTTATATGGATTCCTCAAAATTGGTAGTAAAATGCTTATTTTGTTAATTTTCAGACAGTTAAGCCACTGATATTATGCCGTATATTTAACGCAGCGTCTGATCTTGGTCAACACTGTTAGTAAAACATCAAAAGTCATTTGCTCGGCTTATATAGTTTAGCAAATATAGCCATCGTCTGGGAAAGAATAAATAAAATGAATTGGGATTTACGGAATCAATATTCCGGTACCGTTATCCTCTGGACAGCGATCACTCAAAAGACTTCTCGTCTTTATTCTATTATGTTAGCGATACTTGGATGGCTTTTGCAAACATATTGGACCCTGCTGACACACGGGAAGAATCGATTATTTGACACTCGGTCAATAGTTTAGTTTCTCAAATCCTTCAACGAATAGGTACTACATACAAATTGCTGTTGATCAAAACAGGAGTTTTCTTTTATCAAAACGAAATGGATTAAGATAGATTTGCAAACAATGCATACCTAAAACAGAGCGTTCCTAGGGGAGCCGTCTGATCAGGATGTGCTTTGTTTATAATTCACAGCACTCTCGTAAATGTAAGCCTTTCATAACGAAGGGACTCTGTAAATAAACACTTATGGGCCATTCCACTTCGAAAATTCAACATTGAAAGTGTTAATGAAGGGTATTCAATAGTCACTATTTTTAAAAGCCATCGTTAGTGTGGTCATCGAACGATTGTTATATAGATGTTCTTCTGTATTTCATTTACAGAGATAAAAAAAAATTACGCGAAGGGGAATTGAACAATCATGCAAAACGCGTTTGTCATAAAACTCATACTCACGACATCCAACGACCATTGAAGGAAATGTGAAAAAACAAAACAAATTCAGGTTATATAATGTTTAATAAATAGGTTTATAAGAAAAACATCAAGAGAAGTATATATGACATGTTACATACAACAAGAGGGCCATGATAGCCCTGATATCGCTCACCAGACAATCAGAGGAGAATATTTTCAAAGTTTTCATTATATGTTTCTGAACATGATGTTATGTGCCAAATATGAAAGCTAACAACCTTCCAGTTTCAGAGGAGAAGATTTTCAAAGTTTTTACTATATGTTTCTATAGTAAACTAGCCATCCCTGGGACGGGGCTAATTTTGACCACAGGGCCATAATTCATATAACTTTTGTAGAGGATCTGAACATGATGCTATAAACCAAATATGAAAGATGAATTTTCATCACGTGTTTCTATACAGAAAACAAGGCACCCTCGGGCGGGGCCAATTTTGACCACATGGACATAATTTATGTAACCTTGTAGAGGACCTACAGATGATGCTATGTACCAAAGATGAAAGCTGAGAACACTGTAGATTCAGAGAAGATTTTTAAAGGTTCAAATTGTTGACGACGGACGACGCTCGCCGACGGACATCAGACGATCACAACAACTAACCCTGAACACGTTGTGCTCTGGTGAGCTAAACTAGTATAGTGTAATCATTAGTTCCTTACTATGACGAAATAAAACATATACTGATGCTTTCGCTCATCTAATTCTCTATATCTATCGTCGTGTGACATCATATCTGTTATCAACATACATATACTAATCACTTAGCCTACTGTTTTGCCTTTTCCGCATTTGTACAATTATGTAGGCTGGCAAGAACACAGGTGGCGACATAGAGCCGTGATCATTCGGCATGTGGAAAACATTCTAGAAAATCCTGTAAAGAGTATTTCATAAAGAGCGTTTAAAAAACAAAAATATATCCAAATATATATAATAAGGTTTACGTCTTCGATGTTTCGAATGTGTTTGTTGAAAGACATTGAGGAATCTATTCAAGATATGAGTTGATTTCGAATGACAACATATAGAGATACGATAAATGAGGTCCAAATCGAACTTCTGGTTAAGAGTACGAACGAGAATAAAAATCGGCCTAGCCCTTTCCTTCATACAAACGCGTTTCATACCTTTTCAACCAGAATAGACCCAGATCAGAAGCTCCTGTGGCCGTCTGATCAGGGTCTGTTTTGTTTGCTTATGAAATTATTATATATATATGACTCTACAGTTTCCACCAATACTACAGTATTCATATGTACATATGGCATTATAAAAATACATATTCATGATGTAATTACGTGTATGTCTAGCATGGATAAGGGTCACAACGGAATCACCAAGATGCACACAAGTAAATTAAAGCTTAATAGGGGATTTGGTCTGGAAATACACATTCACTGCATATGCTCAGCGTAAATCTTATAAAAAACAGTATTAGTAAAGGCAAAAACTCCAACAACTAACATGCATGTGTACTTGATTATCATTTTAATTTTGAGTTTTTGACCTGTGAACCAATTTGTTCCTCGATTATTAAGGAAAACCTGCCTGTGTTTCGTGTTATGGGGATACTCCAAACTACATGTACATTGACATCGATGGGTTCAGCAAACAGTATAGACCCCTGGCCAGATGGTTCCTTCAGGAGTCATCTGATCTGGGTCTACATTGTTTGTTTACATCCCTTTTAAGGGGCACTGGGAACCAATGTGCTAATGGGTTAAAGTGATGAAAACTAAATGCATGCACCTCAGTGATTTATTCTCAATTACTAGGATAAGCAAACCATCTTGCATTTACGTATTTTCAAATTCGTCTTATAAGCTATTTTTTTCTGTTCAGCAGGCCCAAGTATGTTTTCCCCATGTATAAGCATCACACATTAATTCGATCACGGTCTTTTTGTAACTACACTCTCTAAAGCAATTTGGTGATGTTATTTGTAAACATTTTGATCCGGATAAGACGGCGAATACATAAATAAATCCACCGTACATTAAGGAAGATGCCATTGTCAAAATCTTACAAATATTGACGAATGTAGTTACAATATTATTGCGTGAAACTCATGATCTACACTCCGTTTTCTTGTATAGGTTAGGACCAATATAATTTCTTTGCACTGAAAGTACCATTGTCTATACAATCTATATACAGTTCAACACCAAATTGATGCAATGCACAATACCATCTACCTAATTAGGATTAACACATACTGTAGTTTGATGAACTCAACCACTGATTGTTTTGCATACAATTGTCCTCTGTTTGATAAATCATGGTTTCGTATTCAGGACACATTTAAAACAGTCTTCAAACATATGGTAAATACAAATCCTCACCTCGTTCATAAATACATTAAACACATATGAACTTATGAGTTTAGGAGGAAAATAAATTAAAACACTGATGGTTAAAAGTTGCAAAAGTACATTTACTGATATTAGCGCAAATAGTATTCTGTCTTCCTATATTTTGTTCTTCAGAAACTATACATCATTTAAATCGCACTAATTATACATTTAAAAATTGAGAAAATGAGCGAATATAAATACATTGGTTTACATGTATGTACATTAGTATATAAGAAACCAGCATTGTTTTCACGAAATGCATATACGGCTTATGACAACAACACATTTAACTACAGAATATAAACAAAACATATATAACGTAATCAGCTAAAACAAAAACTCTAAAACAATTGAAAACAAGAGGGCCATGACGACCCTGTATCGCTCGCCTGATTTGCTATGTTTCTATATAGACATATAAGGAAAGCAGACCACCCGTTCCCAACGGCCATGTTTTTTTAAATATTGTTGTCGTTTCAGCTATTTTGTTAGAGGGTCACCTAATGATTATTCCTATCGAGTCATTTTGAAATCTGACCATCGGTTTTGTAGTAGAAAAGTTTTAAACATTTTTCTTTTGATTACCATGACAACCAGAGTTCCGCATGCATCCAAGTACAAAAATGAGTCATGCAGGAAACACCACATACAGAACAAACAGTCGCCCGAACAGCAACACAAGGAAACAGCAAATGTACATAACTATAAAAACAACAAGAGACGCACAAAGACAAAACAATTTTAGCTATTTTGGTAGGGGGTTACTTAATGATTATTCACATCAAATTATTCTGAAATCAGACCATTGGTATTGGAGGAGATAAGATTTGAAGACATTGCTGTTTTCTATTTAGACATATAAGAAAAATAGGCCCACCCCTAGCAGCCATGTTGTTTTAGATATTGTCATGGTTTTAGCTATCTTTGGTAGATAATGCCGTAACGATTATTCCCATCAAATTATTTTGAAATCTGACAATCGGTTTTGGAGAAGAAGATACCTGTTTTCTTTGGGTTGCCATGGCAACCAGAGTTCTTCGTGGAATTAAACAATTTTAGCTATTTCGGTGGGGGTTACCCAATGCTTATTCGCATCAAATTATTCTGAAACCAGACCATTGGTTTTGGAGGAGAGGAGATTTGGAGATTTTGCTGTTTCCTATATAGAAATACAGGGAAAACAGGGAAAAGTTTCATAATATTTGACTTGATAAATTTGGAGGAGATTCCGTTTGAAATAAAATGTTGACACCCGACACCGGACGACGCACGATGGAAGACACCGGACGACAGACACATGGTGGATATAATAGCTCACATTGTCACTTTATGCCAGGTGAACTTAAACAAACACGAATACAATGTATATATTCATATCAAAACGGAGTTTTTGCTAAGCAGAGAAAACTTAGGACCTCAATTGGAAATAAAATATATAGTTTTCTCTTTTTTTGTGTCATCCTTGATTTTGATGCGGCTGACATGGTTCATAACACACATATACCACTACAGTACAACCCCTCTAAACTGGAATTCTAGTTGAGAGAAATTTAGAAACGTTTAGGCAGGTGGCTGCTTAATGCAGGATGAAAACCATGCAATAAGTTCCTAGAGTAGCTTTCTTCATGACTTTCACCCTGCATTTAGCTGCCAGCTGTCTCCAAAACCGATTTTTATACTAAATTGAACGTCCGGTTTAGAGAGGTTTTAATGTATTATCAATTTTGCTATTGTTACAATCTTAAAATATGTATGTGTAAATTATTGTTTTGTTGCTCAATTTTGAAATAAAACTACCTATCTATCTAACTAACTAAAATGATGTGCATTCATCTACAACGTTGATTCGTTAAGAATTGACCGTAAGCATCAACATAATTATACATTTTAAATACCATGCAGGAATCACGAAACCGTGACTACTTATCTATTTACTCCATATATACACTTTTAAGCCTTTTTAACCCTTTCACCGCCGCAGTCGCATAAATGCACCACGACAAATAGTGCAGTCCCAGATCAGACGCCGCCTTTTCAAGGTGGCATCTGATCAGGGACATCACTATTTGTCTCAATCTCTATTTCTATATATGTGCTTTATTCCTTTGAAATTTGCATTTATTTATCTCATTTCCTTATTTTATTAAATGATTTAATAAACTTGGATTGCAGACGACAATTAGAAATTTGGCGCCGAAAGGGTTAAATAGAGTAGACCCAGATCAGCAGACCCCTTTTTATCAGGATCAGCTCTGTTTGCTTATGAAACAATATAGAATGACCAGATTCTACATTTTCTGCCATGTCTAAAACTTCCTGTGTTCACAAGTCATTATAAAAATCAGCTAATTAATATTCATGATGTCATCATTTCTGACGTAAATAGTTATGGAGTGATGAGTGGTTATGCAAATAACTTGAACCAAGATGAGGAATTGCTCGGCGTCTTATCAGGATGAAACTGCTTGAAATTATCATCGTAAAAAAACAACTTTGAAGTTTGAAAGATAATCTTACAGAGGTTGACGAAAATGAATTTGATAGTTTTGCGCCTTTTCCCTTCATCCGGAAGCAGATCCATTTGATTTATTGGGACATAAAGTACTCTTAATCTTAATCATACAAAATATATACAGTAAATATAATTTAGACGAATAACACGCACTGTACTTCATTAATGTTCAGCAATATATCGAAAAGCATATATGTACAGTTTATGGTTACATCAAATTCAGCTAGAACAATATATAAACCAAAATTAATCTAACATTGAAAATTTGTAACATAATGTTGTAAGCATAGCTATTTCATGACCATACTGTTAAAATACAATCACAACTGATATGTCAATACTTTAATGAATCGATACAGTATGTATTGTTCCAAACCTTCAGCATAATAACTGTTTGGGTCGAGCTTTAATCAGGATAATACGGGCTGTACGGCTGAACATCTGAATGAGCCGACTTTTTCTATGGACAAAACACAGCACAGCATGCTAAAGGTTATCCAATTCATCGACAAAGCAAAATGGCCGGTGTAATGACGAATTTGTACTCCCGTAGAATTTGTACTCCCCAGTCCATTATCGAAGTAGAAAAACTAATCCCCGATCTATATTCTACGTAGAATATGGACTCCCCTCACGTAGAATATGGACCCCTGTCACAGAATAATTATGTACTCCCCAGGGGAGTACTTTTTCCACAAAGCAATTATTTTATTTTTAATATAAATAAACATACTCTATTAATAATCGACAGTGTGTAACACAGTTGCTAATTACACATGTAATCACGTTGATGTTTTGACCAGCAGTGACATTTGTCACTGACCGCTCAACTTTAGGCCGTACTGTCATATTTGTTTGTTTCTTTTTTGTGAAATTCCTCGGTGTTATAGCTCGTTCATTTTAAAAAAGAAGCTGAAGTACTGTTACCTTTCCTGTATCGTCGACGCCGTCGGCGCTTGACGCCGTCGTGAAAAATAAACCTTGGCGATAACTTCTTGAATGCTCAATATAATCTGATGAAACTTTACACACTTATTCACTATCACAAGGGCTACAATATGATAAACGGATTTTTTTTACAAAATCACCCCCACTTTAAGGACATAGAAATAACAGAAAATCTTGACCGTAACTTCTTTACATTTCACGATAATCTCGTGAAACTTCACATTGCAAGGGCTATAAAATGAGACCATAACTCCTTGACCAACTTATTTCCCTTTACGGCTAGGAAATAGCAGGCGATGGATGGATTTCGCATACGGGTCACTTGATTGTACTTTTAATGTGCTTGTACGCTGTTTTCTTCTCTTGTTAGGCAGTGCTGTTGGAAGGTTGTCTAATGTGTGCATGTATGTTGTCTCTCCTGTATAATCTTTATCGTTACTTTTAGATACATCTCCTTTGTATTTGTAAATTTGTTTCGTATATTAGTAATGAAATTAGTAATTAATAATTAGTAAACCGCATGTTTCGAAGACAATTGATGGTCATGTTTTGATTTGGGTTTCCTTAAATGTTTTGTCATCTTAATGACACTTAAGTAAAGAAATATATGATTTTATGATACAGTAGGGAAAACAATAATTCTTACCACTTAAGCGAAATGGAATTTCGAGTAGAGATCTTTGCAATCAGTTTGGATTAATTTAGACGCCGAGTAACTGGACGTCTCATAAGGACCCAACTTGTTTGGCACTCTGATAATGGCTATGGGTAGAAATTCAAGAAATGCGCACTCTTAAATATGCAGCAGACAGGACTATTAGTAGACAAAAGAGACTTTGATATTGAGAATATGGATCGTTCCCGTATTCCAGAGGTAACGCGCTAGACTATTAAGACAAGGTCCACGTCTCCGTATAACCTTTCTGTGCTGATGGGGACGTTAAAACCAACCCAAACAAACGAGGTATCGAAAATGTTAAATGATGACGACTCCTTCACTAAATAGAATGGCTCTGATTCACTTCACCTTGTTGTTTAACCTATACGTGATTGCCTTTAAAATCAATTGATGTCGGTTTGTCGGTCTTTCATTTTTTTATATATATTTGCCAAACTTTTTCACCTATTTAGCCGGTGCATTGCAGACCAAGATTTCAACGGTTCTGTTACTTTAGTTATCCGCCAATGGACATACGCATTGTGGTGTGCGGTGGTCTAGTGATAACGCGTTTGACTACCAATGCGGAGTTCCGGGGTTCAAATCCCACTCCCTCCTGGACATTTCAGAGATGCTTTTCAGTTTCCCCCACCCGCAGCTCCTCTCCACCCAGGGGTTAAAATGGGTACCTGTGAGGGTCACTAGCCGGTCCTGCGGTTGCATGAATATGTTAGCAGTGCTCAATATTGTAGGCGAATGACTCAATGACCAGTGGAGTAAATGTACAGTCGATTGGAGTGGTCCTTCGGACTGAAAGTAGACTATAACTAGATACTTTTGTATCTACTGTGTAGCTGAAAGTGATTTTCCCGCCATAGTTTTATTTGTAGAGAATGGAGCCCCAAGCATAGCATGAGCGTATGTTATTTTACTGCACAAAAGTTATCCAGCGCGGCTGAAGAATGATAGGGGAATAAGAGAAACTTTAGAAAAATGTGAAAACACTTCTTAGTTCAGGACGATGTATTATATCCAAACTCTGGAAAACTCCTACGGATTGTGAAACCAGACGATGTCAAGAAAAGCATCGATGAGAAAAACCATTTCGTTAAGCTCTGGAATGAAAGTGTTACCTAAAGCAGTCACTGATGAGACAAATGTCCCCGGACCTACATTGATATAAAATAAAACCTTTTCACATTTAGAACAGATTTACATGTGAACAACAAAACATGTTGGACCAAAGGGCCATAAATCTGCAATTACAATCCGATCCGTTCAAAACGTACGCCCTGAACAAATACACGCAATAGTGACTACGTGTATGATGTTACATTCAAATATATTTAAAACAATATGAAAAAGCTCGCTGCACAAACTTTTGTCTGAATTTTTGCCCTTCTCTAAGGGCTATAACCCTGCAATAACGGATCTGACAGAGGCAAAAAGTACGTCTTGCACAAGAACATTTCAAGATTATAACGTGAATTTTTTTTCATTGAAATACATTAAAACTGTTTAAGTAGTTCGCGCAACAATATTATGCGTACCGACCAACTAATCGCTCAACCAACCGACCAACTAATCGACCAAGCGATCGATCTAGTTGAATCCAGTGTACCCGCGAAACATGGTTTCTGGGGTATAATATTTCTACAGGAGTACACATTCTACGTGAGGGGAGTCATAATATTATGGGTCTTTTGCCAGGGGAGTACTTATTCGTTGACAAATAAGTGCCTCTTTAGCCGTAAAAAATGGACTGACTGGGGAGTACACATTCGTCATTACACCGGCTATGAGAAATGGGACATTGGAACATTTGCTGTCACTAAATTCGATAATCGTTTAACGTACTGAAAAATAAAGTACTGAAAGTTCTAAACGCGGCGTCTATGACACAGTGGGTAATATCTCTAATCCGGGTCTACAATGTTTGCAAATGCAACTATAGTTGTGATTGGCGGGCTATGGGTTAACTGCCATAGTTTCTGAACTACTTCTGTTTGCCCATTGCCCTACAAAACGCATTTTCAAACAGAATAGACCCTGATCTGGCTCATAAAGTAGACGTCTGTTCCGAGTCTGCCCTGTTTATTTATGAAATAATTCCACCGCTCCAACCTTGGCCAGACAGTTCATGTGTTCATGAACCACTGTAAAAATAAGTTAATTAATATTCATGAACGTCATTATTTCTTGCATTAATATTTATTGACAAAAGAAAAAATGAATGGCTTTATTACAACTTGTTTGTATCATGCACATATTTACATTACTGAATACCATACCTCTACTGGTATCTCCTTCATAGTGTCAAGTTATCGACACATTGCTGGTTTATTCTAATTGTAGACTTAAAGCGCACTAACAACGCACGTGCCAAAACATGTCTCACAAGGTTTTATTATTTGTCGCGTCGATGTGTGTGTTCGTGTTTCAATCAAGCGCATTTGATAGTCGTTTTTTAGACAATTGTATTGTACATGTATATGGCTTTCCATGCCGATGATTAAGTGACACAGTGTCTACCCATGATACTTTCGTTGCTTTCTTGTGTCACATTGTACTCGTCAAAGAACCCTATAATCCATAAACGTTACTGAGAAATAGAAATTACAGATCGACTCGCTTCATATCGCGTATTCTAATTAATTTTGGAATCGTTGTCATGCGGCCGACACTATTATTAGGTAATTTGTTGTATAGACTTAAATAACAGTTTTCACGTTCGGAAAAGAAACATATATTTTGAAAACACTTCATTCGTAGTGTTGTGCTTTCTTGCTACATAATCTCTATTCCATTCCGAATCTAATGAAACTTTCCAATGCTTATCTAATCATGAAGCTGATATAAAATTATGTACATTGATTTTAGTCCAAGATGCGTGATTCTGAGCCCCTAGTTCAAATTATCTTTGCTAAAATATACATTTTTTCTTGAATTAATTTTTTTATGGAAAAGAATCACACAATTAAAACAGAACGTTTAGTTCAGCAAAACTGCCGTGTACTGAGCGGATAATGTTCCCCATTATCTGTACAGAACTTAATCTGTAAGACAATTGTTACAAATTCCGCAAGTCCGTCAGAACTTCGATTCTCTTTTCAAAGTCCGGCTGTTTTTTATCTTCTTCTCCTTTGATCAGTAAATCTATCTGGTCATTAAAGGTCATGGCATCATGTCGATTAGAGAATCGTCTAAGGAGATTTACATTAACTCTGATTTCATTCATCTTCTCTTTGATTTGATCATTCAGGTCTTTCAAATGCTCGCCCATTCTGTCTAGGACCTTATTAACTGTCATTTGTTCTCCTGGTATTTTGCGATATTTGTCTTCATTCTCTGCATACGTCTTCGTAATCGTTACTTCAACGTATTTGTAAATGTATGGAGTGTTGGCATGCGAAGTCCAGTGGCATTTATCGGAGCAATACGTACATTGACCGTCTAAATCCATCGCCGAACATCCATGCTTGTCTTCGTTTCTTGGAATTGCGCAGTCTTCATGGCAAGTGACGTAACAATTAAGGCAGTTAGTCACATGCTTACCATCTTGCAGGTCGATTTTAAGCTGTTTTGTTGTATTAATTGTGTATGTGAAAGTGGCATTTACTTCGATCTCTTGTTTGTTGTCTTCAACAACTTCCTTTTCAGTTTTCAATTGAACGATTTCATCCAAATTCGTAACCATCTGCGGTTGCAAGTCTTCGATCTTGTCTTCAAGATCTTGTCTTTTAGGCAAAACAGGGATGCAGGGTTTTGCTGAAAGTGCGGACAATTGGGTAAAGAATGATTTGAAGCATTCAGTTCCAATCTCCCAGAAAAGCCAAGAAAGCGGATTGCAGTTGTTTCCATTATTTGGCACAAAAAGTCCAGAGTTGTTAGAAAGAAGGTGTTTGTTGCCCACATTTCCGAGACTCTGTAAAACTGGTGCTTCCTTGCAATCTGCAAAAGTCGTTATCGTCAAGGTGTTTTCTTCTAACTCTGTTCCAAGTAAGGTCAGAATTTCTTTTAAAGCTTCGTTCTGAAAATGGTTAAAGTCAGTATCGTGCGCCTTGATCAGAAAGCAGATTGCATCCACATACTTTATTCCGCCGAATTCGGTTTGAAAAAGACATTTTAGTTGCTGCGATATTTCCTTGGCGACTTCACCGTTGTTGTGTTCGAGGCTTGGAGTATCGATGATATTCAGTTTGAAGACGAGTTCACTGCCTGGCAACGGATTAATACAGTACTGATTCATCCAGCCATTCTGTCAAAAGATCGACAAATTCAGAGAACAATCTGACATATTTATCAATTCCATTGAACAGCGTCATGTTGCTGTCAATACTTGCCACGTAGACTACATGTATGAATCAGGCAGGAAACACCGCATACAAAACACACAACCGCCTAAACATCACCACCACGAAAAACAGTAAATGTACATAAAGGACACAAAGAGACACACAAAGACATAACAAACCAACAATATGGGGGGAGATGGAAGTACCGCCTTGGAACGGTCAGTGACAAATGTCACTGGGGTTTAAACCGGTTTTGGGGCACCCAACCTCACACATATTCTATCCCCACCCTAACAGACAAACAGTGTAAACAAGGGCATGTTGTATTGCTATGCAAGACATGAGTCCCCCACCGGACTGAAAAAAACCTCCACTCTCCCAACCCCACCCACCCATGGTGTGGTTGACCATGGTATATACATGACCACCTGAATGGTATTAATACCTACTTTTATACATTGAATCAGTAAATAAAAAGTTATTGTCCCGACAAGAAAATATGAAAAAGGGGAGTAACTCCAAAAATATTGATGCTAGAGTTATTGCCCTTGTGCATGACACTACTTCTCATCACGCTTGTTCCATATGAGAAGTTTCAAATCAATTGAACCAGTACATAAAGAGTTATTAACTGGACAAGAAAATATGAAAAGGGGAATAACTCCAACAATATAGATGCTAGAGTTATGGCCCTTGTGCATGACACTACCCCTCATCATGATTGTTCCATATGTGAAGTTTCAAATCAATTGAACCAGTAGATAAAGAGTTATTGTCCGGACAAAAAAATATGTAAAAGGGGAATAACTCCAAAAATATTGGTGCTAGAATTATGGCCCTTGTGCATGACACTACTCCTGATCATGCTTCCTCAATGTGTGAATTTATAATGAATTTGGCCTAACTTTGTAGGAGAAATTGCCCGGACACGAAGTGTGACAGACGGACTGACAAGAAAATATGAAAAAGGGGAATAACTCCAAAAATATTGATGCTAGAGTTATGGCCCTTGTGTATGACACTACCCCTCATCATGATTGTTCCATATGTGAAGTTTCAAATCAATTGAACCAGTAGATAAAGAGTTATTGTCCGGACAAAAAAATATGTAAAAGGGGAATAACTCCAAAAATATTGGTGCTAGAGTTATGACCCTTGTGAATGACACTAGCCCTCATCATGCTTCTTCAATGTGTGAAGTTATAATGAATTTGGCATAACATTGTAGGAGATATGGCCCGGACAAAAAGCGTGACAGACGGACAGACGGACAGACGGACGGACAGACGGACGGACAGACGGACAGACGGACGGACAGACGGACAGACGGACAGACAGACGGAATCGAGCAAACCTATAGTCCCCCAACCGGTAACCGGTGGGGGACTAATAAACGTATCCCCTCTCCGACTAAACTACAACAACCGCGATGGCAAATACAGTGGTATAGTGCATGTAAGACGAAAACATATTTAAGTGAAACAACTGTATCCACCTATCGCTAGTGTACTCACCGATTGAGCTGCAAACAGAGTACCTATAGAAAAGTAATAAAGGGTACGACAAATATCCGACGTCCTCCTTCCGTTTCCGGATTTAAGAGATCGTCTTTATAAAGTACTAAACCTTTCTAGTCGGCGTAAATGCAAAGAGGGCATCGTGATTTCCAACTGTAAAAGGGTTGACAACCAACCATGCAGTATGTTGTAGTACCACAGGATAATATACCTTTAAATGTATTTAGTGAACAAAGTGAGAAAATGGGTATGGGCAATGAATTTACGAAGTTTGTAAATCACATTACCATAAAATTCAGGATGTGAAACATCGTGTCGCAAGAGCGCCTTAAGATTACATTTCTACTTGCCAATAAGTGAGAGATTTAAAGTGAGAGATTATCAGTTAAAATGATATTTCGACTGTTAAAATCGTCAACAGAAGAACACGCTCTAGCTACTATAGGTCCTTTAATGGTTTGGCCCTTTTGCAAAGAGACAATGGTGCGCACTCCCTTACAGTCCCAGAAAACAGAGGCAATCTTGAATGTTTTGGTAGGAGGAAGCCCAGAATGTTTCCTGTTTGATTTGAGACTTGGATTTAGAGTCAAAACTGTGAACCTATGTCTCATTTGGGATCACATTTTTGAAGAATTTGGCTAGGTCAGCCTATAAATATCTAAAAGTGTTCTTGAAATGACTTTTTTCAGCATTTGGTCCGTGTTCAACTTTCTGGGAACCCGTCTTCCGGATAGTTTACTGATTCTCAGAGTCTCAAAACAGCACGAAGAATTCGTTTCCCGCAATCAAAGGGGCAAACTCCGAGCTGTCTCAATATTCAATTTCTTCAAATTTTTTAAATTATTGACCGTGGATCATTATAAGTGCTCTCATTGCCTCGCTTGAAATTAGCAAAAAGGAGATTTACAGGGAGCGCAACACACGAAAGGGAACGGCACCCAAATATTAATCAGGAGAGAGCACAACTACAAGACAAAAACTTGACAAAACGCACAAAATACATAAAAAAGACTTATTTACACTTAATTACAGTGAGGTAGGATGGAGAATCCTCACCAAGTGTTTTCACCTGCCTTCATGGATGTTCTTGGTATAAATTCCTTTTGCTACGAAAACATTTGATAATGCCGTAGGTGCGATATCTTATATTATTCTTTTATATTATCGCTACCCTGTCACAGAGTAACGGATAAAGGTGCGTACTCGAATACAAAAATCGCATTTTCTCCACTAAACTCTATATTGTGACAACTTTTTAGAATCGTCCCTTCGATACGATTCTAAAGGGTGATCACAACATAGGGTTTGGTGGAGAAATAAAGAAAACTTGTATTTTTGAAAAATGTGTTAATTTACGCATCTTATCTGGACCTCTGCTATCAGTATCAAGATTGTAAATGGAATCAAAGAAGATAAATCAAGTTTGTAAAACATTATCAAGGTTATAAGACCTTTTATTATAGTTGTATGTTAATAACCAATAGAAATATCGATTTTTTTCTCGGGTAGAACGAGAATCTTTTTAAAGTGACCTAGTATACCCCCAATTGTAACCATTTTTTAATCTTAACCTTTGTTCTTCAAGAGTGAAGTTTACCGTGACATGGCTCCTAAAAAATGCTATTTCATTAATTGAATATACTTGTGAATGATGAAGCGTCTATCTTTAACAGTTCAAAGAGTACGGACAAAGTTAAAATATGACGAATTTAGACCTTTAATCTTGACGCTTCATCTTGACCATTTACCTACTGAAATCCAAACCAAAATAGACATCTACCAACCTCCCAACCAAATATGAGACTCTTTGTCGAAAGCTCGATGGTCTAAAACCATTTGGTCTAGTCTGATATTTGGCCTTGAGGTTTGACTTAATTTTGGTAAACATAGATGGACAGGCAGACGGACGGACGGACTGACGGGTAGACGGACATTACGCGCAAAACCGCCATACGTCTCTTTGAACAAAAATAATGTAAAACTGACGAGTTTAGATAAATATGTATATAAAATACATTGCTATTTATCATCTGGAACGATTGAATGTTGCATTTTGTTAGTGTATGTTGGTCAGTAGTTGTGCGTGCGTACGTGGAGGCGTGCGTGCGTGCATGGGTGTGTGCATATGTTTGTAAGTTGGTTTAATACTACCACCAACAGTATCAAGATCAGTGTTTGTGTAAATATAACTATTAAGAAAGGATTGTGGTCAAAATATAGATAACCCGTACTTATAAAACATTCGATTTTGAGACAAAAAGCGTTGCAGACGTGAAGCAGATACTGTTTTAATAACCCTATCAATCTATACATTGTATACTTAAAACATACAAAACTGAGAAAACGCTCTGAGATCCGACGATATTGCACACTTCTCTGCAATGGTCAATTATGAATCGATTTTGTCTTCATGTTACAAATTCAGTTTTTGACTGACTTTTATTTGAACTACCAACTCAGACTCTACATTTATGTTAATCAAATGTATGTCATTTACTAACCTCAGTTTCAATTGTGTTTGTTCGTGTAACAGTGAAGCGGTAAGGATCGGTCCATTTCACTCCTAGGATGTAGTTAATGATTCCGTCAATGAATGTTCTTTTGCCTGATCCTTTTACTCCTAGCAAGATAATCGTCTTCTCTGAGTTGTAACCTCTGTTCAGTGAACCTTTATTAAAATATCAGTATGAATTATCATCAAAACCAACAAATAAAGATTCATTTGATCTGAATCCGAGCTATAATCAATCGCTACGTTTTCTTTACAAAAAGTATAACTTGGTCATTCTCTGATTACTTCGAGTACATGCAGGAAATACCACATACAAAACACACTTTCGCCCGAACAGCACTATGCAAAAGACAAAAAGGAGCACACACAAAGACATAAACAAAGACATAAACAAACAATAGGGGAATATGAGAGTACTCCCTTGAAACGGTCCGTGACAACTGTCACGGGGGGTTAACCGGTTTAGCGGCCAGCAACCTAAACGACAAACAGTGTAAATAAATATATCCCCTCTCTGAATATTTACAACAACGACGATGGCAAATACAGTGGTAAATATCACAGTGTCATCTAAGGTACCAACTATGTATTTTCTGCGAAACACAGTGTCTGCCAGTTATTATGCAATGATAACTTACCTAGTTCATATTTTCTGAGCTTATGTGTGTCGTTCCTTGCATTTCGATCTTCATCCAGCGGGATTCGCCTCACATATGGCACATCTCCAAATTTCTCAAGTATATACGTTAACTCGAGGTAACGTGCTGCTGCCGTCTCCAAGGTTTCAATATTTTCACTATGCTCGCTGAACGGCCCTTCTGTCTGGATGTTTACCATTCGCACTTGGAATATGTATTTGGTTTTAGATTGCAAGTTATTAACTATCGTTCTTTCTTCTTCAGACTGGTTTCCATGATATTCCCATTTCTCCGCGTCAGCTGCCTTGTAGCGAATTTGGTACATGTGGTTTGCATAGAGCGAATTCGGTCTGTCCCAAGCTAGAATGACAGAATCAGCAGATGGTTTGTCCTCCGCCCTTGGCCTGCCAGGCTTGTACTGAAAATATACCAGTATAAAGCGTTGGTTAGAAGTATAATGGTGATCATTCTAAATATTCAACGCTGGTAGTTCAGTGGTATTTGGGTCAGAATTATAGTTATGATTTTACTAAGTTTATACTGTTATCTACATATATGCTAGTTGTTAATTTAGATAGAAATCTAATTTCGATGTTGTTAAATACAATTTATCTATTTAAACTTCTATTTTAATTGTCTTTTCCGTTTTTCAAAAATCTTATATTTCATTCGCAATCTCAGAAGCTAGCCGCCTTATTTTACATGCCTCATTCTATATTCTTCATTCTATATTCTTAATTCTTATCGCTAAACTAACTCACCAAATACTAGCTCTAGCTACAAGTACTCGATGACAACGTTAAACTGTATTGTTAATCATTGAAAATCATTGAATATAAAGCGTTTATTTTGTTTAAATCTCATATTTGCTGAAGCTGAACAGCTGGCTGTCGGAATAGGGTGCCAAAATATTCGAATGCTCCTTAATGCGACATGTCTAAATTTAGATTTATATACAACTAAAATTCACTTATAAATTACGATTGCGGTCGTGGCTGAGTGGATAAAGATGCTGGTAATTTACATTTTTGGTATTGATGGTTGGCGGATCAAATCACGGCAGTGACACAAATTACTTTTTTTCTTTTGGAAAGTTTATATTGGGGATTTCTTTTCTTTTTATCATTCTAAATGAACACTTCTTGATCGTGTCACGATTTTGATAAACAGTGTATGTGTTTCATGTATTTTTTTTAAAAAAAACACTTTAGGTGTCGAATTTGGGGTTCCCCTATTGAAATATGGAACCCAAAGCAGACCAAGTTAGTAACGTATTGCACTGCAAACTAATTCAAAAAGCGATGGTAAATGTACGTCTTTCTTTGTTGCCATGTCGAAGTACAACAAACGCTTATCGCTACGACGAATATGTGTCTTAAGGTGTCGAAATAAGGGCCCTTTACTCTACATATAAACAGAGGTGTCAAACCCAGTATTTTAAATAACAAATAACATTTGCAAATAGCAAATAACATTTGGGCGTTTCGAGAAAGCAAACACGCTAACATTTGGTTTGTTTATATAGAATCTATGCTTTTTGTATGAGTGAATGCGGATTGGTGATAACGAATGGTGTCTGTAACCCTTTCCCTCATATGAACGACTTTTGACTCCTTTGCAAACAGAGTAGACCAATATCAGACGGCTCTTATAGGAGCCGTTTGACCTGGGTCTACCTCTGTTTGGTTATGGAACAATGTAGATCTGATTCTAATGTTTCTACCACTTGTTCTTGATGCCATGATAAAATACATCTAGGATCTAGTTCTAATTCATATTCTTACATTCATGATTTTCACATGAATAAATGAGGGAAAGTGTCAACCTTTACCATACTATGAGTGAATCCAAGATTGATTTTGCATGCAGTTTGGATCTAGATCAGACACCGGGTGGTTCAGTTCGGCATCAGTATTCAAGCTGCTTGACACCCCGATTGCGTAAAGTGAAGAAGGAATATAAAATGTCTGATCGGGGTCTGCTCTGTTTGCTTATGAAATGGTTAGATCTGATTCTACAGTTTCTGCCATGGCTAAAAGTCCATGCGTTCACATTAGCCATTTTAAACACTATTCTAATTGATTTTCATGACGTCATTATTTCCTATATGAATATTCATTAGGTACAGGGTTAATCGGAGAACTATCACTGGTACTGATTGCCTGTACAGTTTGTGCAGAGTAGCATATCTCTACAAATAATTATAATTCTGAGTTTAAAATCAATGCAGGAAGAACGTTTATAAACCAGGATCTACAGTAACACCCCTGTCTAAACCGGACGTTAAATTCAGTATAAATATCCGTCTTGGAGACAGGTGTCAGCTTAAGGCAGGGTGGAATTCATGCAGAAGCTCCTCTAGGAGCTTCTGTATGACTTTCACCATGTATTAAGCAGTCACCTGCCTAAAAGTATCTAAATTCTTCTCTACTAGAATTCTGATTTAGAACGGTTTTACTGGACTATCAGGTAAAGGGTTAACTTCCATCTTTCAAGTCTGAATTTTCACAATGGAACATCAGTATTTAACTATAGAGTCCACGCAGTGTGAAAGGCTTAAAACTGCTTGAATGACAGACAGTGCAGATCCTGATCAGAATGCTCCTTTAGGAGTCCTCTGATCTGGGTCGACACTGCGTGTATATATCCAATGTAATAAGCTCGCGTGGATGTATGTATTATCCCTTCCCCTCATATAACCGCTTTTTATGCCTTTGCAAACAGAGTAGACCCAGATCAGAATACTCCTATGGAATATGTCTGAACAGGATCCAATCTGCTTATGGAATTATAACAGTGCTGATTCTGCAGTTTCTATCCAATACCAAACAAGGGTGTGTTTGTGAAACACTTATACCCCCGACCTTTGACCCTGAAGGATGACCTTGACCTTTGACCCATGGACCAGGGAGTTGAACGCGACACATCGTTTTTGTGTGGTGAACATTTGTGCCAGGTTATTTTGAAATCAATTCACAGAAGAAAAAAGAAGGGACACGAAATTTCGGACGGACGGATGGACGGACAGACAGACAGACGGATGGAAGGACAGACGGAAGGACAGACAATGCGATTACTATATGCCCGCCGTTGGGGAACATAAAAAAGCCTGTGTCCATATATCATTGTTAAAAATCAGCTAATACATATTCATGGTATCATAATGTTTTACATGAATATTCAACAGGGAAAAAATTAAACTTCAATATTAAAAATAATTTGAGTTGAAGCATTTACCATTTACCGGGTTGCAGTTAAGACTTTAGAAATTTAGGCATGAAGCATAAAGCGTCAACAACTAACATTCCAAAAGAAAAAAAAATGTATCGCCGCCGTGATTTGAACCGCCAACCATCAATACCAAAACTGTTAACTGCCAGCATCTTTACCCACTCGGCCACAGCCGCAGATGATATTCACTGGGGAATTTTAGTTATATCTATCTATCTATCGATACATTGTATAAATAAATCTAAATTTAGACACGTCGAATGGAGGGCATTCGAATAGTTTGGCACCCTATTTCGACATCCCTAATTTGAAGATCAACTGTTCAACTTCAGCAAATATGAGATTAAAACAAAACAAGGGCATGTTGTATTGCTATGCAAGACATGAGTCCCCCACCGGACTGAAAAAAAAAACTCCACTCTCCCCACCCCATCCACTCATGGTGTGGTTGACCATGGTATATAAATGACCACCTGAATGGTATTAGTACCTACTTTCATACATTGAATCAGTAAATAAAAAGTTATTGTCCCGACAGGAAAATATGAAAAAGGGGAGTAACTCCAAAAAATATTGATGCTAGAGTTATTGCCCTTGTGCATGACACTACAACCCATCATGCTTGTTCTATATGAGAAGTTTCAAATCAATTGAACCAGTACATAAAGAGTTATTAACTGGACAAGAACATATGAAAAGAGGAATAACTCCAAAAATATAGATGCTAGAGTTATGGCCCTTGTGCATGACACTACCCCATATCATGCTTGTTCCATATGTGAAGTTTCAAATCAATTGAACCAGTACATAAAGAGTTATTGTCTGGACAAAATATGAAAAAGGGGAATAACTCCAAAAATATTGATGCTAGACTTATGGCCCTTGTGCATGACACTATTCCTCATCATGCTTCTTCAATGTGTGAAGTTATAATGAATTTGGCCAAACTTTGTAGGAGACATGGCCCGGACACAAAGCGTGACAGACGGACTGACAAGAAAGTATGAAAAAGGGGAAGAACTCCAAAAATATTGATGCTAGAGTTATGGCCCTTGACATGACACTACCCCTCATCATGATTGTTCCATATGTGAAGTTTCAAATCAATTGATCCAGTAGATAAAGAGTTATTGTCCGGACAAAAAAATATGTAAAAGGGGAATAACTCCAAAAATATTGATGCTAGAGTTATGGCCCGTGTGCATGGCACTAGCCCTCATCATGCTTCTTCAATGTGTGAAGTTATAATGAATTTGGCATAACTTTGTAGGAGATATGGTCCGGACACGAAGCGCGACAGACGGACGGACAGACGGACAGAGGGACAGACAGACGGACAGACAGACGGACAGACGGAATCGAGCAAACCTATAGTCCCCCAACCGGTAACCGGTGGGGGACTAATAAACGCTTTATATTCTGTACATAACAATACAATATTACTAATAACGTTTAACGTTGTCATCGCGTAGTATAGCTAGAGCTAGTATTTGGTGAGTTAGTTTCGTAATAATTTGAGTTGAAACATTAAGCGTTTAGCGATAAGAATTAAGAATATAGAATGAAGAATATAGAATGAGGCATGTAGAATAAGGCGGCTAGCTTCTGAAATTGCGAATGAAATATAAGAAATTTGAAAAACGGAAAAGACAATTAAAATTGAAGTTTAAATAGATAAATTGTATTTAACAACATCGAAATGAGATTTATATCTAAATTAACAACTAGCATATATGTAGATAACAGTATGAACTTAGTAAAATCATAACTATAATTTTGACCCAAATACCGCTCCATACTACAGTGTCCACTCAGTATGAAATACTTTAAATTGAATACCGCTTAAGCCGGTGCTAGGGGACGTGAGCAGTGCTGCACTTTAATATATTACTGCTCATGAACAGACTCAATAAAACCGAGTCTGCAGTTTGTTTTTTCTTTTCGCATTGCTGTTTTTACTTTCGAAGGATCTTATCTTATCAGGATTTAAACTGTTTAATTATTTTTAATGGTAAACAGTTCATACCCTGATCAAAGTACTCATCTAGAAACACGTTGGTCTGGATCTACACTGTTTGCAAATGCCGGTACACGCGTGTCACCCGTTCAAAGAGCTAAAGGTGGAAAACAACCTGCATGTGTGGTATCTTTTTGAGAACTAATACCTCCATACACGCCTCTTTTTTCAATATCTCTGCAACAAAAAAGGTAGATAAAATACCTGACTTATATTTAAATTATATTTCATAGGTTTATAGCTAACAATGACATAATCTTGCCATAGAACAATATTGTTTATTCTGACCCAACACGGTCAATTATAGTAAATGTGTTTATGTCAGAACATCTCTTAAATCTTTTACTCTTTCAACATTATGGACCTTTTTGTGAAATATTTGCAGTCAATCCTAATTAAAAGAC
This sequence comes from Azorinus chamasolen, assembly GCA_963576725.1. Lineage (NCBI taxonomy): Eukaryota > Metazoa > Mollusca > Bivalvia > Cardiida > Solecurtidae > Azorinus > Azorinus chamasolen. Next base: position 70,777,121 of record OY755235.1, read on the forward strand.
TAACTAGAATTATTTGTCACAAAAAGATACAAACAACTCTAACAAAACATTATGTAAAGGGAAAAGGGTGTTGCTAACAGAGTAATGGACTTGATGAATGTTACTTCCCCTTATTATGCGCTTTCCACACATTTTCAAGAACAAAGATAAAAAAAATATTGATACCAGAGTTAAGTCCCTTGTGCATGGCCCTCCCTTTCATTATGCTCTTTCCATGTATGAAATGTCATTCCAATAGCATCAGTAGAACAGGAAATGTTTATTGGACAAAACATGTAACAAAAGGCAATATCTCCAAAATACTGAAGCCAGAGTAATGACCCTTGTACATGACATTTTCTCTCATCATGCTCTTTCCATGTATGAAGTTTCAATCCAATGACATGAGCCATATAGGAGTTATTGTCAGGACAAGACAGTGTGAAACAAATGTACAAGGGACAATAACTCCAATATTATTGAAGTCAGAGTTATGGACATTGTGCATGAAACTTCCACTCATCATGCTCTTACCATGTATGAAGTTCAATCCAATGGAATGGGCCATATAGGAGTTATCGTCAGGAAAATAAGAGTGAATAAAATGTACAAGGGACAATAAAGTAAAGCCATAGTTATGGACCTTGTTCATGACACTTTATTTTATCATGCTCATGTATAGAATTTCAATAAATGGAATGAGCCATATAGGAGGTATCGTCCAGACAAAAAAGTGTAAAAAATGTACAAGGGGCAATAACTCCAATATTAGTAAAGTCAGAGTTATGGACCTTGTGCATGATATTTTCTCTCATCATGCTCTTTCCCTGTATGAAGTTTCAATCAAAAGGAATGAGCCATATAGGATTTATCGTCCGGACAAAAAAGTGTGGAAAAAGTACAAGGGACACACTTATTATTAACCTTATTATTGGTTATTGACATTGTGCGTGACACTTCTCGTTATGCTCTTTCCACATATCAAGTTTCAACCAACTGGCATCAGGCATATAGAAGTTATCGTCTGGACAAGAAAGTGTGACGGACAGACTGACAGACGGACAGACAGACGGACAGACAGACAAACAGACAACTCTCACAAAAACAATATGTCTCCCCCATATAAACAGGGGGGGGGGGCATAATTAGGATCCAAGCTCTTTGACATTCAAACACTTTAATGCCCCCTCCCAAACAAAGAGGGGGCATATATCTTGTCATTCCACCCGCGCGTCCTACAAACTATGATGAGTTCCAATTTTATATATTAATACAAGGATTTACTCCAGACTTTCACAGATAAAGAACGTTGATGTGAAGATGTGAGTAAAGAAGGGAAAGTTTACTCTGACCATTAATACTAGAGATATGAGACTGAAAAATTCTTCACAACATAACTACAATGCTGAAAAAGCATCTTCTATTTCCAACTCCTCTGACACCAATAAGAAGATTTACTTCAAACTTTCACAGATGAACATCATTGATATGAATATGTGCATGCAGAATGGGACGTTTGCACTTGCCAGTTTTACCAGAGCTGCGATACTTTTTTTTCACTATATAACATAAAGTGAAAAATGTCTCATGTGTCCGACTTCTCATACACCAGTTGGGGATTTTCTTCAAACTTTTACAGATGAGTAATGTTGAATTGAAGATAAACGTATAGGGGGAATGTTTGCTCCGACCATTTTACTAGAGGTTTAGACTTTTCACTATATAACAAATAACGAAAATGGTTATTTAGAGACAATATCGATAGGACAGCTATGCCCTTCGGGTATAGTTTTCTTATGAAAACATACACAGTTCACATTGATCAAAAGAAAAGGAACGGTGCGTGTTAATTATATTGGATCTCCAGGGAAAGATAACCACTAATGTTTCATTTTTTTCTATTTTGAAAGCTTTGTTGTACTGATATAGCTCTCGCTTATTTGCAAGTACAGGTGATGTCTTGGGGCACTCCTGCAGCGCGGTGCTTCGCATCCTGAATTTTGTGGTGGTGTGATTTGCAGGCTTCGTAAGATTGTTGGACAAGCCCGTCTGGCTGTCGGCCCTTTTGCGGCTGGAATTCGCTCTGTCCTCTTTTCGTGTGCTCCGGTGTAATGAGGAAAATAGATCCCTGTAGTAGATCGATCGGGGTCGATTTATTATATAGTACTATGACTCCCGTTTATTTTACTATAAACTATAGGGACTCCTTTGTCTTAGTATAATGACCCCCTTATAGTATTGTGACCCACTCTTTTTATCGTAGTAGGTCGACCACGAGGTTTATATATTCTATAGTACTATGACCCCGGTCATTTTACTTTAAAATATAGTGACCCTCTTGCCAAAATACCTCCACCAGTGGGCTCGATATACTATATAGTAAGTACTATGACCCTCTTTGTATCTCTACTGGTTAAAAAGTTATGGCCAACATTAAAGGCGGTGACCTTTGACCCTGAAGAATGACCTTGACCTTGATATGTCACCTCTAAAAATGTGCAGCTTATAGAGATACACATACATGCCAAACATCCAGTCTCTATGTGTGCTGGTTCAAATGTTATGGCCAATACTAATGTTGTTGGTTTGACCTATATATATTGACCTTTGACCTTGAAGGATGACATTGACCTTGACATGTCATCCCTCAAAATGTGCGACTATATGAGATACATATTCTTGCCAAATATCAAGTCTCTACTTCTACAGATTTAAAAGTAATGCCCAATGTTAAAGTTGCTGACAAACAAACAAACATCTGACTTTTGACCCAGAAGGATGACCTTGACCTTGACATGTCACCCCTCAAACTTTGCAGCTTCATCAGATACACTTTCATGCCAAATATCAAGTCTTATGTCTGTACTGGTTCAAAACTTATGACTCCCTTGCAAAAATACATCCACGTGGGGCATCGATATATTATATAGTACTATGACCCCATGCAATCTAAATAGAAAATAGTGTGACTCCCTTGCCTAAATACTTTCACCAGGGGGGAGGGGGTTCGATATATTATATATTACTATGACCCGCTGTCATTTCACTATAAATATAGTGACTCCCTTGCAAAAATAGATCCACGATTGTGGAGGGGGTCGATCTATTATATAGTACTATGACCCCAATGCCATTTCAATATAAAATATAGTGACTCTCTTGCCAAAATACATCCATCAGGGTGGGGTCGATATACTATACAGTACTATGATCCCGTGCCATTTTACTATAAAATATAGTGATCCCCTTGCCAAATTACATCCACCAGAGGGGTCGATATATTATATATAACTATGACCCCATGTCCTTTTACTATAAAATATAATGACTTCCTTGCCAAAATACACCCACGATTGGGGTCGATATATTATATAGTACTATGACCCTTTGCCATTTTACTATAAAATATATAGAGACTCCATTGCCAAAATACATCCACCAGGGAAGGGGTCGATATATTATACGGTACTATAACCCACATGCCTTTTTTTCTATAAAAAGTGACTTACTTGTGAAAATACAAACACCAGAGGTGGCGGGGTCGATATATTATATAGTACTATGACCCCAGGCCATTTTACTATAACATATAGTGACTCCCTTTCCAAAATACATCCACCAGGGGGTCGATACATTAAATAGTACTATGACCCCATGTCATTTTAACTAATCAAGGGCAATACGATCAAAATAACAAGAGAGAGGGAACTGAAATCACAAAGGTTCACAACAATTCATGCTTGGGAACATTTCTGTTTCAAGACTAGCTATATTAGATACATGTATAGAGTCATGTGTGGCTCATAGCTCGTTATAAACTATAACACATTCCAACTTGTCAGGGGCAACAACTCCAAATTAAAACCAGGGACAGGGAGCTGAACTTATAAAGATGCAAAATAACTCACGCTGGGCACCATGCCTGTAAAATTTCAAGACTATAGCCAATATAGTTTCAAAGTTATGAGTGCTGCAAAGTTTATCATTAATGTAAAATTCAAACAAGAAATGTCGACACGACATCAAACTGGGGTTTCCTTCACTATTAACTGGTAATTTCTAAGTTCAAAGGGGCATAACTCCAAGAACAAGAAATGTGTCACAGTACGTGACAAATGCCCCCAAAGCAAAGCACTGACAATATGCGTTTTGTAAGCAGGCCTGCAATATGCAACTGCAAAATGAAAGTAAAGATTACATAGTAAGACCACAATTTGAATTACCCTAAATGACATTTTTTTTTCTATATTTGAGGTCAAAGGTCAAGGTCATGGCCACATGACCTACAAAAAGTATGCAACATTCCACCATCCGAAGATGAACTCATACACCATATTTAGTGATCCTAGCTGATTCGGTGTAGGGATGACATATTTTATAAATGAAGTCAAAGGTCAAGGTCATGGTCACACTGAACTATAAATAGTATGCGACACTCTGCGATCCCAAGATCTACTCACAAACCATATTTGGTGATCCTAGCTGAAGTAGTATAGAAGATATGGTCCGGACAAGCCTTTTTTTAATATGATGTCAAAGGTCAAGGTCATGGTCACATTAACCTATAACTAGTATGTGATCCCAAGACGAACTCACACACCACAGTTGGTGATCCTAGCTGATTCAGTGTAGGAGGTAAGCTGAAGACAATGTTTTTGTAAATGAAGCCCAAGGTCAAGGTCACATTGACCTATAAATAGTATGCGACACTCTGCCATCCTAAGATGTACTCACACACACACCATACACCATACAGGCTTTTTTTGTAAATGAGGTCAAGGTCACATTAACCTAAAATTAGTATGCAACACTCCGCCATCACAAGATGAACTCACATGCCATATTTGGCGATCCTAGCTGATTCGGTATAGGAGGTATGCTTCGGACGAAATTTCTTTTGTAAATAAAGGCCAAGGTAAAGGTCACATTGACCTATAAATAGTATGTGACACTCTGCCATCCCAAGATGTACTCACACCCCATATTTGGTGATCATAGTTGAAGTAATGTAGGAGACATTTTCCGGACAAGCTTTTTTTGTAAAAAAGGTCAAGGTCACCTTGACCTATAAATAGTATGCTACACTCCGCCGTCCCAAGATGTACTCACACACCATATTTGGTGATCCTAACTGAAGTAGTGAGGTCAAGCTTTTTTTGTAGCTGAGGCCAAAGGTCAGTCACATCTTCAGACAAGTATTTTTGTAAATAAAGCCTAAGGTCAAGGTCACATTGACCTATAAATAGTACGCGACACTTGCCATCCCAAAATGTTCTCACACACCACATTTGGTGATCCTAGCTGAAGTAGTGTAGGAGATATGCTTCGGACAAGCTTTTTTGCCATGAGGTCAAAGTTCAAGGTCAAGGTCATATTGACCTAAAAATAGTATGCGACACTCCGTCTACCAAAGATGAACTCACACATCATATTTGGTGATCCTAGCTGAAGTAGTGTAGGAAGCTTTTTTGCAAATGAGGTCAAAGTTCAAGGTCAAAATTTATACTCCATCCATGGAGTATAAATAGTATGCGACACTCCGCCATCCCGAAATGTACTCACACACCACATTTGGTGATCCTAGTTGAAGTAGTGTAGATGATATGCTTCGGACAAGGTTTTTTTGCAAATGAGGTCAAAGTTCAAGGTCAAGGTCACATTTGGTGATCCTAGCTGATTCCGTATAGGAGGTATGCTCCGGACAAGTTTTTCTTGTATATGAAGTCCAAGGTCAAGGTCAAGGTCATATTGACCTATAAATAGTATGTAACACTCTGCCATCCCAAGATGTACTCACACACCATATTTGGTGATCCTAGCTGAAGTAGTGTAGGAGATATGCTCCGGTCAAGCTTTTTTTTAAATGAGGTCATAGGTCAAGGTCAAGGTCACATTGACCTAAAAATAGTATGCGACACTCCGCCATCCCAAGATGAACTCATAACCATATTTGGTCATCCTAGCCGATTGTGTATAGAAGTTATGCTCTGGACAAGTTTTTCTTGTAAATGAAGTCCAAGGTCAAGGTCAAGGTCAAGGTCACATAAACCTATAAATAGTATGCGACACTCCGCCATCCCGAGATGTACTCACATACCATATTTGGTGATTCTAGCCAAAGTAGTGTAGGAGACACGCTCCGGACAAGCAAAATCTGTTAATCCGGTTAAAAATATACATGATTTTGACATTTGACCTCTAAGTATGACCTTGACCTTTCAGCTATTGGCATGGTTTTTTTCATGCGACACGCCGTACCATCTAGAGGAACATTCATGCCAAGTGATTTCACAATCCATCCATGGAGTTCTGAGTTACAGCCCGGACAAGACCGGACGGACGCACATATGGGCGGACACATTTTAAGTTCAAAGGGGCATAACTCCAATATTTGTTAAGTCAGAGTTATAGACCTTGTGCATGACACTTCGTTTTATCATGATCTTTCTATGTATAAAGTTTCAATCCAATGGCATAAGCCATATAGGAGTTATCATAGGACAAAACTGGCAGCCGCCCGCCCGCCCGGTCATAGTAATATACAGTAAATACTATACAGTAAATCGACCCCGGTCGATCTACTACGGGGGTCACTTTGTTATATGAGGGGTCTGAATTTTATATATAGGGGGGGTCATAGTACTATGACTCCCCCGGTTATAGTATTATGACCAGGGGTCATAGTACTGTATAGTAAATCGACCCCCGTCGATCTACTACGGGGGTCACTTTTCCTCATTAAACCGGCGGGGTGTTCTATGAGGGCGGCCGCTTGAGTCCGGAAGCTGAGGGAGGATGTCGGATATTTGTGCTCTCGTTTTTGTCGTGTCCTTTATTACGTTTCTACAGTTACTCGTTGGGTGCAATAGCGATAGATGGATACAGTTTGTTTCACTTGGATGTGTTTCCGTTCTACATGCAATTTGTCACTGTGTTTGCCATCACGGTTGTTGTAGATTAATCGTAAAGGGGATACGTTTATTTACACTGTTTGTCTTTTAGAGACGGGATGGAATAGCCTTCAGCAGGTGGTCAATTAGACACTAGACACCATGCTACTCTTGACATTTTCTTCACAAACAAACCAGACTTTAAGTAGGCAACAAATTTCAATCATTACCAGGGATTAGCGACCATGATGTCATATTTGTTGACTCCAAAGTTGATGTTAAAGATCGCAAACCATCATAAAGAATGATCTACCTCTGGAAGAAGGCTGATACCAGGGGTCTACAGGGTGATTTTGCTACATTCAGCACCAAATTTCTTCTACAGTGAACCAGTGTATACCCAGTTGACACACTATGGAATGAAATCAGGCCTAAATGCACCATCCAAGATGACCACACAGAGATATAACCAGCCCTGGATAACAAGATATATTAAAAGACTTCCAAAACGTAAGAAAAAGGCATGAAGACAACAAGCCCAAACGACTTTAGAGCTTTATAAAAAGCAAGAAGACAAACGCCTGTGGAGTTTCACCTTTGAAGAAAGACAGCGACAGTAAGATGAAGGCTGATATACTTAACCATCAGTTCACATCAGTATTCACAACTGAGGATCCATGTGACCCACTGACTGTACTTGGCGACACACCTCATCCCAGTGAACTAAGTATCACTGTCACCGAGAATGGTGTTTTAAAACTCTTGCAGCAACTCAATCCTCACATGGCAACGGGTCCAGATGAAGTATCAGCTAACCTACTGAAGGTGGTAGCCAACCAGCTAACTCCAGCCCTTACTATGTTCATTCAAGCATCTCTTGACCAGGGGAGAATACAAGAAGACTACAAATCAGCCAACATTACCCCTATACAAGAAAGGAGACAGGGGTACAGCAGGAAACTACAGACAAGTTTTACTTACCTTCATTTGCAGTAAGGTGATGGAGCACATTGCACACAACCACATCATGCAACACATAGACGTCCATAATCTCCTTACATATTACCGGCATGGCTTCAGAACGCGGCGACACATCCCATACTAACCATTGATGACCTGGCCAGAAGTATCGACAACCATGAGCAGGTTGACTGTGTATTGCTTGACTTTAGCAAAGCATTCGGTAAAGTCTTCACAATAGACTCCTGATAAAGCTTCCCCACTATGGAATTCGAGGCAGCATTCATCTATGGCTATCCAGCTTCTTAGTTGGCCGTACACAACAAGTGGTCCTCGGTGGACAGTCCTTTTTCATTGCAGGGACAATAGGTGTACCACAGGGCACGTTACTCGGACCGTTACGGGTTTGCTGTATATCAACGACCTCCCTGTCTCAGTCAACTCAGCCAGACTCTTCGCTGACGATTGCCTTCTCTACATAAAGGTCAACAGCGATAAAAATAGGGCTGCCCTACAGCAACATCTTGATAGTCTCCAAGAGTGGGAGGAAAAGTGGCTTATGTGCTTCAATCCAGACAAATGTGAAGTTCTCCAAGTGACAAACAAGCGAACTCCATTCAAGCACAGTACCTAGGATTGAACATCCACAACACTCTTTGCTGGGATGAACACATTAACAAGATCACCAAGAAGGCACGCGGCACCTTATTCCTTGGTCGAAACATCAGGCGATGCCCAACCAACGCCAAGGCTCAATTATATTCCACCCTATTGAGACCATCATTAGAATATGTTTCCACCATATGGAATCCTGCAAATAGGAGAGTAATAAACAGATAGAGGTCGTCCAACGTCTAGCTGCCTGCTTTGCCGCTGGCGACTACCAAAGAACCAGCAGTGTAACCGCCAAGATGCAGCAGCTCTAGCGGACGACTCTCGAGATCAGACGAGACAACGCTAAATTGGCTATGAATATGATGTACCGGATTGTGCATAACTTGGTCGACATGCCAGTTGCCTCGTATCTACAACAGTCAGCACGACCTACTCGTGGTCACTCAGCCAAGTTCCTGATCCCACACACGAAGACGTCAATCTACCGCCATTCTTACTTTCCACAAACCATTAGACTTTGGAACCAACTGCCCGGACCTATGGTTGATGCAGACAGCCTGGACAGCTTTAAGACTCAGCTGCTGTCCAGATCCTCCTCCTACTGGATACAGAAGATGTTTTAATTGTTTTTATCCAGAACCTGTAAATAGGATGCTCGTCCTTTTAACGCTGCGCAAAGTGCGATAATACTTAAGTGGTTCTGCACTAATACGGAAGAAGAAGAAGACTTATAAGTGTGAGATTGGGCGCCCCTAAAGCAGTTTAAATCTCCAGTGACTACTGTCACTGACCATTCCAAGGCGGTACTTCCATCTTCCCTCTAGTGTTTGTTTGTTTTGCCTTTGTACGTCTCTATGTGTTTTGGTAGTTATGTGCATTTGCTGTGTTTTCTTGTTGTGGTGCTGTTCGGGCGGCTGTTTGTTTTGTATGTGGTGTTTCCTGCGTAACTCGTATTTGTATTTTTTGGTATACGTCGACTAACGACTATAATCAAAACTGTTTCACAGAAAGAAAGAAACTGCTGACAAATACAGATTAATTTCGATATTTGTAACAAATGAAGTTAAGCCAAGTGGTAAAGTGGAAGCAGACATATACAATTAAGTGTATACCAATGCATATTAAACCAGGAGTATCAATGTTCAGAGCATATGTTTACTTTTCGAGGAACGCAAATCGAAAGAATAAAACTCATAGAGAGCTTTATTCAGTATGAAAAGTTTTCATCATTTTTGCAATACTATATTGCCGTTTCTGAACATTGAAAATGTCAGCTAATCACCTTAATCCAACATCTTATTATCTTATTTAAAAAGAAAAAAATCTGGTGAACTATACATATCATAATACAGTAATGTAATAAGTTCTGAGGAGAGATGATCCCCCGAAAGCAAAAATTGCAGTACAAGAAGAGAAAATTGCAGACTCGGTTTTATTGAGCATGTTCATGAGCAGTAATTGATAGTGCAACACTACTCACGCTCCTAGCACCGGGTTAAGCTGTATTCAATTATCAGAACAAAAAGCACTGACATTCATGATCTCGAAGGATCAGAAAGTATAACAACACTGAGAAATCGAAAGAAGGGAAGCTACATAATTTTATTTAGTATGAAAGGTTTACTTACTTCGCCCGCGCTGCTTTCGATGCTTGTTATGATAACGTCATATGTTGTGTCTGCATACTTTCTGGGGAAAACATGTCTTGAATTAAATCGCAGTCAACGCATATATATATTTACACAAAAAAACGAGATGTGTCACAGTACGTGACAAATGCACCTAACTCAAAACACTGACACTGGAGTGGTATGTTTTGTAGGCAAGTTCGTATATGCAATGGCTAAATGAAACTGAAATACATGTATTTAGCAGTGTGACCTAAATTTGAAATAAAGTTACCTTAAAAAAGAAACCGGAGGTAATTTAAATGTCTCCTGTTTCGCAAAATTTCGATAAAAGCTTGTAAAAATAGTCCAACTCTTTGTAGCTTCCAAATAAGCAGTGCGGTTGGGGGTCATTAAAATGCCCGATATATACACACATTTTTCTTATATACTCAGTATACTTATCGACATGTGTGAGCGAAACAGGGTTGATATGGCCCCTCTTGTATTTCACGGATCAACTCGACACTCTAATTTCCTGCCAATGTCAATCTGTTCTTGCATAAAAATATGGTTGGAAAGAACGACTTGTGAAGTTAAATTGTCTAGTCCATCGACAGACAGAATAAAAAATATACTTACCTCCACCTGCTGAAAGTGTTTCCCATTCTCGCGTGTGGCCTGATGGCGAAGTCGTACGGAAATGACAAATTCGTCCCGGTTATGAACTGGCATGTTGCCAATATTCATTGTTTTCTTATACATGTATGTCAAGGTGTTTTGTGAATGTTTACTTTTCGCGGAATGCAAATCAAAAGTAGGACCAGAGACCACGAGTTTATTCAATATGAAAGATTAACATTTTTTTGCAAAGTTTTCATTTAGCCTAATATAGGTGTAAACCCTTTATGTCTCATATTATTAACAGTCGAATCGTCCAGAGCAGATTATGGAATCCAGTGTAATGAGGAAAAAAGACCCCCGTAGTAGATCGACCGGGGATCGATTTATTATAAAGTACTATGACCCTCCGGTCATTTTACTATAAAGTATAGTGACTCCCTTGTCATAGTATAATGACCCACTCCCTTAAAGTATTGTGACCAACTCTTTTTACCGTAGTAGGTCGACCACGAGGTTTATATATTCTATAGTACTATGGCCTCCGGTCATTTTACTATACAATATAGTGACTCCCTTGCCAAAATACCTCCACCTGGGGGGTGTCGATATATTATATAGTACTATGACCATCAGGCCATCTGACTAGAAAATATAGTGACTCCCTTGCCTAAATACCTCCACGAGGGGGTCGATATACTATATAGTACTATGACCCCCTGTCATTTCACTATAAAATATAACGACTCCCTTGCAAAAATTCATCCACTTGGGGGTCGATATATTATATAGTACTATGACCCCAGGCAATCTGAATAGAAAATATAGTGACTCCCTTGCCTAAATACCTCCACCAGGGTTGGGGTCGATATACTATATAGTACTATGACCCCTGTCATTTCACTATAACAAACAGTGACTCCCTTGCAAAAATACATCCACGATTCGGGAAGGGGTCGATCTATTATATAGTACTATGACCCCATGCCATTTTACTATAAAATATAGTGATTCCCTTGCCAAAATACATTCAACAGGAGGGGGGGGGGATCGATATATTATATAGTACTGTGACCCCATGTCCTTTTACTATAAAATATAATGACTTCCCTGCCAAAATACATCCACGATTGGGGTCGATATATTATATAATAATATGACCCCTTGCCATTTTACTATAAAATATAGAGACTCCATTGCCAAAATATATCCACCAGGGGATGGGTCGATATATTATACAGTACTATGACCCCCGTGCCTTTTTTCTATAAAATAAACTGACTTACTTGCCAAACAACATCCACCAGAGGGGGTCGATATATTATATAATACTATGACCCCCATATCATTTCACTGTAAAATATAGTGACTTTCTTGAAAAAATACATCCACGATCGATTTGCGTCGATGTATTATAAAGTACAATGACCACCATGCCATTTTATTAGAAAATATACCGGCTCCCTTGCCAAAATACAACCACCAGAGGCGGCGGGGTCGATATATTATATAGTACTATGACACCAGGCCATTTTACTATAAAATATTGTGAATTCCTTGCAAAAATACATCCACAAGGGGGTCGACATATTATACATGTATAGCACTATGACCCCCGTGTCGTTTTAACTAATCAAGGGCAAGAGAGAGGGAACTGAAATCACAAAGGTTCACAACAATTCATGCTGGGCAACATTTCTGTGAAGTTTCAAGACTAGCCCTATTAGATTTAGAGTTATATGTGGCTGAAAGCTCGTTATTAACTATTCCACATTCCAACTTGTCAGGGGCAACAACTCCAAATTAAAACCAGGGACAGGGAGCTGAAATTATAAAGATGCAAAATAACTCAACGCTGGGCAACATGCCTGTGAAATTTCAAGACTATAGCCTATTTAGTTACAAAGTTATGAGTGCTGCAAAGTTTATCATTAATGTAAAATTCAAAGGATTCAGGGACAATAACTCAAAATTAACCGGGGAAGAAACTGAAAATACAAAAGTGCACAGCAGCTCATGCTATGTAATATTTCTGTGAAATTTCTAGACTCTGGCCATATTAAATTCGGAGATATGTGTGGCTCAAAGCTCGCAATAAACTATGACAAAGTCCAACTTGACAGGGCCAATAACTCCAAAACTATCAGAAAGAAGGAATTGAAAATATGGAGGTGCACAGCAAATCATACTGGACAACATTCTTAAAGTTTAAAGAATCTAGCCTAACCGATTTCTGAGTTATGGATGCACCAAAATTTGTCATTAATTATCGCAAATTCAACCTATTCAGGGACAATAACTCAAAAACTATCAGGGGAGAACTGAAAATATGGAGATACACAACAACGTATACTGGGCAACATTCCTGTGAAGTTTCAAGATTCTAACCTGAACAGTTTTTGAGTTACGCGTGCCGCAACATCTGTGACAGACAGACAGACAGGCGGAAGATCAACTCTGGCAAAAACAATATGCCCCATATACATTTGGTGGAGACATAAATAATGATAACTAAGTAGGATTTACTTCACTTGAGTGCACACTTTTTAGGGTCAGGTTGTTATCTCGTATGTGAGGTCAGTTTCTCATACGTGAGGTCAGTTTCTCATACATTGTACTACGACTCACTCGGTCATAGTACTATAACCGGGGGTCACAGTACTATATAGTAAATCGACCCGGTCGATCTACTACGGGGGTCACTTTGTTATATGAGGGGTCAGAATTTTATATGTTTGGGGGCCATAGTGCTACGACTCCCCAGGTTATAATAATATGACCGGGGGTCATAGTACTAAATAGTAAATCGACCCCAGTCGGTCTAGTACGTGGGTCACTTTTCCTCATTACACCGGCCATTTGTAATATTGAGATGTGTATCGCACTACAAATGTATGAACAATTCACAGCCACCGGTTTGGTTCTCAGTGTTGTTATATTTTCTGGTCCTTCGGGGTCAATAGTTTTGATCTTTTGATGTTATTAGTTTTGAAAATTGAATACTGATTAAGCCGGTGCCAGAGGGTTTGAGTAGTGTTGCACTTTTAATTACTACTCATGACCACACTCAATAAAACCGAGTCTCTTTTCGCATTGCCACGCTTGCTTTCGAATGATCTCCTACTTTCAGAATATATTATTGTTCTTTTAACGATTTTCACAGTCGAAATCTAATTTACACCGAACAGCTGCTTAAGTAAGGATATAGATAATCATAAACTGACAAACATTCTCTAAATTATACCATCGAAATCTCTCAGTTATTGACAAGCATAAGTGTAATCTTATACCCTGCGACTAGGTATCTAACATCCTGAATTTTATAGTGATGTGATTTACTCAAACCCCGTAAAATGATTGGACATTACCCCCATTTTCTCACTTTGGTCATCAAACATGTTAAAAATCATTTAAAAGGGATGTGATGCTATATAGTACTACAACATACTGCATGTCGGGTTGTCAACACTTTTACAGTTGGCAATCACGCTGCCCTCTTTCCATGTACGCCGACAGGTAAGGCTTAGTTCTCTATGAAGACGCCCTCTAAAATCTCGCTTTTCTCTTATTACTTTTCTACAGTTACTCTATTTGGAGCTCAATCACTGAGTACACTAGCAGTAGTTGGATCCAGTTTCTTTCATATCAATATGTTTTCGTTTTACATGCAATTAGCCACTCTGTTTTGCATCGCGGTTGTTGTAGATTAATCGTGAGAGGTTATATGTTTCATTACACTGTTTGTCTTTTAGGATGGGGATGAAATTAGTGTGAGGCTTGGCGCCTCAAACCGATTTAAAGTTTAAACACCCTAGAGAATATTGTCAATGACCGCTCCAAGGAGGTTCTTCCATCCTCTCCCTATTCTTTGTTTGTTTTGTCTTTGTGCGTCTCATTTTGTGTTTTGATAAACATGTACATTTGCCGTACTTTCTTGTCATGGTGCTGTTCGGGCGGTTGTGTATTTTGTATGTGTTGTTTCCTGCATGACTCATACATATATTTTTAATGTGCACCATTGTTTCAATATAGATTCAGTTAGATCTATGTGATGACACCCAGTCCATTACAGATGGAGGAAGAAACCCGAAGTTCGTCTACATAGGAAATGATTACCATTAATTGAGACTTGCCCATATGAAACTAGAGGTTTGTTTATGTCACAAAAACAGATGTCTCCCCCTCCCACCCTCTTTCCAATACACAAGTGTAATGTCTGTAACTCCAAACTTATCAGGGTTTAATTTTAAGTCATCAGGGGCAACAACTCCAACATTATCAAGGGGAGACAATTAAAAAAACCGGGTACACAACAACACATGCTGGTCAACATTCCTGTGAAGTTTGGTGACTCTAGCCCTAGTGATTTTAAAGATATGAATGGCAAAAAGTTTCTCTGATTTTAAGTAATCATATCAGGGGCAATAACTCCAAAGTTATCAAGGGAAGACAATTCAAAGATCCCAGGTGCACAACAACTCATGATGGTCAACATTCCTATGAAGTTTGCTGACTCTAGCCCTAGTGGTTTCAGAGATATGCACGACACTAAGTAAAGTTTGTCTAATTTTAAGTCATCAGGGGCAGTAACTCCAAAGTTAACAAGGGGAGACAATTCGAAAAACCCAAGAGCAAAACAACTCATGCTAGTGAACAATTCTGTGAAGTTTGGTGACTCTAGCCCTACTGGTTTCAGAGATACGCGCGACACAAAGTTTGTATAAATTTAAGTGTTCATATCAGGGGCAATAACTCAAGAATTATCAGGGGAATACAATTAAAAAACAAAGGTGCACAAAAAACCCAAGAGCAAAACAACTCATGCTGGTGAACATTCCTGTGAAGTTTGGTGACCCTAGTACTAGCGGTTACAGAGATACGCGCGACACAAAGTTTTGTCTAATTTTAAATCATCAGGGGCAATAACTCCAAAGTTATCAGGGGAAGACAATTAAAAAAAACCAGGTGCACAACAACTCATGCTGGTGAACATTCCTGTGAAGTTTGGTGACTCTAGCCAACTGGTTTCAGAGATACGCGCGACACAAGTTTGTGACGGACAGACAGACAGACAGACAGACGGACGGACGGACGGACAGACAGACAACTCTGGCAAAAATAATATGTCTCCCCATAAATGGGGTAGACATAATAAAATCTCCCATAGTCTGACCGAGATTCGAACGGTCCTAGCTAAGTGTCATTAAGTATTTCCTGCGTGAATATCTAGTGCGAAATACCCTGATGTATCAGTTTTTATAAGCTGAACTTTTATAATGCTATTAATTTACTATATAATGATATCTAGTTTGATTCATAAAGGAACAAATATATTCTGAAAGTGGATGATCCTTCGAAAGCAAAAGTAACAATGTTAAAAGAGAATATTGCCGACTCAGTTTTATCGAGTATGTTCATTTGCAGTTATTAAAAGTGCAAGACTACTCACGCCCCTAGCACCGGCTTAAGCAGTATTCAATTTCAAAACTTATACAATCAAAACTAATTATCCCGAAGGAAAATATAATAACACCGAGAATGAAGTACGAGGTGACGTTTAACGGCCACACAAGCACTTCACACCTGCTATTGAGATATAAATATATTCTGAAAGTGGGAGATAGCAGATCCTGATCAAACGGCTCCTATAGAAGCCGTCCGATCTGGATCTACTTTGTTTGAAAAGTCATGGAAAGGCGTTAACATCAAGCAAGTACCCCCTTTTCAACCATGTGTCAGCTATTATAAACTGTTCAACAGCGTGTGTCCAGCCAACAAAGTGTGTAACTCTCGTCAGGATTCCATAGTTTTGTTTATACATGTACATGTATGTGTCTTTTGTATAAATGAAAAAGTAGTAAAGTCAAGCAGGAAAAGTCACACACAAAACGCCACCATCACCAAAACACCGACAGCATGCCACACATACACACGTAGGCACGCACGCACGCACGCACCCCCCCCCCCACACACACGAGAAGAACACAGAAAACACCAACAAACACACGCACAAAGACACAAGACAAACAAAAGTAAGGGTGACAAAGAGAGTACCGCCTTGGCACGGTCAGTAGCAAAATCACCACTGGGGGTTTAAACCGGTTTACGGACGTCCTAACCTCAAAAATATCTCAAAGTCACCCTAGCTAAACAAACATTGTAAATAAAGGTATCCCCGCCGGACTTCCCCACAACATAGAAGACAGCAACCACAGTACAAAATGTAAATTATAGCATAACAACTGTGAAAGTTCGTCAAATGTGTACTCAATGACTTTGCTGAAGAGAGAGCAACTGCAGGGAAGTCGTTAAGGGCACGACAGAGAAAAGGTAATACATGTGTCTGGTAAACTCATCCCGTTTCTGGGTTTAAGAGTATACCATCATAGAGTACTACCCTTGGCCTGTCATTTTTTCAAGCAAAGACGGAAGCGTAGCGACCGACTGTAAAGGGGTCGATTACGAAACATGCAGTGTGTTGCAATATAATAGGGTCATAACCTTTCTTCCTAAAAGTTTTAATACGTTTATGAAACAAATTGTGGAAATGGATATTGCAGTATTTACTAATGAGGAATAAATTTCGATAATAAAATTTTGGAAAGGCTTTCCGAATTTTATGATATCTGTAACCTTGCTTAAGAAGTTTATGAGTTATAACTATATAAAGACTATTAAAATCTTCTAGCAAACAACAGGTTTGGGCAAAGCGAATAAGTTGAGAAATGTAAACCCCATAAGATGTAGACCGGGGAACATCTCCATCTAGAGAGGGATAATTAACACTTTTGAAATCAAACATAATATATAAGTAACATGTTCAAGTTTGGCACGTAAGTTGGATTTCGTCCCGCTTATGATTAGTTTAGTATTTTTGAGACCATATTCGGACACCAATGAGCACTTACACTAGTTCATACTATTCCCAGCACACACGTCGTATTCGTAACTAATCATCTTATTCTGTCAGGGTTCGGAATATAGACTCGTATGTGGCGTATGAATAGTGCTAAAACCGCCATTTCTCCACTGTGAATGCAAGTGATAGCTTGTAGAAATAACACCAAGTCATACCAAATAATATAAGTACATGTACGAAACATGCAGGAAACGCCGCATACAAAACTCACAGCTGCCCGAACATCACCAATACAAAAACAGCAAATGTACATGCATATCAAAAGACACAAAAGACGCACAGAGACATAACAAACACAGTGGGGTATATGGAAGAATCGCCCTGGATCGGCCAGTGACAATTGTCTATGAGGGTTTAAACCGGTTTAGGGGCGCCCAACCTCACACGTATTCCACCCGACTCTAAAAGACAAACAGTGTAAACAAGTTCATGATGTATTGCTTTGCAATACAGGAGTCCCCCACCGGATTAAAAATCCCTCCCCCGACCCACCCACCCGTGGTGTAGTTGACCATGGTATATACATGACCAACATGGATGTTATTTGTAAAAATCATAAGAACAACAATATGAAAATTGGAAAATATTGATGATAGAGTGCATGACACTTCCTCTCATCATGCCTGCTCCATATGTAGTTTCAAATCAATTCAAGCAGTAGCAATTCAAGAGTTATTGTCCGAACAAGAAAATATGAAGAGGGAAATAACTCCAAAAATATTGATGGTAGAGCTATGGCCCTTGTACATGACACTCCCTCTTATCATGAGTGGTCCATGCGTGAAATTAAAATGAATTTAGCCTACCCTTGCACGAGATATGGCACGAAGCGTGACAGACAGACAGACGGGCGGACAGACGGGCGGACGGACGGACAGACGGAATCAAGCAAACCTATAGCCCCAAAGCGGTAACAGGTGGGGGAGTAATAAGCATATCCCCTTTTCGACTAATCTACAACAACCGCGATGGCAAATACAGCAGTAATCTGCACGTACTAAGATCCGAAGTCCTCTTTCCGTTGCTGGATTTAGATGGCGTCTTCAAAGAGTACAAAGCCTTTCTTGTCGTTGTACATGATAAGAGCGCAGCGTGACTGCCAACTGTAAAAGGGATGGCAAACAGACATGCAGTATGTTGTAGTACTATAGGATCATTATATTCCTATTTAATGAATTTTTAACATATTTGATGAATAAAGTGATTGCGGATTTCGACAGTGCACTCCACTTTTCTGGTGGTTCCAATTTAAGCGGTTGTTATCTCGAACCACCAGAAAATATATCAGCAATCAGAATGAAGTACGGTCGACACGAGCACTTAACATCAGCTGTTTTGAAGTACATGAATTATGAAAGTAGGAGATCCTTTGAAAGGAAAAGTCACTGAATAGTTGTTATATAGAGGTTTTCCTGCACCTTATTAAGACAGGTATAACAAAGATTGCGTAAAGGAGGATTAAACAATCATGTAAAACTCCTTTGTCTTAAAACTCATACGCACGATATCCATTAAAGGGCATGTGAAAAAAGACAAAATTTAGGTTATATAATGTTGCTAGGGGGCATGGGCAGTGTTGTACGTTCAATTACTGTTCATGAACTGACTCAATAAAACCGAGTCTGCAATTTTCTCTTTTTGTGTTGTAATTTTTGCTCTCGGGGATCATCCCCTTTCAGAATTTATAATCTTCACAACAGCAGGTGTTAAGTGCTTGTGTGGCGGCCGTAAAACGTCACCCCATACTTCATTCTCAGTGTTGTTATACCTTCTGATCCTTCGAGATCATGAATGTCAGTTCTTCTTGTTCTGAAAATTGAATACCGCTTAAGCCGGTGCAAGGGGGCGTGAGCAGTGTTGTACTTTCAATTACTGTTCATGAACAGACTCAATAAAACCGAGTCTGCAATTTTCTCTTTTTGTGTTGTAATTTTTGCTCTCGGGGATCATCCCCTTTCAGAATTTATAATCTTCACAACAGCAGGTGTTAAGTGATTGTGTGGCGGCCGTAAAACGTCGCCCCGTACTTCATTCTCAGTGTCGTTATACCTTCTGGTCCTTCGAGATCATGAATTTCAGTACTTCTTGTTCTGAAAATTGAATACCGCTTAAGCCGGTGCTAGGGGGCGTGAGCAGTGTTGTACTTTCAATTACTGTTCATGAACAGACTCAATAAAACCGAGTCTGCAATTTTCTCTATTTGTGTTGTAATTTTTGCTCTCGGGGAACACCCCATTTCAGAATTTTTAATATGAACGTTATCAGGAAAGAGAAGTGCTACATGTTACAGATAAAACTAACGTTGTCATTACTCAGACGAAACAAACTGATCATGGTGTTTTCTGCCGACTAATCCTCTATACAAGTATCTATCTTCGTGAGAAATTAATATAAACTAACCACTAGATTATAAAAGAACTGACAATAAGTTACACTATTGCATATGTAGGTCAGCGATATAGAGCCGTGACCATGTACGTAATGTATGTACAATGGCATGTGGAAAAGCATACTAGAACATGCTAAAACATAATTCCAAAACTCTGAATATAACAAAATTGGCTTTTGATAGTTACCAATACTTTGAATGTATTACTAAAAGACAGTGAGAAATAGACAGTTGACATTTTAGAAATTAATATAGTTCGAATGAAACATATACTGTAACACATAGGTGATCCGGAATCAATTTATTGGTTTAAACATACTGACAAAAATAAGAAAGGGGTATTCTTTCCTTCCAACTAAACGTTTTTCATACTTTTACAAACAAAGTAGACTAGATCAGATAGCTGCTGTTTGAGCCGTCTGGCCAGTATGCGTTCCACATTTCTAAAGTCATTTCGATCAAGGAATGTGTGTAACTTCACCCTCTAGAGCAATTTCGCGATGTTAAAATCCGGATGAGACAGCGAATACATAAATAAATCTACTTTGAAGGAGGTGCCATGACCGAATCTTGCAAATATTGAAGAATGTAGTGACAATAGTTTTGCGCGAAACTCCTGATCTACACTTGGTATTCTTATATAGGTCAGGACCAAATTCATTTCCGTGCACTGAAGTACCATTAAATATGCAATCTACATACCGTTCAAAACAAAATTATACCATCTAGCGGATTAAGATTAAAACATAGTTTGGGGATTTTAAGATTAACAACAGATCTCACCCACAGAAAACTACTGCATTCTGTGTGATACAGTAATTGTATCCATGACAAAGGCAAAACATCCCTGTAGTGTATGGTAAATACAAATTCTCACATAATGAAGATAAATACATTTATAATATTGTCGGTTAAATGGTACATTTGCAGATATTAGCAAATTGTTCATACCAATCATACAAAGAAATTCGCACTGAATGACAATAATTGCTTTGGTTTACAAGAAACGAGCATCGTTCTCAACAAAATTCCTGCAATGTCCCGCAAATACGTACATGTAATAAAAAACTTGCAAAAATGTAACGAAACCCATTCAATTATAAAATATGTATATAAACATTTATAACGCTATCAGCTAAAATAAAGAAAAGCTGTAAAATAATTCAAAATACAAATATTTAAATCAAAAACGGAATTTACTCATGATCTGCTATGTTTAGGAATGATATGAAATATAGATCTGATTCTACATTTTCTGCCATGACCAAAACTTCCTTTGTTCACATGTCATTATAAACATTAGCTAATAAGTATCCATGATGTAAGATGTTCGTCAAGATTTTGACAGAGTGTGGCATGAAGCGCCCATGGTACAACTGTATAATTTGAATATTGACATACCCCTGTATAAGGCTATTTATAATCTGTACCAGGATGTGCAGAGTAGATTAAGAAGCAATGGACACATTTCTAATTGATTCCCCATTTTACAGGGCACCAGGCAGGGTGGAGTTATCAGCCCACAATTGTATCTTTTTTATCAATGATAAACTGTGTGAAGTAAATACGGATTACCTGTGTATGGTCTTAATTGTATGTACCCCACGTCAGCAGACGATATGGTTTTACTATCTTTGTCAAAATCCGGGTTACAAAGGTTAATGGATGTATGTTATGAATATGGATGTACATTTAGATACACATAAAATAAATATAAATTAGCAATTATAGTATCAAATGAAAAGCCCTCAGGCAGAACGAATTGTAAGAGAAACTTGAATTTAGGATATGACAAGGTTGCTGAGTGCGAATCATATACTAACTTAGGTGTTTTATTTAATAAGAATTGAGACTTGTCACAGATAATACAAGACTTTTCCAGTAAGCTAAGGAAAACGTTTTTTAGTATAGTCATTTATGGCACATGTGAGAATGGCATTCACCCCATTTCAGCTAAACACTTCTATGAAACTATTGTCCTCCCGAAAGCATTGTATGGGTATGAACTGTGATCTGACTTGAGTAAGGACATTTCAACCCTTGAAATTGCACATAGATTATGCTTGAAATTAATACAGGACTTACCTTAAAGTTCCAGATCAGACATTGTCTTAAGTACTTTGGGCATGCTACCTATTGAGACCGAAATTGATAAAAAAAAATGGCATTTTGGGTCAGTTATGCAGGCTGGACAATTGTAGTGTTTTTAATACATTGTTCAACTACAGGCTTTGTTATTACTTTAATTTCTGTAGTAAAGTCAAGGGCTTTATACCCGACATACACAGGATATGTGACAAATATGGATTAACTGAAATCCTCGTAAAGTACTACAGGACGGGCGATTTTCCATCCAAATCTATTTGGAAGACATTAATTCATAATAACATCAAAATTAAGTACATGTATATGGCATCCGTTCAATCTCGTATTTCGTCGGACAATGTACTTTCAGAATCTTATATAATCCAGTCTTTTTCTAAGATTCGTCCATTCCAATTGTGGCTTCTAAGTAAACCTAATCGTACTCTCTTACAGTTTGCACAGGCTGCTGTGAAGCTTGTGTGAAGCTTTGTGAAACCTTACAAATGCAGATGTAGACGGTGCGATAGATTAACTGATGAATACGCCTTACATATAGCTTTATAGTATGAATGTACGTTAAGCGCAAGAAACAGACTGTGGAAAAATACGTGTAACGCTTTTGGTAACGAGGTATATCAAAACTTAATTTCATATTCTCCTCGTCTGCAAGTCATCCATCTTTTATCTGGACTACGTCACTTTTTGCAGCCTGACTTTACCTCAGTATGCCATCAAATTGCTGGTTTATTTTGTTTTAATGTATTCCAACGAAAATGGATAGGGTGATACATCAAAGAATCGTTTTATACATGTATACATGTACTATTAACGGTATACAGCTGGTTTCGCATATATGTATGAGGTATAATGTAAATATATGTATGTGTGCTACCTGTGAACTGTGTAAATGTCATGCAGTGGACACTCGATAAATCGCAGCCTTGATTTGAAAAGATATTGGACAGATTGCTGGTTTCTGCATGCTGGAAGTTGTACAGAGGGCTCCCGGTGCAGCTTTCTGAGTAGTTTCGGCCTGCTTTGGGTTGTTACTTGTCATTGGGATCAGTAATGAAATTTGGTGTAGTGTGAACTGTATTTGGGATATGTAATATAAATATAGACATGTATATAACTGTTTTATCGCTTGGCTTTCCCTGAGCTTACACACAATACAGCACGCTTATATATTGGTGCTATCAGCTTTCAATGCAAAATACGGAACCTGGTTGATGTCACAAATAATTATGTAATTCAGACATCTTTAGAGGGGCTAAAGCGAACTGGTTGTCGGCCCAAAACACGTTTGCCAATTACGCATGATTTGCTTATATCCATCATTTGTGTTAATGTATACGAATCACGTTTGTTTACTGCAGCTTACTGTTTAGCATTTTCTGCCTTCCTCCATGTAAGCCAGTTGGCCGTTGCCAACAAGAGCAATATTTCGAATGTTATCTTCGCATCTGATGTTAGTATTGACCAAAATGGAGATTCTGTCACAGTTCAAATCAGGTATTCTAAGACTGACCAATTTGGTTATGGTTCAAGGTTAAAAATCTGTAAGACTGGGACAAATCTCTACCCAGTCTTCAGACTAAGCCAATTCTTACAGCAACGCCCTCCATTCGATGGGCCTCTTTTCTGCCATCTCAGTGGTGCACCACTTACACGTTACCAGTTATCTGCTATAAAAAAACAATGCTTGAGTAGACTGCGATTAGATTATGCTCGATATACTTCACATTCTTTTCGCATTGGTGCTGCTTCAGCAGCAGCTATGGCCGGTTATTCATCAAGGGATATTCAGACTGCTGGTCGCTGGCGGTCTGAAGCATATCGCTCTTTTATTAGGCCAGATGGCATTCATACACTACCTAAGTTATAATTTGTATGGCTGTTTTAGCGGTTAATCTCAAGTTTCACATTTAATAATTAAACCAAAGATATTTTAGGTACTCTAATGATCTGGTGTGTTGTTTCTTCCATCATGAAAAATGCCTTTGTTGTGGCGAGGAGGCGGCCAGGAGGGCCCAGCCTTGGACTGGAATTTGCAGACCTCTGGTGGCAGGGGTATTGCGGCATGTCCCTATTCAATATGATAGGCAGGTTTCAAAGAAGAGCCGCACTGCATTATCTTGCACTGTAGCGGCAATGATTTCGGACGAGTGCCAGTTAAGGAGTTGCGGCAGTGTATCAACCGAATTATTGAGTTTATCATTCACAATTTCAATGCATGACTTATTTGGTCAGAGATATTACCAAGGAAGAGGTGGTGCCATTCTGACGATAATATAGACATGGAATATGTCCGGAAACGCCTGAATAATTATGCTGCTCATAAAATTATGCAAGTAGGTGGGTGTTACATTAAGCACGCTGTCGTCAGCTTTTTACTCTTCAAATGGTGTGCACCTGTCCTTCCTTGGCAATTGTCTGTTTCTCAACTAGTTGTCATCAGCCCTGCTGGAATTCAACTCTAAAAGTACAAAAATGAGTCATGCAGGAAACACCACATACATAACAAACACTCGCCCGAACAGCAACACAAGGAAACAGCAAATGTACAAAACTATAAAAACCTCAAGAGACGAACAAAGACAAAACAAACATACAATAGGGGGAAGATGGAAGTACCGCCTTGGAACGGTCAGTGATAAAAGTCAGTGGGGGGTTAAACCGGTTTATGGGCGCCCAAACTCACACTTATTCAATCCCCACCCTAAAAGACAAACAGTGTAAATAAACGTATCCCATCTCCGACTAATCTACAACAACCGCGACGGCAAATACAGTGGTAAAGTGCATGTATAACGAAAACATTTAAGTGAACAAACTATATCCACATATCGCTAGTGTACTCAATGATCTAGCTGCAAACAGAGTAACTGTAGAAAAGTAGTAAAAGTAATACCAGATTTTTTCAGTAATTATAGGCTGTTAGGGATCTAAGATGGTTCTCGTTTCCAGCCAGCCACCCGTAGTTGGTACCAAGCAGTGTCCGTATTTATCGCCGTACCAAAAGCTGGTTTCTCTCTTCTTTTAGTGTTGGCGCCCCCTGCTTCCCAATACTTGTGATCAGGTTGGCGCCAGTTGGCCGACAGCGAAATCCGAACAGAAGATTTAGGTGCACAATTTAAGTGCATATTTAATAATTTTATATTAAACTATCTTTTCAAAAGGACTGCAATTCTGATTGATGCCCGGGGTGTCACCATTGTAGATGATGGCTGGATCACTGATTTCCCAGAATCTGCCGTAGTTGAATTGGCGATATATCCGTTCTCGGGGTTGCAGTTCAATCGTACAAGTTAATGTCAACTTTGCATGTGACTTGTTCAGTCAGGAGCCTTCTAGGGCATATTTTAAATTCAAGCCTTTTGGGGCATATTTTGTAGCCTATTAGGGCATACTGTGATGCCTATTGGGGCATATTTTAAAGCCTATTGGGGCATACTGTGAAGCCTATTGTGGCATATTTTGAAGCCTATTGGGGCATACTTGAAGCCTATTGGGGCATATTTTGAAAGTACAAAAATGAGTCATGCAGGAAACACCACATATAGAACAAACAGTCGCCCGAACAGCAACACAAGAAGCCTATTTGGGCATGATTTGTGTCTATTGGGCCTAATGATTATAAATTCGGGATACCACTGCGGATGGCTGTCAAAGGTGGCCCCTACACGACAATTTGTCCGGTGTATCTGCTAGCCAATTGGGCTAGCACGGTGGGATCGGGAACCATGCCCAGCAGAGCCAAACTTGAACCTTAGTTGTACATAATTTTTAATAAACCAATGTTATGATTGAATATTTTTTGTCTGTTATTGTTAAGTCCGCCAAATGTTATGTGGCAAGATGGCATGGGTGAATGCAGAGATCTTATATCGGGTTGGCATTGCAGGTTGACTTTGATAATTTGTTAAGATGAAGAGCATAGCTTATGTCAGGAGAGCATTCACCCATGGCCCCTTGCCCGGCAGCTGGTTTCCTCAAATCTCCCAATAACTGTTTTTCCCTTATTCTTAGCTATTTAATATTTCGTTAAGCGCGCATGACACGTCTCTATATTTCGTTTCGTTAGAGATGTGTTGACGCATGTAAATAAGGTACAGTTTATGCGTACCCAATCATTCTGTTAAACATGTTTAACACTTCTCTAAGTTTAGTTTCGCTAGAGATTTACCGAAACGTGTAACTGATATACATGTAAACCATTTATAAAGCTTCCGTTCCATCATCTCTATATTCCATTGCGGTAGAGATTTACATAATGCGGAGCTCGCTCACTCTATCTCTCCCTTTCTCTCTCTTTCTCTATCCCCTATCTCTCTTCCTCTACCACCTCTCCCTCTCTATCCCTATTCCTCTCTCTCCCGCTCTCTCCCTCTCTATTTGTATCGATTTGTTCCATGATTCTTGTGCTGTATTTTATGTATGTATTTACTGTATTGTCATAACATATGTGTAGATTCAATTATTGTAGATGTCTGTATTTGTCCTTTATCGTATGACTGTGTGTTGTCAGTTTGCTTGTTTGTATATGGCCCTCCTATACTGGAGGAAATAAAGATTATTATTCTTAAAAATATTCTGACGTAAATATTTATGCAGTAACTGGTGGTAATCAAACAATTTGAACAAAATGACTTAATCGGCGTCTTATCAGGATCAAAACTGCTTGAAACCATAATCGTGAAAGAAAGCCATACTTTGAAGTTTGAAAGTGTCAGTATATTCGTAATCTAGAAGTTGAAGAAATGAGTTATAATAGTTTTGCGCCTTATCTTTATTCTTCTATATCCTGATGTAGATAAAGTTAATTTCTTGGGACAAAAAGTACTCTTATCTATGCAAAAATATTTACAGTTAATGGATTAGGATTAAAATATAAGTGAGAAGTGTTTTAAAATCGACCTTAACAGAAAAAAAAAGTTCGACCAAAGAGAGCTCTGGGCATCATTATACTAGAGGCGTTTATCGCTTTCAAGACAACCCCATTCTAAGGCCCCGAACAGATGTGAAATACAAACTCTCACACAACATATGCATAAATAAAAACAGAATGAGTAAGGTAAAATACTGAAGAATGTATGTGTACGTGCGTGCGTGCGAGGTTGTGTGTATACTTGCGGTTGTGTGCGTCTCACTTATTTTTTGTTGGTGTATTGATAATGGTTTCGTCTTATGTGTGGCATTTCCTGTTTGACTTTTACTATTCTTTATTGATTACAAATGGGCAAGTAGGGTCCGAGTTAAATCTACAGATACAGTAAAACCCCATTAAAACCGGAAGTATAATAATAAAGAGTTTAGGCAGGTGGTTGCTTAATGCGGGAAAAACTTCATAGAGAAGACCAAACCTGAAATATTCTTTACAATATCCAAATGCTGAAGGCTACGTTTGCAAACAATTTGTGCAATCATAAAACAAGGGACATAACTTCCAAGATGTCGGTGTTGTGTCAAAATAAAGACCAAAACAATTCAGATGTATCATTTCTAGTTGCAAATGCATGTACTCTCCATGCTGACTTCAGTTTTCAAAACATCCATCTTCCCCATATTGTTTGTTTGTTATGTCTGTGCGTCTCTTTGTGTCTTTTATATACATGTACATTTGCTGCTTGTCGTCGTGGTGCTGTTTGAGCGGTTGTGTGTTTTGTATGCGGTGTTTCCTGCATGACTTTACATGTACTTCTACAACTACTCCTTAATACGCATTGTAACACCTTTACAAACAGTGTAGACCTAGATCAGACCCCTATAGCAGCTGTATGATCAGCGTCTGCTCTGTTTTATGCTTCCTTTTAGATAATATATTTGTGCGTTATGGGGATACCATATATCGTCAAGTTGTGAGTATATCCATGTGTACAAAGTGTGCCCCTCTTGTTCCAGATTTGTTTTTGTATTGCTATGAGAGGGATTTTATGCTAAGCTTAAAATCTGATACACAGGCCGATATTGTTAATGCTTTTAATAAAACTTCAAGGTATTTAGACGATAGTTTGAATTTGGATAATCCTTATTTTGAAACTATGATTTTTTTTCTATGTACCCAGAAAAATCAATCTGACATTATGGCTTCCTTTTTAGATTTGAATCTTTCCATCACAAATGATAACGTTTCGTCCGAAATATACGCTAAAAGGGAAAATTTCAATTTCGAAATTGTTAATTATCCTTTTCTAGATGGAGATGGGGCCCCGTTCTACATCCTATTGCAACAAGGCATTTATCACCCAGAATGTTTTGGCAATGTTATCTACAAACTTAGGAAATTTCGGTGTCATATCCATTTTCTTGATTTGTTTATAAAACGCATTAAAACCTTTAAGAAGAAAGGTTATGATCCCATTATATTGCAACGCACTGCATGTTTGGTTATTGACCCCTTTACAGTTGGTAGCTACGTTTCATTCTTTGCTTGTGCGATGACAGGCCGAGGGTAGTACACTATAATGGTATACACTCATGTATTACTATTAACACATGACAATATGTAAAACATGGCATTACAACTGCGAAAAGTCCGCCAAATATGCACTCAATGACTTTGCTGAAGTCAGAGCAACTACAGGGAAGCCGTTAAGGGCACGACAGGGAAAATGTAATACATGAGTTTTGTAAGCTCATCCATCATAGAGTACTACCCATGGCCTATCATCAGGCAAGCAAAGGGGAAATCGTAGCTACCGACTGTAAAGGGTAAATAACCAAACATGTAGTGCGCTGCAATATAATAGGGTCATAACCTTTCTTCTTAAAGGTTTTAATTTGCTTTATAAACAAATCATGAAAATGGATATGACCCCGAATTTTCCTAAGTTTGTAGATAACATCACCATAAAATTCTGGGTGAGAAATTCCTTGTTGCAGTAAATTCCGTAGACTGCAATTATATTTACTAATGAGTCGTAAATTTCGATAATAAAATTTAGAAAACCTTTTCCGAAGTTTGTTATATCTGTAACCTTGCTTAAGAAGTTTATCAGTTATAACTGAATTACGACAGTTAAAATCTTCTAGCAAAGAACAGGCTCGGGCAAACCGAATAAGTTGAGAAATATAAACCCCATAAGATGTAGAACGGGGCACATCTCCATCTAGAAAAGGATAATTAACAATTTTAAAATTAAGATCTTCCCTTTTATCGTATATTTTGGACGAAACTTTATCGTTTGTGATGGAAAGATTCAAATCTAAACAGGAAGCTATAATGTCAGATTGGTTCGCTTTGTTTAAAGACAGTTCTTTTGCGTTAATTAGAGAAATCAAATAGTTTCAAAATAAGGATTATCAAAATTCAAAATATCGTCTAAAAACCTTGAAGTTTTATTAAAAGCATTAACAATATCGGCCTGTGTATCAGGTTTTAAACTAAGCATAAAATCCCTCTCATAGCAATACAAAAACAAATCTGCAACAAGAGGGGTACAATTTGTACACATGGGTATACCAACAACTTGACGATATATGGTATCCCCATAACGCACAAATATATTATCTAAAAGAAAGGTAAGAGATCTACAAACATCAAGGCTTCTGAGTTGAATACCCGTAAACCAGGTTTAAGTTCCCCAGTAGCTTTTTTGGTTCCAAGGCGGTACTCCTGCTTTCAGCCTATGGTCAATTTTGTTGTCTAATATGCTTAATGTTTAATGTTTTCCGTCTTGATATGCGTCCTATTATGTTTTGTCTTGTGGCTATACCGTTTCTTGTTTGATGGTGTTTGGTGCGATGTCATTTCGTGTGTGGCTCTCCCTGTTTGATTATTTTTCCATATTCGAAAAGAATGAACGTTGAACATTACAAGCAAGGAACATTTTATTTTCTTTGGCAAAGATTTTTTCTATTAATTTAATCAGTTCATCCTTTATAAGATAGTGAGGTAGAGTAGTATAGAGTGTTTTACCCTTGTCTACACGTCTGTACGTCCGTCCTGTAAAAATTTTCGTCAAAGATTTCTTGCCTTGTGTATGTTGGAATGAACTGACATTTGGTTTGAAGCATGAACAGTGTCTCCCCTTTTCAGGTGTGTTTTCTATCTACTTCCTGTTTGCCGACACGTTGGTTGAATTTGGGTGATTGTTTAATGACAAAAAATCAAAGATTTCTTGACTTGTGTATGCTGGAATGATATGATATTAAGTCTGAAGCATAATTTTACTATGTTGGACCGTGTCTCCACATTTCAGGTCTGTCGTTCATCTACTTCATGTTTGCCGACACTTTGACTGAATTTTAATGATTATTTAATGACAAAATGTTCGTCAAAGATTTCTGGCTTGTGTATGCTGTAGTGATTTGATATTTGGTCTGAAGCATAATCATAGCGAGTTTTACCGTGTCTCCCCTTTTCAGGTCTGTCATTCATCTACGTCCTGCTTGCCGACACTGTGATTGAATTTTCCTGGCGGGGGCATCTGTGTCCCATGGACACATTTTCTTTTATTTCATTAATATTCATCTAATTCCATCACTTGAACCGTTGCCAAAACCCTTTTGCGTACTTGAGCAAATGTAAATATAAGTTAATATTCATAAACGTCATTTTGTCTTGCATGAATATTTATGGGTTGATGAATGAGTTTATAGAATCACACATTACAACAGAACATTCAGCAAAATTGATTTGCAATGAGCGGACGATTTTTCCTTTTAAATGTACAATAGTTAATACGTAAGATATTTTGTTACAATATCCGCAAGTCCCTCAAAACTTCGATTCTCTTTTCAAAGTTAAGCTGTCTCAAGGTCTCTCCCATTATGTCTAGGACCTGGTATCTTACGATATCTGTCTTCGATCTCTTAAGATCTCTTTGTAATTGTCTCCTATGCGTACATGTAAATGTATGGTGTGTTCGCATGTGACTTCCCGTGGCATTTATCGAAGCAATATTTACAATGACCTTTCTCATCCATTGATGAACATCGATGCTCGTCTTCATTTCTTGGAATACCACATTTTTCATGGCAAGTGAAGTAACAATTTAGGGCAGTTAGTTACGTGCTGGCCTTTTGGCAGGTTAATGTTCAGCTGTTTTGATGTCTTGACGATGTACATGAAAGTGGCATCTACTTCGATCTCATTTTTATTGTCTTCAATTTTCTTTTCAGCTTTCAATTGAACAAGTTCATCCAAATGTTCTGCAAGTTGTGGTTGCAAGATTACGATATTGTCTTCAAGGTCTTTCGAGCAAAACAGGAATGCAATGTTTTGCTGACAGTGTGGAAAGTTGGGCGAAGAACGATTTAAAACATTCTGTTCCGATTTTCCAGAAAAGCTGAGACAGTGGATTGCATGTGGTTTCGTCACTAAGTACGAAAAGCCCGGAGCTGTTACACGGAAGGTGTTTGTTGTCCACCTTACCAAGAGCCCGTAAAACTGGTGCTTCCTTGCAGTCGGCAAAAATCGTTACCACCAAGGTGTTTTTTCTAAGTCAGGATCTAGTAAGGTCAGAATTTCTTTCACAGCTTTACTCTGAGACTGGTAAAAGTGAGTAGCATGCACTTTGATCAGAAAACAGATTGCATCCACACATTTCGTTCAACGTGATTTTGTTTGAAAAAGACATTTTAGTTGTTGCAATATTTGCTCATAGTTTTGTTCGAGGCTTGGGGTATCGATGATATTCAGTTTGAAGTCGAGCTGCCTGGCAACGGAATAATGCAGTATTCAGTCACTCAAACATTCTGTCAATTAGATAGAAAATCAAACATTTCACTGAATGGTGTCATTTGTGTGCCCCTTCTAGCCACTTAGGTTTGGCGACGAAATAATGGCGTTTACTTGGTATAAATACCTTGCATTTGAAGATTCACAACACTTTCATGACAGCCATATACTCAGCGTGTTAATGCAAAGATTAACATGTTTATTAATTATTATAAATGGAACCACATAAGTTTTGTTGTTGAATGACTTTGGATCAGCTCTCTTCAGAATTTATAATTTCACAACAACAGGTGTTAAGTGCTTGTGTGGCGGCCGTAAAACGTCGCCCCGTACTTCATTCTCAGTGTTGTTATACTTTCTGATCCTTCGAGATCATGAATTTCAGTACTTTTGATTCGTAAAATTGAATACCGCTTAAGCCGGTGCTAGGGGGCGTGAGCAGTGTGTGGTGCACTTTCAATTACTGCTCATGAACAGACTGGGGCGTGAACAGTGTGTGGTGCACTTTCAATTACTGCTCATGAACAGATTCAATAAAATCGAGTCTGCAATGTTCTCCTTTTGTGTTGCAAGTTTTGCTTTCGGGGGACCACCACTCTTCAGAATTTATAAGTAGAAAACGTTTTTGTTAACTGGTCAATCGAAATGCTTCTTGTTATAACTAGTTAGTCAAGTCATTTCAACCTTCCTAAGACAGTTACCTGAATGTTCGTGCTATATATGTGACATATCAACAAGAATGATTCCGCGAAAATTAAGTATAATCATGGATTTCCTTTGCTTTCAAAAGGCTTTACAAAATTTTAGTATTAAATGGTGTCGAAGAGAACATGTTGAGTCTAATGCTCTTTCTTGTTGGAAAAAACTTATTTTTGATATACAATGTAATTGATAAACGCATTTCCTTTTACAGCTCTAATAAACACCTTCTTCCACCTAAACCTAGAACTTCTTTTAGACATCTTAAAAAGGGTTTACAGGATTTCCATTCAAAATACGTTTTTGTTCCTGCTGATAAGGCATCGAATAATGTGATTATTATTTGATTATATCGATGTCTTGAAGCAGGAAATTACTAATACCAAGTCATACATTTCAGTTACCACTGACGAAAAGACCATCATTTCAGACCATGTCAAAAAGTGTGAACAATTTGGAACCGATATTAAAATCACACAACATAAACTTCCTACAATGTATTGGTTACCAAAACTACATAAAAACCATATAAAGCGCGTTTCATTGCAAATTCTAGTTCATGCACAACTACTAAATTGTCTATACTTTTGACTTCTTGTTTAACGAAGGTAAAGGAACATGTAAAATTCTACTGTGATAATAAATCTCTTCTGGTCTATTAAGAACTCTTCAGAAGTCTTAAACAAACTTAAGAACAAAAGGTATCTTGCATCCACTGTAAGCACGTACGATTTTTCTACTCTGTACACAACTCTTCCTCATATTTTAATTAAGGATAAGCTTACTAACTTGATCCAGAAAGTATTTGCCCGAGAAAAAACATCATTCTTGGCATGTAATGCTGAAAAAGCTTTCTTTACTGACGACCAAATGAAATATTACACCAATTGGACTTGCTCAGAAGTTTGCGAAGCACTAACCTTTCTTTTGGATAACATATTTGTACGTTATGGGAATGCTATATTCCGTCAGGTAATTGGTATTCCTATGGGTACGAATTGTGCACCACTTGTCGCAGATTTGTTTTTGTACTGCTATGAGATAGATTTCATGTTGCGTTTGAATCCTCAATCACAAGAAGATGTTATAAAAGCCTTCAATGAAACTTGTCGATATTTGGATATTATTTTTAACTTAGATAACCCTTTCTTTGATGCTCGGATTCCTACAATTTATCCTAAAGAACTCAAATTGAATAAAGCTAACCTGTCCGACAATTATGCAGCGTTTCTTCATCTAGACCTTAAAATTGATAATGGAATGATTTCTTCTAAAATATATGACAAAAGAGATGATTTTGATTTTGATATTGTAAATTTTCCTCATCTTGACGGGAATGTTCCCCGTGCTCCATCTTACGGGGTTTATATATCTCAACTTATTCGTTTTGCTAGAGCTTGTTCATCTATTGACGATTTTAACAGTCGAAATCTCATTTTAACTGAAAAACTGCTTAAGCAAGGATATAGATACCATAAACTAAGAAAAACTTTCTCTAAATTTTACTATCGAAATCTCTCGCTTATTGGCAAGTACAAATGTAATCTCAAGGAGCTTCTGCGACACGGTATTTCACATCCTGAATTTTATGGTGATGTAAAATTATTGGACATACCCATTTTCTCACTTTGTTCATCAAATGTATAAAACAATTCATTAAAAAGGGATATGATCCTGTAGTACTACAACATACTGCATGTTTGGTTGTGAACCCTTTTACAGTTGGCAATCACGCTGGCCTCTTTGCATGTACGCCGACAAGAAAGGTTTAGTACTCTATGAAGGCGACCTCTTAAATCCAGAAATGGAAGGAGAACGTCGGATATCTGTACTATTTCATTTTTGTCGTACCCTTTATTACTTTTCTACAGTTACTCTGTTTGCAGCTCAATCATTGAGTACACTAGCGATAGGTGGATACAGTATGTTCACTTACATGTTTTTTCGTTATACATGCATTTTACCACTGTATTTGCCGTCGCGGTTGTTGTAGATTAGTCGGAGAGGGGATACGTTTATTTACACTGTTTGTCTTTTAGGATGGGGATGGAATAAGTGTGAGGTTGGGCGCCCATACACCGGTTTAACCCCCCCCCAGTGACTTTTGTCACTGACCGTTCCAAGGCGGTACTTCCATCTTCCTCCTATTGTATGTTTGTTTTGTCTTTGTGCGTCTCTTGTTGTTTTTTCTACTTATGTACATTTGCTGTTTCCTTGTGTTGCTGTTCGGGCGAGTGTTTGTTCTGTATGTGGTGTTTCCTGCATGACTCATTTTTGTACTTTCATCTGTTTTATATGAAGATATTTGTTAACAGCTCTGATTTCTTTTTGTGTCATTTTTTCAGATAATGGCTATCCTATAAGTATCAAATTTGTCATCTGCATATGTAATCACACTAGACAAATCAGCTTTAAATTAGTGAGTAAAGATATAAAAACACTGTATTATAGTTGTATAGCCCGCCCCTCCGCAAAGACCCCCCCACCCCCCCCCACACACACACACTTGCCAGGATTGTACTGAAAACATACCAGCATTTATCCAGATAATGAACCAGTAGGGTTGGCTAGTAGTACAATAAGAATCATTCTAAATAATTATGTTGTATACTACGTATACGCTGAATTTTCAGTGGAACGGCCCATCAGTGTTAAAGTATATATAGAGTCCACTCAGTATGAAAGGCTTGTAATGTAATGACAAACAGTGCGGACGCTGATCGGAGGGCATCTTTAGGAGCCACTTAATATGGGTCTACTCTGTTTGCAAACTCCAGTGCACGTGTGTCCCGCATTCAAATGGCTATGGTAGAACAATCATACTGCATGAGTGTAAGCTTTTGCGAAATTTACCTTCACACACGCCTATTTATTCATTACCACTGTAACTAAAAGGTAGGTAAAAATCTGAAAGAAGGAAATAAATTATAAGATTAGGAGATCATTTGAAAGCAAAAGCAGCAATGCGAAAGGGGAAAATTGTATCTGTTTATGAGCAATTATTTAAAAATAAAGTACAACACTACTCACGCCCCCTTGCACTGGCTGAAAAGGTATTCATTTTTAAGACTAAACGCATTAGCATTTATGATCCCGAACCTGCTATTGTGAAATTAAGCGATCCTTCGAAAGTAAAAGCAGCAATTCGAAAAGAGGAAATGGCAGACTCTAGTTTTATCGAGTCTGTTCATTTGGAGTTATTTAAAGTGCAACAAAATTCAGGCCCCATAGCAGCGGCTTAACCCTTTACCTGTTCAATATTTATGTAAGAAAGTATGACATCAGAAATATGTATTAGCTGAAAAATTATAATGTAAACTTTTCAAAGGAATGTTTTGCTTTGACTAGGATTTTTGAATCTGATCTACATGTAACTATATCATGTTGTAAGCAAATGCAAACGGAGCAGACCCTGGTCAAATGGCTCCTATAGGAGCCGTTTGATCAGGGTCTACTTTGTTTGCAAATGCGTGAAAAGAAAATATAACAACACTGGGAATGAAGTACGGGGCGACTTTTTACGGCCGCCACACAAGCACTTAACACCTGCTGTTGTGTAGTACATATACATTTATTCTGAAAATGGGTGATCCTAACCCACATTTTGCCTTTACCAAAACTCAAATAAGCCCGCCATATTAGAAATTAACTGTGATTTTTAATCGATGATCGATCGCGCACATGTGCCAATGGTCGAGTAAAATTTTGGACCCGATTCCCAACACTAAATTATTCCTAAGGACAAGAAATTATAGCAACTAAGAATTAACCCTTCCTTTACATAAACGCTTTTTCATGCATTTGCAAACAGGGTATGGAATAACAGCTTATGGAATTTGATTAATCTGTTTCTTTAGTTTCTAAAATGGCTACAATGTCGCACATTCCATATTTCATTACAGCTATTTTGTCCATGACGATTCGGTAGGTAATGAAATTCGAAATAAACCCAGAAAATGGAAAGGGTTAAGAACGTACTATTTTTACGGCCGCTGTACCTGTACACATGCACTTAACGCCCGATGTTGTGAATCACAGTTCTGATAGTGTGAGCAGAAGCGGACGTTAATCAACACAATCTAAAAGTAGGATATCCTTCGAAAACTAAAGCAGAAATGCGAAAAGAGAAATTATCGATTCTTATTATCTGTTCATGAGCAGTTATCTAAAGTGTAACAATATTAATGCCTCAAACGGTATTAAAGCAGTGAAATTTATTATCCAGAACGACCAGAAATGAGAATGAAGTATGAGACGACTTTACGGCCGCCACACAAACAATTGACACCTGCTGTTATGACGTACATCAAGCAAAAGCAGTAATGCCAAAAGAGACAATTGCAGACTCGGTTATATTGAGTCTGTTCATGAGCAGCTATTAAATATATATTGCCTCAAATCCAAACCAGTTCGTTTGTTCTGACACTACATTATTAATTATAGCAAATGTGTTTATGTCTTTGCTGAAGGACATCTCTTTCATCCTAACCCGTTCAACAATATGGACCATGTTGTGTAATATTTGCAGTCAAACCCAAAACGTAATTAGGATCAAAGCTGTTTGACACTCCGATACCTTTTATGTGAAATCCTGGAGCGGACGGACTGGTGAGCGGTTGGGAGGGTGGCATGACTGATCTCTACGTGCAGCTGTTTCTGTCCAATTCTCACCAAACTTGGTGAAAATATTTTTGATAATAATATATCGGCCAAATTCATTAACCAGCTAAATGGTCTAGACATTTTAGAGTCATAGCCCTTGCATTGGCAAATTTGCCTATTTTAGCCTTTTAGTTTGATAACCAGTTAAATGACCCCATGCACTTTAGAGTTATGGTCCTTGAACGCAGAACATTGTATGCAGAATAAAAGAGCTCGGTCAGTGTCGTCAAATTCTAATTACTATTTAGGAAAGGACAGACCAGAAAGTGGGTTATCTGTTTTTTATTCATTCAACAATATTTCTGACAATGGTACGCTTAGTTTACATGCAATGAATCTAATGAAACATGTGCAATTGTTTTAATCAACAATGTTTAGCTCTTTTCAGTCAGAAGAAAGTGCTACATTTATAAACAATGTAACCAATTATTGGAAATCTGGGGAAAAACAACCCCTAGTGTTGTCGGTTTTTTTTCTATTTGAAAACGCTGTTGCGTATTCTTATGGGTGATTTTCAAATTTGAGATTAGTCGACTAATCACCATTATCCAAATTGTTTGACAGAAACAGAGATTAAATTCGACAAGTGTAGCAAATGACTGTCAGGTAAGTGGTAAAGTAGAAACAGACATATAAAACCATATTTGCCGAGGCGTTTTGCAAATATTTACTTTACCAGGAACGTAAATCGAAAGAAGGAAATGTACAGAACTTTATTCAATATAAAACTTTAAGTTTGCATTATTTGTGTTTGCAATACATGTACTATATTGGCGTTTCCAAACATGGTTTAAGTCGGCAAATCATCTGAATCCAACTTGTTTGACAATGTGATTTAAACCTAATGAAAAATATAGATTAATTTCGATAAGTGTAGCAAACTACGGTAAGCTAAGTAGCAACATAACACCAAGTATGTCAAGGCCTTGGCAAGTGTTTACTTTTCGCAGAATGTAAATCGAAAGAAGATGAAACTACAGTTTTATTTAGTGTGAAAGGTTTATTTACTTCATCTGCGTTGCTTTCGATGTATTTTGTAATAACGTCATATGTTGTTTCTGCATAATTTCTGGAAAACAACAATGTCTTAAATTTAGTTACAGTCATCGCGTATAGATATTCACAAAAGTATAACAGAAATCAGGCAGGAGATGCCACACGAATTCCACAGCAACCCAAGAAGCACAAATGAAGTGTGCGCACATATTCATACACACACGAGCTTCACAGAAATGTACATTGGCTGCTCACCACCGGAAGAATATCTGCACTATAGACCAAAATGTGTCGCAGTGCCGTTAATTCAAAATCTCATTTTTTCACGATATGTCGTATATTGAAGAAAGTTTCAAAGTAACATGACTCTGGTAAAACTTCATATCAACCTTGCTCATTTGTGAAAGTTTTAAATGCCCCCCAATTTGCGTATGAAAAGTTGCACGCAAAAATTATTCCCTATATATTATATTATATAGTGAAGAAAATTTCAAAGTCATATTATGGTGGAGCAAAGATCCGTTCTTTACGTACGTCAATGTTGTTCATCTGTTAAACTTCCGAAGTCCAGCAACTATGGTAAAAGTTGTCGGAGCGAAAACTCCCTTCTTTACATACATCTTCACATCAACAATGTTCAACTTATCACCCATTTTCAGTATATTTGTATGTTTGGTGTATGAGGAGATACACACACAATAGTTGCGGGAGGTACGGACAAACAGATATACGGACGGGCGGGAGGGTCGACAAGAGCAAGAGTATATGCCTCTCACCTTGTGGGATGGTGGCATTAAAAGACGAGAATGTGAGGCCACAACCTACACCATAGTAAGACAAGACATAAAGTCACAAAATGACTTAGTGAAAAGTATTGTGTTGCTGGTCAGGGTCTAGAGCACTGTGACACTGAATCGGGTGGTTCTTTCGGGCACTGTGACACTGAACAGATCACATACTACTAAATGATGATGAATAATCCACAAAAGTTGATTTTTATGTCGTGTACTATTATTTTTGTCAGCTTTGACAGTTGGTCTACAGTACTACGGTTTCTACAGAAACCATTTTGAATATCGATGATTTTGTCATTGTCTTCCCTCCACTTCGTGAGTATCTCAGTAAGTACTGCAAACTGGGCTTTCTATACCGCTGATGTAACAGCCATACCCTATAATTGTCCAGGTGTCTTTTCTCAGCATTCTTTCAGGATATCATATAATTATATGTTTGCATAAATGGTGTTATGCCTGAATGAATTTGAATTGAATTTAATTGAACCACCAAACGTTGCATGTGTTACATGGAAAAATCGAATTGCCCGAACTCATTTTTCTATATAGAAGTTCATATAGCTTATAGACTGTGATAGTCAATAAGGAGTCCCCTGTAGGAGCCGTCTGATCATGGTCTGCTCTGTTTGCTTATATAGAAATAGATCTGGCTACAGTTTCTGCCAAATACCAAAAATACCACTACACAAATACGCAAATATACACGATGTCATTATTTCTTACATGCATATTCAACAGGGAAAGGGTTAATTTTCAAAACTTTACGAAATCTTAACGTACCTAGTACACTGCAAACAAATATCGCACTAATACCATTATAGTGCCTTGTCAGCAAAATGCCTACCGCATTTTCGAAAAGCAAAACATATTCAGTTCAAGGCTATTTCATAATTCACCTGTGAATGGTTGATAATTTAGCACACCAGTCGACCGTGCAGTTATCTGTTTCATCTAGATGTATTTCGTCCGGTCTTCGTTTGTTTGTAAAGTAATACAGTAAACCATCTATATAGCGGTCACTTCATGAATTAACGTGGGGATTTATAAGAGCTAGTGCTTGCTAAATGCAGGACCTTTCTGCATTATTTTAGTCCTGCATTAAGCAACCACGATTAGGCACCTATAGTAGCTTTCTGCATAACGTCCGTCCTGCATTAAGCTGCCGCCTATCTTTGAGAACCAGATATGGTTTTTAATGGTCGTTTCAGAGGGGTTTTACTGTGTTTTTATTTGTAAGCGGAGGAAGTTAAAACGAACACCAAAATTCGTTGCACAGGATAGCTTTATACCTGAGAGTATCATGTCAACAGGGTACATTACCCTGTCAGAAAGATACCTTGCTTCACGAAACACTAACAATGTTATATTCATGTAAATGTTTCTAAGATATCCTGTTACATCCCATTTGGTCTTAACTCTGTTTCTACCAGAACAACAGAAAATGTGTGTATTGAAATACTAATATCGTCTTTCCTCAGGCAAACCCTACAGTTTGACCACTTGAAGAGTGGTCACACCATAGGACTTGGTGGAGAAATAAAGGAGCTTTTCGTGAAAATGGTTTAACACTTTACTTGTTCTGTGTTTATTCCGAATTTTAATGCCTACTGAATGATCATGGCCAAACTAGTTATAATGAAATATGGAACAGTGTGGCCATTTTAAAAAGTAAAGAATCAGATATTTCAAATTCCATTGGCAAACAGAGCTGACCCTGATCAGAATTATCTCCACCATAGACAAATCCAATCAGTTTTGGTCTGATGAGATGCCGAGTAAAGCGACCTGTTAACCCCCGCACTTAATATTCATTTGTTTTAAGAATTCATTACTTTATGAATATTCATTGACCGTTGTTTGTTCTATTTACATATCAATATGGCAGTGACAGACGCTTCAGAATCAGATCTATATATTTATATAAGCAAACAGAATCGTCCGATCTGATCTACTCTGATTGCATGGTGCCAGAAGTCGTCTTAATGATGAAGAGATTCATCAGGACCCTATATACAGGGTTTTCCCTGACACTGTTCATTTCTATTGAAATGGTCCTTATATTGTACAAAATTACGAGTGGCCTTTCTTTACTTTATAGTGAGGGATCATGAAGACATCTAAGACTTTTCGAAAGGGTAAAAACACCTGTATATGTTTGAGAAATTGAACAGGACCCTACTTGTGCAGAACCCTAATTGTTTGACACAGTGATCTGCGATATGTATTACTGTATGAAAAGATACTGAATGATACTCTGAAGCTGACGATACATATTTTCATACAACCGTTAACATTTAGCCTGCTGACCAATTTTTACACAATTGTTCGCCTACTGCATTTTCAAACTTCAAGCTATAATCAGTGTGTCTACCACAATGCTACCATGGTGTCAAACAGTTTGGATCCTGATTAGATGCCGAATTACCCGGCGTCTCATATGGGTCCAAACTGTTTGAATAAGTAATCACTCATCGATCCACAGCAGGCTAAAGGGTAATGGGCATTTTACCGGATGTGTTACCGTGCTGACATGCTGTGTATATCATGCATTGTATACAGTCATGGAAGCATGTACTGTTTAACCATTTACCCGACGAATATTCATGTAATAAACTATGACATCATTAATATGAAATATGTGTTTTTATATCAACAAATGAATATAGAT
Organism: Azorinus chamasolen; assembly: GCA_963576725.1. Classification (NCBI taxonomy): domain Eukaryota; kingdom Metazoa; phylum Mollusca; class Bivalvia; order Cardiida; family Solecurtidae; genus Azorinus; species Azorinus chamasolen. Next base: position 70,818,687 of record OY755235.1, read on the forward strand.
GTTTTGGCAATTACAGAAACTGTAGAATAGAATAAATATAGTATTTAATTACAAACAGAGCAGACCCTGGTCACACAGGTTTTACATGAGCTGTCTGATCTGGGGTTGCTCTGTATTCAAAGGCGTCAGTCAACGTGTGTCTCTTTCAGGTAACTGGTTGAAATATAACAAAAAGATCCGTTCAAATTATCCATGTAGCCAATATAGTATTAACTATTGGTACGTAACCTAAATGGTGCATTGTTTTTGTACAATTCTGTGAAAACTGTTGGAATCAAAAACATAATTCTTAAGTCTTACATTGGACATTACATAAAGTGGTAGCAAGTACTGCAGGGCGTGTGTGTATTACCACGAAGTAAGCACATCTGTATCTGTATCTATACATCTGTATTTACTTCGTGGTAATACACACGTTTCGTGGTTTTACCGACCACAGCGTCGTTATCGTACGATCTTCGTTGACAGCCGTCACGGGACGGTCGTCCATCATAGTCGTAAGACGGCCGCTGGTCGTGCGACTGTCGTGTGACACAGCTATTTTTTCCAGCGGCGAGACATGGTTTGCCAGCACCAAAGGAACGATAACTTAACCTAATATCATAGAATATGTCAGCGATTATGTCACTTTGGCCAATGCACGTAATTTCTTTTAGACCAGATTTTCAATGATTTAGCTCGCGATTTACAAACAATGAAACTTACAATACAAAGTCGCCGTACGTGGAGCCAAAGGAACTATTACCTAACCCAGAGACATAACCTAATACATATATGGCATACAAGTTGCCAGCGGTGATGCCCCTTTGGCTAACGCAACATAATTTCTTTCAGACGAGTTTTTCAATACTTTAGCTCCCGATTTCCTAACAAACAAAACTGCATTGGAAATCCTTGTGTGTGAACTAGTTTCTACTGTGAAAAGGTTACTGTTATGCATTAAGTACGGGAGAAATCGCCGTACGTGGCACAAAAGAGACGATAACCTAACCTAATACAGGTTGTCAGCGGTGATGTCCCTTCGGCAACGTAATTTCTTTTTGACCAGAACTTCTATAGTTTTGCTCCAGATGTTTCCTTCAATTTCTTCTCAAAAATTCAGTTGCACTGAGGTGACATATGCAAGCTTTTTACAAGTTTGTTTTCCCGAGGTAATTTTTTTTATTATCTCGTGAAAACGAAAAAAAGTTCGTTTTCCTGAGAATTTTTTTTTATTATCTCAAGAAAACGAAGTAGTTCGTTTTGATGAGATAGTTTTTTTTATTATCTCGAGAAAACGAAAAAAGTTCGTTTTTCTGAGATAATTCTTTTTATTATCTCAAGGAAACGAAGTAGTTCGTTTTTACGAGATATTTTTTTATTATCTCGAGAAAACGAAATAGTTCGTTTTGACGAGATAATTTTTTTTATTATCTCGAGAAAACGAAACAAAGTTCGTTTTCCTGAGATAATTTTTTTAAGTCGTGCGCACGACTTAATAAGCCAATCAGAACCCTCCATCAGAGTCAACAGTTTTCGCAAGCATTTGAAGCCTATGAGAAAATGGCCGAGACAAGAGATGAAAGTACAAAAATGAGTCATGCAGGAAACACCACATACAGAACAAAAGTCGACCGAACAGCAACACAAGGAAACAGCAAATGCACATAACTATAAAAACATCAAGAGACGCACAAAGACAAAACAAACATACAATAGGGGAAGATGGAAGTACCGCATTGGAACGGTCAGTGACAAAAGTCACTGGGGGTTAAACAGGTTTATGTGCGCCCAACCTCACACTTATTCCATCCCCACCCTAAAAGACAAACAGTGTAAATAAACGTATCCCCTCTCCGACTAATCTACAACAACCGCGACGGCAAATACAGTGGTAAAGTGCATGTATAACGAAAACATTTAAGTGAACAAACTGTATCCACCTATCGCTAGTGTACTCAATGATTGAGCTGCAAACAGAGTAACTGTAGAAAAGTAATAAAGGGTACGACAAAAACGAAATAGTACAGATTTCCGACGTTCTCCTTCCACTTCTGGATTTCTTGTCAGCGTACATGCAAAGAGGCCAGCGTGATTGCCAACTGTAAAAGGGTTCACAATCAAACATGCAGTATGCTGTAGTACTACAGGATCATATCAATATTTAATGACTGTTTTAACATATATGATGAACAAAGTGAAAAATGGGTATGTCCAATAATTTTACGAATGTGAAATACCGTGTTGCAGAAGCGCCTTGAGATTACATTGGTACTTGCCTATAAGCGAGAAATTTCGAAAGTAAAATTTAGAGAAAGTTTTTCTTAGTTTATGGTATCTATATCCTTGCTTAAGCAGTTTTTCAGTTAAAATGAGATTTCGACTGTTAAAATCGTCAATAGATGAACAAGCTCTAGCAAAACGAATAAGTTGAGATATATAAACCCCGTAAGATGGAGCACGGGGAACATTCCCGTCAAGATGAGGAAAATTTACAATATCAAAATCAAAATCATCTCTTTTGTCATATATTTTAGAAGAAATCATTCCATTATCAATTTTAAGGTCTAGATCAAGAAACGCTGCATAATTGTCGGACGGGTTAGCTTTATTCAATTTGAGTTCTTTAGGATAAATTGTAGGAATCCGAGCATCAAAGAAAGGGTTATCTAAGTTAAAAATAATATCCAAATATCGACAAGTTTCATTGAAGGCTTTTATAACATCTTCTTGTGATTGAGGATTCAAACGCAACATGAAATCTATCTCATAGCAGTACAAAAACAAATCTGCGACAAGTGGTGCACAATTCGTACCCATAGGAATACCAATTACCTGACGGTATATAGCATTCACATAACGTACAAATATGTTATCCAAAAGAAAGGTTAGTGATTCGCAAACTTCTGAGCAAGTCCAATTGGTGTAATATTTCATTTGGTCGTCAGTAAAGAAAGCTTTTTCAGCATTACATGCCAAGAATGATGTTTTTCCCGGGCAAATACTTTCTGGATTAAGTTAGTAAGCTTATCCTTAATTAAAATATGAGGAAGAGTTGTGTACAGAGTAGAAAAATCATACTTGCTTACAGTGGATGCAAGACACCTTTTGTTCTTAAGTGTGTTTAAGACTTCTGAAGAGTTCTTAATAGACCAAAAGAGATTTATTCCAGAATTTACATAAGTCTTATCACAGTAGAATTTTACATGTTCCTTTATCTTCGTTAAACAAGAAGTCAAAAGTATATAGACACTTTAGTAGTTGTACATGAACTAGAATTTGCAATGAAACGCCTTATATGGTTTTTGGCCGGATTGCTCGCAATCCAGGCTTATAGATTGGCGAATGCCGTCCGTTCGTCCGTCCGTCCGGTTGACCTTTTTGTTTGTGTTAGTTATAGCCAAAGTATAACACCTACAGTAACCAAACTTGGCATGTGGGTTCAGAATGAGGGTCACATTACATGTCATATGTTAGCAGGTTACTACGACCCCTTTGTGACCTAGTTTTTACACTTCATTGACTTAGAGAATTTCCAGGTTGACCTTTTTGTTTGTGTTAGTTATAGCCAAAGTATAACACCAACAGTAAGCAAACCTGGCATATGGGTTCAGAATGAGGGTCACATTACATGTCATAGGTTAGTAGATTATTATGAACCCTTTGTGACCTAGTTTTTACGCTTCAGTGACTTAGAAAATTTCCAGGTTGACCTTTTTGTTTGTGTTAGTTATAGCCAAAGTATAATGCCTACAGTAACCAAACTTGGCATGTGGGTTCATAATGAGGGTCACATTACATGTCGTATGGTAGTAGGTTATTATGAACCCTTTGTGACCTAGTTTTTACGCTTCAATGACTTGGAGAATTTCCAGGTTGACCTTTTTGTTTCCGATCGATAACTAATCAACGAATTGGCCTATAATCTTCAAACTTGCTGTGGTGGTTGGTCATGACAACTAGATGACCCCATTGTTTTTGAGGTCACTAGGTCAAAGGTCAAGGTCACAATGACCTTAACTGGTGAAATAGTTTCCGATCAATAACTGCTCAAGGCTTTGGCTTGGGATCTTCAAACTTACTGTAGTGGTTCGTCATGACCACTAGATGACCCCTATAGTTTTTGAGGACACTGGGTCAAAGGTCAAGGTCACCATGACCTTAACTGGCTAAATGGTTTCCGATCAATAACTGCTCAAGGGTTTGGCTTAGAATCCTTAAACTTGCTGTGGTAGTTGGTCATGACCATTGGATGACTCCTATTGTTTTTGAGGTCAAAGGTCAAGGTCACCATGACCTTAACTAGTAAAATGGTTTCTGATCAATAACTGCTCAAGGGTTTGGCTTAGGATCTTCAAACTTGCTGTGGTGGTTGGTCATGACCGGTAGATGACCCCCAATGTTTTTGAGGTCACTAGGTCAAAGGTCAAGGTCACCATGATCTTAACTGGTGAAATGGTTTCCGATCAATAACTGCTCAAGGGTTGGCTTATGATCTTCAAATTTGCTGTAGTGGTTGGTCATGACAACTAGATGAGCCCTCTTGTTTTGAGATCACTAGGTTAAAGGTCAAAGTCACCCTGACCGTAACTGGTGAAATGGTTTCCAATCAATAACTGCTCAAGGGTTCGGGTTAGGATCTTCAAACTTGCTGTGGTGGTTTGTCATGACAACTAGATGACCCCTATTGTTTTCTGAGGTCACTAGGTCAAAGATTAAAGTCACCATGACCTTAACTGATGAAATGGTTTCTGATTAATAACTGCTCATGGTTTGGTTGGGGATCTTCAAACTTGCTGTGGTGGTTGGTCATGACCACTAGATGACCCCTATAGTTGTTATGGTCACTAGGTCAAAGGTCAAAGTCACCATGGCTTTAACTTATGAAATGTTTTCAGACCAATAAATGATTAGTGGTTTGGCTTAGTTGCTGTGGTGATTAGTCATGACCACTATAGTTGAGGTCACTAGATCAAAGGTCAGGGGGTCTGGGGGTATACATGTTTTACAAACATCTCTTATTTTTTACGCTTCAATGAATTTCTAGGTTGACCTTTTTAACATGTGGAGTCATAATGAGGACCTCATTACATGCAATTAGAATATGTTTAACTATTTATTATGCCATCAGCATCTGCTGATGCAGAAATGTATAATGATTGACTGCTCATCTATATCACTTTAATCGGCAATCCGGCCATACCGACATTGGCGGTTTCTTGTTTATGTAGTTTTGGTAGCCAAAACATTGTAGGAGTTTATCTTGTGTAATTTTAATATCGGTTCCAAATTGTTCACACTTTTTGACATGGTCTGAAACGATGGTCTTTTCGTCAGTAGTAACTGAAATGTATGATGTGGTATTAATAATTTCCTGCTTCAAGACATCGATATAATGTAATCGTCAAATAATAATCACATTAGGCCTATTCGATGCCTTATCAGCAGGAACAAAAACGTATTTTGAATGGAAATCCTGTAAACCCTTTTTAAGATGTCTAAAAGAAATTCTAGGTTTAGGTGGAAGAAGGTGTTTATTAGAGCTATAAAAGGAAATGCGTTTATCAATTAGAATCTATATCAATATTTACATCTATATTTTTCCAACTAGAAAGAGCATTAGACTCAACATGTTCTCTTCGACACCATTTAATACTAAAATTTTGTAAAGCCTCCGCAATCTGAACTCGACAAGATTTAAAATCTATCAAGGATGGTATTCTATATTTGGGACCTTTATTCAAAAGAGATCTTTAATTTACAGTAACTTATAAATATGACGTCAAAATTCCGTATAACGTTACCGTGACGTATCAAAGTACAAAAATGAGTCATGCAGGAAACACCACATACAGAACAAACAGTCGCCTGAACAGCAACACAAGGAAACAGCAAATGTACATAACTATAAAAACAACAAGAGACGCACAAAGACAAAAACATCACTATGACGCGCGCTTTTTACTTTACATGTTCGCAATGTGAAAATGTATAAAAACGCGTGTTATGTCTGCGATTTTAAAGCTGTCTCCATAATTTATACGTCAATATAAAGCTTAGCTCATCCCCCGTCCTTTGTATAATGCAATATAAATGTACATAAACACCAGGCAACGATCACAGATATTCTCACTTTGTCCAGATTCCTGTTTTGCGCACAAACGATTCTAGAACTGCACTGCCCACAGTAAGAATCCCTACTCTGTCCATCATCGGAATTCTTACTTGCGCTGAACAATTCTGTCATTATTCCTACTTAGCGCAGAACATTTACATCATAGAACGCAGTAGTAATCATTCACACAGTAGTAGATCTAATACTTCAAAGATTTATTATAGCTGTACCAGTGAAACATTCTCGGCAATATTTAGACGTTTGCCAATGCACAGTCATAATGTAAGTTCCGTGAAATATTGTTTGAGTAGTTCTAAATAAGGTTTGTAATTGTTTTATTATACAAAAGCAGTGAATCAGATTGGTTAGATATGAGACCAAAGTACATGTAGGCCTATACACTTTTCAATAGACGCAAATGTTAGTCGCATTGATACGCTAACCATTTCCTCCATAAATATTTAAGAGAGTTTCTACCTTTCTGAATGCATGTATATAACTACATGTACCTAAAATTAAGTTTTAGTAGAAACTAAGATTGTTAGCCTAAAGGGAAAATCTAGAATAATCATACTTTTTATACGAACAGATTAGACCCTGATCAGGCAGGTCCTATAGGAGCTGATCTGGGTATTATCTGTTTGCAATTGTGATACAATGCGTATATATGGAGGAAAGGGTTAAATTGTTTATGGATAGCGTCCGTCCGTTTCCCATATGTCGAATACATCTTCCCGGCTTTCAACAGGTTTATGCACAACTGCGATTCTTAACCCATGCACTCCTACATATATATTCGTGAAAAGCTCCACCACTATGAATATACCGATATAATAGATATTTATTTTGGAGCAAACTGATAAGATTTTTGAGGCAGTAGCCTCAAATGATTTCTATATTTTAGTATATGTTATATAAGCAAACATAGAAGACCCTGATTATACAACTCCTTCAGGGGCTATCTGTTCAGGGTTACTTAAGTTAAAATCATGATTTATGACATTTTCTAAGGAAACATAATAGACCCTGATCTGGTAGCTCCTATAGGAACTGTCTGAATGCGGGTCTAGGTAGTGATAAAATGCGTATATATCGTGGAAAGGGAGAACTCTTATCACGTAGCAAAAATAATTCACTTCCGCTTAAATTCTAAACTTCTTCTGATTCGCTTACTTTAGGAAAATTATGTTGCCCGAGTATCAAACAGCTTAGATCCTGATCAGACGTTTGTTACTTGTTGTCTGATCTAGGTCCAAAGTATTTGCAAATATATCGAGCCTCGCTTAGCGGGAAACGAGAAACCCCATAGATGAACAATTGACTCTGGCGGAGGGTTCTGATTGGCTTATTAAGTCGTGCGCACGACTTAAATTATATGAGGAAAACGAACTTTGTTTCGTTTTCTCGAGATAATAATTTTTTTTATCTCGTCCAAACGAACTACTTCGTTTTCTTGAGATAATAAAAAAAAATATCTCGTAAAAACGAACTTTTTTTCGTATTCTCGAGATAATAAAAAATATTATCTCGGGAAAACAAACTTGAAAAAAAATCTTGCATATGTCACCTCAGTGCCACCGTACAAAAACGTACACTGTGTGTTAATCTTTTCCCTGTTCAGTGTTCGTGTAAGAAATAATGACATCATGAATATTTATTAGCTGATTTTTTATAATGGCATCTGTAGAGAGGATTGTTTTGATATTGGTAGAAACTGTAAATTCAAGTCTATCATTATTTCATAAGCAAACAGAGCAGACCCTGGTTAGACGACTCCCGTAGGAACCGTCTGGTCTGGGTCTGCTATGTTTGCAAATGCGCGGATACACGTTTATATGAGGGAAACGGTTAACCAGTTTGGATTCTGATGAGACGCCGAACTGGAAAACTGTTTGCAAAGACAATCAGATTCCCTCAGTGCAGCAAGTCCTAAGAATCGCTTTCAGCCGACATCGGCGGTGACAAGTTACAATTGGCACCAACAGTCAAAATCCGAAAGAAGAAGATACATCTACGAGTCATTTACAATTAAATGTACATACCATTTCGTTGTGATGGTATTATCCTTAATCCTCTTGCCTAATTATCTAATTAAAGGCGACTTGATTCAACCGGCACTATTGGATTTGGGCTTTTGCGTGCATGTCTTCCCAGCTGCAGATCCAGGCACTTCGTCAATTAAACTGACCGGAGAGTAAAAACCTCTATAAACCGGAATGCCAGTAGAGAAGAATTCAGATACTTTTAGACATGCAGCCCCTTTACCTCATGAATATTTATATAAGAAATCATGACTTCATGAATATTAATTAGAATAAATTTTATTCTGGCATATGAACACAGTAACCATTTTGGTTGTGGCAGAAACTGTAGAATCAGATCTATATCATTTCTCGAGCAAACAGAGCAGACCCTGTTCAGACGGCTCCTACAGATTCATATAGATGTCATCTGACCTAGGTCTCACTGCAAAAAGCCCTGACACAGACCAGCTGTCGCATCTTATTTAACGTCCAACTTGAACCTGCATCGTAGATCACCTAAATGTATATACCCTGTGTTTATACACGCTACAGTGCAGAAATTAAAAAGGCGACGCACTTTACTGTTGGTAAAGGATTTACATAGAATGTGTGTTGTGTCATAAAACAAGGAACAAAAGAGAGTCTTCACCTTAACTGTTAATTTGCTGAATGCAGCAGACTGCGTGTTTGGAACAGCCAGCGATGAAATGGTCCGTGAACAGATCGTTTTCGGGACGTCACCCGCAAAGCTCCGTGAGAAGCTTATCAACGTCTGGGCATTGGCGCTAGACAAAACAATAGAGACTGCCCAAACGTTTGAATATTCATATGAACAGTTAAAAAGACAATGCCATCGTGTGGTGGTGTCCAGGCGCTTGTAAGCGGAGTAGACCTCGTGCGGAGGCAGTGGTCCCAACATCAGCAACGCCACCAACCACAGCAACTTCTTTAAGGCCATACTCTTTTCAGCACATAAACAAAACATCACTGATGAAAACGATTTTTAATTGCGATCTTATAGGAAGGAGCTTAGATGTCGCATCTGTGATTACCTTTGCAAACAATCTGGATCCAGCTGAGATGTCGAGTACAGTAAAACCCCTCTAAACTCCTAAATGAGCTCTCTGCATGACTTTACCCTCCATTCAGTTGCCACCTGTCTCAATTGCCGATATTTATACTAAATTTAACGTCCGGTTTATAGAGGTTTTACTGTAATTCAATAAATGTTGCAGACAACGATATTTGACAGCGAACGAGTAAATACAAGAGGAATCTTATCTTCGTTCTCAACTTTCTTGACAAAATTCTTATTAACACTCTACCTGAAAGAAACACATTTTCATGCAGACAGAGCAGATCCCGATCAAATGGCTCCTATAGGATTATGGAAGGCGTAACATTGTAACCATTTATGAAGCTACAGATGCTATGGAATAGCAAATAGTAAATAGTCGCTTTAGAGTGGTTCTACTGTAGGTGAACTTTTTTGTCCGCCCGCGTTTCCATTGCTACATCATACATACAGTTGACACTAACATGCATGGTCGTTTGGAAGTAATTATACGAGCGTATTATATAGCTCATGCAATCATTTGTCCAATTGCACAAGGGTTTTATCCCCTTGATTGTTTCCCGAAAAATCCCATTTTAAACATTTTCGGAATACATGTATTTCAAACATACACGCATTAAGAGTACAGCAGAACCTGTCTTAAGCGACCACCATTTTAAGACTCGACTGTGTGTGTTTAATAAATGCATGGTCGCTTAAGACGGTTCTACTGTACATGTATATTCATTGTAACTGTACTCGTGCTTAACCTTTGGCGCCAAATGTTTTCGTCTGCAAATATTTTCGTCTGCTTTACATTTCGGAGTGGGATTTTCTTCAATTTCTTTTAACATAAGTGGTGTATCAGATAGTTTGGACCCAACTGAGATGCAGAATTACTCGGCGTCTTATCTGGACCTAAGTTGTTTACAAAGATAACACATTCCCCCATTGTTTCAAGGCATGTACGGCCTCTTTTCGGCGACTGTGTCAATAGAAGAGTTAAGAACCTTTTTTAGCTCACCAGAGCACAAAGTGCTCAGGGTGAGCTATTGTGATCGCCTGATGTCCGTCGCCCGTCGTCGTGCGTCGTGCGTCGTTCGTCGTTCGTCGTCCGTCGTCAACAATTTGAACCTTTAAAAATCTTCTCCTCCGAATCTACAGGGTTTTCAGCTTTCATCTTTGGGGCACATAACATCATATTGAGGTCCTCTACAAAAGTTATATAAATGATGCCCCTGGGGGTCAAAATTGGCCCCGCCCAAGGGGTGCATTGTTAAAAAAATGTTTCAATAGAAACATATAGTAAAAATTTGAAAATCTTCTCCTCTGAATCTGGAAGGCTCACAGCTTTCATATTTGGCACATAGTATCATGTTCAGGTCCTCTACAAAAGTTATATAAATTATGCCCCTGGGGTCAAACTTGGCACCGCCCGAGGGGTGGCTAGTTTTCAATAGAAACATATAGAGAAAACTTTGAAAATCTTCTCCTCTGAAACTGGAAGGTTCTCAGCTTTCATATGTTTGCATATAGCGTCATGATCAGGTCTTATACAAAAGTTATATAAATTATGCCCCTGGGGTCAACGTTGGCCCCGCCCCAGGGATGGCCAGATTTCAATAGAAACATATAGTGAAAAATTTGAAAATCTTCTCCTTTGAAACTGGAAGTTTCTCAGCTTTCATATTTGGCACATAACATCATGTTTGTGTCCTCTACAAAAGTTATATAAATTATGCCCCTGGGGGTCAAAATTGGCCACGCCCAAGGGATGCCTTGTTTTCAATAGAAACATATAATAAAACTTTGAAAATCTTCTCCTCTGAAACTGGGTGGCTCTTAGCTTTCATATTTGGCACATAGCATCATGTTTAGGTCCTCTAGAAAAGTTATGTAAATTATGCCCCTGGGGTCAAAATTGGCCCCGCTCCGGGGGTGGCCAGTTTTCAATAGAAACAGATAGAGAAAACTTTGAGAATCTTCTACTCTGAAACTGGAAGGTTCTCAGCTTTCATATTTTTGCATATATCATCATGATCAGGTCTTCTACAAAAGTTATATAAATCATGTCCCTGGGGACAAAATTGGCCCCGCCCAAGGGGTGCCTTGTTTTCAATAGAAACTTATATAGTGACAACTTTGAAAATCTTCTCCTCTGAAACTGGAAGGTTCTCAGCTTTCATATTCGACACATATCAGCATGTTCAGGTCCTCTAAAAAAGTTATATAAATTATGCAACTGGGGTCAAAATTAGCCCCGCCCCAGGGCCGACTAGTTTTCTATAGAAACATATAGTGAAACTTTGAAAATCTTCACCTCTGATTGTCTGGTGAGCGATATCAGGGCCATTCTGGTCCTCTTGTTTAAATTGTCCATCCGTCCATATTCAGTATTTCCATTTCATATTCCCATTTCTCAATCCAAGATTGAAACCATTAGTGGTTATTTCGTTGAAACCATTGAAATAATTGAACAGGTATGTATAGACGTTCCAGAATTCGCTTGGGTGTTTGCTTTCGAGCATCAAATATCATCACGTGAATTACACGACATGGCCTATATATATAAACCAGGTTTCGATGTCAGTGGTGAACTATTTTCAGTTCACATGAGCGTATGCTCAGAATGAGTTATTGCGATCACCACAGCCCGGCTACCGTCCGTCCGTTCACGCTTCCTCTAAAACAATTGACATGGAGTTGATTAAACTTTGCAGAAATATCCCTTTTATGGTCTCTTTTAAATTTCCATTCTTTTCATGGAATTCCATCCCGTGCATAAAACGTACAATAAATGAAATAACTTTAAAACTCTTCTTCTGAAAAATCACTGGTCCGATTTCAGTATAATTTGGAAGCAATGATCCTTAGAAGACCCTCTACCAAAATTGTTTAAATCATTTGGATTCGTTAAAGTGAACGCCTCTACTTAAAATCACGCACATTATTTGTTAATATGTTGAAAAGCAGCATATCACAAGAAAACCATTCGAATGAGCACCTAAGAAAGCACAACTTTCATGTGTTTGAGTTCGCCGCTGTGTCAGTATTTTTTCGAGTTTAGTTTTGGTATCGTAGTTACTAGAAATAGGCAACCACTTTTCCCTCTGGCCACTATTATAGTGAGGCTTTAAAATATACTTTACTCTGAAACTACTACACATATTGATTAGCATGATCGCCAGGGCGCGGCTATGTTTCTTTACATAGATTTGTTTTATCTTCCTTGTAACCTGACAGAAATGTTTCTTGGACGCCTCTCAACACAAAACCAACCCAAGCTAAAGTAACGTGGCTGCCAGAGACGTGACTCCTTAACCCATTACCTCATAGGCTATTTTTAGATACAACCTCATTGAATTAATCTACCGAAAAGGAACATTAATTAGAGAAAAGGAAAACTTTAGAAATTTGTAGTTTGAAACCATTGTGATAAATAGAGCATTTGCTCCTATAAATAGAGCATTTGCTCTCTATTTATCACAATGGTTTCACAATGTGACTTTTATAGAGTCGTTAAAAGTCGTCAATATGAGGGAAATGGTTAAGGATTAGCTCCTTATATAGCTACAAGCACACTGAGTAGTCACGAAAACCAATGAACACATTTTCATAATAGGCCAGTTTCCCTTGTATGGCTATGGTGAAAAAGTAAAAAACAATCTTCTTCTGAAATCACCAGCTCGATTTCAGTAAAAACTTGCAAAAAGTTACCTTAGGCGACCCTTTACCAAACTTGTTAAAGTCATTATTATGGATAAAAAAAGTTGGTCATCAGATGACCCTTTGCCAAAAGTGCTAAATTTATTGTTATTCTGGAAAAAAAACTGCAAGGTAATTAGATCAATATTTTTTTACACACAATAGAGCAAACGGCATATTGTCTCAGGTGAGCGACACAGGTTCATCAGGACCGTATTGTATTAAATTGGAATTCGTGAATGTTCGTTACTAAACATTACAATTAAGCCTTTATTCTACATTATTTTTATTGGATCTCTTAATTCGAAGGTGTGTTCCATCGTGACACTTGATGATAATGATAATGAAATATTATTCTTTATCATCTATAATCTGGTTAAACGAATCACTACATTTAGCACTGTTTCTCAAAGACAGAGCCCCGGTGACTACAGAGTACTGGCATTAGGGTCGAACCCTGCCAATTGTGCTGACACAGTTTGAAATTGCGCGTGGTCGGCCTAACACAAGAGATCCCACATTGTAGACACATATAGCAGCTAATTAACTCTTTCGCTGCCAAATTTGTCGACTGCAAACTTTGTCGTCGGCTACTATTTTCTTGTTGTTTAAAAAAGTCACGGTAACAAACACTTAAGATCCTGATTAGACGCCGTGTTACTCGGGGTTTAATTTGGATCCAAACTGATTGCAAAGGTATAATCACAGATGCGACATTGGCAGCAAACGAGTTAAGCCGGTGTTTATTTGATTTCAACATTTCACGTTTATTTTAAAAACCGGGAACACTAGCATAATGCAAGAGTACTGGCATAACAAACATTTGCACCTGTTTGAAAACTGTTTGGAATCAAAATATGCAGCAGCTGCAACAGTAAATCTCCATTTAAGGAAATGTTAAATTGTGCAATTTTACCGCATGAGAGAGAGAGAGAAAGAGAGAGAGGAGAGAGAGATATAGAGATCACTAACAAGACTTCTTGTCTTTCATTCTTATCATGTTAAGCGATACTTGGATGACTTTTTGCAAACAGATAGGACCCTGATGACGCACGGAAAGAATCTTCTATTCGACACTCGGTCTATAGTTTCTGAAAAGTTTCAACGAATAGGAACTTCATACAAATTGCTGCTGGTCAAACAAGATTATTGTTTTTCTTTTTCAAAACGGCAGTTTTGATGGCTGGCAGTTAACCATTTGAGTGCTGGACACATATCAGAGGGCTCCTAGAGGATCAGGGCATGTACTGTTTGCCATTCAAAGACCTAGCTCAAATGTAAGCATTTCATACTGAATAGTCACTGAGTGGTGGTCATACAGAGGTTCTTCTGTATTCATTTATAGATATCAAAACAATTACGCGATTTCAAGGATATTGAACAAACATAACAAGAGTGTTCGGGGGAACACGTGTTACATGCTCGCAACTGACACAAAAACTGTTAAAGGGGATGTCCCTACATTTGACGCGTTTCATAAACACTTAAAATATACAAAACTCATTTGTTTATATGCTGAAAAGTAGTATATTGCAAAAAGCCCCATCCAATTACCGTTTATAATGACAAAACATCCATGTGTTTGATATCGCCGATCCCGGTTTTACTCCCCGATGTTTCAGTTTTATTCGGGTTGGGTTTTAGTTTCGTAACTGTTCGCCTTATTTGCGTTTCTCCGACCACTTCCGAGAAAGCTAGTACGTAAACAATGGAGGGATCGGGTGATCATCGGCAAAACGCGGAGGAATTTAACGGAAAAGGCCGATAATATTGTGTTGTAGAACAAAAAATATCAGTATTGATGAAATCGGTTTATTTGTAGCACAGGGGCATTTTTCGATATAAGTTCAAATTGGAAACCTTCATAATAATGATAGAGCATAACAAATACCAAGTTTTATGATATTATTGAAAATATGCGATCATTGTAGGGACTTCCTCTTGCTGGAGTGCGAAAATCAGAACAAAAAGGTATTGCATGCAGAGTGATGGACCTTAGTTACATCAATAGTCCTCAATGAGAGGAAGACACATGTGAAATTTGAAATCTCTATAATGATTAGTTTGCGAATGACAACCAAAAAAAGAAAGTGTGACGAAAATCAGAACAAAGGGGAATAACTCAAAAAGTATTGCATGCAGGGAGATGTGACCTAGTTACATCAATGACCCTCAATGAGAGGAAGACACGTGTGAAATTTGAAAGCGCTATAATGAATAGTTTACAAATGACAGCCATAAAAAGAAAGTGAGTGTGACGAAAATCAGAACAAAGGGGAGTAATTAAAGTATTGCATGCAGAATGATGGACCTAAGTTACATCAATGGTCCTCAATGAGAGGAAGACACATTTGAAATTCGAAAGCTCTATAATGAATAGTTTACAAATGACACCATACAAAGAAAGTGTGACGGACAGACAGACAGACAGACAGACAGACGGACGGACGGACGGACGGACGGACGGACGGACAGACAGACAGACAGACAGACAGACATACAGACTGACAGACATACAGGCATACAGACTGACAGACAGACAGACAGACAGACAGACAGACAGACAGACAGACAGACAGACAGACAGACAGACAGACAGACAGACAGAACAGACAGACAGACAGACAGACAGACGACGGAAAAGTGATCCCTTAGTGACACACTGCCTCTCGGTAGGTGACACAAACACACTGTTGTCATAAAACTCACACTCACGACATCAAATGATCATTCAAGGACATGTAATGAAAAAAGAAAGACACACTTATATTATATACTGTTTAATATAATAGTTTACAAGGAAAACGACAAGTAAAGTATATGACAAGTTACATAAATAGCGTAATCATTACTCTGACGAAATAAACAGTTCCTCATATTTCCTATATCTTTCGTTGTGTTAAATATTACAAAAAATATCCACCATTACATACGTGACCATGTGATGTATATATACAAAGCCATGTGGAAAAGCATACTAGAACATGCTGAAAAGATTATTTCATAAATAGCGTTAAAACTAAAATCAAATATGCATCCGAATATACTACCGAAGTTTACTTCTTCGATATTTTACCCATGATTTGAATGTATTTATACAGAAAGACTGAGGAATTTATATCAACTTGGCATTTAAGAAATTAATATAGTGTGAATGATAACATATAGAGATACAACATAAGATGTTCGAAATAAATCTTTGGGTTTAAGGTCACAATCGAAAAAAATTAGCAGAGTAGAACCAAATGCTTTGTTTTCTTATGAAATTATAAGACATGTCTCTACCGTTTCTACTAGTACTAAAATATGCATGTATGCATATGCCAGATTATAAAAAAAATCAGCTAATAAATGTATGCACATCGATGATTGTTTCTCGATTACTATATGTTGTTGTCTTCAGTTCAGCAGGGTCCAGTATTATTTTCCTCATGCATATATACGTCGCATATACGTAAATATATGCACATTGAATAAGATGTCATTATTGAATTTTAAATGTGTATTGGAGAATGTAGTTACAATGGTGAAATTCCTGATCTACACTTCGTGTTCTTGTATATGTCAGGACCAAATTAAATGTATGAGTCATGCTGGAAACACAACAGTCGCCTGAACAGTACAATGGCATTTTTAAAACCAAATTTACATGTCTATCAAACGACAGAAAGAGACACACAAAAATATAACAAACAAAACTCAGGGGGAAAATGGAAGTACCGCCTTGGAACGGTCAGTGACAAGTGCCACACGTGGGAGTTTAAACCTGTTTAGGGGCGCCCATCCTCACACTCATTGCATCTCCACAGTGTAAATAAACATATCCCCTCTTCGACTAAACTACAACAAACAGGATGGCAAATACAGTGGTAAATTGTATGTCGAACGAAAACATATGAAACAATCCGGATCCACCCATCGCTAGTGTACTCGCTGTTTGAGCTACAGAGAAAATGTGTAAAAGTAATAAAGGGTACGACACGTTCATTTCTTTACACTGAATGGACCATTATACACCATTATACAATCTAATACGACACGTTCATTTCTTTGCACTGAATGGACCATTATACACCAGTATAAAATCTATATACAGTTCAATTCAACTTTGATGCAATGAATGATACCATCTACCTGATTAAGATTAAAACTTTTAACTACAAGTTTCAACCGCGGAAAGTCATTGGCACACTATGGCACCAGTTCGCTGCAGTATCGTGTTCATGACCAAGACCTAACAGTCCCACAATATATGGTAAATATAACCCTTTACCTCATGTATACATGTGTACATGCAATCAAAAACGTGAACATTGTTTTGGAAGGCAAATAAATTCTTAAATATTGCCTAGTCGCTTAAATGTTGAATTGATACTCAAAGAGGTCCATTTACAGAATATTAATGCGCTAGTTTTTGTCTTCCTTCTTGTTCTACAAAACATTGACATCATACTCCAATAAAACAAAGAATGTTGCGAAAAAGAACGAGTTGTAATTAAAAGAATTAAACATTTGTATGGTAGCATATTTCTGACACCACTTAACCTCTAAATTATCATGAACATTTGCTGCTAATATCTGACGTAAATACTTAACTATTTAGTTTTAAGATAATTATCTGAAAAGTTATACCTGGAAACATCACAATACCCTGATAAATAAATTAACATGAAATTTGTAATAATACTGCTTTAATCTGCCACCACTTAAGGAATGTAATTTGTTACTTAACTTGTTTATCACGAAAACAGACAGTTAACTTGAAAAGTTTGATGTTACCATTTATCTAAAAATAGAAACTTGTATTCGGATAACTGCGGCATTGGCCCATTAATGTGCAAAACATAGCTTACCATCAAGCACCATCGAATTTCCGGAAGAACATGAATTCTATAAATAAATAGGTTTTCAATAAACGTTTTGCGTTATACATGTATACATTATGTGGTGACAGAACATGGCACTAACAGGTCATTTTGACGCGATAAGATAATTACGTGTATCAGATTTTTATGAAAATATTCCACTTTCCACTTATTTGATAAGTATGTGAGATATTAACTGGAAACGTTTCGCGAAAGCTAAGTGGTAACAACAACAACAACAACCCCATCAGCTGCTGAATACAAATACAAACATATATAAAACTAATCAGCTAAAATAAAAAAAATGATAGTTTTAGTTCTAAGTAGAGAAAACTTATGTCCATCAGCTTAAGTAAAACTCTAAAGTGATTTTAAATACAATATATTTCCATATGTTTTTAATTAAAACGGGATTGTTTCTAAGCAGACAAAATATTATGATGTGAATTTATCTACACCAATGATTCGTTAAGTATTGGCAGTTAGCAACAAACATAGTTGTATGCTCTAAATAACATTTAGGAAGCTAAACACGAAATCGTGATTACTTATCAATTTACCCGACTATATATGTACGCTTTTTACGCCTTTTTAAAAAGAGTAGATCTACCCAGATCAGATAGCTCCTGTACTGCCTATAGGATCCGTTTGACCAGAATCTGCCCTGTTTACTTTTCGGATGATATAGAAAATAAATTTGATACTACATTTTCTGCTGTGGCATAAATTTCTGTTTGATCACAGGTCATTATGAAATCAGCTAATTAGTATGTTTGATGTCTGAAATAAATATGCATGGAGTAAAGGGTGGTGAACGCTTTCTTTCTAAGAAACATCCTTCCATGTATATGCAAGCAGGATGACCTAGATCAGACGGTTCCCATAGGAATAATCTGGCCAGGGTCTGGCCTATTTGCTTATGGAATATATAGATATTATCATTTGTTTCTAACAATACAAACTCATCACGTATGCATGGGCCCAACATACATATGTCATGATTCTTGTATATCTAGTTGCGGATCTAGTTAATTGCTCGGGAAGAAAAGTGCGATTGACAATACAATGCAAAATACAGATAATAACAAGAGCCACGTGCGGCGACAACGCTTGTCTGATAAAGGGTCATAACTAAAAAATGAAAACAAGAGTTATGGTTCTTATGTAGGATCCTTCCCCTCAATGAGATCTACCCACATATGACGTTTCATGTTGATACCTCTTATTCTTTTCGAGTAATGAGCTATATTAAAGGTTTTGCATTCCGCCGACGACGCCAACGCCAACGCCTACGCCTACGACAACGCCTACAACTACGCCTACGACCCAGTGATCACAATAGCTCGACGTTGGCATATAGAGTATGTGCGAAAATAACAATAGGCTTAACCCTTTCTTTCATACAAACGCTTTTCTCGCCATAACCAAATCAGATGACTCCGCAACAGATATTATAATAGGTCTGACTTTACAGATTCTACTTTGAACAAAGGTTCTTGTGTACACATGCCATTACAAAAATCAGCTGATGAATATTCATGATGTCATTATTTAAAACCTAAATATTCACCAGAGTTTAGGTTTAAAGCGAAATCACCAAGACGCACACAAATAAGACAAAGACAACATTTAATAGGGGATTCATGTCTGGAAAGATAGGTTCGCTACATATGCTAATTGTACAGCTTATCAAAATAGTATTAGTGAAGTTAAGATCTCTATTTAACACGCATATGTACGAGTACTTGATTGTTATTTCCATTTTGACCAGTTAAGCCATCTATTCCCATAATATTTAAGTAAAACTGTCCGATATCCATGCTTATAAAACTTTTTAGTTGAGTCTGAGTTCGTTCTCAAGGTTTTGATTAAAAAGCGTGAGAACAAACTCAGACTCAACTGAAACGCTTTATAAGCATTGGCCCAGAACTTATGTTGGAATACATCCATGTATCATACGTGTGTGTATTGGGGTACAAACTATTTACTGGTATAAACCATTGACATCGATTTGTTCAACAAACAGTACTGACCGTGATCAGAGGGCTTAACTCTTTCGCTACCAAATTTCGTCGTCTGCAAACATTGTCGTCTGCTACAATTTTCAATTTGTCTACGTTTTTGTTCCATAAAATAGTCAAAGTTATAAACAGTTTGGATCCTGATGAGACGCCAAGTGACTCGGCGTCTCATCTGGATCCAAGCTATTTGCATTGGTAAATACAGATGCAACGTTGGCAACGACATAGTTCAGGGACACCAGTCACCATTAGATCGACGAGTTAACCATTTCCTCAATGTTTATAAACGTTGTTTCACGTTTCTCTGTATACTTCTGATAATTGAAATATCTGGATTGTTTTTACTTTCTATAATAGCTAAACTATTTCTCCTCCCATATTATATTATAAGTACTTTGTCCTTCAGTAGGTGCTGAAATTTTGAATAAAAGTAGTAAACAGTTTTCATCCGGATAAGAACGCGAGTACATAAATAAATCTGCTTTGAAGGAGGTGTCATTGTCAAAATCTTTCAAATACTAAAGAATGTAAATGCAATATTTTTGCGTGGAACGTCGGATCTACACTCCATATTTTTGTGTAGGTCAGGATCAAGCTTATTTCTTTTTACTGATATTACCATTAACTATTCATCTATATACAGTTCAATACAACATTGATTCAATGTATAATACCATATAACGGTTTAAGATTAAAACATAGTATGGGGATTCTAACTACATGTACATATCTCAACCACAGAACAACTAATGGCACAGAATTGCCTTCTGTTTGATTCAGTCATTGTATCGTGTTCATGACAAAGGCAAAGTCATCCCCCAATATCTTGTATATATAAATTGTAATTGAATCGAAGTTGAATGCATCAAAACGAATTGAATATGATTTTGGAAAGAAAATAAAATACTGTCGTTTTAAATGTTGCATTGATACTGTTCGACCATTTACAGACATAATACGTTTTATTAAATATTGCAACGCCTGACACGCCATAAATAACATACATCGGCTGATATCTCCTTCAGAGTGTCAAGTTATCGAAATATAACTGATTTATTCTAAGCATAGACTTAAATCTTCATAACAGCAGGTGTTAAGTGCTTGTGTGGCGGCCGTAAAACGTCGCCCCGTACTTCATTCTCAGTGTTGTTATACCTTCTGATCCTTCGAGATCATGAATTTCAGTACTTCTTGTTCTGAAAATTGAATACCGCTTAAGCCGGTGCTAGGGGGCGTGAGCAGTGTTGCACTTTCAATTACTGTTCATGAATACTCAATAAAACCGATTCTGAAATTTTCTCTTTTTGTGTTGCAATTTTTGCTCTCGAGGATCACCTGCTTTCAGAATTTAAAGCGAAACGCCAATGCGTGTCTCACTACATATCTCACAAGGTTTGATTATTTGTTGCATCGATGTATCTGTTCGTCATTCAAGCGAGAGCATCGAACACATTCGTTGTTTTTTAGACACTTGTATTTGTATTGTACATGCATTTCGTATTCCTAGTCCATGATTAAGCGGCACACTTCCTATCATTGCTTTTTTGTTCTTTTCGGTGCCTGTGTATGTCACACATTGCTCGTCCTAGAATCCTTTAATCCATTAATGTTACCAATTAACAAAATTACTTATACATTGTTCGACACTTTTAATATCACATAGTCTTATTAATTTTGAAATCCTTGTTGTACGACCGCAATGCTATTAAGTGAGTTGTAATGTTCGTTGTTAGATAGACAATGACAGTTTCTCATACTTCTAGTTCAATTTATCATTACTAAGATATACCTGTTGTTGTTGTATTTTTAAAGGAAATGTCTTAAATGTTGAATGGAAAAGAGACATTCATATATTACATATAGACGTTTATCAAAACATACATTTAGCTGCTGATATTCTCTGTACAGTAGTTAATCTGAAAGATGGTGTGTTACGATTTCCGCAAATCCATCAAAACTTCGATTCTCTTTTCAAAGTCCGGCTGTTTTTTCTGTTTTTCTCCTTTGATCAGTAAATCGATCTGGTCATTAATGGTCATTGTATCCTTTCTATTAGAGAATCGTCTAAGGAGATTTATGTTGACTCTGATTTCATTCATCTTTTCTTGAATTCGATTCTCAAGGTCTTTCAAATGATCGCCCATCCTGTCTAGGACCTTGGTTACTGTCATTTTTTCGCCTGCTGACTTGCGATATTTGTCTTCCTTTTCTTTGTACGTCTTTGTAATTGTTACCTCAACGTACTTGTAAATGTACGGTGTGTTGGCATGTGAAGTCCAGTGACATTTATCGAAGCAAATTCTACATTGACCATCTGTATCCATCGCCCAACATTCATGCTTGTCTTCGTTTCTTGGAATATTACATTCTTCATGGCAAGTGACGTAACAACTGAGACAGTTAGTCACATGTTTACCGCGTGACAGGTCAGTTTTCACTAGTTTTGTTGTCTTGACGGTGTATGTGAAAGTGGCATTTACTTCGATATCATGTTTGTTGTTTTCAACGATTGTCTTTTCGGTTTTTAATTGAACAATTTCATCCAAATGCATTGCAAACTGAGGTTGCAAGTCTTCGATCTTGTCCTCAAGATCTTGTCGTTTAGGCAGAACAGGAATGCAATGTTTTTGAACTTTTCGTTTAGGCAGAACAGGAATGCAATGTTTTGGTGAAAGTGCGGATAATTCGGTAAAGAATGATTTGAAGCATTCGGTACCAATCCTCCAGAAAAGCCAAGAAAGCGGATTGGGTGGGTTTCCATTAGTAGGCACGAAAAGCCCAGAGTTGTTAAATGGAAGGTGTTTGTTGCCTATCTTTCCGAGAGTCTGTAAAACTGGTGCGTCCTTGCAGTCTGCAAAAGTTGTTATTGTCAAGGTGTTTTCTTCCAACTCTGGACCTAGTAAGGTCAAAATTTCTTCTAAAGCTTCGTTCTGAGATTGTTTAAAGTCAGAATCGTGCGCCTTGATCAGAAAACAGATTGCATCCACATACTTTACTCCCTTGGATCTGGTCTGAAAAAGACATTTTAGTTGTTGCAATATTTCTTCCTTGCCGACCTCATCATCGCTGTGTTCGAGGCTTGGAGTATCGATGATATTCAGTTTGAAGACGAGTTCACTGCCTGGCAACGGATTAATACAATACTGAGTCATCCAGCCATTCTGTCAAATTTGATAGAAATGAAAAGATGGTCAAATTTAGAGAACAATCTAACATGGCTAACAATTGCATTGAACCGTGTCATGTTTCTGTCAATACTAGCCACTTAGGTTTCGCGAACGATATAAGGCCCATAGTGGCTGATGCTTGACATAAACACTTCCATGAAAACCATAAACCGATTCTGTTAATGCCCTGTACTGTCACATATAATTATTTTTCCGAATCGTTATAACTGGTAGCGCGATGGTTTTCAATCTGAATGACAAATAAGTCGGAAATGTTCTAGTTAACTAGTAGTTTGAAATGTTTCTAGTTATACCAATTGAATCTCGTGAAAGTAGGAGACATATCAGCCGTAACTGCCGTGAAACAAACCAATGTTGTCATGGTACTGCTTAAGTTAATAACTGCCACCGCTTAATGAATTTATCTTAACTATTTATTTATCACGACAACATATATAATTGGACTTCGATATCTCGTACTCGAACAACTTGAACTTCAGTTTAACTCGAACCCAAAATTCGGTCTTTCCAAAATTTAATAATATGTATCGCCAGACATATTTGGAAACATACGCGAAAGCTTACTATAGGTCGAAAGCAATGATAAACGCTCCTACAGCAGCTTCAGCATTATTTTAGACCTGAACTTAAAAATTGTCCAGCTTAGAAATCAGATAACTCGAACGTTTGTTATGTCGAAGTAATTTGTGAGGTCCCGTGAAGTTCGAGATAGTGATGTCCAACTGTAATTAGTAATTAACTAGAAAGTTTCATGTTACAACTTATATGAAAATAAAAGATTTTATTCGGATGTCTACCGCAGAGGCCCATCAATTTGCAAGGACAAATAACAGGATATCTATTCTTAAATAAGTTAACAAGACAGTTTTCGAGAAATGCTTCGCGTTATTTATATTATGTGGGGGCAGTATATGACACTAACATGTCATTTTAAGATAATTATCAGGCTTCCATGAAAATATTCCACTTTCCATTTATTTGATAATTATGTGAGGTATTTACTGTTAACTATGCATGGCAGCTAAATGTCTTACATATGCCACCAAAGTAGTCAACGTTGTTGCAACGGACAATTAATGCACAACTCATATTGAATTGAGCCAAGTGAAGCAACATTTCTAAATATGCACACTATTCGTTTGTACATATAGTCGACCATACACGTTATGATACAGTGACATTGATAAAACTTATTCTTAAATTATGTGAAATATACCGACAATGACATGAAGTTAGTTTACAAAACTAATTCATTGTAGATATGACATGCTAACTTAATGTTGTTATATTTTCTGGTCCTTCGGGATCATTAGTTTTCATGTTATTAGTTTTGAAAATTGAATACTGCTTAAGCCGGTGCTAGAGGGCGTGAGTAGTGTTGCACTTTTAATTACTACTCATGAACAGACTCAATAAAACCGAGTCTGCAATTTTCTCTTTTTGCATTTCTACTTTTGCTTTCGAGGGATCACCCATTTTCAGAATTAATGAATAGATAATGCTACATATTTTGATAATTAAGTGTGAGTAAGATAAAAGAATCACTGTTAAATCTGTTTTAATTCTCTAAATGCGGGGGCGCATATACTGGAAATTGCAAACGGTGTAGAACCCAGATCAAAAAGCTCCTAGATGAGCCATCTGATCAGGTTCTGCACTGTTTGTCAGTCAAACTCATCTAGGAAGCTTAAACCTTTCATGCTGAGTGGACTTTATAGATAAACACTGGTGGGATATTCGGTTTTACTGTTGAAATGGTTAACAAGAAAACTATTGAAGCAAGCGTCAAAGTGATGTGAAAAGAGAAAGCATGTATATTGTTGATTGGATCGATCAGAACACTACATATGATCAACAGATGAAGCAACAGTTCAAAGCCACATATTTCAGCTTCTGCCTCTGCCATTTGTGCTGCATGGACTGAATCATTGCCATGCAGTAAGGCTACTGCCCCACTAGCGCTTGCGATCGTAAAGGCCACTGGCGACTAAATTCAATAAAATGCTTCGCAGTCACATTGGAGATGCATTTGCCACCATCGTACGACACGTACAAAAGTTCCACTATCACTTCCGACCTGTCGTCCAACCATCGCATGATCACTTCCCACTACTTAAGGTTAGCAGCCACTAGTGGAGACATATAAAGAACTACTAAAGCTCATCGTACGTTTGTCGTACGATTGGCATTTGACGGTTTTGTAATCACTTATGACGTGAATAAGACCGGTGGTTTGGGGTATGAATAAGAACTTGTTTCGAATGATAGTTATCATTTTGTCGGGAGCAGTGTGAAAGACAGTAAATCGAATAATGGCAAATGACCCTTATAGACTAATGCTGCTGTGTTTCTATTTCTCTCTCAATGTTGGCACCTTTTTTTCGACATTTTAACCTTAAACAAGGTTTGCTTTTTATTATTTTGTTTGGTGGCATTTCCATTTGCACCCAGTGCAATCAAGCAGAAATATGAAGAATGGTCCTTGATGGATAATATTAGTTGAGCAGTGCTTAATGTCCCTAATATGGAATATACACTGCCAGCAAATTTTCATATTGGACGAGGCCATATTTGGGACACTAAGCACTGCATAACGAATTTATCATACCGACTACCCTTAATTTCAAGTATTTACACACATATTTGCATCATAGGCCTACATGTATGACCTTTCGTGGGGAAATAAGGGAATTAACTCTTGCAAATATTACAATAAGAGCAGAATAAATTACCTACTGAATATTCAATGACAAAATAGTTATAAAGAAATATGGAAGGTGGAACATTGTAGACATTTTAGAAAGCAAAGAAAGCAAAGAAACATATCTATCAACTTCTATTAGCAAACAGAGTAGACCCTGATCAGACGGCTCCTCTAGGAGCCGTCTGATCTGGGTCTACTGTGTTTGAAAATGCGTGAAAACACGTTAATAGAATTAAAGAAAATATTTTTATTTGCCTCAAATCTCGTTTATATATTTTGTTTTTTCTTTTTTATCATTTTATCATTGTAAAACTCATTAATGTTTATATTTCAATTGCAATTAAAGCATAAATTATATGTATGTATTTCTTAAAACTGTAATGCTTGGTCACAACCCCTTCCGATTAGGCTTAGGATGTACTCCCGGCATGATTTGTAGCCATTTTGGCCTGGTCCCCGGCCGAACACCAGACATGACCGGCCGGTGGCCGGGGCTCTCAGGCAGTATCGGGGAGATTTTCAAAATCGGCCACACACATCATCCTTCACACATCGTTTAAGTATCGTCCGATATCCGGCCGGGAATCGAATGGTAATCGACCATTGTATGTAGCCTCAGGAGAATTTTTTGGGACTGGACATGGGCCGATATCCGGCAGATGTCTGTTTACACATTGGAAAGTAACCCACCGATGTCCGATCGGCTTGAACCGATGTGGACCAGATATGTTACAGACATCGGCCGGTCACCGGCCGGCTAAAACCGGAAATCGGGCGGGCATCGGGTGGACTATATAAACCCCCGTCAGTCGCAGTGTACAACATTATAGCGCGTTTCTACACAAGAGAAAAAACACACACACAACAACAACTTGAGAAGCTAAGAAGATGCCTCCCAAAGGAAAAGAAGGAGAACATGGCAAGGGCAAGGGCAAAGACAAGAAGAAGAAGGCACCCGCAGCTCCTCGGAGAACCTCCCCAAGGAAGAAGAAGGCTGCCCCCGCCGAGGACCACAGCAGTGACGAGGAAACCAACATCACACCGCCCGACAATCGCCGGACATTCGGCCGGGCCTGGTACAATCATCGTTCGTTGTCCGCAGTATACTCGTACGATGTCTGGTGAATAGGCCGGTTATCGCCCGGACATCATAGGATAATCGGCCGAGTAGTATCAGATGTTCGGTCGGTATTCACTGCCTCGCCGCCCCCCAACAAATTCTCTTTGGAAACAGACGCCGTACGATTACCAGACGGTCTTCGGACGGCCTCCGGACGGTGCCATTTATGTAAATGATGTGTAACAAATATTTTGACCGGTGTTGTCCGATGTCGGAAAAATGGCCAAACCAGGGGTGTACTCCCGATTACCCCCTATCCCCGGATACCGGCCGATCTTTGTGACCATAGCATAAGGAGAAACATAAATGATTATCATAAGTCGGAGAAAAGCATATGGCTGTCAAGCAAGGGAAGAAACTCTTGTAAAGCCATGATAATGATTTTAGTAACCCCATATGGAATTGATGTGGTTTTCTCGTGACATCAATTGACCAATGGAATGACTAGAATTTAGTAGGAGGTAAGATAAGATTATATAACTGGTCACTGGTGATCACTCGAAAGTTGTAGGTAATTGTACAATGGTTGCTGATCAATATTTGTACAATTGGCTCGCGACTTAAAACAGCCTACTTTCGGCAAAATATAGGAAAGATTATCAGCGACCAGTTAAAGAGTGTTGGAGACCTTCGTACAACGATCACACGATTACCTCGTAAAGACCACCGGCGACCAATTCGATCTGAAAGAGGTTTATGTGCATGACCAACAACCTTTCTACGAATGAAACTGGTAGCAGGATAGGAAACGATTATCAGCGATTACTGAAGAACATTGGTTATTACCAGGGACTTATGGTGTGACTTTCATATGAATATCAGCGACCAGATGCCACTAGCAATCGTAAACAGGTCTTAAGCAATCATAAGGCCTAGAGGGACTGGGGTTTAACAGAATCTGACGATTGAAGCTTTTCTCTTCTTTTGATTGTTTATTTCAGCAGTCGAATTTCTGATGCATAATAAGTCCTTTAATATTTTGGAAAAGGAAAACCCAGAATATTTCCACTGTGCTTTGGGACTTGGATTCAGAGTCAAAATTATGAACCAGTGTCTCATCTATGATCAGAAATTTCTTGAAGAATTTGGCTGTGTCACCCTGAAAACGATCTAAAAGTGTTCTCGAGATGACATTTTTCTATATGTGGTCCATGATCAATCTCAGTGTGTCAAAGCAACACGAACAAAGCCAGATTCGATACATGATTACACGTGGTGTCTTCAATATATTGACTAAACACGTCATCAGCATGCGGTGAAATGCCTCAACCTGAAGGTCCTTGGTCGCTGATTTTGTGCGAACCGACCTTGGATCATTATCAATGTTTTCCTTGCCTCGTTTGAAGTCAGCAAAAGTGGGACAAACATTCATTCAGGGAGCGCCGTACACGAAAGGACAAGGCGACCAAAATATCAACTAGGAAACAGCACAATTGCAAGACAAAACGTGGCGAAACGACTTACAAAATACCAAAAAAGCTCATTAAGAGTGAAGTAGGATGGAGAATCCTCACCAAGTGTCATCACGGATTTTCTTGGTATTCATAATCCTTTTATGCAACAAGAGGGTCATGAGGCCCTGAAGCGCTCACCTGAGATAACCCCATGGGCGGGGCCATTTTTGACCACAAGACATCATTTGTACATCCTTGGAAGAGAACCACAAGGCAAAGCAGTATGCCATTAATTAAAGGTCTAAGCCTTATGGTTTCAGAGAAAAATAATATTTTATATTTTTCCCATGAAAAACTGATAAGCCCTGAGACAGAGCCAAGTTTTACCCAGTGGTCAGGGTCGTAAGTTGAACATTCTTGGCAGAGGACCACAAGCCACAGCTACATATTTGTAGAGGACCATTAGATCATGTTACATACCAAACATAAAAGTTCTAGGCATTACAGTTTCAGGAGATTTTTTAAAGATTTCCTATGAAAAACTGATAAGCCCTTGGGCGGAGCCATTTTTGGTCTGGGGTGATAATTTGAACAATCTCTGTAGAGGATCATTAGATCATGCTACATACCAAATATCAAAGGTCTAGACCTTACAGTTTCAGAGAAAAAGATTTTTAAAGATTTTCCTATGAAAAACTGATAAGCCCTTGGGCGGGGCCATTTTTTGTCCGGGGTTATAATTTGAACAACCTTTGTAGAGGACCATAAGATCATACTACATACCAAATATCAAAAGTCTAGGCCTTACAGTTTCAGAGAAGAATATTTTTAAAGATTTTCCTATGAAAAACTGATAAGCCCTTGGGCTGGGCCATTTTTGGCGCGGGGTCATAATTTGAACAATGTTTGCAGAGGGCCATAAGATCATGCTACATAGAAAATATCAAAGGTCTAAGCCTTACAGTTTCAGAGAAAAAGAATTTTAAAGATTTTCCTATGAAAAACTGATAAGCCCTTGGACGGGGCCATTTTTGGCCCGGGGAACATAATTTGAACAACCTTTGTAGAGGACCATTAGATCATGCTACATACCAAATATCAAAAGTCTAGGCCTTACAGTTTCAGAGAAGAATATTTTTAAAGATTTTCCTATGAAAAATTGATAAGCCCTTGGGCTGGGCCATTTTTGGCCCGGGGTCATAATTTGAACAATCTTTGTAGAAGACCTTAAGATCATGCTACATACCAAATAGCAACGATCTATGCCTTACAGTTTCAGAGAAGAAGATTTTTTAAAGATTTTCCTATGAAAAACTGATAAGCCCTTGGGCGGGGCCATTTTTGATCCGGGGGTCATAATATGATTAACGTTTCGTCCCCCCTAGCCCTGATGCTTCTGATTTCTTTATAATCGGGTCAGCAGTTTCAGAGGAGATGTCGTTTGAAAATGTGGCCGGACGACGGACGATGGACGCCGGACGACGGACACATCGCGGTCACAATAGCTCAGGATTCGGCTCAGGTGAGCTAAAGATATTTGATAATATAGGTTTGAGTTTTTGTTTGTCCATTTTTCAGATTATCGCTACACTATCACAGAGCAACAGCTCCGCAGAGGTTACGCATCTTATCTGGAGATACGCGAGAACGAGAACGTTTTTAAATGCTCTTGGATGCCGACAATGTCATCCAGTCTTTAACTTTGATCTTGATCTTCAAGTGTGAAGTTTACAGTGACATGATTCCCCACAAACGTTGTTGCTTCATGAGATGAGCTTACGTGCGAATTATGAACTGTCTATCCTTAACTGTTCAAAGGATACGGACTAAGTTTAAAGTATGAAGAATTTTGACTTTTAATCTTGACGCGTCATATTGACTATTTACCTACTGACTTAACAAAAAAGCAAAAGAGTCATATATATATATATGGGAAAAAACAGTCAAACAGGGAGAGCCACATACAACAGGACACTGCAATAAACACCATCAAACAAGAAACTGTACAGCCACAAGACAAAACCTAACGGGACGAATATCAAGACAAAAAACATTAAACATGAAGCACATTGAATAACAAAGGTGACCATAGGGTGAAAGCAGGAGTACCGCATTGGAACGGTCAGTAGCAAAA
Source organism: Azorinus chamasolen (assembly GCA_963576725.1). Lineage (NCBI taxonomy): Eukaryota > Metazoa > Mollusca > Bivalvia > Cardiida > Solecurtidae > Azorinus > Azorinus chamasolen. The sequence continues at coordinate 70,848,990 of OY755235.1, forward strand.
AATGGTTACTTGGGTGCTTAAACCTGATTTGTGGGTACCCAACCAAGCATTTATCCCGCCTTCACCCAAGTCAAAATGTAAAATAAAATTCCCCTCCAGACAAGGTTCTAAACAACATGAGTAACGATGTCTCTAACTAAATAATTTTAAAATAAACTGAAACGTCATTTCAAAATAAATTGGAAACTCATCGTGACCAACCTCCTGGCCAAATATGAGACTCTTTGCCGAAAGATCGGTGGTCGGAAACCATTTGATCTAGTTTGATATTTCGTCTTGATGTTTGACTGCATTTTGGTATAAATTAGATGGACTGACAGACTGAAGTGCAGTTGGATAGCTTTCAAGTCTTGATAAATATGCATATAAAAATTACATAGTTATTTACCAGCTGAAATGATTGAATGTTTCCTTTTTCAAAGTACGTGTTGGTCCGTAGTACGTGCGTTGGTTAAACACCCCTACCAACATTATGAAGACATAATAATCAAAATACATAACCCCTTCTTATAAAACTTCCTAATATGTAGAGACAGCATGCGTTGTCGATTTGATGATATTGTCAATCTATTTTTCAAATATACAAAACTGAGGAAAAAACACTGGTAATCGACCTTGTTCTGTCTGAAAGCATTGCACATTTTGGATACATGTGTTTTCTCGCTGCCATTATCAGTCGATTTGTATTTATGTAATAAATTCACAATATTTACTGACTTTTATTTGAAATGTCATTTCTTTGAGCTACCCACTCGGATACTACATTAATGTTACTCAAATCTATGACATTTACTAACCTCAGTATCTGTTCTAGTAACAGTGAATCGGTAAGGGTCGGTCCATTTCACTCCCAGGATGTAGTTAATGATTCCGTCAATGAATGTTCTTTTGCCTGACCCTTCTACTCCCAGCAGGATAATCGTCTTCTCCGAGTTACAACCTCTGTTCAGATCACCTTAATTAAAACAAGTCATTATGCAACTTTACCAAAAAATAAATAGGGCAAGGAGCCATTTGATTTGAATTACATCAGACGTTTCGTTTCCTTTACAAATTCTCTGATTACTATGAACGCCTTACTCCCTTGTCTTTGTATTATGGGGAAAGCACTGTTTCGATCAAGACCTAATAGAAGGCAGAATGGTAGTATTGAACCCCTGTACATTTGACAGGTCGACACTATTTTTCTTGTATCATCAAGGACATTATTAATCGGCTCACCACTTATTATCGATATACATGTATATGTCATACTAAATACCATGGTGTCATTAAACTCGGTGATTTGTAAAATAATAACTGCTATTTCCTATGCGTGATAACTTACCCACTTCAAATTTTCTGATCTTCTGTGCGTCATTCCTTGCATTTCGATCTTCATCCAGTGGTATTCGCTTCACACACGGCACCTCTCCTAAGTTCTCTAGTGTATACGTTAACTCAAGGTAACGTGCTGCTGCTCTCTCCATGGTTTCAATTGTGTCACTATGCTCGCTGTATGGCCCTTCTGTCTGGATGTTTACCATTCGCACTTGAAATATGTACTTGGTTTTAGATTGCAAGTTATCAACCATCGTTGTTTCTTCTTTAGGCTGGTCCCCATGATGTTCCCATTTCTCTGCGTCATTTGTCTTGTAGCGAATATGGTATCTGTGGTTTTCATAGAGCGAATCAGGTCTTTCCCAATTAAGAGTGACAGAATCAACAGATGGGTTATCAACAACTCTTGGTTTGCCAGGCTTGTACTGAAAATATACCAGTATATTTCCAGACAATGAACCAATAGGACTGGTTAGTTGTTTAATATATTATTTCTAACGTACTTATTTAATGCTGAGTGTTGTTCAGTGATTGTTTAACCATCATAGCCCATGCGTGTTCAATGCTGATTGTTGTTCAGTGATTGTTTAACCATCATAGCCCATGCGTGTTTAACTATGGAGTTATCTTAGTATGAAAGGCTTAAACTTGCTGTATGATTTTGAATGACAAACAGTGCCAACCTTGATCAAAGGGCCCATATGGAAACCCTCTGATATGGATCTATGTGTACTAGTAGACTGTTTGCAAATGTCAGTACACGCGTGTCCGGCAATCAAGAGCTAACGTAGGAAAATTACCCTGCATCTGTGGAAGCTTTTGTGAACTATCACCTCCACAAATACATCTTTTTCAATATCTCTATAACAACAAGAGCCCCGAGTGTCGGAGCATTATACGCCCGAAGTCTGTGCCGTCGTAACATGCACTATATTATTAATTAGAGTTGAAAGTCACTGTGACCTTGAAATTAGACCCCATCGACTTCAAAATAAATTGGGGTCATCTACTAGCTATGACCAACCTTCCTACTAAGTATGAAGACAGCACACCTAATACTTATCAAGCTATTGAGCGGAAAAGAGTTTTGAGTTTAAGGTCATGATGACCTTGACCTTTAGTCGACTGACTTTAAAATCAATAGGGGTCATCTACTAGCACTTACCAACCTTCCTACTAAGTAATAAGATTTTTGAGTTTAAGGTCACGGTGATCTTGACCTTTGACATACTGACCTAAAAATCAATAGGGGTCATCTACTAGTCATGACCAACCCACCTACTAATTATAAAGACAGCTCACCTAATACTTATCGAATTATTGAGGTCCTTGACCTACTGACCTCAAAATCAATAGGGGTCCTCAACAACCTAGTATGAAGACGGCACATGTAATAATCATCAAGTTATTGAGCGGACAATATTTTTATTTATAGGTCACGGTGATCTTGACCTTTAACATACTGACCTAAAAATCAATAGGGGCCATTTACTAGACATGATCAACCTACATACTAAGTATAAAGACAGGTCACTTAATACTTATCAAGTTATTGAACGGGTAAGATTTTTGAGTTGAAGGTCATGGTGACCTTGACATTTGACCGACTGATCTCAAAATCATTAGGGGTCATCTACTAGCCATGACCAGCCTTCCTACTAAATATAAAGCCAGCACATCGAATAGTTGTCAAGTTATTGAGGGGACAAAGATGTTTCTCACGGACGGACAGACGGACGTTCTAACGGATTGAGTGTATGTGACTATTCTTTTGTTCAAAATAGCCACACAAACTGAAAATAAGCCACATAAAACCGATGAGAACAAAAGATATTTTGTTCTCATGTAATTATTTAGTCACATAAACAGGAATTGTTAGCGCAGGTGGACATACAGACGGACAGGTACCATACCATAATACGACCGAAGTTACCCTCGGGCGTATAAAAAGGTAGATAAAACATGGTCTCAAATCTGAAGTGTATTTCAAACGTTCATAGCTAATAATGACATAGTTTCATCCTTGAACAAGATTGTTCTGACTCAACACGGTTAATTGTAGTAAATGATATATGTCATTGCTGAAGGGCATTTCTTAAATCTTAACTATTCAACAATATGGACCATTTTGTGAAACATTTGCAGTCAAATCCCAACAGGTATTAGCATTCAAGCTGTTTGACACTCAGACACGTTTATGCCCCACAAGGTTGGAGGCATACCTCTTATCCATATGTTATGCCTGTCTATCCATCCGTACATCCAACAAATCTGGTGTGTCCCACCCTCATACACCAATGGGAGGATTTACTGCATTCGGTTGTACAAAGTCGCACTGTACTTTATTCTCAATATTGTTATATGTTCTTGTCCTTCAGGATCATCATTTGCAGTAGTGTTGCACTTTTAATAATTGTTCACGAACAGACTTCATTCTCAGTGTTGTTATATTTTCTGGTCCTTCGGGATCATTAGTTTTGGTAGTATTAGCTAAGAAAATTGTTTAACTGCTTAAGCCGGTGTTAGGTGGCATGAGTGTTGTTAGATTTTTAAACACTACTTATAAACAGACTCAATGAACCGAGTCTGCAATTTTCTCTTTTCGCATTCCTACGTTTGCTTTCGAAGTATTATCCACATTCACCTCTTTGAGTTTCGACAAAATATATTACTATAAAAGACAGTAAAGAATGGAGAACATTGTTTATTTTCATTAATTCAACAAATATTTCAATACTGAATTCTAATAACGTTTGTAACAAAATTACCCAAGTGTTGCATATTTATCTGTACAGGATCAATCACTATTCATGGGCGGTCATTATGTTACGTATACATGCATTCCACTATCAGTATTCATGACCTCTGAGTGCTGGGTTTCATCTTACCAATTCAGTAAGATGAACTAGGTGGTCATACTTGTCTGGTGATTAAGAATTACAGATAACGGCGCGCTCACGCAAAACTCTAGGGAGCTGCAGCCATAAATTTGAGGTTTTAGTATATTGAATTGTGATGTGAAGCTAAGCCATATGGTAAAGTATATATATAAAACCAAGTATTCCAATGCATATAAATATTAGTGTATAAATGCCCATCGCATACGTTACTTTTCCAGGAATGCAGAAAGAAGGAAGCTGCACTGAGCTTCATTCCATAAGAAACTTTTCGTCATTTTGCAATACTATATTGGCGTTTCTAAACATTGGGTAGGTCAGCTAGCCTAATCACCTGAATCCAACTTGCTGACATTCGGATTAAAAAAAGAAAGAACATGAGGAAAAATACAGATTAATTTCGATAAATTGTAGCAAACAAGGTAAGGTAATATAACACCAAGTATGTCATTTAGCCTATTTCAAGACTAGTGATTACTTTTCTAGGAAACCGAAAGAAGGGAAAACTACAGTCTAATTCAATATGAAATGTTTATATACCTCGTCCGCTCTGCTTTCGATGCCTTTTGTGATAACGTCATATGTTATTTCTGCATAATTTCTGGAAAACAACAATGTCTTGAATTAATTTGCAGTCAACGAGTATAGATATTCCACAAAAGAAATGTGTTACAGTACTTGAAAGTCACCCCCAAGCAAAGCATTGACGCTGCCATATGCTTTACATGCAGGCATGTATATGCTATTACTAAATGAAACTTGAAGATTTAACAGTGTGACCTAAATTTGAAATAAAGTTTCAATAAAATGAATAAACAAAAACCCCGCTAAGAGACAAGTTCATCATCTATAAATCTATAAATGAAAAAGGAGTAAGATCAAGCAGGAAAAGCCATACACAAGACGCGACTACCACCAAAAATCAATAGAAAATGCGTGACACAACCACACACACACATAGCCACATACACGTAGACACACACATAGCAACATACACGTACACACACGCACGCGCGGGTTTAAACCGGTTAACGGACGTTTTAACCTTAAACTTATCTCAAAGTCACAAACATTGTACATAGAGGTATCCCAGCCGGACTTCCCCACATATAGAAGAATGGCAATGCAGGAGAATATATGAAAAATAGTATGACAACTGTGGGTGGAAGTCCGTTGAATATGTACTCAATGCATTTGCTGAAGTCAGAGCAACTGCAGGGAAGCTGTTAAGGGCACGGCCGAGAAAATGCAATATATGAACCTTGTAATCTCACACTGTTTCCGGTTTTAAAAGTGTATCATCGTAGAATACTGCCCTCGGTCTGTCATCGCCCAAGCAAATATGGAAACATGGCTACCGACTGTAAAGGGGCCAATAACCAAACATGCAGTTTGTCGTAATATAATGGGGTCATAACCTTTCGTCCCAAACGTTTAATACGTTTAATTAAACAAGTCATGAAAAGTGATATGACCCCGAATTTTCCTAAGTTTGTTGATCAAATCACCATTGAATTATGGATGAGAAATACCCTGTTGCAGTCCGTAGATTGCAATTATATTTACTAATTAGAGGTAACCAAGAGATGTTTGTAAAATATGTATACCCCCAGACCCCCTGTCCTTTGATCTAGTGACCTCAACTATAAAGGTCATCTACTGGTCATGACAAATCAACATGGCAACTTTGAAGATCCTGAGCCGAACCACTGATCATTTATTGATATAAAAAATCTCACAAGTTAAGGTCATGGTGACCTTGACCTTTGACCTAGTGACCTCAACAACTATTAAGGGGTCATCTAGTGGTCACGACCAACAACCACAGCAAGTTTGAAGATCCCGAACCAAACCATTGAACAGTTATTAATCGGAAACCATTTCATGAGTTACGGTCATGTTGACCTTGACCTTTGACCTAGTGTCCTCAAAAACAATATGAGTCATCTAGTTGCCATGACCAACCACCACAGCAAGTTTGAAGATCCTAAGCCAAACCCTGGAGTAGTTATTGATTAGAAACCATTTCACCAGTTAAGGTCATGTGACCTTGACCTTTGACCTTGTGACCTCAAAAACAATAGGGGTCATCCAGTGGTCATGACCAAGTACCTTAGCAAGTTTGAAGATTCTAAGCCAAACCATTGAGCAGTTATTAATCGGAAACCATTTCATCAGTTAAGGTCATGGTGACCATGACCTTTGACCTAGCGACATCAAAAACAATAGGGGTAATCAAGTTGTCATGACCAACCACCACAGCAAGTTTGAAGATCCTAAGCCAAACCTTTCAGCAGTTATTGATTGGAAACCATTTCATCAGTTACGGTCATGGTGACCTTGACCTTTGACCTAGTGACCTAAAAAACATCAGGGCTCATCTGGTTGTCATGACCAACCACCTAAGCAAGTTTGAAGATTCTAAGCCAAACTCTTGAGCAGTTATTGATCAGAAACCATTTAACCAGTTAAGGTCATGGTGACCTTGACCTTTGACCTAGTGACCTAAAAAACAATAGGGGCATCTAGTGGTCATGACCAACCACCACAGGAAGTTTGAATGTTCTATGCCAAGTCGTTTATTAGTTATCATTCGGAAACCATCGATCTACCGACCGACCGACGGACCGACCGACAGACCTACCGACATGTGCAAAGCAATATACCCCCATTTTTTCAAAAGGGGGTATAAAAATCAGAAAAGGCTTCCGAATGTTATGTTATCTGTAACTTTACTTAAGAAGGTAATCAGTTACAACAACTAAATTACGACTGTTAAAATATTCTAGCAAAGAACAGGCTCGGGCAAAGCAAATAAGTTGAGAAATGTAATCCCTTTAAGATGTAGAACGGGACACATCTAAATCTAGAAAAGGGTGAAACTAGAGGTTTTTGCCACAAAAAGAGATGTCTCCCCCCACCCCCACCACCATCAACCCCTTGCAACCATACATACACACTGCGACACATTGTTACGCTGTCACATTTTTGTACATACAAACTCGACCGGACAGGATGTGTGACAGACAGACAGACAGACAGACAGACAAACAACTCTAACAAAAACAATATGCAAAGGGAAATAACTAAAATGTTGCAACTATAATAATTGACTTGATGAATGATACTTTACTTTCCCTCATCATGCGCTTTCCATGCCACATTTTTTCAAGACAAAAATTAAAACGGAATAACTCCACAACTATTGATACCAGAGTTAAGGCCCTTGTACATGACACTTCCTTTCATCATGCTCTTTCCATAAATTAAATGCCATTCCAATAGCATCAGTAAAACAGGAGATATTTATGGGTCAAAACTATGTAACAAAGGGCTATAACACCAAAAGTATTGAAACCAGAGTTATGGCCCGTATACAAGAAAGTGTGAAACAAATGTACAAGGAGCAATAACGCCAACATTATTGGAGCCAGGGTTATGGCCCTTGTGCATGACACTTCCTTCAATCCTGCTCTTTCCACAAATGAAGTTTCATTCCAAAAGCATCAGTAGAACAGGAGTTATTGATCGAACAAAAATGTAACAAAGGGCAATAACTCAAAACGAATTTAAGCAAGAGTTATGGCCCTTGTGCATGACACTTTCATTCATCATGCGCTTTCCATGAACGAAGTTTCAATCCAATGGCATGAGCCATATAGGAGTTATCGTCCGGTTAAGAAATTATGAAAAAATGTACAAGGGGCAATAACTCCAATATTATTGAAGCGATAGTTATGGACCTTGTACATGACACTTCCTCCTTTTATGCTCTTTCGATATATGACGTTTCAGTCAACTGGCATTGGGAATTATCGTTCGGACCAGAAAGTACGACGGCCAGACGGACACACAAACAATTCTCACGAAAACAATATGCGCCTCTCGCTCCCATAGCAATAAAAAAATCTAATCTGCAACACAAGGGGCACAAATGGTACCCTTGGGTATACCAATAACTTGACGATATATGGTATCCCCATAGCGCACATATATCATCTAAAAGAAAGAGTAGAGCTACAAACATCACCTCAAGGCAAATCCATATTGTGTAATGTTCAACATCTGAATTCAAAAAGAATGAACGTAGAACATTACAAGCAAGGAACAGTTTATTCTCTATTGCAAAGTGTTTTTTTTATTAATTTAATCCGTTTATCCTTTAGAAGATGGTGAGGTAAGGTAATAGAGAGCGTAGAGACATCATAAGAGGGTATAAAACGAAGAAATGTTGTTCTGTTGATTTTTAGTTAAAATATCATTTGAATTTCTGATGGTCTAAAACATTGATATCAGAATGTTCATATATTGAAGTACAGTGTTCATTGATAGAAGGTAAGACAGGACGTCAAAAGTTTCGATAATTGTGTAGTAGTACAGCAACTAGAGCAATAAAACGCACCTTGTGAGGGTTTTTTATGTAGAGTCGGAATCCAGTACATGGTAGAAAGTTTATGTTGTTTTGTGTTGGTGTCAGACTTAAAGGTATTGCACATTTTCATATGTTCTGAAACTATATCATTTTCAGGGCTTTGAAATGTAATATATACATATTTGTGAACAAGTTAACTCCTTAAAATCATCAACATAATACAATCGTCAAATAATTATTAAATTATGTGATGCTTTGTCAGCAGGAGCAAGAACATAATTTGAATGACCATGTGAAAGTATTTTCTTGAAACGTAACTCTAGGTCGAGGTGATAATAACTGTAATTTTGATTTGTAAAAAGCAATACGCGTATCAATAATGTCAACGTACGTTTTTTTTCAATCCGAAATGGCATTAGCATGTTCTCGTCGACACTATTTAATGCAGAACTATTGAATAGCTTCCCCTATATGAGTACGACAAGCGTCAAAATCTAACAAGAGTACCGCATACGGTACATATTACGCCCACTTGCAAACTTTCTCTGATTCAACATGCCTTATAAGTGTTGACATTTTCCAATCTGTGCTTCAGATCTTGATTTCCATATTAAGGTGATACTATTTTTCAAAAAAATGAAGTGAATATCTTATTAAATAAAAAGTTACAGCTAATCCTCATTTTTTACAGATTTTTGTAAAGTGCAACGGCCATAGCTCTGTAAAAACAAACTGAATTAACCTCAAAATAAACTCAGCTTCAAATTTTGTTGCTTAAAACATTTGTGTTAAGTTTCATTTATATCATTTTAATAGTTTTTCCAGAAAACAACAGACAAACTAAAAGTTGACCGACTAACAAAGCAACGAACACACGAAGTTCAAGGACCATAACTTTAGAATAAAATGACATATCAAACCCCCCGCAATATATGTGAAAATTCACATTTAGGTTTAACCATATAAAAAAATGAAGTAAATATCATTTCAAATGAAAAAGTTATGGCCATCCTCATATTTGCATAGATTTGCATTATTTTTTAAGTGCAAGGGCCAGCAACAATCTCCGAAACAACAAATCAAATGATCCTCAGAATCGACTTAGCTTCAGGTCTTGATGCATTAAACATGTGGATGAAGTTTCATTAATATCTGTCAAACAGTTTTGCCAGAAAACAGCGGACAAACTATTTGCATATATTTGCAATTTTTTAAGTAAAAGGGCAATAACTCCGAAACGAAAAATCAAATAAACCTCAAAATCGACTCAGCATCAGATCTTGATGCATTAAACATTTTTGTGAAGTTTCATTGTCATCTCTCAAATAGTTTTCCCAGAAAACAGCGGACAAACTATTTGCATTATTTTTAAGGACATGGGCCATAACTCTGAAACGAAAAATCAAATGCTCCTCAGAATCAATTCAGTTTCAGATCTTGATGAACTAAATATTTGTGTGAAGTTTCATTAATATCTCTCAAATAGTTTTCCCAGAAAACAGCGGACAAACTATTTGCATATTTTTTAAGGACAAGGGCCATAACTCTGAAATGAAAAATCAAATGAACCTCAGAATCAACTCATGTTCAGATCTTGATGCATTAAACATTTGTGCGAAGTTTCATTAATATCTGTCAAATAGTTTTCCCAGAAAACAGCCGACAAACTATTTGCATGTATTTGCATTATTTGTTAAGTAAAAGGGCCATAACTCCGAAACGACAAATCAAATGAACCTCAAAATCGACTCAGCTAAGATCTTGATGCATTAAACATTTGTGTGAAGTTTCATTAATATCTCTCAAATAGTTTTCCCAGAAAACAGCGGATAAACTATTTGCATATTTTTTAAGGACAAGGGCCATAACTCTGAAATGAAAAATCAAATGAACCTCAGAATCAACGCAGCTTCAGATCTTGATGCATTAAACATTTGTGTGAAGTTTCATTAATATCTGTCAGATAGTTTTCCCAGAAAACAGCGGACAAACTATTTGCATGTATTTGCATTATTTTTTAACTAAAAGGGCCATAACTCCGAAACGACAAATCAAATGAACCTCAGAATCGACTCAGCTTCAGATCTTGATGCATTAAATATTTGTGTGAAGTTTCATTAACATTTCTCAAATAATTTTCAAAGAAAACAGCGAACAAACTATTTGCATATTTTTAAGGACAAGGGCCATAACTCTGAAATGAAAAATCAAATGAACCTCAGAATCAACTCAGCTTCAGATCTTGATGCATTTAACATTTGTGTGAAGTTTCATTTATATCTGTCAAATAGTTTTCCCAGAAAACAGCGGACAACGAACGAACGAACGTACGAACGAACGAACGGACGGACGGACAGGGCCACGACAATATACGACCACCTTTATTAGGTGGGCGTATAAAAAGGTAAACTCTAGTTAGGTCCTTTAGTTAGGGGGTCCTGAGACGTTTATTTTTTATGATATCAAAATTACCAGTAAAATGTGCTGAAATATATGCCATAAAATATGTTGTCGCTAAATTCTACGCATATTTCCATTAGTTCTCTTTCTCGCTTACTGCTCAGTGTGAGCTATTGTGATAATGATGTGACCGCTATTCGTTGTCAACCTATATATCTAAGTGTCGTCAACAGTACATTCAAACATCATCGTCTGTACATTCCTTCAAGGTAAATGTATACTCCTTAAGAAGTTCTCTTTCAATTTTTTTCCAAATTATTGAAAATTAGAAATTCATGAAGAAGTCCGATTGCATAATAATTAGCAGAAATTATCCTTAAGTAACCCATTTCAAAACAAATAAATATCATATGTCCTCTGTACCCAAATTTGTTCCAGCAGTTTGGATTTGTAAACTAATTGTCCATACATGACTATAATACTGAAAGCATAAATTACACCGGTCGAATTTCATTATTATTTGACAGGAATGTTCTTTATACCCAAAATGTTCAAATAAAAATAGACGGGGCTAATTTACCGCACATGGTTATATTGACGTTTCATCTTTCGTCTTCTTTGAAACGTAATATGACAGGAACATTCCTCAGATAATATCTGTCAAATATGTGATTCCTTATAAACATGGCCGTCAGTGGTGGGGCTAAATTTCTATACATATGACTGGTGGAAATAATTTAAATGTTACATGTATGGCAAAAGTTCGATAAAACTTGTAGAAATATTCCAACCCATTGTAGTTACCAAATTAACAGTGCTGTTGGAAGTCCTTAAAATGCTCGATATATGCCTATATATACACACATTTTTCTTATATACTCAGTATACCTATGACATATATGAGCGATAAAGGGTTGGCATCTCTTGTATTTTCACGGATCAACTCAACACTCTAATTACATGACAATGAAATGTAATAAATAAAATATGCATACCTCCATCTACTGAAAGTGTTTCCCATTTTCGCATGTGGCCAGAGTGCGAAGTCGTCGGCAAATGACAAGTTCGTCCCAGTTATGAAACTCTGGTGTGTTGTAAATATTCATTTGTTTTATATGCGGATGTTTACTTTTCGCGTTCAAGGGCCATAGTTTCAAGTTCAAGGGCCATAACTCTGGCAGAAATTATTCAACCAGACTGAGATTGGGAATTAAGCTGTAAATCATATAGATTTAGCTTTATGCCAAATATAAAGTTAATATATCCAACTACTTCCGAAAATGTTCAAGGGCAATTATTCTGGAAATAATTATTCAACCGGACTGAGATTGGAACATAAGCTGTAACTTATCTAGATTTGTACTATATATAGAGTTGATATCTTCAGTCACTTCCATACAAAGTTGAGAAAACCGGAAAACTTTGGTAGGGGATTAAAGTCCTGAAGTAGTGGTCCGAACATAATGGAAATATGCGGTGCACAGGTTTATATAGTCATATGGCTAAATACATGAAGTTTCAACAAAATTGAAGCAAAACTGTAGAAGAAGAATGCCGGATAAAATTGTGTTCACGGACGGACAGACGGACGGACGGACAGACGGACAACCTGATTCCAGTATACCCCCCAAACTTCGTTGTTGGGGTATAAAACATTTTTAGTATCTCAGGAAAACGAAATAGTTCGTTTTTACAACATAATTTGTTTTATTATCTCGTGAAAACAAAAAAAAAGTTTTTTTTTCCTGAGATCTTTTTTTTAAGTAGTGTGCACGACTTAATACGCCATTCAGAACCCTCCGTCTGAGTCAACAGCCTTTTTGCGATGTTTCAACGGTTTGCAAATAAAGCAGATCCAGATTCAAGCAACTCCTCTAGAGCCTGCCTGTTCAGAAATCTACTCTGTTTGCTAGGAAAATATCATGTATCTAGGTTTTCTCTGTAGGATGAGTTTTCAACAGCATAAACTGTTCATCTATGGGTTTACCCTTTTCCCGCTAAGCAAGGCTCGATAGATTTGCAAACACTTCGGACCTAGATCAAACGACAAGTAACTCGGCGTCTGATCTGAATCTAAACTGTTTGATACTCGAGCAACATAATTTTTTCAATTTATAAGTATTCCTCGATATATACGCATTTTATAACAACATTACGTTATAGGTATCACCCATCGCCGGTATATGATTGTATCTGGCGCTCTGAGTGACATTTATCACGTAAGATAATGATCTGGAGATCAACTGTAAATAATGAAATATTTATCAGTCTAACAGAAGCCCTTCGTTAAAATATATCTCTATAAGTTGATCCCTTGTCTCTGCCATTTTCTCAGGGTCTCAAATGCTCGCGAAAACGGTTGACTCTGACGAAGGGTTCTGATTGGCTTATCAAGTCGTGCGCACGACTTAAAAAAATTATCTCAGGAAAACGAACTTTTTTCGAATTATTTCGTTTTCTCGAGATAACAAAAAAACTTATCTCGTGGGAAACGGACTTTTCCGTTTTCTTGAAATAATAATAATAATAAAATATTATCTTGAAAAAACGAAGTTGTTTCGTTTTCTCGATATAATAAAAAACATTTCGGGAAAACGAACGGACAATAAGTTCCAGGCAGTGGGTGTTTTATTTTGGATTTATAGAGCAATGCGAAAAGAGAAAATTGCAGACTCTGTTTTAAGGTTTTTGTTCACGAGCTTTAGTTTTTCGGTACATACTCCGTATGTACTTTAAAAGGCCTAGTTTGTTGGAGATGTAGGTCGGCGATATAGAGCCGTAACCATAGGATGTATATACAAACGCATGTGAAAAGGATACTAGAACATGCTGAAAAGATAATTCCAAAATAGGCGGTTTTGAAAACTCTATCTGAATACACTAAAATATATAACAAATTTGACTTTCAATTTTTTACCAATAATTTGAATGTATTATTCAAAGACGTTGAGGAATTGATATCAAGTTGGCATTTTATAAATGAATATAGTTCAAACGACAAAATATACTGTAACAAAGAGAAGGTCCGAAATTGATCTATTGGTTTAAACGTACTGACAAAAATACGAATGGGCTTATCCTTTCCCTCAAACAAACGTTTTTCATACTTTTACAGAGTAAACTAGATCAGACTGCTGCTGTTGGGACCGTCTGATCAGGGTTTGCTTTGCTTGCTTATGAAATCATAATATATCTGAGTCTACAGATTCTACCAGTGCTAAACATTCATATGTGCATAGGCCATTATAATAGTGCAACTGATAAATAGTCATGATGTCCTTATTTCTAACATGAATATTCAACAGAGAAATAGTTAAAACAGAATGACCAAGACGCACACAAGTAAGTTAAATTTGAATAAGAACAGAACAGAACAAATCTTTTAGAGTTTGTCTGGAAAGACATGTTTACTGTACATACACGTATGCCCTCCGTAACACTAAATCAAAACAAAAACCGTATCAAAACAGAAGTATTAAAGGCAAATACTCCAACAACTAACACGCATGTGTACTTGATTATTATTTCCATTTTTACCAGTAATTCCCATATTATTTAAGGCAAGCCCGTTCATGTTTCATGTTATGGGGGCAGAGCAAAGCAAACTATTTTCAAATGTAAGCCATTGACATCGATGGGTGCAGCAAACAGTTCAGATCCTGATCAGAATGGTCCTCCGTGGCCCTCTTATCTGGTTCTACTGTTTTTCTTTGTCATTTTTAAAGGACATTTGGTACAAATAGATTAATGTGTTTGATCAATAAAAGTAATTAAATGCAGGAACCAAATTGATTGTTTTTTTATTACCAGGACAAGTAAACCATCTTATATCTACATAGTAACTCTGATGGGTTTTCGAATTCGCATTATATGCTGTTTTCGTCCTGTTCATCGGGGTCCAGTATGTTTTACACATTTCTAAAGTCATTTGATCAGGGTCTTCTTGTAATTACACCCTCTCGAGCAATTTGGTGATGAACTTGATAAAATTCCAGATGAGAGTGAATACATAAATAAATCTACTTTGAATGAGGTGCCATGACCTAAATATTTCAAATATTGAAGAATGTAGTTACACTAGCTTTGCGCGAAACACCATATCTACATTTGGTATTATTGTGTAGGTCAGGACCAAGTTCATTTTTATCTTGGTATAGACTGTTTGCATATGTCTTCTATATGGGACACTGAGCTCTTAGTATAAACGGTTTGCATATGTTTTCTATATGGGACACTGGGCTCTTGGTCTAGACTGTTTGTATATGCATTGTATATGGGACACTGGGCTCTTGGTCTAGACTGTTTGCATATGTCTACTATATGGGACACTGGACTCTTGGTCTAGACTGTTTGTATATGCATTGTTTATAGGACACTGGGCTCTTGGTCTAGACTGTTGCCATATGTCTTCTATATCGAACACTGTACTCTTTGTCTATACTGTTTGAATACGTCTTCTACATGGAACACTGGGCTCTTGGTCTAGACTGTTGTCATGTCTTCTATAAAGGACGCTGGGCTCTTGGTCTAGACTGCTTGCATGTCTTCTATATGGGACTCTGGGCTCTTGGTCTAGACTGTTGCCATATGTCTTCTATAAGGGATACTGGGTTCTTGGTCTAGACTGATTGCATATTTCTTCTATATGGGACACTGGGCTCTTGGTCTAGATTGTTGCCATATGTCTTCTATAAGGGATACTGGGCTCTTGGTCTAGACTGTTTGCATGCCTTCTATATGGGACACTAGGCTCTTGGTCGGTCTAGACTGTTGCCATATGTCTTCTATAAGGGATACTGGGCTTTTGGTCTAGACTGTTTGCATGTCTTCTATATGGGATACTGGGCTCTTGGTCTAGACTGTTTGCATGTCTTCTATATGGGACACTGGGCTCTTGGTCTAGACTGTTGCCATATATCTTCTATAAGGGATACTGGGCTCTTGGTCTAGACTGTTTGCATGTCTTCTATATGGGACTCTGGACTCTTGGTCTAGACTGTTGCCATATGTCTTCTATAAGGGATACTGGGCTCTTGGTATAGACTGTTTGCATATGTCTTCTATATGGGACACTGAGCTCTTAGTATAAACGGTTTGCATATGTTTTCTATATGGGACACTGGGCTATTGGTCTAGACTGTTTGTATATGCATTGTATATGGGACACTGGGCTCTTGATCTAGACTGTTTGCATATGTCTTCTATATGGGACACTGGGCTCTTGGTCTAGACTGTTTGTATATGCATTGTTTATAGGACACTGGGCTCTTGGTCTAGACTGTTGCCATATGTCTTCTATATCGAACACTGTACTCTTTGTCTATACTGTTTGAATACGTCTTCTACATGGAACACTGGGCTATTGATCTAGACTGTTGTCATGTATTCTATAAAGGACGCTGGGCTCTTGGTCTAGACTGCTTGCATGTCTTCTATATGCATATTCCATTTTGTTTGTTTGATTGTCCTAGAATATGACATTGTTTTCTGCGTAATATGATAGTCACGCGATGTTGTTTGGCGAAGGTGACATTGTCTTCTCCTTTTGGGGGATATTTATAACATGAACTTCGTTATCTTTTGTCGGGCTTCTTGGAAGGTGACCTTGTCTCTCTTTCTTATTGAATAATTGAAACCATAACATGACTATTTTTGGACTTCTTGGAAGATGATCTTATTTACTTTTCGATGAATAATCTTTATGTTGTTGTACAGTTAAAACACTGAGAACATGGGGCTATACTTTTCATGTGCCCAATGTCACATAAATGCTGTTATATTTAATTGAGGTTTACTTTTCGGATCAAATATGTTTTTCATAATTTAGAATACACTTTCCTTCTGATCGTTATCATCAGACCCAAAGATGCATTGCATATAATCGAGGCACGTTACACGCTATCATGAGTGCTTGATGATGCAAATTATTTGAATGATGAAAGGATTCGCATTTTGTTCAATGAAATTATTCCTATAATGGACACTGGAGTCTGGGTCTACACTGTTTGCACGTGGCCCTGTAATGGACACCGGACTCTGGGTCTTCACTGTTTGCATGTGGCCCTTTAATGGACACTGGAGTCTGGGTCTACACTGTTTGCGTGTGATCCTATAATGGACACCGGACTCTTGGTCTACAATGTTTGCATGAGGGCCTATAATGGACACCGGACTCCGGTTCTACACTGTTTGCATGTGGGCCTATAATGGACACCGGACTCCGGTTCTACACTGTTAGCATGTGACCCTATAATGGACACCGGACTCTGTGTCTATAATGTTTTCATGTAGCCCTATTATTGACACCGGACTCAGGGTCTATACTTTAAATGACACTGGCCCCTGGTTCTACACTAGTGTTACTTGACCAGATTAAACTGAGACTCCGTGAATATTCCGTATATATGTGTAATTCTACATATAGATTTCCGAAGATAAACAACGTTCGGGCATTATTGACTATTGACGGTATGTGATTTTGTTCAGTCCCTGTAATTGCTCAGTAGATAAAGATGTTGTATGCGAGAGGCAGGGCAGCGGGTTCGAGCCTCACATAGGGCAGATTTTTATTCTTCAAAACGTGAGTCCGTTACGTCTTCCTCGTTTTAAGCATGTATTATTCCTGAAACACGATCATCCCACTTTCCATAGAAAATAAAAAGTGTCATTACTTTCCATTACACGTGTTAGCCATACATTGAAAACGGTACCATGTCGGAAAGAAAGGCTTTGAAACGTTTACGAGTCATTTTGAGAACGTTCGTGGGAGTAAGGAGGAGTTTTCCGAACGTACAGCCATGGAAACCGGAGTGAGCAGAGCCACCGTTTTTGTGGTGCTGAAAGAACTCAGGGAGACGAATGCACTATCGTTCGAAGGAACCATACAAGCCTATAGACGCCTTGATGAAATGGTCATCAGAAACAAAGTTAAGGAATTTACAACCCCGCCATAGTTGCTCAACGCTTTGCATTTTATGCGCGGGAAAAAGGGGCTTGAGGATAGTGGAATCAATAAGTGAGAGATTTCGATAGTAAGATTTAGAGATAGATTTTCTTTGTTTATGGTATCTATAACCTTGCTTAAGCAGCTTTTCAGTTAAAATGATATTTCGACTGTTAAAATCGTCAATAGATGAACAAGCTCTAGCAAAACGAATAAGTTGAGATATATAAACCCCGTAAGATGGGGTACGGGGAACATCTCCGTCAAGATGAGGGACATTTACAATATTAAAATCAAAATCATCTCTTTTGTCATATATTTTAGAGGAAATAATTCCATTATCAATTTTAAGGTCTAGATCAAGAAAAGCTGCACAATTGTCGGACGGGTTAGCTTTATTCAATTTGAGTTCTTTGGGATAAATTGTAGGAATCAGAGTATCAAAAAAGGGTTATCTAAGTTAAAAATATCATCCAAATCCCGTGAAGTTTCATTGAAGACTTTTATAACATCTACTTGTGATTGTGGATTCAAACGTAACATGAAATCTCTCTCATAGCAGTACAAAAACAAATCTGCGACAAGTGGTGCACAATTCGTACCCATAGGAATACCAATTACCTGACGGTATATAGCATTCCCATAACGTACAAATATGTTATCCAAAAGAAAGGTTAGTGATTCGCAAACTTCTGAGCAAGTCCAATTGGTGTAATATTTCATTTGCTCGTCAGTAAAGATGGATTTTTCAGCATTACATGCTAGAAATGATATCTTTTCCCGGGAGAATACTTTCTGGATTAAGTTAGTCAGTTTATCTTTAATTAAAATATGAGGAAGAGTTGTGTATAAAGTAGAACAAGAGATGTTTGTAAAACATATTCAAATTCAAATTCAAATTCTTTATTTCAGCTTTAAGCAAAGTACTTTGCTTCTAGCCATATAAATACAAATTATTAATGACAATAATGACAATACATGAAAGAATCAAACAAAACATTCACGTGAAGAGCTGTAATGTTACAAACAACAATGATGTATTAATGTCGTCTGCTTAGAAATTGACGTTAACTAAACTGGTATGGTTTGGAATTATTTATGTTTAAATTGAAAAAACAAAACAAAAAACATAATGATGAGTGTCAAACTGATTGGATCCAGATCGGACGCCGCGTAACGCGGCTTTTGGTCTGGTTCCAAACAGTTTAAAAAATATTAGACTAGTTGCGATCATCAGGATGAGTGTTAATTTCGTGTTAGTGTGATCACGTGAGCAGCATTGTACTGTTGGAGTGTCAAACTGATTGGATCCAGATCAGACGCCGCATAACGCGACTTTTGGTATGGTTCCAAACAGTTTACAAATATTAGACTAGTCGCGAGGATGAGTGTTAATTTCGTGTCAGTTTGATCACGTGAGCTGTATTGTAATGCTGGGCACGTGGTCACATCTAATCGCTGTATAGATGTCCGCCAATAAATAGTAGGTAGTGGGTGTGGCTAAGAAAATCGATTTTTTAATTGGTTGAGAGATTCGAGTGAATAACCTAACTAGTGATTGATTGTCACAGCCTAACTATGGTATATTTGACTGCATAAAGTATCGTTGTATATAGCGCTGTGTTGATAAATTAATAAGTTTTTTTTTTTTTTTTTTTTTTTTTTTTTTTTTTTAATCGATAAGTGAACTTCGTAGTTTGTTTGCAAAATAAATAAATTTGCTTAGATTTAGCAATTCTTTTTTTTTTTATGTAGACATCAGTTTATCAAATTTATTTAATGTTGGCCATCTATAATAATACTGTTTTATGTATTTAGTACGCAATTCGGCGTATAAGGGACAAATTAACAGAAAATGATATTCTGATTCGATTGCAGTTGTGTTACATACTTTACATGTTCTTTGATCTCTTGGGGTATTATTATATCTTCCCTTTTCTATCATAAGTTGGTGGGATGATAATCTGAGTCTTGATATTGCGTTTCTGAATTTATTATCATAAATTAGATCTAAATAGTTTTCTAATTCAAACTCATGTTTATAGCGAACATAATAAAATAGTCTTCTTGAATTATTAATGTTGGTGTACCAAGTTTGTTTGAATTGATCTAATAGTCTTTGTTGAATTTGTGCAACATTATAGTCTGATAGCACCTGATCATTCCATATGTATGATAGACCTAAATTATCTAACGTGTGTTTAATGTTAAGTGCCCAGTTTTCACCTCTATATGTAATATTGCTGTCTGCGTCGTGCTTCATCATGTTATACACTTTTTTGATAATTGAATTTTCGTTTGAATTTAATATTTTTTGCCAATATTTGATTATGTTTATATGTCTGTTTATCTTAAGTGGAGTTCTGCCTAATTCACCATATAATCCATCAAGATTTGTTGAGATTTTGACTGATAAAACCTTTCGACAGAATTTGGTATGTATTAATTCAATGTTCTTTCCATCATGCCAGCCCCATACTTCGGAACAATAGTTAAGGATCGAACCTACTAAGATGTCAAATAACTTACATTTATTACTTGTTTTAAATTCATACTGCTGAAAAATAGAGAACAGTTTGTATAAAGCCTTCGAGGCGTGTTCTGCGATATATTTTTGTGTTCTGTTCCAATTTCCATTTCTGAATAACTGTACACCTAGATATTTAAAGGAAGGAACTATTTCTATCTTTTCATTATTTAGGTAGAAGTTATAATGTGTTTGTCTTTGGCTTCGTTCAAAAATCATAATCTTTGTTTTTCTTGTATTTATTTTTAATTTATACGTTTGACAATAATTCTCTAGATTGTAAATCATGCTTTGCAATGATTCCGGGTTTAGGCTAAATAATATCTGGTCATCCGCGTATGATAAAAGGAATAGCTTTACGTCATCTATGGTAAAAATACCTTCTATGTCTGTGTTTATATGATTTATTACGTCATTTACGAAATAAATGAAGAGCAGAGAAGAGGTTGCGTCCCCTTGTTTTAATCCAGTTCCCGATAGGATTTCATCAGATAGAGAACCATTCAGTTTAATAGAGCATCTTACTGAAGAGTACATGGCTTTTAACGCTTTAGTAAATTTCGTGCTTATATTTTCATTGATTAATTTTTGCCATAAAATAGAACGATTTATCTTGTCGAAGCATTTTTCATAATCTATGAAAGCACAGTATAATTTACTATTTGAGTGTAAAACTTTTTGAATTATAGAATTTAGTAAGAATACACAATCAGCTGTACTTTTACCCTTTTGAAAACCAAACTGGCAGTTTGAAATTTTTTCGTTCTCTATAGACCACTTATTTAATCTATTAAGTAGAACTTGAGAGTATATTTTTGCTAAAATATTATTTAGGGTTATTCCTCTATAATTTTTTGCATCGGTTTCGTCTCCGGTTTTAAATATTGGTGTTAAATAACCAAGTCCCCATTTATCTGGGTATTCAGATTGTGTGAATAATTTGTTAAATATTATCGTTAGATAGGGTGAGATGATATTTATAGATGATTTAATGATTTCAGCCGGTAACTCGTCAGGCCCACAGGCCTTATTATTTTTCTGTTTCATTGCTGCATAGATAACCTCCTGTTCTGTGATAATTGCGTCTAAGTAATTATCATTTATATCATTTTGTATTTCTGTGTTTTGTGTGTTTTCATTTATATTTAATAATTCGTTAAAATGTTGATGTAGACTGTCAATATCTATATTATTTACTGAGCTTGGTTTGGTAAAACATTTTTTTATTGATTTCCAGAAATTTCTTGGCTGCTTTTTTGATATTGATTCTAATTTTTGTCCTTGCTTTATTTTAAATTTATTTTGAGCTATTCTTTTTGCGTAATTATATTTTGTTCTAGCACGCGTGAAAAGAAGTCTATTTTCAGTTGATTTATTTCTTGAAAATTCGTTTCTAGCGGCTTTAAAAGTGACCTTGGTTTGTTTGCATTTGTCATCAAACCATTTATTATTATTTTTATGATATTTTTTATTATCTTTATTGTGCGATTTGGTGAAAACGCTCATTGCATTTTTATGTAGGAAGCTTGTAAGTATTTCTACGCTTTCATTTACTGTTATTTCAGGTTGAGTTTCGAGTTTTGATATTTCTTCTATATTTTCTGTCAGACTTTGTAGAAAAAAATCATTTTTTTCGTTTTGGAATTTCATTATTTTTGTGCTGTTGTTGCTAAGGGCTAAGTCATTTATGCATTGCTTATTTCTGTTGTATTTTAGCTTTAGGCTATAATATAAAGGTGCATGGTCAGAGAAACTACACCAGTCAAGAATGCTAAAGTCATGTATATATTCAATATTTTGTTTTTCCGTTATTAAGTAATCTGTTACACTCATACCACGAGATGAACAGAAAGTAAACTGACCTATGTATTTATCCTTGTGGAGTCTGCCATTTACTATAATGTGATCTGTTGATTTACATAAATTTACAAGCTTGCGCCCATTTTCATCTATGATTTTATCTTCATTGTATCTATTTAATAATGAATTTCGAGTTGATAGTATATCGTTATCTTCATCATCGCTATCATCAAGATATTCATCGTAAACTAATAGATCTGGTATTAACCCTGTTCTTGAATTGAAGTCGCCTGTAATATATGTATTTCCTAATTTATTATATTTCTCGATACCTTTTTCGATTTCTTCGAAAAAATCTATATCGTTTGATGCTAAAACTTTTGAGCCTTTTGGAGGGATGTAAATGCCACAAATATATGCGTTTTCATCAGAATAAAGAATGTCGTTTCCTATTTTTAACCATATAATACCATTTTTGTTTGTTTCCACAATTGAGATATGTTTTTTAAGACATTTTTTAAAGTAAATAGAGATGCCTCCGCTGTAGCGTCCTCGTTTGGTTCCAAACGATTTATTTCCGTATAAATGGTAACACTCAAAGTTTTCTATTTGTAAATTTATCTGATTTTTGTCACTTAACCATATATAACCCCCAGACCCACTGACCTTTGATCTAGTGACCTCAACTATAGAGGTCATCTAGTGGTCACGACCAACTACCACAGCAAGTTTGAAGACCCCGAACCAAACCATTGAGCAGTTATTAATTGAAAACCATTTTATCAGTTAAGGTCATGATGACCTTGACCTTAGACCTAGTGACCTCAAATCAATAGGGGTCATCAAGTTGTCATGACCAACCACCACAGCAAGTTCGAAGATCCTAAGCCAAACCCTTGAGCAGTCATTGATCGCAAACCATTTCACCAGTTAAGGTCATGGTGACCTTGACCTTTAACCTAGTGACCTCAAAAACAACAGGGCTCATCTAGTTGTCATGACCAACCACCTAAGCAAATTTGAACATCTTAAGCCAAACCCTTGACCAGTTATTGATCAGAAACCATTTTACCAGTTAAGGTCATGGTGACCTTGACCTTTGACCTAGTGACCTCAACAACAATAGGGGTAATCTAGTGGTCATGACCAACTACCACAGCAAGGTTTAAGACTCTAAGCCAAACCCTTGAGCAGTTACTGATCAGAAACCATTTAACCAGTTAAGGTTATGGTGACCTTGATCTTTGACCTAGTCACCTCAAAAACAATAGGGGTCATCTAGTGGTCATGACCAACTACCACAGCAAGTTTGAAGATTCTAAGCTAAACCCTTGAGCAGTTATTGATCGGAAACCATTTAACTAGTTAAGGTCATGGTGAACATTCAAAATATGACAAAACCATTCCTGTAGGATGGGCGTTATATCGAGGGCTTGGTGCAAAACTATTCTAACTCCTTCACTTTGTGAAGGAGTTAGAATAGTTTTGCACCAAGCCCTCGATATGTTCGTATCGGTCCAGTAACTTTAAAACGACAAGATAGCACCACGTGTCACTAATAACCGCCGCCGCCACTACCTCTGAATCGAAATAGAAACCACATCCCGTTGTAAACGTGTATATTGCATAACAGCTCAGAGATACAGATACTATACGTACATTTACAAAAGACCAGTGGTGACATTTCATTATACAAACTTCGGACTTCAAACTTCATAAATAAATGCTATCAAATCTTATAGGAGAACATTCATTCTTCAAATTTCAAAGTCCACACTTCAAACTTCACACTTCTCACTTCAAACTTCAAATTTCACACTTAAAACTTCACACTTCACACTTCAAGCATCACAATTTCTCTATCACGTGGTTTGACGTCATCGCCTAATCAATGTACATACGCGGAAAGCATATGACCGACAATCGAAGGGTTAATGGCGTAAAATATGTCCATTCTGTCGTTTCTCAAATAGTGTAGACCCTGACCAGAGGGCTCTTTTATGAGTGATTTGATCAAGGTATTCACTATTTGCATAGGATGAACTTTTTTAAAGGCAGGTTGTTCCTCAATCCTTTACGCCATGAATACGCATTCTAACGTCTTTGTAAACAGAGTAGAACCAGATCAGACGGCCGATCAAAGTCTGCTCTGTTTTCTTATGGAAAAATACAGATCGGACTCTAGAGCTTCTGCCATGACCAAATATTGCGGTGTTTATAAACAAATATGAACTTATTCATGGTGTAAATAGGCTACTCTTAACCCATTCAACCATATTGACGACTTTTGACGACTCTGTATATAGAAGTCACTTTGTGAAACCATAAAGGCTCCTATAGGAGCAAATGCTCTATTTATCACAATGGTTTCAAACTACAAAATTGTAATTTTTTCCTTTTCTCTAGTTAATGCTCCTTTTCTGTAGATTTATTCAAAGAGGTTGTATTTAAAATAGCCTATGAGGTAATGGGTTAAAACAGGACGAACCTAATACATGTACAGAAAGCACCTGCGTTATTTTTGTCCTGCATTAAGCTATCGTCTGTATTTAAGATACAATATTAAAAGTTGCTTTAGAGTAGTTTTACTGTTTTCAGATACCATTCTAAAGCGGATAAGCTTTCCTGCATGACTAATATTTGTACTTTCATACTTGTTTAAAATATCTTTTTAGAATTTAGGAGGTGTTGCATTGTTTGGGACACCCTGTAGTGCTAAATGTCTGCAATACCTGGCAACAGAGCATTCCAAAGACTTGCAACTGCATGCATGAAACCTCTCTCACCGCATTTCACCATACGACTTCTTGGTACAACCAATGACAGATAACTACTTGCTGACCTTGTTGAGAGTATCCGGTTTCTTTCTCCTTCAAATGTTAAAGCCAACACCAATTTTGCGTTCATTTATAAGAATTATGTTTTAGCCTTCATAAGTAAAAGAAACGTAAAGGGAAATGCTTCCGAATAAGCTATCATATAGCACGATGTGCAAGTCAGAAACAAAATCAAGATCCAAACTGACACTCTGGCGGCATCAACCCTTTCGCGACCAAATATAATTAGTCTGCTTAGAGTGTAATCCTTTTCAGAGGTTTCGGTGGAACTTTCTATTTAAAATCATAACAAGAGTTTCAAATAGTTTGAATCCTGCTTAAAACACTTACATGGGTCGGTGGTAGTATAGGATGAGGTTTTAATAATATATAGTGATAAGCCCAATAGCTTAACTTTGGAGCGCATGTGAGTTCTTTCTCCCTGCTTGCTGTATTTTGTGCTTGCTATCAAGAACCGATTCGTGAGAAATCCCTTCATGGGCGTCCCTCATATTCTCCAACGACAACTCGATGAATTGAGAGTCGGGCGATGATAGCTGGTAAAGTCTCTCTTGGACGTGTGCTCGCAACGAATCATAGCTATCCATTACCGCCACTGATCGAAACAGAACATGGATAACCAGGTTTAATTTAGGTTTCAATACATTGAACTTCTCTTGTAAATGTCAGTGATTAAATAAAATATGTACCCAAATAAGACGTTTATTTTATTACAAGAGGGCCAGAATGGCCCTGAAGCGCTCACCAGACAATCAGAGGAGAAGATTTTTAAAGTTTTCACAGCTATTGAAAGCTGGCTACTCCTAGGGCAGGGCCAATTTTGACCACAGGGGCATAATTTATATAACATTTGTAGAGGACCTGAACATGAAGGTATGTGCCAAATATGAAAGTTATGAACCTTCCAGTTTCAGAGAAGATTTTCAATGTTTTTGCTATATATTTTTATTGAAAACTGACCACCCCTCGGGTGGGGCCAATTTTAATCCCAGGGGCATAATTTAAACAAGGCCATATTAAGTTCTGACTAAAGGCGATTAACTGTTCTTCTGAAATGTGTACCCTAGCATTCCAAACTGATTTTTTTGCATTTTAATATTATTATAAATTATTACATAATAATTGCATAATCATAAGTATAACTTAATAATTTCAAGTAATACAATTTCATGTTAAAAAATATTTCATAATTTATTTGAAATCTTTAATTTGGCATTCTGGAGTCTTTACGTGATTTACCCTTCTTCTGAACTGCAGGGCAGGTTATAATAATATCATAATGACAATCACTATTATTAATTAACCCTTCCCTCATACAAACGTGTTTTCACATTTTTGAAAACAGAGTAGACCCAGATCGGATACCTCCTATAGGAGCCATCTGATCAGGGCCTGCTCTGTTTGTAAATGGAATTTTATAATCTGTTCCTTAAGTTTCTAAAATGGCTACAATGTTCCACCTACTATATTTCATTATAACTATTTTGTAGATGAATATTCAGTAGGTTGTGAAATTTGGAAAAAAAATGACTACAATGTTCCACCTTCCATACTTCATTTTAACTATTTTGTTCATGAATATGCAGTAGGCATTCAAATTAATAATACACATAGAACAGGCAAAGGGTTAAGGCACAGAGCTCCAGCACCAGATACAGGTGACCTAAAAATAGCCACTGGTCATCTATCCCACTGCTTGACTGGATGACCTATTTATGAGCAAAGAGAAGATGCTTAAAATCGCAGTCAGCTATAAGTTTGCTAGAAAACTGTCCACCCTGGTGTGTAGCCAATTTTGACCACAGGAGCATAATTTATATAACTTTTGTAGAGAACCTGAACATGATGCTATGTGCCAAATATGAAGGCTGAGAACCTTTCAGTTTCAGAGGAGATGATATTCAAAGTTTTCACTATATGTTTCTATAGAAAACAATGCACCCCTGGGGTGGGGCCAATTTTGACCCTAGGGACAAAATTTATATAACTTTTGTAGAGGACCTACAGATGATGCTATGTGCCAAAGATGAAAGCTGAGACCCCTGTAGATTCAGAGGAGAAGAATTTTAAAGGTTCAAATTGTTGACGACGAACGACGGACGACGCACGACGCACGACGCACGACGCACGCCGACGGACGACGGACATCAGGCTATCACAAAAGCTCACCCTGAGCACTTTGTGCTCTGGTGAGCTAAAAAGCAGAACAGACGACTAACATGCAATCATTCGTACATGTGCCTATATATATGAACAGCTTCTCACCAGAATCCATGTGGTATTAGGGTTTATTTCGCTTTTTTTGTTCTTTGTGTGTATCTGTGTTGTGTGTGTGTCAAAAATGTTTACGTCATGCAGATACCGCTTTTCCCTAGTTGAGCAGATTTTCTTTCTTTGACCCCCACCCCACTGACTGCAGTAGGTGTTCAACACACACGTTCTTACTGATTAATTTGGAGGTCACGACAAAACAGCAGGTGTTAAGTCCTTGTGTGGCGGCCGTAAAAATCGCCCCGTACTTCATTCTCAGTGTCGTTATATTTTCTGGTCTGTCGGGATCATTAGTTTGGATGTATTCATTTTGAAAAATGAATACTGCTTAAGCCGGTGCTAATGGGAGTGAGTAGTGTTGCACTTTTAATCACTACAGACTCAATAAAACCGAGTAAAAATGACAAAATGTTCAGCGATAAATAAAAATGAAGAACAATTCAGAATTCAGAGAAATAAGACCTTTTCATGAAGTTTTATCCGCACAACATATTTTCCTCATATTCTAAGTACATGTGTAATAATTTAAGGGAGGATTGAAAGCATCGTCATGGTCCTTAACCGGTTGAACTCTGTCACAATTTAACGAACAACACTTATGTGCTGCACATTCATACAAGAATCTGTATCTCATACTTATTGATTCAAATATATCACTTCTAACATGTAATATTAAATTCAAGATCAATCACAAACATAAATAAAGCAGCTTTTACCGAATATTGTCAAATCCAAAAAGGGAGATAAGTCTGTTAAAATTCATAGAAGTGTTATGGGTGCTGCCAGACAATGTTATCCAATAAGTTCAAGCAGCTTTGTTTATTTTGTGAAGTGTCAACTCCAAGGTACCTTTTCAGAAAAACTTTAAGTTCAAGGACCATAACTCTGACATAAATTATTCAACCAAAAAAAGTCTGAAACATTCAAAATTTGAAGAAAAAAATAAAGTCAAAGGGCAATAACTCCGAAAATAATTATTCAACCGGACTTAGATTGGATAATAAGCTGTAACTAATCTAGATTTAGCTTTGTACTAAATCAAGAGTTGATATCTCGAGTCACTTCCATAAAAAAATCCAGAAAACAACAAAATCGCGCGTATCAAACATTTCTAAAATGAAAGCAAAGTATTAAACTCTGACCAAAACTATTTCAACACAAAGTGTCTCCGAATTCATTGTTCCATGTCTTTGGTGGAATTGTTTGTCTTTACAGTATGGGTGGTTGGTTTACCAGGTGACTTTGATTCCAACTGTTCCTGTTAAATCTCCCCCTCTGCTATCACCCGTAATGCACACCTTTGTGCTGCCGTTGATTGGCTGACAACCCTCTACCGTGGCACCAGAACCGCCACCAGACTTGCCCGAATCGCTACCAGACTTGCCCCAAGATGCATCTGGGATATTTGCAAAAGACCCATCACAGGAACTCCCATAAAAATTAGATGATATCTCCATTCCTAATGTGTTTGCCTTTGTGTAATCTGAAATTATAAATCAAAGGCATCGAGTTTAAATATTATATACGTGGCGCTGAATCAATATCTCAAATCAGCCTCTGCTTCCAAAAGCATCTACCATATTGCCTTCACTCCAAAAGACAAGATACTGAATTAAACAGTCACCGTGTACAGAGTGTCCCCAATAAATGGAACCCTCGATCAGATGTGTATTTTAACCAATGTAACCAGGCGCATTAAAATATAAATACTTAGTGTTGTAGATAAGCTATAGATAAGCTATTTGTGCATATGTCTGCCAAATTTCTAATAAAAAATATGCATTGGTTTTAAATATCTGAGTGTTTTAATGAATGCACCTAAAATCTGTTTATTTTCTCTTTTTGCATTTCTACTTTTGCTTTCGAAAGATCATCCATTTTCAGATTATATGTACTTCACAACAGCAGGTGTTAAGTGCTTGTATGGCGGCTGTAAAAAGTCGCCCTGTACTTCATTCTCAGTGTTGTTATATTTTCTGGTCCTTCGGGATCATTAGTTTATGAAAAGACTCAATAAAACCGAGTCCGCAATTTTCTCCTTTTGTGTTGCAATTTTTGCTTTCGGAGGATCACCTCTCTTCAGAATTTGATGTTATCAGTTTTGAAAATTGAATACTGCATAAGCCGGTGCTAGGGGCGTGAGTAGTGTCGCGCTTTTAATTACTCATGAACAGATTCAATAAAACCGAGTCTGCAGTTTTCTCTTTTTGCATTTCTACTTTTGCTTTCGAAAGATCATCCATTTTCAGATTATATTAACATGATATTCGTCATTGCATAGGCTATGCCTATATCATGTTTTAAACGGAGTTTATGGTGCTTTCATTTAAATGCTGATATCTTAAATGAATAAGTTTGGACAAAATTTAGACAATATATGGCAAAATCTTGTCTCTTCTGAGCTACATGTGCATACTTTTAATTTAAGTTACAATATTTACAGGAATGGGATAACGTACAGGTCTTAAACTCGGGTTCCGTTTTTTGGGGACACCCTGTAAGTATGAACACTCTGTTGTATCTCATGATCCCTTTTAATATTGAAATACCGACCGATTATCAAACAGCTTGACATATAAACACTATTACTCGGTATCTCATCTGGACCCATGTTGCTGGTAAACGCAAGCCAGGCTACCAGTAGCATGAATAGGACTGTTAATGATTTAATTTGATAACATTCATTTCCATGTTATTATATGCTGGAAGATCGGGTAATAAATTGTTCCAACACTTTAAACGCTTACTCCCCAAATAGTGCTAATCACTGGCAGGGAAAGTACAGACATGTATAAACGTCAGTTTAGATATATAATAAATACTTAACAGTAAACGAACAATAGATTAACTATATCTATTCAATTGTTGACAGATAACATGAACTACAAAGCAAATTCCTATGTAAATGAACAAAAGTGAATGATAATAGATACGAATGAGATGAGGACAATAATTAGAATCAATTACTGGCATATATTTGACATGGAATACATTTCGATGAACTAGTGTATTGTAAGACAATCTCATTTTCGCTAGATGAAAAACGGATCACCGAAAAGTATAACGTTTATGATGCAGCCTGTCATAGAACGATAAGTTTTTGCAATAGAGCTTATAAAGCGGAGAATATATGGTTTGTATTCACAGCGATTAATGAATACCACTTAAGCCGGTACTAGGGGACATGAGTAGTCTTGAACTTTTAATATCTGCGCATGAACAAATGCAATAAAACCTAATCTGCATTTTTTTCATTTTGCATTGCTGTGTTTGCTTTTAAAGGATATCTTACTTTCAGAACTTACCAAAGCGACGACTTCACAACAGCAGGTGTTACGCGCTTGTGTTTAAAAGTCGCCACGTACTTCAATTTCAGTGCTGTTATATTTTCTTGTCCTTTTGGTTAATTAGTTTTGACGGTATAAGTTTTGAAAACTGAATACTGCTTAAACCGGTGCAAGGGGTCGTGAGTAGTGTTGCACTTTTAATGACTACCCATGAACAGACTCAATAAAACCGAGTCTGCAATTTTCTCTTTCGGCATTGCTACTTTTGATTTCGAAGGATCACCAACATTCAGAATATATTACCAAAGTGACATGTCAGGTTATTTATTAAACAAGTAGTTACAAAGCGTACGTTACAGGTACCAAAAGTACAAAAATGAGTCATGCAGGAAACACCACATACAGAACAAACAGTCGCCCGAACAGCAACACAAGGAAATGGCAAATGTACATAACTATAAAAACAACAAGAGACGCACAAAGACAAAACAAACACACAATATGGGGAAGATGGAAGCACCGCCTTGGAACGGTCAGTGACAATAGTCACTGGGGGGAGGTTAAACCGGTTTATGGGCGCCCAACCTCACACTTATCCCCACCCTAAAAGACAAACAGTGCAAATAAACGTATCCCCTCTCCGACTAATCTACAACAACCGCGACGGCAAATACAGTGGTAAAGTGCATGTATAACGAAAACATTTAAGTGAACAAACTGTATCCACCTATCGCTAGTGTACTCAATGATTGAGCTGCAAACAGAGTAACTGCAGAAAAGTAATAAAGGGTACGACAAAAACGAAATAGTACAGATATCCGACGTTCTCCTTCCATTTCTGGATTTAAGAGGTCACCTTCATAGAGTACTAAACCTTTCTTGTCGGCGTACATGCAAAGAGGCCAGCGTGATTGCCAACTGTAAAAGGGTTGACCACCAAACATGCAGTATGTTGTAGTACTTGAGGATCATATCCCTTTTTAATGAAGTTTTTAACATATTTGATGAACAAAGTGAGAAAATGGGTATGTCCAAGAATTTTACGAAGTTTGTAAATCACATCACCATGAAATTCAGGATGTGAAACACCGTGTCGCAGAAGCTCCTTGAGATTAGATTGGTACTTGCCAATAGTAATAGTATTTCGATAGTAAAATTTAGAAAATGTTTTTCTTAGTTTATGGTATCTATATCCTTGCTTAAGCAGTTTTTCAGTTAAAATGAGATTTCGACTGTTAAAATCGTCAATAGATGAACAAGCTCTAGCAAAACGAATAAGTTGAGATATATAAACCCCGTAAGATGGAGCACGGGGAACATCCCCGTCAATATGAGGAAAATTAACAATATTAAAATCAAAATCATCTCTTTTGTCATATATTTTAGAATCATTCCATTATCAATTTTAAGGTCTAGATCAAGAAACGCTGCATAATTGTCGGACGAGTTAGCTTTATTCAATTCGAGTTCTTTAGGATAAATTGTAGGAATCAGAGCATCAAAGAAAGGGTTATCTAAGTTAAACATATCATCCAAATATTGACAAATTTCATTGAAGGCTTTTATAACATCTTCTTGTGATTGAGGATTCAAACGCAACATGAAATCTCTCTCATAGCAGTACAAAAACAAATCTGCGATAAGTGGTGCACAACTCGTACCCATGGGAATACCAATTACCTTACGGTATATAGCATTCCCATAACGTACAAATATGTTATCCAAAAGAAAGGTTAGTGAATCGTAAACTTCTGAGCAAGTCCAATTGGTGTAATATTTCATTTGCTCGTCAGTAAAGAAAGCTTTTTCAGCATTACATGCCAAGAATGATGTTTTTCCCGGTCAAATATTTTCTGGATTAAGTTAGTAAGGTTATCCTTAATTAAAATATGAGGAAGAGTTGTGTACAGAGTAGAAAAATCGTACGTGCTTACAGTGGATGCAAGATACCTTTTGTTCTTAAGTTTGTTTAAGACTTCTGAAGAGTTCTTAATAGACCAGAAGAGATTTATTCCAGAATTTTCATAAGTCCAGCATTCTAAACTTTTACTTTCCTGTCCCTACGAAATATTTTGAAAATAAAATAGTTTTTTACCAACTAAAAATCAAATAACGTTATTTCTTCTACTGAGTTGAGAAGTTGGTGATATACCATTTACCATTTGGACTAATGCCTGAGTTATCTACTAGAATTCCGTATTAAAGTTTCGTATTTAGTTGGAATAATACTCATAATCATAGGGGTCTGAAGTGTGCATTGGACCCTGTGTAAAATATGTATATATTCCCATGGGACATAGCTCCGCTTCAG
This sequence comes from Azorinus chamasolen, assembly GCA_963576725.1. Classification (NCBI taxonomy): domain Eukaryota; kingdom Metazoa; phylum Mollusca; class Bivalvia; order Cardiida; family Solecurtidae; genus Azorinus; species Azorinus chamasolen. Next base: position 70,881,955 of record OY755235.1, read on the forward strand.
ATGCAGAACATCTCAAAGTCGGAAATTCTACCAAAACACGTGTCTAGGACGAGATGTTGCAACCGGTTATACAAGTGCAAAATACGACTGACACCCAATTTGCATGCGAAAACGAAATGCAGGACAACTCCTGGGGTGTTTGGGAACACCTACCAGCAAGATTAAAAAAGCCCCCGAAAGCTGTTCAAGTTATCCATTATTTGTTTTTCTCCCTGCCATTTACGCCTCGACGGCAGCCATTTTGTACATGTATGCATTGTACCTAGCCGGTTGCAACATCTTGTCCTAGACGCGTGTTTTTTTTAGAACTTTCGACTTGGAGATATTCTGCATCTAAAGCGGAACTATGTATAATAAAAATCTATACATCTATGGAATGAAAAAAAGTAAATACAACCGATTGACACATATATTTGCTGGCTAGGTCAAATATTGGCAAATAAATCGGGGTTTGTTTGATGCCAGTCAAAATGAGACCGTGAATATGGCGAGCATCCCTTTTCTTATGTATATACGTGGACTGTCCCAGAATTAAGTAGACTTTTACCATAACTTTCACATAGAGACTAACAAATTTGACAAGAGCATAATATATCTTTCTTGTATAGATACAATAAATTTCAAACCTGTACGATCAGTCTGGATCATTCTCTGTGTACACCTGACATACACAGTGGGTAGCGTACGCGGGGCAGCTCACATTACGTCAGTCGAATTTTAAGAACGTTCCGCTCTGACGTACACTTCAACTATTCTTAATATAGATCTAGTCCCCATCATAGACCCCATTTGTTGTGCCTTTGAATCCACTGGTCAAACACACTCCTGTACCACTTCTGATCGAATTCCATCCCAGAGGTGTTGCTAATATCTCGAACGGTATAACGTCGATCCGTATCAATGACATCTTAGTAATGATTTCTATGAGCAAATAAGAAGGTTATGGCAAAAGTCTACGTAATTCTGGATCACCCCTCGTATATGTAAGCAATGGCTTCGACACATGACTTTTTACATGGGCGGGCCATTTGGGGGTCCAAGGCACACTTCCGATCCCTATGCGCATGATAAATAGATTATTGATTTTTGGACCTGCCAGTGACATGATAAGTAGACCAACGGTGACTTTGAGGCCAGGCAGTAAATGGTTACGGTCAACACTCTCAGTGTAGATATATTTTCTAATCCATTGGGGTCATCAGTTTCAATGCTTTTAGTTATGGAAATTGAATACCGCTAAAGCCAGTGCTAGGGACAGGAGTATTGGTGAACTTTTAATAACTCAATAAAATTGCATTTGCAATTTCCTCTTTTCACATTGCTACTTTTTCTTTAGAAGGATTTCCTACTTCCAGAAATTAAAGTTCAAAGGCAAAACGCCATTGAACTATAATTGGGTATTTAATTGCTTCTTTGTTTGTATCGCGAATTTACGTCACTTCGACATCCCTATCAGTCATGTCGCAACGAACAGATATTACAGGTTAAGGTTCACCCAAGAAGTGTTTCCGAGCATAGAACACAAATGCATTGTTTTGTGCACAGAGAACACGAGGGTAGAATTACTGACCTACCGTAAACAATCTGGAAGGTTTGATTACATCCTGCTTTGCATCAATTGTTTTCTTGTAGGTTAAATTTCTGAACTTAAAACTATGACATAGGTGATTCAATATCTTCATGTCATGATGTATCGTTCATTAGCTAATTTCAATTAATAAAAGCCGGTATTAGTTTTCTTCAGAGTCACCAAGCTTCGCCATATTTGTGTAATTCGTTACTAAAGTTTCGTCACACATGTTAAATTAAAGGTGTTATTAATTTATAGACTTAAATAGAATGTTAAAGCCCATGAATTAACGTTCCACTTAATACTGTTTAATCTTCAATCTTTTAGCTCCAATGTTAATATAACCACCGAACCACCGCGCATTGTATTCATATTAAATCTCAAATAATCAAACAAGGCACCTGGATTAGATCCCACAAACATTGTAACAGCAATATTGAATAAAATTATGCGAAATGTGGTAATCGTTAATTTGTAATACTGCTCGCATCACTGAGAAAATGACCAATATTCAATGCAAGTTCTAGTTATGTCACTAGATCAACCGAACACGTCTTCAAAATTGATATTTGAGTGTGACATAATGTACTAAACTATTTAAACATTGATAAATGAGAATAAAGTAAACAACAAATATAATAAATAAAACAAAAGTAGAGAAATTATAGAGAGAATAAAAGACAAATAACGTAGCAGAGTATGGAATAATATAAACTGAGCGAAACAATACGAAGAAATCACATTCCTCTTTCAATCCATATCTAGGGGAAACGTTGATCTATCGCTTAACTGTGCAAACCATTCCGTTACTAGAACCGTATAAAACGCCTAAGTACAACCAATACGATATTTAAACCTATCTAGACACTGACAATATAACATCATTGATTATACACGTGATGTTGACATAAAAAAATAATATTCACCTTTTGTTGAACTTCAAATAATGGATCGCTTAAATTTCTATCAATGTAGGTACCAGTGAACTTCGAGGTTCTGTTCCAAGTTGGCGTTAAGTAATATTTCGAAACACCTAAAGTATTATATACTGCTTGAAAGCCCTCACGTGAACACAGTACGATAGTTATCGATGACTTCAACTATTTGTCTACAATCAAGCGGCCTTGAATATGATCATGAATTAACCCATAAAACCCCCTGAATTTTCAGTGCGGAATAGCCCGACCAGTGTTTACTATGGATTACATTCAGATTGAAAAGCTTAAACTTTCTGGAGTATTCTGACTGACAAACATACATTGCTACCCTTGATCAGAGTAGAGGGTTCCTCTAGGAGAACTGAGTCGTCACTGTCTGCAAATGACAGTTCATACCTGTCCATGGTTGAAAGAGTTATCTCATTTGGAACTTCACCGAATTTTAATCATAAGGCTGTATTACCACTTATTGAGTTGAATAATAAATTGGATGCGAGATACGTTCTATTGATTACTATAATCGACAATTTTTTACAGCAATTCTTCGTGATTGATAAGGACACTACTAATAGTTCAAAGTCGAAAGCTAGGTTCACGGCTCAATCAAATTGGTTAAAAATTACAAACCCCGTTTCCTGTGGGTTGAATGCTAACATTTATCAGACAGGTAATAATTCAAAAGACCCTGACATAGACGTTTTTCATTTTTTTCTATTCAGAAACGCAAATCTCGTTCACATGGAATTCGTAAAAATGGTAATATTAAACGAAAATCTCGTATGAATATGACTACTCTTTATCTACCTACTTTGCGTATAACTTCTGGTAAACATGCCATGCTTTCTAGACTTTCTTCCTTATCAATATCTTCATTAAAAGAAATTGACGAGCAAGCCGATAAAATCATATTTAGATATGATACTCTCATAGGAATAAGAACGGCTAATTTGATACAAAGCTGTATTCTACATGTTCTCAGACCACACATTGACAAATTATCTGAACACCAAAGGTTCTTTTTGAAAATCCCTTTTATTAATAAAGGTATCGATTTTATTGACATCCAGAGTACATTCAGAGATAAAAATGTAATTGACACTATTCCTAAATACTTTGAAAAAACAGAACTACCAATTATCTGCTACTAATATAACAAACCCATCAGAAATACAAGTTTTAACTATAGTAAGATTGTTGCCGACCTTAATATTGATGACAATATTCCTGATAATTGAGATTGCGCCACCTCAAAATTTTACTATTCTCCGGCTGGTCATGTGATTACTGCTAACTTCGAGATAATTAAAGGTAAACGTTTACGATCTGTCCTTAATAAAGGACCAAACTATAGAATACCATCTTTGAGAGATAAGATTGCTGAGGCTTTACAAACCTTTAGTACTAAATGGTGTTGCAGAGAACATTTTGAGTCTAATGCTCTTTCAAATTGGAAATAAAACTAATTTTTGATATAATAAACAAGCGCAGTTCATTCTATAGCTCAAATGAGCACATTCTTCCACCTAAACCTAGAATTTCTTTTAGACATCTTAAAAAGGGTTTACAGGATTTCCATTTAAAATAGTATTTCTTCCTGCTGATTAAATAAGAGTTCATCTATTAATTTCAGGATCTTTATTCAGTCCGTGTCAACAATGATCAAGATCTGAAATCAAAAAACACAATTGTTAGATCAAAGAAATGATGATACTGTTATACTAATCCTCTATCTCCCCCCAAGTCTTTGGGTAAGAAGTGTCAGTGTGAATGAATGTTACACTATGGCTGATTTAAAATAAGACTAGGAACTTGAACCCACTAGGCTTATTGCCTAAGAAAGTTATAACGGTATCTTAACTGTAAACAGGTTAATGAAACGATAACATGTCCTTGATGTATTATCTCGGTTAACTGTATGTGTCTCTGTCTTGGAAACATTAAACAATCACATGATGAAGTCTTTTTGCCACTCTGGGGTTTGCCTAGGTCTTCCCGACCGTCTTGGGGTAGTGCACGGTGTGGCTCTTGAGGGGGTTTCGCCGTCTGTTACATCTCGAGTTGGTCCTGGGTCTAGGGAAATGTCAGGTGACTGGATGTCTGGGCTTGGAGGTACAGCATAGTGTAGCTGACGACTACCTCGTGTTGGTGTCTCACTGCTGTTGTGTGTTACCGAACCAGGTGACACTGTAGTCTGAGAAGCAGGTTGTTTGGGGATCCCAGATTTAGTTGGCGTAGACTCGCTAGGAAGTATTGGTATCACTGTAGGTGGGCTGGGAGAACATGTAGGTTTTACAGGAGTAGCTGCAGGTAGGCGAAGAGCCATGTCACTATCAATGGTCAGTCGCCGTTTGGGTAGCTGAACAGGGACATACTTTCGTAGAAACTTCCTATTCCGAAGGGCAACCCGCCTTGAGCCGTCAATGCGTATTACATACTGGTCATACTGGCGCACTTCAATGACCACTCCAGTCTTGTCCCACTTGCGAGGATAGAGTCCTACTTGGTTTTGCAAGCGAACATGGTCTCCCACAGTTAGCGGTGGTAGTCTCTGAGTATGTTCTGACAGTCTTTCTGCATACCGCATATGTCTGTTTCGTAATGCTTCCTCACGGGCTAGTGATGTACCTAACCAAGTATCATGTGGTTTATACTTTCCGGGCGGAATTGGTATGAAGTCTCTAATAGGGCGACCAAATATGCACATGGCTGGAGATAGTTTGGTATCCCTGTCTGGTGTATTTCTGTACTGTAGCATAGCACGTTGGAATGCATCCGTGTCGATGTTACCGGTAGAAGTCGTATTGTCCATAAGGAGACGCTTCACTGTCTTTACACCGATTTCGGCCCTACAGTTGCTGTGTGGGAATGCTACAGAGAGGACAAGCGATGATGTACACCCCAGTCATTGAGGAACTGTCGTGTAACTGCAGCAGTAAACTCAGGGCCACCATCAGAGGCAAGTTCATCTGGTATTCCGTATGTAACAAAGATACGTTGGAGACAGGTGATCAGTCCTTGGGCTCCGTTAGCTGACTGCTCTACAATGGGCTAGTTCGAATAGCGATCGACGACAACTAAGTAATGGTGCCCTTGGTAGCTGAAGTAATCAGCACACAAACACTGAAATGGATACTCTGGACTCAATGGGGGCACTGGTGGTGCACTGTGATTAGGCGGTGCACTGCGATTGCACTGTTGGCAGCTGGCACGAAGATCTGTAATGGCAGGTGTGATCCCCGGCCAAAATACTGATGTCTCTGCCCTAGCAATCATGGAGGTTACTCCTTGATGAGCGGCATGGAGAGCGTCGAGTACCTCGTTTCTCAGTGATGGTGATATAACAACACGATCCTTGTATAAGACGACCCCATCGATGGTAGACAGTCCTTCACGGAACTGGAAGTACTCTTTAAGAGAATCAGGCATCTTATGGCGAATCTCTGGCATACCGGATTCTATCATGTCAGTCAATGCCAGCATGTCTGTATCACTAGACGTGGCGGTGCGAACTCTGTCCCAGGTCACTGATCGGAGTCCGAGAGAATTTAGGGATGAAACAGCATCTGCAACTACACACTCATCTATGGAGTCTACCTGATCTTCCTGCATTCTCAAACCAGTCATAAGGGAGCTGTGTCCGGCTGTGGAGGTGTGACTTGAGTCAACATGAGCTTCATCATCTGGCAACACAAACTTCACTGCTTCATTGATTGGATGGCGAGATAGGCAATCAGTGGTCCGATGTTTGACACCGGGAATGTGAACCATGCGAAACCTGTAGCGCAGTGTTTTCTCCTTTAAGTTTCTCAACCGAGTATTGGAGATGTCTTCAAGTGATCGGTCTGTGAATATCTTAAGAAGTGGCTTGTGGTCAACAGCAATAATGAGGTCTGCACAGCCTAGGACGAAGTATCGGGCCTTGTCTAGGGAATCTGCGACAGCGAGTGCCTCACCCTCTACTGGTGCATAGCGGGACTCTGCTGGATGAGTGAATCTGCTGCCGACAAGCGTAATCTTCCATCCAGTTGGACAACAGAAGGGTTCTTTCTTTGTGCATGAGCAGTGCTTTTGAAGGAGCCAGAATCCAATGCCCGATTTTGAACAGTCTGTTGCCAGACATGTGGGTCTTTCTGGATCAAAGATGCGAACTCATTCTATTTCACCGGCAATCAGAATTTTGGACTCCTCAAACACAGTTTGGAGATATTGATTCCATATGAATGGAGTGTCTGGTTTCAAAAGTTCTCGGAAGGGTAGCATTCGTTCAGTCATACTGAAAGCGTACGACACCTGGTTCACTAGACCAAACCAGGAACGCACATCTGTGATGTCTTTTGGCGTGGGGAAGTCGAGAATGGCGCGTAAGTATCTCTGGCAGGGTCGAACATCATTGCGGGTAATTTCAAACCCTGCAAACTCCACAACATCAGCTCCAAACACAAACCTTTCTGGATTCAATGTTATGCCATTTCGACCACAGATGTCTAGCCATTGTACTGCCTGGTAGAAATTGTCCTTGAGATCATCAGTCCACAGCAAGGCATCGTCGACACACTTGGTTTTGTCAGGGATGTCTGCAACAATCTCATCGTAGCGTCGTGTGTATCCATCAACTGATGCAATGTAGCCCTGAGGTGCGGTTTTGTAGCGATATCTTCCCCAAGGTGTAATAAATGTGGTCAGATGGCGGTCTTCTCCACACAATGGTACGCTGTGGTAGCCATTCCATGCATCAAAGACTGTTTTCTTCTTCCCATGAGGGACTGACCGTGCTTGAAGAAAAGGTGATGGTGTGTGATGAGTTTCACGCGTGGCATGAGCGTTGAGGGCCTGTAGGTCAACTGTGCGTCTTGGCTGTCCATTCTTCTTAGCACACACAACCATTCTATGGCACCAAGTGACAGGCTGTCCAATAGGGACGGGCTCAATGACACCCAATCGCACATCTTGGTCAAGGCCTGCTTTGACTGCATCGCGCAAGTGTAGTGGAACCGGTACTGGCGTGTGGTAGGCCACTGGTTTGGCATCGGGGTCAACCATGAGTTTCATCGGTGGACTGTCCATCAGTGGTAATGTTTGGTGATCACATGTGTTAAATGTGCTGGATTTGTAGTACTCCAGAAGATACTGTTGCAGCTTGACACGATTTTCTTCTGTTGGTGGGAACGGTAACATGCTTTGTGGTGGTGGCGGAGGTTGACGCAAAGGACATCCACATGGAGCATCATTTTCCCCATTCAAAGCTGCTGCACTTTGTTGCTGTGGAGTCTGTATTTCTGGAAAGTTGTCTGATAATTCCAAGGCTTGTGCAAGCTTCTCGACTCAGAAATAGTTTGTCTGATGAGTCTGTGACATATGTCATCTGCCTGGTTTCTACCACTCGACCCTTGCAAGACATCCGCAGTAACAGGGCACCGAGAATTTTGATGTCGTCATTGTTGGCAGTGTGCATGCGCATTGTCACCGGAATGAGTGAGTGAGTGAATTGGGTTTAACGCCACCGGAATGAAGTCAGCTTCACGTAAACCAAGGCGGTGAACAACTTTAAGACCGGCGAGGCAGCTCTGGCATCCTGTATCAGCCATAGCAGGTATGGTTGCAGCTGTAGACGGTTTGGAAAGTTTGATTCCAAGTACCAAGTAGTCCTCTGGAAGAGCCTGTACCGATATGCTGACAAATGGCTGAGGTTTGGAGCTTCTGCGAATCCAAGCATCTGACAGGTTGTCATATACATGATGATCAAGTGGGATGCTGTGCTTATTGTTACTTACATTGTTCATATGATCATGTTCTGTCTGAGAATTAAGTAAAGTACATAAAGTGTCAAACACAGCACTTTCCTTGTCGAAAGTTCTTGGCTGATTGTGTACTTGGCGCTTTGTATTGTCCTTACTGCGACAAACACTTTCAAAATGATGATCGCGTCGGCAAAGTTCACACCTGTGACCATAAGCTGAGCACTGAGTCCTGCGTAATTGTGCGACACTTTTCTTACCATGGCCACGTTTTCCACAGTATGTGCAAGTTTCTTGAATGTCCTTGCTGGGCATTTGCTTTGTTTTCCTGTATGCACTGGCTGCTTCAACAGCATGAGAGTCAATAAGTCTTGAGGCCGACCGTTTACCGGCCTCCTTAGCTTCCACAAATTGGAACACTTCTTCTAAGGACATATTCTGGTTTTTATCTCCCAGTAAAAGTACAAAAATGAGTCATGCAGGAAACACCACATACAGAACAAACACTCGCCCGAACAGCAACACAAGGTCAAGCTGAATGTCACTATCGGCCACGCCTCTTGTAAGGACATCGCGCATTATCTCGTCCGTGTAATTTACTTTTGCGGCACAGTTAGGGCAATCAATGACAAATTTGCAAATGTCCGCCTGTCCTCTAACACGTGCACCAAAGTTACGCACAGATTCATCGCGATCTTGTCTCATATTGTATAGTGTTACTCTGGCTACCATTGTGTTTTCTTCACGCACGGCTAATTTACGTATGGCAGCCAAAACATCGTCCACAGATTTATCAGTTTACCCCCTGTAGTTCTGGTTAGGTCTCTTCGGAGGGGTTCATCGCAGCACTCAAGTAATTGTATCACTTTATCACGACCGTCAAGTTTGGTAGCTGTCACATAGTCTGTCCAGCGCGATATAAAGTATGCCCAGTCTTCGCTGGATCCAGCGGCGGTCACGGTGGGGCGCTTGACTTTTTCTACCTTGGTTGTATGTACAGGTGCTGATGTGTGTATGACACTGTTGGCTGTTATAAGTGCCGCTACGATGGCCGCATCTAAGTCATCTGTTGTGTACGCACAGTCAGGGAATGGACACTTTACTGCAGGCATGGTGATGATGCTGTCTTCACAATCTTGATCATAAATAAGAGTTCATCTATTTATTTCAGGATTTTTATTCAGTCCGTGTCAACAATGATCAAGATCTGAAATCAACAAACACAATTGTTAGATCAAAGAAATGATGATACTGTTATACTAATCCTCTACTGATAAGGTATCGAATAATGTCATTATTATTTGACGATTACATTATATCGACGTCTTGAAACAGGCAATTATTAATACTAATATTCTGAAAATTGGTGATCCTTCGAAAGCAAAAGAAGAAATGCAAATAGACAACATTGCAGATTCGCTTTTATTGAATGTGTTCATGAGTAGTAATTAAAAGTGCAACACTTTAAAAAACTAAAAGCATAAAAACTTATGATCCCGAAGGAACAGAAAATATATAGCAACACTGTCATACATTTCAGTTAATACTGAGAAAAGACCATCGTTTCAGACTATGTAAAAAGAGTGAACAACTTGGAGCCGGTATTTAAATTACACAACCTAACTTACGTGTTCTTCTCGTGTGTGTGTGTGTGTGTGTGTGTGTGTGTGTGTGTGTGTGTGTGTGTGTGTGTGTGTGTGTGTGTGTGTGTGTGTGTGTGTGTGTGTGTGTGTGTGTGTGTGTGTGTGTGTGTGTGTGTGTGTGTGTGTGTGTGTGTGTGTGTGTGTGTGTGTGTGTGTGTGTGTGTGTGTGTGTGTGTGTGTGTGTGTGTGTGTGTGTGTGTGTGTGTGTGTGTGTGTGTGTGTGTGTGTGTGTGTGTGTGTGTGTGTGTGTGTGTGTGTGTGTGTGTGTGTGTGTGTGTGTGTGTGTGTGTGTGTGTGTGTGTGTGTGTGTGTGTGTGTGTGTGTGTGTGTGTGTGTGTGTGTGTGTGTGTGTGTGTGTGTGTGTGTGTGTGTGTGTGTGTGTGTGTGTGTGTGTGTGTGTGGGGGGGGGGGGGGGTGGGGGTGGGGGGGGGGGGGGTGGGGGGGTGTGGGTGGGGGGGGGTGTGTGGGTGTGTGTGGGTGTGTGTGCGCGCGCACGCGCGGTTGTGTGTGTTTGACTTATTTTCTGTTGGTGTTTTAATAATGGTTTCGTAGTATGTGTGGCATTTCCCAATTGACTTTACTATTTTTCATTTAACACAAACGGACAAGTAGGGACAGTGTTAAATCTACATATACAGTAAAAAAACCATAAACCGGAAATTTAATAATAAAGAATTTAGATCTTTTAGGCAGGTGACTGCTTAATGCGGGATGAAATTCACAAAGAAAGCTCCTTTCACGCTGCAATTAGCTACCGAAATTTTTTCACATGACTTTCATCCAACATTAAGCTGTCATGTGTCTTAAAGACCGGTATTCATGATAATTTGAATGTCTGGTTTAGAGGGGTTTTACTGCAAAAATCATTTCTCTGTCTTACAATGGTAAGCCCTGCAGAACACTGATAATGCCAAATGCACTATTCATACAAAGAGAATCCCTAAAATAAATGAATTTCAGCTCTTCGGCATACAAGATACGAATAATGTACTTTACTAATTTTCAGCAAGCTTTCTAAATAATTGGAAAACCATACAAAATAGGCAAACTGTAATACAGTAGACCAACACCACAAAGAACCACAAAAGAAATAAAAGTAAGGAAAACATATAATTATGTACAGTGTACGGTCAACATCCAGAACAAGAATATATGAGCCAAAATTAAGCTTAAAATGTTGCAAACACATCTTTCACAATTGGACAATACATGTTTATTTCACCAATTACAAATTACAATCACAATTGATTCGTCAAAACGTTTCGAAATCAAATAATATTATGGAAAAATAGTCAAACAGGGAGAGCCACATACGAAATGATACCGCGCCAAACACCATCAAACAAGAACCGGTATAGCCACAAGGCAACACATAACAGGACGCATATCAAGACGAAAAACATTAAACATTAATCATATTAAACAACAAAATTGACCGTAGGCTGAAAGCAGGAGTACCGCCTTGGAACTGCCAGTAACCAAAACCAGCTACTGTGGGCTTAAACCTGGTTCACAACATGAATAATGATGTCTGCCAAAATGAAATGATTTTAAAATAAACGCTAGAGGTAAACAAGCGACGTCATCATTTAAATGTTTAAATCCTTGATTGCAAATCCAAGTTTTGAACATGTAACAGGACCAAATAACAAAATACCCAAAGTTCAAATAGAGAAAATTCTGTAATTTATGCCAAATATCAAGTGAATCAGGTTGATATTGAAGGAGGAGTTCAACGTACAATATTTTGCCTGCCAATTTCAAGGCCAAAGGTCAAGGTCAATGTCACAGAGACCTGAAATTTGTGTCTTGCACATCTACTACTCCTGAGTAACATTTATGCCAAGTATCAAGTGAATCAGGTTGCAATTGAAGGAGGAGTTCAAAGTACAAGATTTTGCCTGCCAATATCATGACCAATTTCAAGGCCAAAGGTCAAGGTCACAGAGACCTGAAATTTGTGTCTTGCACATCTACTACTCCTGAGTAACATTTATGCCAAGTATCAAATGAATCAGGTTGAAAGTGAAGGAGGAGTTTGCCGCACAAGATTTTGCTTGCCAATTTTAAGACCAATTTCATGGCCAAAGGTCAAGGTCACAGAGATTTTAAATTTGTGTCTTGCACATCTACTACTCCTGAGTAACATTTATGCTAAGTATCAAGTGAATCAGGTTGAAATTGAAGGAGGAGTTCAAAGTACAAGATTTTGCCTGCCAATTTCAAGACCAATTTCAAGACCAAAGGTCAAGGTCAAGGTCACAGAAACCTGAAATTTGTGTCTTGCACATCTACTACTCCTGAGTAACATTTATGCCAAGTATCAAGTGAATCAGGTTGAAATTGAAGGAGGAGTTCAAAGTACAATATTTTGCCTGCCAATTTCAAGACCAATTTCAAGGCCAAAGGTCAAGGTCAAGGTCACAGAGACCTGAAATTTGTGTCTTGCACATCTACTAATCCTGATTAACAATTATGCCAAGTGTCAAGTGAATCAGGTTGAAACTGAAGGAGGAGTTCGCCGTACAAGATTTTGCAGACAGATCGACCGACGGACCGACCGACCGATCGACCGACCGACAGGCTGATTCCAGTATACCCCCCTCAAACTCTGTTTGTGGGGGTATAATTAAAATAATACTGCATTATAATTGTTAACCAATTCGTCATCAACACCAAACAACCGGCGCTATGAGAAATTGACCATTGGCACATTTGCAAACACTAAATTCGGCAATCTATTATCATTGTGTCTGATAAGGGTCGGTACCTTTTGCAGTGGTTACAAATGTACATGTAAAATGCAGAAGGTACTGAACACGGCGTCTGTGACACAGTGGTGATCTGAATCTAAACTGTTTGCAAATGTTGCGGTGCCATTTTCGCATGACGGCTGCCAACTATAACTATTCCTTACAATACTCAAATGTACAGCGGTGCTGAAGGTTACTTTTGAAAACAAGCTGTGCAATTATAAAACAAGGGACATAAATGTCCAAGGTGTGTGTCAAAATAAAGACCAAAACAATTCAGATGTATAATTTCTAGCTGCATGCTGACTTCAGTTTTCTAAACTTCTATAGCTTTTGCAATGTTAATCCATTACTCAATAATACGCATATTAACGCCTTTACATACAGGATAGACCTAGATCAGACTCTTATAGCAGCTGTCTAATCAGAGTCTGTTTATGCTTAACATTCATCTGATTCCATCGCTTGAACCATGGCCAAAACCTTCCTATGTTCATGAGCATCTGTAACTATAAGTTAATGTTTATAAACGTTATTATGTCTTGCATGAATATTTATGTATACAGGGTTGATGAATGGTTGTATCGTTCACATACGTAGTTTAATGAATAACCTACATATGCTAGTACCTCCTTCAGAGTCAAGTGTCAGGGTATCAAAATGTTGCAGACTTATTCTAAGCATAGACTTAAAGCGCAGTGACAACGCACGTCGTATTACATGTCTCACAATTTTTGATCATTTGTCGTATTGATGTGTCTGTTCATCGTTAAAGCAAGAACATTGGACAGTAACTTTGTTTTTAGACATAAAGTATTTGTATTATATATGGTTTTCCGTACCCATTATTAAGCGACACAATGTCTGCCGATGAGATTTTATTTCCGATCTTTCCATGTGTCACATCGTCCAAACAATACTTTAATCCATCAACGTTACTGAGTAACAGAAGTTACCGATACGCTTTTACTCACTTAATGTCCCATATTCTAAACAAATTGGAATAATGTCCATGCGACAAAAAGAAACAAATATGTTTTTATAAACTTCGTGGTGCTTTCTGATTATACAAGTAGTTTTTCTATGCCGAGTTTTATGAAATATTCCAATGTTCATAATTAGGCAGACATCTGTATTTTTCAAGATTCATGGTTCCGAGCCTCTAGTTCGAATGGTTCGAATTAACTTTGCTAAATATAAACCTGCTTTGCTTGTAATAAAGTCTTAACTGAGTGTTTAAATGGAACAGAATCAGACATTATAATAGAACATTTAGCAAAATTGCATTGCACTAGCCGACGATTTTTCCTTTTATCTGTACGATAATTAATACGTAAGATGTTTTTTACACATTCCGCAAATCCCTCAAAACTTCGATTCTCTTTTCAAAGTCTGGCTGTTTTTTCTTCTCTTCTCCTTTGATCAGTAAATCGATGTGGTCGTTTACGGTCATGGTATCTTGTCGATTAGAGAATCGTCTAAGGAGATTTATGTTTACTCTAATTTCATTCATCTTCTCTTGGATTCGATTCTCAATGTCTCTCAAATGCTCGCCCATCCTGTCTAGGACCTTGGTTACTGTCATTTTTTCTCCTGGTATCTTGCGATATTTGTCTTCCTTCTCTGTATATGTCCTTTTAATTGTCTCCTCTACGTACTTGTAAATGTATGGCGTGTTAGCATGTGACTTCCAGTGGCATTTATCGAAGCAATATTTACACTGACCTTTCTTATCCATCGTCGAGCATCGATGTTTGTCTTCATTTCTTGGAATACCACATTGTTCATGGCAAGTGAAGTAACAATTCAGGCAGTTAGTCACGTGCTGGACTTTTGGCAGGTTAATTTTCAACCGTTTTGTTGTCTTGACAGTGTACGTGAAAGTGGCATTTACTTCGATCTCATTTTTGTGGTCTTCGACAATTTTTCTTTCAGTTTTCAATTGACCAAGTTCATCCAAATGCTCTGCAAGTTGTGGTTGCAAGTAATAGATACAGTACGAGTCTTACTACCAAAGTGTCTTCTTACAACCGTTATCAGGACAGTTTGTTCGCATGACCGAAGACACAAGTCCGAGGCGTAGCCGAGGACACTTGTCTGAGGTCATGCGAACAAACTGTCCTGATAACGGTTGTAAGAAGACACTTTGGTAGTAAGACGAGTACATGTATCTTACTTGTACGACAGTACGTTGTAGACTTTTAATTTTGATGAAAAATGAATAAAAATGAATATATCACAAATGAGTACAAAATGTTTTCCCCTTGGTTCACCCAATTCAAATTACAAAGAAGCCGGTCGTTGATCTCTAAATAGCCACCGGCCACATAGTGGCTCGAGCAGTACCCTGCACGAGTAAATCGTGACCCGTGTTTCCAACATACATGCATGCATGCATAACCCAGATGTTGAGCGATTCGGCTTCTGAGCTGGCTCTAAGCAGTCAGATAGTTCATGTTTAGTCTGCATTTATACAAGTGGAGGCGTTAAAGAAAGCTGCAGACGACATGCTTAGCAGACCCGTTTACACTCGTGATCTGGATTAGTGGAGCGACAATCGTGTTACGTTGTTACTACACAGCATGGAGCACGTGACATTGGGCGATACTTCCAAATGCACGGGCTCGATCCTAGGTAGATAGGTTTTAACCACAAAAATCACGTGCGTACAAAAGTGTCCACTTACAACCGTTATCAGGACACTTTTTCAATAGCTTTGCTGAGGGTCTGTCGTACAAGTATTCGATATTGTCTTCAAGATCATGTCTTTCAAGAATGCAAGGTTTTGCTGACAGTGTAGACAGTTGGGTGAAGAACGATTTTAAACATTCAGTTCCGATCTTCCAGAAAAGCTGAGACAGTGGATTGCATGTGGTTTCGTCACTAAGTACGAAAAGCCCGGAGTTGTTACATGGAATGTGTTTGTTGCCCGCCTTACCGAGAGCCCGTAAAACTGGTGCTTCTTTGCAGTCTGCAAAAGTCGTTACCACTAAGGTGTTTTCTTCTAAGTCAGAACCTAATAAGGTCAGAAATTCGTTTAAAGCTTTACTCTGAGACTGGTCAAAGCGAGTATCATTCGCCTTGATCAGAAAACAGATTGCATCCACATATTTCGCTCGACGGGACTTGGTTTGAAAAAGACATTTTAGTTGTTGCAATATTTCCTCATAGTTGTGTTCTAAGCTTGGGGTATCGATGATATTCAGTTTGAAGTCCAGTACGCTGCCTGGCAACGGAATAATGCAGTATTCAGTCATCCAACCTTTCTGCCAATTAGAAAAACAGTTTTCACTGAATGATATCACGTGTATGCCCCTTCTAGCCACTTAGGTTTGGCGAAAGTCTAATAATGGCGGTAACTTGACATAAATATATTGCAATTGAACACTAAAAACACTTATACTTAAACCATATACTTATCATGTTTATTAATCATTAGTACCACATAAGTTTTGTTGTTGAATGACTGATAAGTAGGAAACGTTCTTGTTAACCGGTAACTCGAAATGTTTCTAGTTATAACTAGTTACTCAAATAATTTCAACGTTCCTAAAACAATTAGTTGATGGAACAATTAACTGAATCTCGTGGAAGTGGAAGCTTTTATGGCTATCCTATAAGTATCAAACTTGTGCCATCTCCATATGTAATCACAGCAGACAAATCAGCTTTAGTGGTTAAAGTAAAAATAACATTGCATTATAGATTTTATAGTTGTATAACCCCCACCCCGCCCCACGTTAACCCTTTGAAGTGTCCCGTCAATTAGTTTGACCTTTGACCTCAAGGTGTAAAGATTACCTGGATTTTGGATCCTAATAAAAGGTTCATGAGATTAATATACTAGCAAAGTATAAAGTTTCGATGATCTCCAATAGTTAAAGTATTGGG
Organism: Azorinus chamasolen; assembly: GCA_963576725.1. Taxonomy (NCBI): domain Eukaryota; kingdom Metazoa; phylum Mollusca; class Bivalvia; order Cardiida; family Solecurtidae; genus Azorinus; species Azorinus chamasolen. The sequence goes on from OY755235.1 coordinate 70,898,485, forward strand.
AATTTTGAAGAGTCATCAATTCATCGTGACCAACCTAAATATGGCTCTAGGTCAATAGCTACATACTCAGAAACCATCTGGTCCATATTGATATTTAACCTTGAGGTTTGGCCTTGAATTGTGGTAATTATTTGTTTTTGTTTGAAATTAGTTTTTTAAGTTCCGACAACGCAAGGTAGAATTGTACAGCGGAAGCATATTTATCATAGATAGACGGGCAGATGGGTGCGTGGACGGATACTAAGCGCAAAAGCTTAAAGTTGACCTTTCAAATGTATACAAGACGAATGTAAGCTGTCGTGATTAGTTAATTATACAATAGATATTACAATGATATTGCCGTAAGTATATTTTGTTTGTGCTTGCATGCGTACAAGTCTGAGCTTGGTTTAATGTCCCACCAACAGCATCCAGATTAGTGTTGGAGTAGATATACTTAGTACGACTGGACAAGGGTCAAACTAGATAGTCTGGCTGTTAAGCTTCCTACTTGCGATAGCATGCCTTGCAGACTTACTTGTACAGATAACGTTTTATTACACTATCAATATCTTCTTAAAACATACAAAGCATGCGAAAAGGCACCGAGAAAAGGGCCATTCGGTTTTAAAATGGTGCACAGTTTGAATACACATAGATTCTCCTGCTTCCATGATTAATTGTGAATCAATTTTGTCTTCATTTAAAATATCCAATTAGTGTCTGTCTATTTATTTGAGATGACGTCACTTTAAGATACTAACACATATTCTATATTTATGTTACTCAGATCTATATCATTTACTAACCTCTGTTTCGAATGTACTCGTATCTGTTCTTGTAACAGTGAATCGGTAAGTATCAGTCCATTTCACTCCCAGGGTGTAGTTAATGATTCCGTCAATGAATGTTCTTTTGCCTGATCCTTCTACTCCTAGCAGGATAATCGTCTTCTCCGAGTTACAACCTCTATTCTGTGAACCTTAATTAAAACAAATCAGTATGAAATTTTACCAATAATAAAGGGTAAAGAGCCATTTGATCTGAATTCACGCTGTAATCTGACGTTACGTTTCCTTACAAAAAGCATAACTTGGTCATTATCTGATTACTTCTGAATTTCAATTTGGGATAAATGTGCTTTAAACCAAGACCTAATAGAAGAAATGATGGTAGTTTTGAACCATTGCACATTTGTTCCCTTCTCCTCTCTAAAAGACAATGTAAATAATCATATCATCGGCTAATGCACAGCAAACGAGGTGGCAAATACAGTGGTAAATATCACAGTGACACTGAAAAAACAATGTCTGTCAGTTCTTATGCATAATAACTTACCGAGTTCATATTTTCTGAGCTTGTGTGTGTCACTCCTTGCATTTCGATCTTCATCCAGAGGGATTCGCCTCACACACGACACATCTCCAAATTTCTCAAGTATATACGTTAACTCGAGGTAACGTGCTGCTGCTGTCTCCAAGGTCTCAATTATGTCACTATGCTCGCTGTACGGTCCTTCTGTCTGGATATTTACCATTCGCACTTGAAATATGTATTTGGTTTTAGATTGCAAGTTATTAACCATCGTATTTTCTTCTTTAGGCTGGTTTCCATGATATCCCCATTTCTCTGCGTCAATTGCCTTGTAGCGAATTTGGTATCTGTGGTTTGCATAGAGCGAATCCGGTCTGTCCCAAGCTAGAGTGACAGAATCAACAGATGAGCTGCCCTCCGCTCTTGGCTTGCCAGGCTTGTACTGCAAATATACCAGTGGCAGTATCTGTCTAGACTATGAACCAGTAGGGTTGGTTAGTAGTATCATGGGGAGCATCCTAAATATTCAACGCTGGGTTTTTTTCTATGGAATAGCCCATTAGTGCCACTCAGTATAAAAGGGCTTAAACTTGTTAGATTATTTTGAAAAGCAAACAGACCCTAATCAATGGACTCATATGGTAACATCCTGAATCGGATCTACCCTGTTTGCAAATGCCAGTACACACGTGTAGAAAAAACACCCTGCATGTGTGGTGTCTTTTTGTAATTTATTACCGCCATACACGCCTCTTTGTTCAATATCTCTGTAACAAAAAAGTATGTAAAACGCCTTACCTCAAATTTAAAGTATATTTCAAAGGCCCATAGCTAATAATCACATAATATTGTCCTTGAACAAGATCGTTCGTTCTGACTGAACATGGTTAATTATAGTTAATGTCTATATGTCAGGGCATCTCTTAAATCTTTGAATCTAAGTACACTGATATGCACAAAAGCGCGTCTGCTTTTTACACATCGGATGGTGTGCACCTGACATTCCTTGGCAATTGTGTGTTTCTGATCCAGTTGCCATCAGCCCTGCTGGAATTTAACTCTTACGAAAAGGTCGCCCCTACACGACAAGTTATCCGGTGTACCTGCTAGCCAAGTGGGCTAGCACAGTGGGTCGGGAACCATGCCCAATAAAGCCAAACCTGAACCTTAAGTGTACATGATGTGTAAAAAACAATGTTATGATAGAAGATCGTTGTCTGTTATTGCTAGGTCCGCCGAGTGTAAGCTCATTTCTGGGTTTAAGAGTATACCATCATAGAATAGAGTACTACCCTCGGTCTGTCATCGTGCAAGCAAAGAAGGAAGCGTAGCTACCGACTGTAAAGGGGTCAATAATGCGCTTAATAAACAAATCATGAAAATGGGTATGACCCCAAATTGTCCTAAGTTTGTAGATAACATCACCATATGGTTCTGGATGAGAAATAACTTGTTGCAGTAACGTCCGTAGATTGCATTTATGTTTACTAATGAGAGGTAAATTTCGATAAGCTTTCCAAATTTTAATTGCTCAAGAAGTTTATCAGTTTAATCAAATTACAACTATTAAAATATTCTAGAAAAGAACAGGCTCGGTGAGTATAATGAAAACATGCACATTTTGGTTTAATCAACAATGTTAAGCACTTTTAAGCCAGAAGAAAGGCATATCAAAACTAATTATATTGAATCTCCAGGGAAAGACAACCACTATTTTTTCGTGTTTTTTTTTAACTTTTTTTCAAAGCTTTGTTGTACTGACCTGTGCTATTTCGTTTTTGTCGTACCCTTTATTACTTTTCTACAGTTACTCTGTTTGCAGCTCAATCATTGAGTACACTAGCGATAGGTGGGTGCAGTTTGTTCACTTAAATGTTTTCGTTATACATGTACTTTGCCAGTATTTGCCATCGCGGTTGTTGTAGATTAGTCGGAGAGGGGATACGTTTATTTACACTGTTTTTAGGGTGCTGATGGAATAAGTGTGAGGTTGGGCGCCCATAAACCGGTTTAACCCCCCAGTGACTTTTGTCACTGACCGTTCCAAGGCAGTACTTCCATCTTCCCCTATTGTATGTTTGTTTTGTCTTTGTGCGTCTCTTGATGTTTTTATATTTATGTACATTTGCTGTTTCCTTGTGTTGCTGTTGCGACTGTTTGTTCTGTATGTGGTGTTTCCTGCATGACTCATTTTTGTACTTTTCGTATAAGTCGGCCCATTACCATAATCAAAATTGATTGACAGAATGAAAGATCCTGGTGACAAAAAAGTGCATATATTTACTTTTCGAGGAACACAAATCGAAAGAAGGAAACAATTCAATGTGAAAAGTTTTTATCATTTTAGCAATACTATGTTACCGTTTCTAAACATTGGATATGTCAGCTAACCACCTTAACTTGTGTGACTGATTTAAAAAAGAAAGAACCTGGTGAAAAAAACCCATAATAATTTAGGTAAATTGTAGCAAAAGGCGTTAAGCTAAGTGGTTAAGCATAACCATAATATAACGCCAAGTACAAATTGTATGTCAAGGCCTTTTGTAAGTGTTTACTTTTCTAGGAATGTAAATCGAAAGAAGGGAAATTACAGAACTTTATTTAATATGAAATGTTTACTTACTTCGCCCGCGCTGCTTTCGACGCCTGTTATGATAACGTCATATGTTGTTTCAGCATAATTTCTGGAAAACAATGTTTTCTTGCAGTCAACGTGTACAGATATTCACAAAAAAAACATGTAATTTTCCAAAGCAAAACACTGACACTGAAAAGTGTTTTGTATACAAGCTGGTATATGCTATTGTAGTGTGAAATGAATTTGAAGTTAAGTTGCAATATTAAGAGACAAAATGTAATTGACTCTTTCCCTAAATACTTTAAAAATATAGAACCGCTGATTACCTGCTACAAATATGGCAAACCCATCAGAAATATAATTGTCAAATACAATAAGAGTGTTGCCTACCTATATATTAATAATAATAAATTCTGATAAGATGAGGTCCTTCGAAAGCAAAAACAGCAGTGCGAAAAGAGAAAATTGCAGACAGGTTTTATTGAGTCTGTTCATGAGCAGCAATTAATTTAAATGTGCAACACTGCTCACGTTCCCTAGCACCGGCATAATATATAAGCCTGATAGCTGAGATTGCACCACCTCAACATTTTGCTATTCTCCGGTTGGACATATCACTAATATTACTGGTAACTTTAAGATAATTAAAGATAAACGTCTATAATTTCTTCATAATAAATGTCCAAAATATAGAATACCATTATTGATATAGTTTCACTCTTGTCGTTGTCAGATTGTTTAAGCTTTACAAACCTTTAGTATTAAACGGTGCCGTAGAGAACATGTTGAGTCTACTGCTCATTCGGACAGGAAAAAAATAATGTTCTATATTTTATTATTGACAAACGCATTTTATTTTATAGCTCAAATGAACAACTTCTTCAACCTAAACCTAAAACTTATTTCAGACATCTTAAAAAAGGTTTACAGGATTTCCATTCAAACTACGTTTTTATTCCTGCTGATAAGGCGTCGAATAATGTCTTCTATTGTACGCACACATGATTTTTCTACTTTGTAAACAACTCTTCTTCTTGATTAAATATAAGATACACTTACTAATTTAATTCAGAAAAAAGTTGCCTCGATATTTGGATGCCATTTTCAACATTACTGTACTGCGGATTATATCAACTTTCTTTGATATTATGATTTCTAACATTTGCCCAAAGGAGTTTAAAGCTAACCCTTCCGTCACTTATGCAGCTATTATTATCTAGATCTTAAAATTGACAATGAAATTATTTTTTCTCAATTTTATGACGAAAGAGACGATTTTGATTTAATATTGTAAATTTCCCTCATCTTGACGGAGATGTTCTCCGTGTTCTATTTTACGCGGTTTACATATCTCAATTTATTCGTTTCGTTAGAGCGTGTTATTCTGTTGACACTTTTAACAGTCGAATCTCATTTTAACTGTTAAACTGCTTAAGCAAGGATATAGGTATCATAAACTAAGAAAACATTCTCTAAATGTTACTATCACAATCTCTCTTATTGGCAAATATAAGTGCAATATTTAGGCGTTTCTGCGACGCGGTATTTCACATCCGGAATGTTATGGTGATGTGATTTACAAACTTCGCAAAATTATTGAACATACCCATTTTCTTACTTTGTTCGTCAAATATATTAAAATACCATTAAACGTGTCATGATCCTATAAGTACTACATCATATTGCATGTCTGGCTGTCAACGCTTTTATACTTGGCAATTACGCTGCCCTCTTTTCATGTACGCCGACAGGAAGAGGCTTAGTACTCCATGAAAACGCCCTCTAAAATCCTGAAACGGAAGGAGGACCTCGTATCCTTGTACTATGTCGTTTTTGCTGTACCCTTTATTACCTTTCTATAGTTACTCTGTTTGTAGCTCAGTCATTGAGGTAATTAGCGATAGGGTGGATCCAGTTTGTTTCATTTAAAATGTTTTCATTTTACATGCAAGTTACCTCTGTATTTGCAATCGCGGTTGTTGTAGTCGTCGAGGGGTACGTTTATTTACATTATGTGTTCTTTTAGGGCTGGGATAGAATAAGTGTGAGGTTCAGCAAACCCCCAGTGACATTTGTCGCTGACCATTCCAAGGCGGTACTTCCATTCCCCGCCCCTACTGTTTGTTTGTTATGCATTTGTGAGTCTCTTTTTGTCTTTTGATAGGCATGATGTACATTTACAATTCTTTTAGTCCTGGTGGTGTTCAGACGGCTGTGTGTTTTGTATGTGGTGTTTGCTCTAAACAAGAAACCACTTAGAGAGAAGTCAATTATAAATAAACAAGATAGATATTTATTTAAAAAGATGCTCAAATGTCTGACCTTTTAAAAATATAGAATAAAAACTATGTATAGACGGCTGGACAGGCCTTCGGACTGAAAGTAGACTATAACTAAATGTATGGGTTGTTTTTGTCAGTAGACTCTACACATATTTTAATTAGCTCTCTTTCGCACTTCGCTCAGTGTGAAGTATTGTGACAATGATGTGTCGTAGTCAGCAGCATACTCTTTATCGCCTGTAAACTCCTTCCAGGTATATTCCTTAAGAAGTTCTTTTTCAGTTTTGTTCAAGTACTTGAAAATTAGAAATTCATGAAGAAGTCCGGTTGTCATAATAACCGAAAATAGCAAAAATTACCATTAGGTAACCCTTTTCAAAAAACAAATAAATATCATATGTCCTCTGTAATCACCGATCGGATTTCAATATAAGTTGGTACGAATATTCGTTAGGTGACTCTACCAAATCTGTTCAGCAGTTTTGATTTGTAAAAAAAATACGCCCACCGTGGTCTTGACTAATTGTCCGTACACGGCTCTATCTCTAACACCGGTCGAATTTCATCATTGATTGACAGAAATTGTCCTCATGCCCAGTGTTCAAATCAAACATCGCCTCGGTGGACGGGGCTAATTTACCGCAATATGGACTTTTCAGCTTTCTTCTTCTTTGAAACATATTATGGCAGGAATATTCCTTAGATGATATCTGCCGAAATATGCGATTCCTTAAAAACATGGCTACCGGAGGTGGCCTGACTTTCTATACATATGGCTGATGGAAATAATTTAAATGTTACCTGTTTGGCTAAATTTCGATAAAACCCCATTGCAGCTACCAAATATAACAGTGTTGTTGGGGTCATTAAAATGCTCGATATATATACACATTTTTTTCTTATATACTCAGTATACCTATCGACATGTGTGAGCGAAACGGGGTTATTATGGTCTCTCTTGAATTTTCACGGATCAATTAGCACTCTAATTTCCTGCCAATGTCAATCTGTTCCCGCATAAAGTAAATAAACGATTGGAAAGAACAACTTGCTTTACAAAATGTCACACTAAACAAGTTAATGTTGTATTGCTATGCAAATCATGAGTCCCCAACCGGATTAAAAAACTCCTTCGATCCACACACCCATGGTGTAGTTGAATATGGTATATACATGATCAACCTGAATGGCATTTGTATAAATCATAAGAAAAACAATATGAATAAAAAATGAGAATAACTCCAAATAACTCTAAATAAAAAGTTTTCGTCCGGGCAAGAACATTTGAAAAAAGGTGAATATCTCCAAAAATACTTATGCAAGAGTTATGGCTCTTATGTATGACATTTCCCCTCATCATGCCTGTTCCATTTGCGAAAGTTTCAAATCAATTGAACCAGTAGATAAAGAGTTGTTGTCCGGACAAGAAAATATGAAAAAGGGGAATAACTCCAAACATATTGATGCTAGAGTTATGGCCCTTGTGGATGACACTTCCTCTCAGCATGCTTGTTCCATATGTACAATTTCAAATCGATTGAACCAGTCGATGAAGAGTTATTGTCCAGACAAGAACATATGAAAGGGGGAAGAACACCAAAATATTGATGCTAGAGTTATGGCCCTTGTGCATGACACTTCATCTCATCATGCTTGTTCCGTGTGTGAAGTTACAAATGAATTTAGCCTACCATTGTAGGAGATATGCCCGGACACGAAGCGTGACAGACGGACGGATAGACGGACGGACGGACAGACAGAAGGAATCTTGCAAACCTATAGTCACCCAACCGGTAACCGGTGGGGACTAATAATATGTGTACATACCAGTAAAACTACATCGGAAGGGTGGGCAGGCGGAAGGACGGACGGAAGAATGGACAGACGGAGTGTAACTTATAGTTTCTTCTGGTGCTGGAATCAAAAAGGGTCTTTTGTAACAGAATCTCATTTTGGGGTGTCAATTAACACATGTTGGGAATTAACGGACGCCAAACAATAATGAAAAATGTAATAAATAAAAATATGCTTACCTCCACCTGCTGAAAGTGTTTCCCATTCTCGCACGTGGCCTGAATGCGAAGTCTTTAGCAAATGGCACGTTCGTTCCAGTTATGACACTCTGGTGTGTTTTCAATATTCGTTTGTTTTATACGTCAAGGTCTTTTGCGAATGTTTACTTTTCGCGGAACACAAATCAAAAGTAGGACCGAGACCACGAGTTTATTCAGTATGTAGTTCTAAAACCTTTAAATTTCTTCTTCACCAAAACCGATGGTCCAATTTGAATGGCAACTGATATAACTCAAAGGTGCTCGACGCATGCTTGGACTCACCCATGGAAACAACCCCCCCCCCCCTTCCAAAAAAAACATGTGATCGAAGTATGTTAAACTAGCCTAAAAACAAGAAAAACACGACCCGGAAAAAAATTCCTATCGGGTCTATATATGTATTGAAAGGTATCTAACTACGACAGATCAGCCGCGGAAAATACAACAGTCATGTTTTTCAAAGTCTTACAGCAAAGCCAATTCAACGCCGATTTTAATCATTTTGATCTTGATCCGTTCCAAATTCCATATGCTAAGTGGCACAGTTAGTGCTTTCCTTAAATATTGCCCCGTCTTGTCGCTGCAAGACCGCGAATTTGAAAATACGCTAGAGCGAAACGATGTGACTCCCGCCAGTATGCATAGAAGTACATAGGGGGGTCTGTATTCGTTAAACTTTTCAGCAAAAACGCGAATTATGCTGAAACACATTCGAACAATATTCAACTTACCGCAGTTAAAACGGTGCTGGCTATTTGTAGTCTGCTATGAGACGCCAGTTTTCTTTCTCCTACTTTCGTTTTGAACGGAGGTGGCCAAATCGCTGTGGCCCGGAAGTAGTAGTCAATTTGCATATCGAATAGTTTATGAGCCGGGTCACAGCAAAATGGTCGCATCCGTTCAAAAGGAAAGTTGGAGAAAGAAAACTGGCGCCTCGTAGCTGACTGGAAATAGTAAGCACCGTTTTAATTGCGGCGAGTTTAATGTTTTTAGATAGTGTTTAACCATAATTCGCGTTTTTGTTGAAAAGATTAACGAATACAGATCCCCCTATATACGTCTATGCATCCTGGCGGGAGTCACATCGTTTCGCTCTAGCGTATTTTCAAATTCGCGGTCTTGCAGCGACAAGACGGGACAATATTTAAGGGAAGCACTAACTGTGCTGCTTAGCATATGGAATTTGGAACGGATCAAGACCAAACTGATTGAAATCGGTGTTGAATTGGCTTTGCTGTAAGACTTTGAAAAACATGACTGTTGTAATTTCCGCCACTGATCTGTCGTAGTTGGGTACCTTTCAATACATATATATAGACCCGATAGGAAATTTTTTCCGGGTCGTGTTTTTCTCGTTTTTCGGAGTGGTTTAAGGTTCAAATAGATAGTTTTAGGCCAGTTGAACATACTTCGATCACATTTTTTTTGGTGGGGGGTCCATGGATGAGTCCAAGCATGCGTCGGGCACCTTTGATATAACTATTTACCTAGTGCATGACCCGTGGCTGTGAATTGTTTATACGTTTGTATACTTTGTTTGCGGTACACGCCTCAATATTACAAATGGGCAGCTTGGACGGGTCGACTGTTGATAATATGGGACGTAAAGGGTTTAACCATAATTTATGTTTGGTTAAATGAAGACTTTGCAAAAATGTTTCAATGCATCGTTGTTTCAATAGTATTCAGCTAGATCTACGTCATGCCACCCAGCTCATTACAGGTGGAGAGAGAAGCCCGAAGTTTGTCGACATAAGAAATAATATAAACATAATTACCATAAGTAAGGGTTTATTTATCCAAAAAAATAATAACTCACAACAAATATGAAAACATTTCTTTTTTAATCCATTATCTTATCGTATGCCCTTCCTATCAGTTTAAACACATGTGGGAAAATGGATCTCAAAGAGCGTATGGTATATGGAATAGTATACAAATGTATATAAATTCATTGGGAGGGCATTTTCCGAATAGGGTCCAAAGTGTGTTGAATCCCAAAGTGCGGTATATAGTCAATCGCCCTTCGGTGTCGGACAACAAAGTGCATTGGGCCCAAAAGTGCGGCTTCACAGAGTACATCTATCTATCTGTCTATCTGTACGTTATCAAAAATGTACATACTTTCAATGTTTTTTAATGTAGACCCAGACCTACCACTGTGCAGGTGCTAATCCTGATCCATCTATCTACGACCTGACTCGCATTTGCTAACTCGGTCGGCATATTCATAAAACTGATCGATTTGGAAGCAGTCAAAATGCACCACATCCAATTTTAGCAGACATTATTTTTTCATAGCGGGGCATGGGTTAATTATTGTCAAATCGGACAAACATTAATCAGATACCGCTCTTAACCGAACCTTTAATTTAGTATCATTGTCGGCCTTTCAGGCAGGTGGCAGCTTAATGCAGGTTAAAAGTTATGCAGAATTCTCCTTCTGTATGACTTTCAACCTGTATTAAGCAGCCACCTGCCTAAAAAGACATAACGTATCTACAGTTCCAGTTTAGAAGGGTTCTACTATACGTCTACTACACGGCATGGCCCCCTCCCCCCCCCCCCCCGAGTGTGATTTATGTATAGCAGATACTGCACTGCAACACTGAAGGGGTCATGTAACACCGATGGACGATTTTATGATGATGATTATCATGATTGTGTTTACAGGAAAGTGATTTTGGCTAATTTCACTTGCTACAAAAACCTAACCGTGATATGCAAGCAGCTTAGATCCAAATGAGACGCAAAGTAACTCATCATGTTCCTATCTGTTTGACATTCTGTTAGTAGTTTCTCAAAAACCTGAACAAATATGATACAAATAATAATTACTTTAGACCAGTGCTTGGGTAGACATAAATGACAGGATAATGGTTGATATAGATCTGCCTTGTTATAACCGTCTGCCTAGTATGCCAAGGTTATATTAGCATGTATTGAAGATATGTTTGAAGCATGTGAACGCATGTGAACTATGATACCATCGATTCAAACCATACAACTATAAGAAAGAAAAGGCACTGAGAACAGATCAATTTGGCCTGAAAATATTGCAAACATATACCTGCTGTGTTGTCAATATTAATTCATAAATCTATTTTCCTTCAGTTATTTGTCTGACACTCAGTTTAGATACCAGTAACCGTTTACTCCATGGTTACATGTATTTGTAACATGGTGAAAAAGCTGTGACTCGACTGAGGCTCGAACCCAGGGCATTTGGCTTACCATGCCAACATTCTACCGACTGAGCTGTCAAGCCAAACAGCCTAAAGCATATCAACTGTTTCGCCACAATCTCTGCCCGGTTACATATTCATGTAAGAAAAACTGACACCATGAATAAGATTATATTTTATAGTGTCACATGGGCACGTGAATGTCTGGTCATAGCAGAAACTGTAGAATCGTATCTCCATTATTCATAAACATATATTATTTCATAAGCAAATTGAGCAGACCCTGAGCAGACGACTCCTGCAGCAAATCCTGCGCAGACGGCTCCTGCAGGAGCCGTCTGATATGGATCTACTCTGTTTGCAAAGGCATAGAAATGCGTAATTATGGACTAAAAGGTCAATAGTTGCTGCCAACTGATATTCTACATATGTGTTTTTCAAATCTATGGCATTGACTAATATCGGATTCATCAGCACTGTGTAGCGGCAAGGATGGATCCATATCACTCATATGATGTAGTTAACCATGTACTCCATTATTATTCATGTAAGACATTATGACATCATAAATATTAGTTAACTTATTGTGGTAGTGTTTTATGAATAAGGGAAACAGTCCTGACGAAAACTGTAGATCTATATTATGCAATAAGCGAATAGAGCAGACCCTGACCTGACGGTTCTGGATCTACTCTGTTTGCAAAAGAATAACAAGGCGTTTTTAAAGTATTACTGTTTGCGTTAATGAATGTTCTTTTCACTCTTAGTAGGATAATCTTATTCTCCGAGTCGTAATCTCTATTCAAAAACTTAATTAAAATAATTCAGGTTTCGACATTACCAGAAAAAAAACAGCTAACGGGTCATCTGATCTGGGTTATCAGCGTTTCCCCATGTCTCGGTATTTTAACAAAAGGCATACATGGGTCGACCTTTGGTTTGTTTCTGTTATTACGGTGAGCCTCGGTTGTGGGGCGTTACTCTATAAATATTCATGTGAGAACTGACAACATGACGATTAGTTAGATGCATTTTCATAAAGACATAAACACGGGATGGTGTTGGCCATAGTAGGAACTGCAGAATCAGACCTGTATAATTCGATATACAAACAGAGCAGATCCTACAGGACCCGTCTGGTCTGGGTTTACCATGTGTGAAAAGTCGTTAAATGTATATTTATGTAGTACATGTACAATGTGGTGCGATATTCTAACTCTTAAGGTCATACTGAATAGACCGAAACCACACGTAGAAGAGAGCATCGAAGAAGAACAAGCAGGATTCGAAGCTGGACGTAGCACCACAGAATATATACTTAACCTCACAATTCTCTGTGAGAAATACCTGTAACACCAGCAAGATCTACGTCATGTGTTTTCATCGACTTCAAGAAGGATGTCGACAGAGTCTGGAATGCAGCATTATGGGGCAACATTGTGGGCAACCAGCCCTCTTGAACATCTTAGAGCGAATCGTATCTGTGGCCTTAGATGAACACGAGGGAACTGTCAGTATTGGAGGCAGAAACATCACAAAATCTGCGATTTGCAGATGACATTGATGGACTGGCAGAAACTTTGCAGGGACTCAGGGACTTAGTGCAATGCCTCAGCCAAGCATCTACCAATTTTGGGATGGAGATAAGTTCTGAGATATAGAGATCACTGGACAAAAGCTGGATACGGTATCAACCTTCAAGTACATTGGATCTATCATGACAAATGAAGGCTTTAAATCTGCAGTTTTAGCTAGAACTGCACAAGTAGTAGCTGCTCTTGCAAAGCTGAAGCCGGTTTGGAAGGACAGCAACATTTCGCTCCACACCAAGATTGTACCCATGTGCTCGCTTGTTGTTTCAATATTCAGGAGAAGAGTCTAACCTTTACAAATGCTACAGAATTGGTCCCTTTGAAGAGCTTCTCATTGTAGTTAAAAGAAGGAAGTTGATATGGTATGGTGATGCATCCCGCTCAACCGGCCTCGCCAAGACAGTTCTCCAGGGATCAGTTAATTTAACATTAATGCGAGGAAGACAGAGGAAGAGCTGAAAAGTTAGCATCAAGGAATGGACAGATCAGAGTTTTGCAACACCTCAGAGAGCAGTGGAAGACAAGACAAAGTGGAAAAAAAGAGATTATCATGAAGTCAGCTAAGATGCCCCTACGACCGACTAGGTTACAGGAAAAGTGAAAGTGAAAACAGTATTTCAGTCATATAGCGACGCCCAGCTAATAATGGGTGCAGGAAGATCCCGGATGTTTTTCTGTGCAGTTAATAAATTGAATTGCTTCGTGCACAGAAGAATACATGGCTAAAAGCACCGATCTACCACAAGCCAACCGGAAGGCTTACGTAAATGAAATATCCGAAAGACCAGGCCGGGATGCGAACCACGATGGTGAGGGGGTCAATCGAAGACCGTAACCACGGGGCTCCCTTATTTGATCATCCCAGGTTGTGAGACCACTGCAGATTTATTTCTATGTACCAATAACGCGTATTTATACTTTGAATAGTTTGTGACATAGATGTTGAACTACATTGTATATGTATACAAACATTGTAATATGGTATGTTTGGATTTCAAAATTTCTAGACCCGGATATTTTATCGAATGTTCGAATACTTATCCATTCGAATACCAATATTCCTATTCGTTGACATCCCTGAATTATAAACATTATCACTATGCTATCTTTTTTGCATGTATGTTCGTATGTTCTAATAAATTTTAATTTCATTTAATCGCCACACATGTAACAGAAAGATCGAATTCCACGAACTGACTCGTCTATATTAAGTCTCTCATAGACTGTGACAGTCAAACCCTAAACACGACGGCATTTTAAAATGCACAACTGCAAGTAGTTTACAATCTATAATTAGTAAAGTGAAATGTATATAATTACGATAAAAACTCGATACTTTTCATTTTTACTATGAACAATTCAGAACTTTAAGCCAGGTGGCTGCTTAATTAATGCAGGGTGAAAATCATGCAGAAAGCTCCTGGAATGGCTTTCTGCATGACTTTCACAGTACATTAAGCTTCCATCTGTCTTACCCCTTTACTCCATAAATACGCCTTTCTATGCCTTAACAAACAGAGTAGACCCAGATCATACGACTCCTATCTGATCAGGGTCTGCTCTCTTTGCTTATGAAATGATATATATCTGATTCTACAGTTTCTGCCATGGCCAAAAATTCCTGTGGCCATATGCTATTATCACAAATTAATCTAATTTATATCCATGACATCATTAATTCTTACATGAATATTTATGTAGGAAAGGGTTTAAAGATCGATAATGATACGTATTTTAGTGTTCGAATAATCGAGATTTTACTATATAAGATCATTGCTGAAAAATAGAAAGTCGGCTAAAAGCCTGATCTGTAACAATATGTTACTTACATCTGATTATGTGATGAAACTATTGACCGAGTGTAAAACAGCTTGGATCCTAATGAGATGCCCAATTACACGGCATCTCATCTGAACCCAATCTGTTTTAACCCTTCGCTTGCTGAATTTTAAAATACATTTCTCCTTCTTTACCCATGCCCTGTTGTATAATTACATATATCTTCACTGTGTACAAGTATTTCGCTATGCAATGACTGTTGGGGAGTGCACTGGTTGCACAATCAACTTGTAAATAGTGCAGACCCTGATGAGACAGCTCCTGCAGGAGCTGTCTCATCTGGATCTTCACTATTTACAGGAAGGTATATTGACGTGAATAGCAAGCGAAGGGTTAAGCTGCGAATCAGGTCGCTTCAGCATAAATATGGTTATGTAATCACATAATTACATGACATCCTGTCCCTCATATAATCGTTTTTCACGCGTTTGCAAACAGAGTAGATCCTGTAGAAGCTGTTTGATCAATGTCTGCTCTGTTTGCTTATTCAATAATAGATCTGAATATAGTTTCTGCGAAAACAAAAACTACCAGTATACAAATTAGCTATTAAATGTACAAGGTGTCATTATTTCTTACATAGATTTTCAACAAGGAAAATTTATTTTCATGTCTTTATGTACATACGAAAACTAGTACTATAACAATGTCGGTGTAGAATTGCGCCAGGTGTAGGCTGCACTTTCTTTGCTCTCATTGTTTTGAACTTTATCAGCAAATCTACTGCTGGTACAGATCTATAAATTGTCATGAAGTTGTATGAATGTGACAAGAGTGTATATATGTTGATTTTATGCTGGATTTTGATGCTGAATTTTGTTGATTTTAACCTAAAAGATATTGCTAAATATTCAATTGGTTTTAAATCAGAGTGTATTTTGCCCTCAGGAATGATGAGTGAGCGTATATCAAGGACTGTACAATACAATAGGTATGCACTATACAGTATCGGACAATCAGACACAATAACACCTAACCAAACTGTTATGGCAAGACTGAAACAGTTAGGTATTTTAAGGTATCGGGGTACCAGAGGGGGAAACGGTTCAGTAAGACGTATTTGGGATACAAATCAAGGGATTAATATCAATAACCTACAAACTTTGCCTGAAGTGATCCCCACCATTATAAATGTACATGGCTCAAACACTTCACATCCATCCAAATGCAGATCTGTCAATCTGAACCTGGTGAAGATTAAGCGCTCAAGTTTCAATGTTGTGAAAGGCCAAACTAATGTAAAAGTTTGTTGCTTAAACCCAAGATCTGTAAAGAACAAAACTCTAGCTATATATGACTATATCATTTCAAACCATCTTGATATTCTTGCCGTGACGGAAACGTGGCTTGGAACATCCATTGACAAAACATGTATTAGTGAACTCGTCCCCTCTGGCTACCGGATCCAACATGTCCCTCGCTGTGGTAAACGCGGTGGTGGTGTAGCACTTATATACAAATCCTCTATAGATATCGATATAGTAGAATCAGGTACGAATAATAATTTTTCCAACTTTGAGTTCATAGACTGTAACATAACTATAAATGGCTACTCATTACGTCTAGCAGTGATATATAGACCACCACCAACACGAGAGAATGGCTTCAAAACTACTGACTTTCTTGAAAAAGAATGGCCTGTATTTCTTTCAAGATATGCCATTACAGACAAAAACATCATAATTGTTGGTGATTTAAATTTCCATTTAGATACTCCCACAGATAGAGATACTGCCCGATTTATTAGCTGTCTTGACTCATGTGGTATGAGGCAACATGTCAATGAACCCACACATGTTGGTGGACATACGCTAGATGTCGTGATCACTAGAGATACCGACAACATAGTCTCTAACATAGAAGTAAGCGATCCCGGGTTCTCTGATAATTCTGGAAAATTGACACGTGATCATTTTGCAGTGACTTTCAGTGTCAAAGCGGCAAAACCTGCTCCCATTAGCAAGACTGTAGCTTTTCGTAGATTACGCTCTATAAATGTTGATGTCTTTAAAAACGATATCCAGACATCAAAAATTCTCAACCAGTCTTTAGAATGTACAGACCTTGACGACCTAGTTAACTTGTACACAGAGGAGATGTCAGCACTTATCAACAAGCATGCTCCACTCCGTACAAAAACTATTATACTAAGACCATCTTGTCAGTGGTTTCACGAGGATCTACACGCTGCTAAACATTTGAAACGTAAACTTGAACGACAATGGCGTAAAACCAAATTAACAGTTCACCATGAAATCTACAGAAACCAATGTGCAAAAACCAATAAATTATTTAGTCAGGCTAGAGTCAATTATTATTCTGACAAAGTCAACTCCTGTGGACACGACCAGAAAAGTCTGTTTAAGGTGACTAAACATCTGTTAGGTTCTTCAAACGATATTGTTTTACCTTTCTTCAAATCGCCCAAGAAACTGGCAGAGGATTTTTCTGACTTTTTCACTAACAAAATAGAGGCCATTAGGTGTGACATATCTTCAAAAACGCAAACTGAGTGTGACTACCCGAATACTGAATCTGATACGGCTCCATTGAAAAATGCATCTTCAAAAAAGCAAGTTGAGCATGATTACGCGAATATTGAACCAGTTACGGTTCCAGTAGAAAATCTGACAACATTTACTCCTGCTACATCAAAGGAGGTGAAACAAATCATATTACAGTCCCCAAATAAATCCTGTGAATTAGACCCGATACCAACATGGTTATTAAAATTATGTCTCGATGAACTTTTACCAGTTTTAATGAAAATTATCAACCTGTCTCTTGACTCAGCATATGTACCAAAGGCATTTAAGATCTCACATGTCAGACCTCTCATGAAAAAGCCAAATCTGGATCGAAACTCTTTTAAAAATTACAGACCTGTGTCAAATCTCCCATTTATCTCAAAGATCTTGGAGAAGGTAGTGGATAAACGTGTTGAACAACACTTGTCAATAAACAATCTTCATGAGGAACATCAGTCGGCATATAGAAAGTTTCACTCAACTGAGACTGCTCTACTCAAGGTCCAAAGCGATATTCTAGAGTCACTAGACCAAAACAAGGTTACTGTCCTCGTATTACTGGACCTCTCCGCTGCATTCGACACTATTGATCACAGCACACTGATTGAACGTCTAGAACATAACTTTGGAATAGGTGGTACACCGCTTGCATGGATGACATCCTATCTCACCGATCGCTATCAAACTGTGTGCATTGACAAAGAACTCTCTGAGCCAGTCCTCATGAAATACAGTATACCACAGGGATCAGTGTTAGGGCCAAAAAACTATATTATGTATACAAAACCCATAGGCGAAATTTGTAGAAACCATGGACTTAATCATCATTTTTATGCAGACGACTCACAGCTATATATATCATTTGAACCCATTGACACTACTACACAAATGGAAGTTATAAGGCGAGTGGAAGCCTGTCTAAACGATGTTGTCTCCTGGATGCACCACAATATGCTAAAACTAAATGCAGATAAAACAGAACTTATACTGTTTAACTCCAAACGTAATGCAGAACGTGTATCAAACATAGAAATCAAAGTTGAACATGCTGAGATAAAACCATCAACGTGGGTTCGAAATTTAGGAGCATTCCTCGATTCCAACATGAACATGGAACAACAGGTGAATTCTGTTTGTAGGTCTTGTTATGCCCAGCTACGACAAATAGGCCATATCAGAAAATATCTTACCATTGATGCTACTAAAACCCTAGTAAATTCTCTTGTTACATCCAGACTCGACTATTGTAACTCCCTGCTTTGTGGTTTACCAAAGACAACTTTGAACAAACTGCAGACTGTCCAAAATGTTGCAGCTCGTATCATTACCAGGACATCTCGTTTTGACCACATAACACCAGTGCTAAAGGAACTTCACTGGCTCCCAGTGGAACACAGAATTGACTTTAAACTTTTAACTCACACCTATAAAGCATTGAATGACAAATCTCCAAGTTACATCACAAACATGTTAAAGATATATAAACCACAGCGTGATTTAAGATCAAAAAATGATTTTATGGCCCTCGTGATACCAAGATCCCGTACAGTTACCTATGGTGATCGCAGTTTTGCAAAGGCGGCTCCTAAATTGTGGAATGAACTACCGGTGGGAATACGGAAGTCAGCTTCACTTGAGTCTTTTAAAAGAACTCTTAAAACTCATTTCTTTTTAAAGATATATGGTGGCTGATGTATATTTTAAACCCAAATAGCTGTTGCATGTTTTAACTCAGCTACACTTGAATCTTTTAAAATATCTCGTAAAATCGTTCCTTTTTAAAGTATTATGGTGGCTGATATATATTTTAAGCCCAAACAGCGGTTGCATGTTTTAACTATAGAAATAGTATGCCATCAACATTGCTTTATTCTCTTATCATAATTGTATTATACCTTACTAGGCATATTGATTTTAAATTTTGAGTTATGCGATGTTCTTTTTATACCTTAGAAATACACTGTAAATGTTTTTGTTTTTGTTTATTATGTTTTTATTTCTATTGCATATCTTATATTTTCTTTAATTTCTGCTTTAGTATGTATAAATGTTTTAATTGTAAAGCACTTTTGAACGTATTTAGATATGAAAAGAGTGCTATATAAATATGGTATAATAATAATAATAATAATAACTGTGCATTGTCAGCAAAATGCCTACCACGTGATCTAACTGCAAAATATATTCAGTTCAAGGCCGTCTTATTATCTACGTGCGTATGGTTAATCATTTTGCACCCCGGAACAGCTATCTGTTTCGTCTAGAGTTATTTGATCCGGCCTTTGTGTGTTTGTAAGGCAATACATTAATGCATGTGGTTGCTTAATGCATGACCTTTCTCCATAAGAGCTATCTGCATTACCTCAGTCTTACATAAAGCAACCACGATTAAGAACCTATGGTAGCTTTATGCGTAACTTCCGTCCTGATGCATTAAGCTACCACCTGTCTTTAAGAATCAGAATTAGACCTTTCTTTGATGGTCGCCTTAGAGGAGTTTTACTCTATCATTATGAGTAAATGGGGAAGTAAAAACGAAAACCAAAGTTCGTTGCGCAAGATAGCTTTATACCTGAGAGCATATTGTCAACGGGGCACTTAACCCTGTTAGGAAGATATATTGCTACACGAAACAAGTGTGGGATATTGTACGGTCTTATATGTCCGTCGCGATAGCGACGGACATGACCGTACAATATCACACTTGTCGCCAATTAACCTTACTAATAGGTAAATCCTTACAACTCTACACCATTTAGATAATATTCTCCAGACAAAAGATAAAATGGCGGAGGTTTTAATTGCTGCTGACAAATACTGATAAGAGACTCGACTGCAACAAAACATATGCCCATTTTAAGAAAAAACTCCTCTCTTCACAGTAAACTGTTATGAACCAGATCACTGATCACTGTTCTCAGTGAGTGTTAATCAAGATAAGTTCATACCAAAACGTTTATACGTTTATATTAGTATACATGTATGTATCATTATATTGTGAATTTGTCACATTTTATACTATCATTTTTAGCAGACATTTTAGCTCTCACACTAAACTGTAACCACAGTGCATTTTCTGTTTTCATTTGTAATTGCTTTGAAAAATTAATTACCATGACCATGTGTCGTCTACATAATCTGACTCTTATCCATTTTATCATTGTTTCCTATTAGAGGGTCAGGCATAACTGACTGATCTGGCACTAGATTTTGCTGTACAGGAATTTAGACCTAAAAGTTATATCAGTTGCTGTATATTGGCGACAACGAGGCTATATTCATTTAAATGTTTCTAAGATATCATGTTACACCCCATTTGGTCTTAACTCTATCTCCACCAGACCGAGAGATAAAAGTGCGTATTGAAATACCAAAATCGTCTTTCCTCAGGCAAACCCTACGCTATGACCACTTGAAGAGTTGTCACACCATAGGACTTGGTGGAGAAATAAAGGAGCTTTTCGTGAAATTGGTTTAACCCCTTCCCCTTTCTTTGTTTGTTTCGAATTTCAATACCTACTGAATAAGCATGGGCAAAATAAGTTATTTTATCACTACAAAGTTGCTACTCTTGGGTGACATATCTTTGACTCTTGAAGACAATGAACAGATTTTTAAAGCTACACAATATTTCATCATAAGAAGTAGAAGGTTTTGATTAAGAAGTTCAAAACCCTATTAGATAACTCACAACGCTGATTGCGTTCCCTCTCTTCCAATCAACCATTCCTATATTCCTAAATTCCTGGATTTCTAATTTCCAGTTTTATTTTTTCTGTTTATTTTTTTTCCAAAATCTTCGTGTCCACATTTTCTTTCTTTATATACTAGTTTGCCTTCAGATATCGTTTTTTTTTTATTTGATGTCATGCATAATTGCCAATCACTGTTATATGTTACCAAGCGTAAGAAGTCTGTACTTGATTTACCAGTACAGTATATGTACATCACTTCATAACATTGTGCAGCTGCTCATTTTAGTGCTAACTGTATATTCCTATACTGATTGTGATTGACATACTTTACAAATTCTACCCATATATACTACACGAAATAATATTTCGTAGCTTTGATAATATTAGTATGATAGTGGCAAACATAGAAACTAGTGCAGACTTCATACGTTGCTATACCTGTTTTGACATATTCATGAGGAGCAGCTACGCCATATCATTTATAATACAGTTGTATATTGTTTCAAGAAGAGGGTCCATATAAGCTGTAAGTTTTCGATCCAATCCTTTTTCTCATGTGTTGATGTAATTTCTGAATTATATATGACTGAAAGAAATAAAATATGTTTAAACTAAATAAGTTATAATGGAAGATGGAGCTTTGTGGTCATTTTAGAAAGTAAAGAAACAGATATTTCAAATTCCGTTAGCAAAACAAAGCATATCATGATCAGAGGGCTCCTATAAGAGCCTCTGATCTGGGCTTACTATGTTTGCAAAGTCGTGAAAACGCGTTTATTTGAAGGAAAGCTTTAACCCATTCCCACATATTGACGCTTTTTGACGCTTCTGTAAAAGTCACTTTGTGAAACCATTGTGATAAATAGAGCATTTGCTCCTGTAGGAAAATTTTAAATGTTTCCTTTTCTCTAGTTTATGCTCCTTTTTGGTAGATTTAATCAAAGAGGTTAGGTCTAAAAATAGCCTAAGTGGGAATGGGTTAAAATAATTTACTCATCTTATCTGGGCTTCTGATCTCCACCATAGACTGATCGAATCAGTTTTGATCTGATGAGACGCCGAGTAAAGCGACTTATTAATCCCGTCCTTAATATTTATTTTGTTTTAAGAATTTATTACTTATGACTGTTCATGGACTGTTGTTTGTTCTATTTACACATTAACATGGCAGTGACAGACACTCCAAATTCAGATCTATATAGTTATATAAGCAAACAGAGCCCTCCGATCTGGTCTACGCTGTTTACAAAGGTGCAAGAAATCGTCTTTAATATATGAAGAAGAGGATTAAGATGACCCTATATGTAGAGTTTTCCCTGACTCCTTAATTTCTATTGAAATCGCCCTTATATTGTACAAAATTACGAGTGGCCTTTCAAGCTATAATCAGTTTGTCTACCAAAATGCTACCATGGTGTCAAACAGTTTGGATCCTGATTAGATGCCGAATTACTCGGCGTCTCATATGGGTCCAATCTGTTTGAATAGGTAATCACTCATCGAACCACAGCAGGCTAAAGGTTAAGGGGCATTTAACCGGATGTGTTACCGTGCTGACATGCTGTGGATATAGTACATTGTATACGGTCATGGAAGCATGTACTGTTGTTTAACCATTTACCCGACGAATATTCATGTAATAAACTATGACATCATTAATATGAAATATGTGTTTTTATATCAACAAATGAATATAGATGTTTTGGCAATTACAGAAACTGTAGAATAGAATATATATAGTATTTAATTACAAACAGAGCAGACCCTGGTCACACAGGTTTTACATGAGCTGTCTGATCTGGGGTTGCTCTGTATTCAAAGGCGTCAGTCAACATGCGTCTCTTTCAGGTAACTGGTTGAAATATAACAAAAAGATCTGTTCAAATTATCCATGTAGCAAATATAGTATTAACTATTGGTACGTAACTTAAATGGTGCATTGTTTTTGTACAATTCTGTGAAAACTGTGGGAATCAAAAATATAATTCTTAAAGAGGAGGTCCCTACAATGATCGCATATTTTCAATCATACCATAAAACTTGGTATTTGTTATGCTCTATCATTATTATGAAGGTTCCCAATTTGAACTTATATCGAAAAATGCCCATGTGATACAAATAAACCGATTTCATCAATAGCTGATAATTTTTGTTCTACAACACAATATTATCGGCTTTTTCCGTAGATTCTTTCGCGTTTTGCCGATGATCACCCGATCCCTCCATTGTTTACGTTATAGCTTTCTCGGAAGTGGTCGGAGAACCGCGAATAGGGCGAACAGTTACGAAACTAAAACTCAACCCGAATAAAACTGAAACATCCGGGTGTAAAACCGGGATCGGCGATATCAAACACATGGATGTTTTGTCATTATAAACGGTAATTGGGTGGGTCTTTTTGTGATATACTACTTTTCAGCATATAAACAAATGAGTTTTGTATATTTTAAGTGTTTATGAAACTTGTCAAATGTAGGGACATCCCCTTTAAGTCTTACATTGGACATTACATAAAGTGGTAGCAAGTACTGCAGAGCGTGTGTGTATTACCACGAAGTAATCACATCTGTATCTATACATCTGTATTTACTTCGTGGTAATACACATATGTTTCGTGGTTTTACCGACCACAGCGTCGTTATCGTACGATCTTCGTTGACAGCCGTCACGGAACGGTCGTCCAGCATAGTCGTATGACGGCCGGTGGTCGTGCGACTGTCGTGTGACACAACTATTTTTCCAGCGGCGAGACATGGTTTGCCAGCACCAAAGGAACGATAACTTAACCTAATATCATAGAATATGTCAGCGATTATGTCGCTTTGGCCAATGCAACGTAATTTCTTTTAGACCAGATTTTCAATAATTTAGCTCGCGATTTCCAAACAATGAAACTTACAATACAAAGTCGCCGTACGTGGAGCCAAAGGAACTATTACCTAACCCAGAGACATAACCTAATACATATATGGCATACAAGTTGCCAGCGGTGATGCCCCTTTGGCTAATGCAACATAGTTTCTTTCAGACGAGTTTTTCAATACTTTAGCTCCCGATTTCCTAACAAACAAAACTGCATTGGAAACCCTTGTGTGTGAACTAGTTTCTACTGTGAAAAGTTACTGTTATGCATTAAGTACGGGAGAAATCGCCGTACGTGGCACAAAAGAGACGATAACCTAACCTAATACAGGTTGTCAGCGGTGATGTCCCTTCGGCAACGTAATTTCTTTTAGACCAGAACTTCTATAGTTTTGCTCCAGATGTTTCCTTCAATTTCTTCTCAAAAATACAGTGGCACTGAAGTGACATATGCAAGCTTTTTTTCAAGTTTGTTTTCCCGAGGTAATTTTTTTTATTATCTCGAGAAAACGAAAAAAAAGTTCGTTTTCCTGAGAATTTTTTTTTTATTATCTCAAGAAAACGAAGTAGTTCGTTTTTACGAGATATTTTTTTTTATTATCTCGAGAAAACGAAATAGTTCGTTTTTACGAGATAATTTTTTTATAATCTCGAGAAAACGAAATAAAGTTCGTTTTCCTGAGATACTTTTTTAAGTCGTGCGCACGACTTAAAGGTCAAGTAAACAGATTGGGTTTTCGTCAAATTCTGATAGTATGCAGTTAGTTAAACACCAAGCTGTAGAAAATTATTACCGTTTTTATCTTGTTTTGATTTAAATCGAGTTTTTATTGTTCCGCGAACCCTGCATTTTGAAAATCGATACATGATCATCTCCCTTGCGTGACGTCACTTGTGTACATGCCAGTCAGGGATCCCATTGACAGGGTGGAATGTACACAGAAACTTAACCTTTTCCTTTAAATTAACGCCTCTGCAAACAAAGTAGATCCAGATCAGAGCCTACAGGAACCGTCTAATTAGGGTTTGTTCTGTTTGCTTACACAATTAGATAAAATCCAACTCCACAGTTTCTATAAATACCCAAATTATTTTCACACTTTTCCAGACATTACGTCCATGGATTAACCATAGAAAGTGACACTTTATCGAGTAGGGGAAACTATTTATGGGGGTGTGATGTTTATTATAGGTGTGAAATACAATATATTAAACACATGTGTTTTAATTTAGTTAATTTTAACCCTTCTCTTGCTGAATTTTAAAATACATTTCTCCTTCTTTACCCATGCCCTGTTGTAAAATTACATATATCTTCACTGTGTACACGTATTTCGCTGTGCAATCACTGCTATGGAATGCACTTGTTGCACAATCAACTTGTAAATAGTGCAGACCCTGATGAGACAGCTCCTGCAGGAGCTGTCTCATCTGGGTTTTCACTATTTATAGGTAGGTATATTGACGTGAATAGCAAGCGAAGAGTTAAAACTTACTTTACCTGTCAGTGAATTTACACTATTCATAAACTATAATTTTAAAATAGGATGATGTTAGGACAAAGACCATTAGCAAATAGTGTAGATTCCCATGAGTTGGGTCCAAATAACTTTTAGACAGAACCGGACAACTTTAGATGTATTTAGGCAAAGTGGGTTCAGATGAAATGGGACGTTCTCATTACTATGTATAAATGTACGTACGTACGAAAAAAAAGGAATTTCCACCAAAATACAGAAAAGTAGGAAATAATTTATTTATTTACATGTATTTTACTTTAATATTTGCAATACCAAAATGATGCATTACTTTCAGAAAATCGAGTAAAGGTTGAAAACCCAAAATATGTATTCTGTTGAGAAAATGAGAAAAAGGTGGATCTTGATAACAAATGGTTGTCAGTCTTGAAGAATGACTATTTTTTTTTTATTAATATGTTCATGTTTCTAAAGCTTGTGAATTATTTTTAAATGACTGGACCCACTACAAATAAAAATGTCTAATAAAAAAAATATGGTCAACACATTAAAACTGTTACTACATTTTTTTTATCATAATGTTACAGTATACTCGTATGTGCAATTTAATTATGTTCTGTAGGGAAACAACAGTAACCATAGCCATTAGAATTTCTC
Organism: Azorinus chamasolen; assembly: GCA_963576725.1. NCBI lineage: Eukaryota > Metazoa > Mollusca > Bivalvia > Cardiida > Solecurtidae > Azorinus > Azorinus chamasolen. The sequence goes on from OY755235.1 coordinate 70,924,528, forward strand.
TATGAATGAATGTGTTAAATGGCCTTAGGCCACATTGTAGTATATTGTACTAAGCCATATTACACACGAATGCCCCATGCAGGTTCAATTGTCTCCAGATGTCAGTTGTCATAGTGACCCACTAGGGGACAATGATTAGTACATGACCATAAAACCCGCATCCTGTATATTACGTATTGTTGCATTCCTTTATGTAGCTGTGGTAACGTATCAAAAGAATCAATCATTGCGGTCATGGTGCCTCAAAGTTAGTTGGGCATTATGTAGGTAATAATCAGTAACACTATAAAACGCATCCAATGAACAATTCCGTAAATTACAGTAATCCAGAATGACTTTTTTTCCTATGGATTTATGGTCAAAATTGTCCAAGTTCCAAAATTGCAAAAAGGATCATATTTATGATAAACTATTTCCCTGATGAAAACTTATGTGTGAGTAAATTACTTCACGAATATAAACCCTTCATTCCACGTGCCTGTTTATGCCAATGCAAACATAGTAGACCCAGATCAAACGTATTGAAACAAATTTACAAACATAGTAGATCCAGATCAGAGAGCTTCTGTTGTAGCTCCCTGATCAGGTTCTTGTCGATTTGCTTATGAAATAATATACCGGTAGGTCTGGTTGTACAAGTACTGCCATAGCCTGTGCTCATATATCATTTACTCTCCATGAAATAATTATTTCTTACACAAATATTCAAAAAGAAGATCTAAAGGCTTTTTCTTCACAATGTTAACTTTTCAAATGGATCATTGGCTCTGACAGATCAATTAGGATTAGATCAACAAAATTTCATAAGCAAACAGAGCAGAACCTGATCAGACAGCTCTTACAGGAACTGTCCGATCTGGATCTACTCTATTTGCAAACACACGTGAAGCCGTTTATATAAGAAGAGAATGATCGGGAAATTGATTAAAAGCAAATTAGGTGTCTCCTGCCAACAGTGCTAAATCGTGTTTATTAATCATTTTTTCTCTTAAGAATATTTATTAAAGATATCATGACCTCGTGAATATTCATTACAGGGATTACAGAGACGCTAGACAACCCTGATCGAATCTAAAGAAATAAGTCTACAGATTAAGCAATTAGAGCAGATCCTGATCATACAGTTCCTGCGTGATTTGGGTTAACGCTGTTAACAAAACGTTTGTATAGAATAATTTTCCACTAAGAAAAAGCCCATTAACCTACAGTGCTAGACCTAAGTCAGATTTATAACAGAATGTAGCATATCCTTTTTTATAATTGTAGACCAAAGTCATCGACTGTGCATATTTTCTCTAGTATAAATTTCACTGAAAACAGCCATCGAGACAAAATGTAAGCTGACCCAATATAAATCACATCACGTTTTCTTGAACTTCTTGTCTTTTGGTAATTTAAATAATCCTATTTAGTCTCTGTCTGATTAGGAGCTACACCCATAGGCAGGGATATACACATATGCAGCACAAATTACCATTTTAGCACTCAAAACGAAGCAGAAGTACATAACGTGCGATTCTTTTCTATACGATATCTAGTGCGACATTTATACATGTAGCGAATGTTCACAAGTGACGTCATCACAAGGGAGATAAGCGAGCGACCAAAATCAGCCAGTGCTTACTTATCGGTGATATATGACAGCTGCTATGTGCGATATGACTGTATTTTTTTGTGTTTTCGAAACTACGTCGTACAAGGTACCCATTTGTCAAATATTTACGAAAAAGTGTCCTGCCTGTTTACTTGACCTTTAATAAGCCAATCAGAACCCTCAATCAGAGTCAACAGTTTTCGCAAGCATTTGAAGCCTATGAGAAAATGGCCGAGACAAGAGATGAAAGTACAAAAATGAGTCATGCAGGAAACACCACATACAGAACAAAAGTCGACCGAACAGCAACACAAGGAAACAGCAAATGTACTATAAAAACATCAAGAGACGCACAAAGACAAAACAAACATACAATAGGGGGAAGATGGAAGTACCGCTTTGGAACGGTCAGTGACAAAAGTCACTGGGGGGGGGGGGTTAAACCGGTTTATGGGCGCCCAACCTCACACTTATTCCATCTCCACCCTAAAAGACAAACAGTGTGAATAAACGTATCCCCTCTCCGACTAATCTACAACAACCGCGACGGCAAATACAGTGGTAAAGTGCATGTATAACGAAAACATTTAAGTGAACAAACTGTATCCACCTATCGCTAGTGTACTCAATGATTGAGCTGCAAACAGAGTAACTGTAGAAAAGCAATAAAGGGTACGACAAAAACGAAATAGTACAGATTTCCGACGTTCTCCTTCCATTTCTGGATTTAAGAGGTCGCCTTCATAGAGTACTAAACCTTTCTTGTCGGCGTACATGCAAAGAGGCCAGCTTGATTGCCAACTGTAAAAGGGTTCACAACCAAACATGCAGTATGTTTTAGTACTACAGGATCATATCCATATTTAATGAATGTTTTAACATATATGATGAACAAAGTGAAAAATTGGTATGTCCAATAATTTTACGAATGTGAAATACCATGTTGCAGAAGCGCCTTGAGATTACATTGGTACTTGCCAATAAGCGAGAAATTTCGAAAGTAAAATTTAGAGAAAGTTTTTCTTAGTTTATGGTATCTATATCCTTGCTTAAGCAGTTTTTCAGTTAAAATGAGATTTCGACTGTTAAAATCGTCAATAGATGAACAAGCTCTAGCAAAACGGGGAACATTCCCGTCAAGATGAGGAAAATTTACAATATCAAAATCAAAATCATCTCTTTTGTCATATATTTTAGAAGAAATCATTCCATTATCAATTTTAAGGTCTAGATCAAGAAACGCTGCATAATTGTCGGACGGGTTAGCTTTATTCAATTTGAGTTCTTTAGGATAAATTGTAGGAATCAGAGCTTCAAAGAAAGGGTTATCTATGTTAAAAATATCATCCTAATATCGACAAGTTTCATTGAAGGCTTTTATAACATCTTCTTGTGATTGAGGATTCAAACGCAACATGAAATCTATCTCATAGCAGTACAAAAACAAATCTGCGACAAGTGGTGCACAATTCGTACCCATACGAATACCAATTACCTGACGGTATATAGCATTCCCATAACGTACAAATATGTTATCCAAAAGAAAGGTTAGTGATTCGCAAACTTCTGAGCACGTCCAATTAGTGTAATATTTCATTTGCTCGTCAGTAAAGAAAGCTTTTTCAGCACTACATGCCAAGAATGATGTTTTTCCCGAGCAAATACTTTCTGGATTAAGTTAGTAAGCTTATCCTTAATTAAAATATGAGGAAGAGTTGTGTACAGAGTAGAAAAATCGTACGTGCTTACAGTGGATGCAAGACACCTTTTGTTCTTAAGTTTGTTTAAGACTTCTGAAGAGTTCTTAATAGACCAAAAGAGATTTATTCCAGAATTTACATAAGTCTTATCACAGTAGAATTTTACATGTTCCTTTATCTTCGTTAAACAAGAAGTCAAAAGTATATAGACAATTTAGTAGTTGTACATGAACTAGAATTTGCAATGAAACGCGCCTTATATGGTTTTTGGCCGGATTGCTCGCAATCCAGGCTTATAGATTGGCGAATGCCGTCCGTCCGTCCGTCCGTCCGTCCGGTTGACCTTTTTGTTTGTGTTAGTTATAGCCAAAGTATAACACTTACAGTAACCAAACCTGGCATATGGGTTCAGAATGAGGGTCACATTACATGTATTATGAACCCTTTGTGACCTAGTTTTTACGCTTCAATGACTTAGAAAATTTCCAAATTGACCTTTTTGTTTGTGTTAGTTATAGCCAAAGTATAATACCTACAGTAACCGAACTTGGCATGTCGGTTTATAATGAGGGTCACATTACATGTCGTATGGTAGTAGGTTATTATGAACCCTTTGTGACCTAGTTTTTACGCTTCAATGACTTGGAGAATTTCCAGGTTGACCTTTTTGTTTCCGATCGATAACTAATCAACGACTTGGCCTATAATCTTCAAACTTGCTGTAGTTGATCATGACAACTAGATGACCCCATGTTTTTTAGGTCACTAGGTCAAAGGTCAAGGTCACAATAACCTTACCTGGTGAAATAGTTTCCCATCAATAACTGCTCAAGGGTTTGGCTTGGGATATTCAAACTTACTGTGGTGGTTCGTCATGACCACTAGATGACCCCTATAGTTTTTGAGGACACTAGGTCAAAGGTCAAGGTCACCATGACCTTAACTGGTTAAATGGTTTCTGATCAATAACTGCTCAAGGGTTTGGCTTAGGATCTTCAAACTTGCTGTGGTAGTTGGTCATGGCCAGTAGATGACCCCCAATGTTTTTGTGGTCACTAGGTCAAAGGTCAAGGTCACCATGAGCTTAACTGGTGAAATGGTTTCCGATCAATAACTGCTTAAGGGTTTGGCTTAGGATCTTCAAATTTGCTGTAGTGGTTGGTCATGACAACTAGATGAGCCCTCTTGTTTTGAGGTCACTAGGTCAAAGGTCAAGATCACCCTGACCGTAACTGGTGAAATGGTTTCCAATCAATAACTGCTCAAGGGTTTGGGTTAGGATCTTCAAACTTGCTGTGGTGGTTTGTCATGACAACTAGATGACCCCTATTGTTTTTTGAGGTCACTAGGTCAAAGATTAAGGTCACCATGACCTTAACTGATGAAATGGTTTCTGATTAATAACTGCTCAATGGTTTGGTTGGGGATCTTCAAACTTGCTGTTGTGGTTGGTCATGACCACTAGATGACCCCTATAGTTGTTATGGTCACTAGGTCAAAGGTCAAAGTCACCATGACCTTAACTTATGAAATGTTTTCAGACCAATAAATGATTAGTGGTTTGGCTTAGTTGCTGTGGTGATTAGTCATGACCACTAGATGACCGCTATAGTTGAGGTCACTAGATCAAAGGCCAGGGGGTCTGGGGGTATACATGTTTTACAAACATCTCTTGTTTTTTACGCTTCAATGAATTTCTAGGTTGACCTTTTTAACATGTGGAGTCATAATGAGGACCTCATTACATGCAATTAGAATATGTTTAACTATTTATTATGCCTTCAGCATCTGCTGTATAATGATTGACTGCTCATCTAGATCTATATCACTTTAATCGGCAATCCGGCCATACCGACATTGGCGGTTTCTTGTTTATGTAGTTTTGGTAACCAATATATTGTAGGAAGTTTATCTTGTGTAATTTTAATATCGGTTCCAAGTTGTTCACACTTTTTGACATGGTCTGAAACGATTGTCTTTTCGTCAGTAGTAACTGAAATGTATGATGTGGTATTATTTAATAATTTCCTGCTTCTAGACATCGATATAATGTAATCGTCAAATAATAATCACATTAGGCCTATTCGATGCCTTATCAGCAGGAACAAAAAAGTATTTTGAATGGAAATCCTGTAAACCCTTTTTAAGATGTCTAAAAGAAATTCTAGGTTTAGGTGGAAGAAGGTGTTTATTAGAGCTACAAAAGGAAATGCGTTTATCATTTAGAATCTATATAAAAAATTAGTTTTTTTTTCCAACTAGAAAGAGCATTAGACTCAACATGTTCTCTTCGACACCATTTAATACTAAAATTTTGTAAAGCCTCCGCAATCTGAACTCGACAAGTCTTTGAGTTAAAATCTATCAAGGATGGTATTCTATATTTGGGACCTTTATTCAAAAGAGATCTTTAATTTACAGTAACTTATAAATATGACGTCATAATTGCGTATAACGTTACCGTGACGTATCAAACATCACTATGACGCGCGCTTTTTACTTTACATGTTCGCAGTGTGAACGCGTGTTATGTCTGCGATTTTAAAGCTGTCTCCATAATTTATACATCAATATAAAGCTTAGCTCATCCCCGTCCTTTGTATAATGCAATATAAATGTACATAAACACCAGGCAACGATCACAGATATTCTCACCTTGTCCAGATTCCTATTTTGCGCACAAACAATTCTAGAACTGCACTGCCCACAGTAAGAATCCCTACTCTGTCCATCATCGGAATTCTTACTTGCGCAGGACAATTCTGTCATTATTCCTACTTAGCGCAGAACATTTACATCATAGAACGCAGTAGTAATCATTCACACAGTAGTAGATCTAATACTTCAGATTTATTTTATAGCTGTACCAGTGAACCATTCTCGGCAATATTTAGACGTTTGCCAATGCACAGTCATAATGTAAGTTCCGTGAAATATTGTTTGAGTAGTTCTAAATAAGGCTTGTAATTGTTTTATTATACAAAAGCAGTGAATCAGATTGGTTAGATTTTAGACCAAAGTACAAGTAGGCCTATACACTTTTCAATAGACGCAAATGTTAGTCGCATTGATACTCTAACCATTTCCTCCATAAATATTTAAGAGAGTTTCTACCCTTCTGAATGCATGTAGATCTATATAACTACATGTACCTAAAATTAAGTTTTAGTAGAAACTAAGATTGTTAGCCTAAAGGGAAAATCTAGAATAATCATACTTTTTATACGAACAGATTAGACCCAGATCATGGCAGGTCCTACAGGAGCTGATCTGGGTATTATCTCTTTGCAAATGTGATACAATGCGTATCTATGGAGGAAAGGGTTAACTTGTTTATGGATAGCGTCCGACCGTTTCCCAGATGTCGAATACATCTTCCTGGCTTTCAACAGGTTTATGCACAACTGCGATTCTTAACCTATGCACTCCTACATATATATTCGTGAAAGGCTCCACCACTATGAATATACCGATATAATAGATATTTATTTTGGAGCAAACTGATAAGATTTTTGAGGCAGTAGCCTCAAATGATTTCTATATTTTAGTATATGTTATATAAGCAAACATAGAATACCCTGATTAGACAACTCCTTCAGGAGCTATCTGTTCAGGGTCTACTCTGGCGTAGAAAGTTAAAATCTTGATTTATGACATTTTCTAAGGAAACATAATAGACCCTGATCTGGTAGCTCCTATAGGAACTGTCTGAATGCGGGTCTAGGTGGTGATAAAATGCGTATATATCGTGGAAAGGGAGAACTCTTATCACGTAGGAAAAAAAATCACTTCCGCTTAAATTCTAAACTTCTTCTGATTCGCTTACTTTGGAAAATTATGTTGCCCGAGTATCAAACAGCTTAGATCCTGATCAGACGTTTGTTACTTGTTGTCTGATCTAGGTCCAAAGTGTTTGCAAATATATCGAGCCTCGCTTAGCGGGAAACGAGAAACCCAATAGATGAACAATTGGCTCTGACGGAGGGTTCTGATTGGCTTATAAAGTCGTGCGCACGACTTAAACGAACTTTGTTTCGTTTTCTCGAGAATAACTACTTCGTTTTCTTGAGCTAATAAAAAAATTATCTCGTAAAAACGAACTTTTCTTCGTATTCTCGAGAAAATAGAAAATATTATCTCGGGAAAACAAACTTGAAAAAAAATCTTGCATATGTCACCTCAGTGCCACCGTACAAAAACGTACACTGTGTGTTAATCTTTTCCCTGATCAGTGTTCGTGTAACAAATAATGACATCATGAATATTTATTAGCTGATTTTTTATAATGGCATCTGTATAGAGAGGATGGTTTTTGGTATTGGTAGAAACTGTAAATTCAAGTCTATCATTATTTCATAAGCAAACAGAGCAGACCCTGGTTAGACGACTCCCATAGGAACCGTCTGGTCTGGGTCTGCTATGTTTGCAAATGCGCGGATACACGTTTATATGAGGGAAACGGTAAACCAGTTTGGATTCTGATGAGACGCCGAGCTGGAAAACTGTTTGCAAAGACAATCAGATTCCCTCAGTGCAGCAAGTCCTAAGAATCGCTTTCAGCCGACATCGGCGGTGACGAGTTACAATTGGCACCAACAGTCAAACCCCGAAAGAAGAAGATATAGCTACGAGTCATTTACAATCAAATGTACATACCATTTCGTTGTGATGGTATTATCCTTAATCCACTTGCCTAATTATCTAATTAAAGGCGGCTTGATTCAACCGACACTATTGGATTTGGCTTTTGCGTGCATGTCTTCCCAGCTGCAGATCCAGGCACTTCGTCAATTAAACTGACCGGAGAGGATAGTGTACAGTAAAAACCTGTCTAAACCGGAATTCCAGTAGCGAAGAATTCAGATACTTTTAGACAGGTGGCTGCTTAATGCAGGGTGAAAGTCATGCAGAAAGCTCCTAGAGGAGCTTTCTGCATAACTTTCACTCTGCATTAAGCTTCCACCTGTCTCCTAAACATATATTTGTACTAAATTTAACGTCCGGTTTAGAGGGGTGTTCATGTATAGGCTTACAATGCATGCATCTTCCTGGAGTTTTCTGATTATTGCTTATTTATTAACCCTTTACCTCATGAATACTTATATAAGAAATCATGACTTCATGAATATTAATTAGAATAAATTTTATTCTGGCATATGAACACAGTAACCATTTTGGTTGTGGCAGAAACTGTAGAATCAGATCTATATCATTTCTCGAGCAAACAGAATAGACCCTGTTCAGACGGCTCCTACAGACTCATATGGATGGCATCTTACCTAGGTCTACTGCAAACAGCCCTGGTCCAGATTAGCTGTCGCATCTTCAATTTAACGTCCAACTTGAATCTGCATCGTAAGTCACCAAAATGTATAATACCCAGTGTTTACATACAGTTTTGTTTGGTACCGCTACAGTACAGAAATTAAAAAGGCGACGCACTTTACTATTGGTAAAGGATTTACATAGAATGTGTGTTGTATCATAAAACAAGGGATAAACGAGGGTACACACCTTAACCGTTTATTGTTTTAATAATTAACACTGACTTCTCCCTCTCTGAATATTAATTCAACAAAATGTTGTATCAATATTTGTCACCGATGAAAACGATTTCTAATTGCGATCTTATACGAAGGAGCTTAGATGTCGCATCCGTGATTTCCTATGCAAACGGTCTGGATCCAGTTGAGGCGCCGAGTAATTCGACGTCTCACCAGGATCCAGACTGTTTGGTGCCATGATTATGTTTTTTGAGACAAAAAATAATAAAATGCAAATTAAAAAAAGATTTGAGCAGACGACAGATGTTGCAGACAACGACATTTAATGACAGCGAAAGAGTAGATACGGGACGAATCTTAGCTTCGTTCTATACAGTTGAACTTCGATATCTCGAACTCGGATAACTCGAACTACAGGATAACTCGAACTAAAGGTTCGGTCCTTCCAAAACTTACAATACAGAATTCCTCTAAAATGTATCGCTACAGATATCTAGAAACACATTTTACAGCTTAATACAGGTCTAAAGTAATGCTGAAAGCTCCTACAGGAGCTTTCAGCATTACGTTTGACCTGCATTAAACTGTGAACGTGAGAACGTGTTCAGATTAAAAATCGGATAACTTGAACCTCTGTTATCTCTAAGTTATTTGCATGATCCCTTGAAGTTCGAGATATCGAAGTTCAACTGTACGTTCTTTACTTACTTTGGAAGATTCTTATTAACACTTCAACTGAAAGAAACACATTTACATGCAAACAGTGTAGACCCAGCTCCGACGGCTCCTGTAGAAGCCATTGGATCAGGGTTCGTCCTGTTAGCTAAACAAACTCACATGTTCGTACAACATTGAAATAATTCACCACATGTTCGTATAACATTATAAACATTCACCAGCTAACCTATCTTTCATTATATCATTACATTTGTATTTCTTATATGAATATTCATGAAGTGAAGGGTAGAGCGTGTATTCTATTTATAGAAATATTACTGTCCATTTTACGTCTTTTCATCCACAATGATTCTTTTGTTCGATTTTTAATCCTTTCCCTCATAAATATTCATGTAAGAAATATTGACATCATGCATATCAATTAGCTGAATTTCTATAATAGCATAATGAACTTTTTAGCAGACAGAAACTGTAGATTCAGATCTATATTACTTCACGAGGAAACATAGCAGACTCTGATCTGTGTCTATTCTGTTTACAAAGGGGCTAAAAGTCTATATCAGGGTAATATTTCAATAAGCTTTTGGTTTATAGTTTAACAGTGCTAATGCTAATAAGGCTAATACTGTAAACCCACCTAATGCAACCACAAAAAGAGAGGTCTTATATTGGGTCTTAGAGACAGGTGGAAGTTTAATGCAGGACAAAAGTACATTACTTTCGTCTTACATTAAACACCCGCCTGCGTTAACCCTTTCCTTCATATAAACGCATTTTAAATAACGCCTTTGCAAACAGAGCAGACCCAGATCAGACGGCTCCTATGGGAGCCGTCTGATCAAAGTCTGATCTGTTTGCTAATGAAAATTGATAGGTATGCTTCTGTAACTTCAAAAATGGCTACAATGTTCCACCTTCCATTATTCATTACATGTATAACTATTTTGACCATGAATATTCAGTAGCTATTGAAAATTGAAATAAACATAGAACAGGGAAAGGGTTAAATGACACAATTGTCTCATACTAAATAGTCGCTTTAGAGGGTTTCTACTGTGGGTGTACTTTTTTGTCTGCCCGCGTTTCCATTGCTACATCACACATACAGTTGAAGGACACTAACATGCACGGGTGGTCGTTTGGAAGTATTTATACGAGCGTATTATATAGCTCATGCAATCATTTGTCCAATCGTGCACGAGTTTTACCCCTTTAATTGTTTTCCGAAAAAGTCATTTACAACATTTTCGGAATACAGTGGTCCCTCCCTACAACGGCCCTCTCAATAACGATTCCCTCCTTACAACAACGCATGTCACTGTTTCCGAAACAACAAGGCTCCAGAAGCAACTTTTTCCATCGTATTTTCTTTATGCCTCCACCAAACCCTATGTTGTGACCACTCTTTAGAATCGTCACTTGGTGACGATTCTAAAGAGTGGTCACAACATAGGGTTTGCTTGAGGCATAGCGGTTTTAGTTCTTGAAATACACCTTATCTGAGGATCTGCAAACAAGCTAATTATGTTTGATTTTCCCTCCCTATAACAACTCCCTCTGAACAACACATACAATCTTCGTATCCCAAAGGGTGTCGTTGTAGAGAGGGGCACTGTACATGTATATCAAATACATGCGGTAAGAGGTACAGTAGAACCTTTCTTAAGCGACCACTAAAACGAGGTCTAATTCTGGGTCCACAAGACAGATCGTAGCTTAATGCAGGTCGAAAGTAAAATAGAGAGCTTACGCATCGCCTTTGTCCTGCGTTAAGCAACCGCCTGCTTTTTATATTAAGAATCTTGTGTTTAATAAATGAATGGTCGCTTAAGACAGGTTCTACTGTACATGTATAGTCATTGTAACTGTACTCGTGGTTAACCTTTGGTGCAAAATGTTTTCGTCTGCAAACATTTTCGTCTGCTTTAAATTTCAAAGTGGGATTTCCTTCATTTTCTTTTAAAATAAGTGGTGTATCAGATAGTTTGGACCCAGCTGAGACGCCGATTTACTCGGCGTCTCATCTGGATCCAATTTGTTTACAAAGATCACATATTCATCCATTTTTCAAGGCATATACATGTATGGTCTCTTCTCGGCGACTGTGGCGATAGAAGAGCTCAGAACCTTTTTTTTTAGATTTTGGTTTATTGGGGTTTTACTGTATTGATACCAGAGTCAAACACTGCAACTCTTGATGGCGCAGTTAGAAGGTGCGCGGGTTCGGTTTAATCATTCACAAGCAATTGAGGACACATTGCAGCTAATTAAGCCGGTGTTAATTTATATGATTACAGCATTCAACGTTGGTTTAAAAAAAGCCGGGAATATAATGCATGTAAGAGTACTAAAATAACAAATGAAAACATTTGGACCTGTTTCAAACATGTTTGGAATGAAACTATGCAGCAGCTGTAACAGTAAATCTCTGTTGAAGGACATGTTAAATTTGTTAAATTGTGCAATCTTACTATGGGTGAAGTACAAAACGCGTCGATTGGGGACGCTGGATCTTATAATTCACAGCACTCTCGTAAATGTAAGCCTTTCATAATGAAGGGACTCTGTAAATAAACACTTATGGGCCATTCCACTTCGAAAATTCAACATTGAAAGTGTTAACGTAGGGTATTCAATCGTCACTAATTTTAAAAGCCATCGTTAGTGTGGTCATCGAACGATTGTTATATAGATGTTCTTCTGTATTTCATTTACAGAGATCAAAAAGATTACGCGAAGGGGAATTGAACAATCATGCAAAACGCGTTTGTCATAAAACTCATACTCACGACATCCAACGACCATTGAAGGACATGTGAAAAAAAACCCAACAAATTCAGGTTATATAATGTTTAATAAATAGGTTTATAAGAAAAACATCACGAGAAGTATATATGACATGTTACATACAACAAGAGGGCCATGATAGCCCTGAATTCGCTCACCAGACAATCAGAGGAGACTATTTTCAAAGTTTTCACTATATGTTTCTGAACATGATGTTATGTGCCAAATATGAAAGCTAACAACCTTCCAGTTTCAGAGGAGAAGATTTTCAAAGTTTTTACTATAAGTTTCTATAGAAAACTAGCCACCCCTGGGACGGGGCTAATTTTGACCACAGGGCCATAATTCATATAACTTTTGTAGAGGATCTGAACATGATGCTATGAACCACAGGGGGGCATTTCGTGGATCTACATGGTCTAAAAACTTAAAAAGTCAAAAAAATTGATTGGGTCGATTTAGTGTTATATTATATGTATATAATATAACACTAAATCGACCCAATCAATTTTATGTATATAATATAACACTAAATCGACCAAATCATTTTTTTGACTTTTTAGACCATGTATACCCACGAAATGGCCCCCTGTGGTATGAACCAAATATGAAAGATGAATTTTCATCACGTGTTTCTATACAGAAAACAAGGCACCCTCGGGCGCGCCCAATTTTGACCCCAGGGACATAATTTATGTAACCTTGTAGAGGACCTACAGATGATGCTATGTACCAAAGATGAAAGCTGAGAACACTGTAGATTCAGAGGAGAAGATTTTTAAAGGTTCAAATTGTTGACGACGATCGACGGACGCCGACGGACATCAGACGATCACAACAACTCACCCTGAGCACTTTGTGCTCTGGTGAGCTAAACTAGTATAGTGTAATCACTAGTTCCTTACTATGACGAAACATATACTGATGCTTTCGCTCATCTAATCGTCGTGTGACATCATATCTGTCATCAACATATACTAATCACTTAGCCTACTGTTTTGCATTTTCCACATTTTTACAATTATGTAGGCTGGCATGAACACAGGTAGCGACATAGAGCCGTGATCATTCGGCATGTGGAAAACATTCTAGAAAATCCTGTAAAGAGTATTTCATAAAGAGCGTTTAAAAAACAAAAACAAAAAACATCCAAATATACATAAGGTTTACGTCTTCGATGTTTCGAATGTGTTTGTTGAAAGACATTGAGGAATCTATTCAAGACATGAGTTGATTTCGAATGACAACATATAGAGATACGATAAATGAGGTCCAAATCGAACTTCTGGTTAAGAGTGCGACCGAGAATAAAAATCGGCCTAACCCTTTCCTTCATACAAACGCGTTTCATACCTTTTCAACCAGAATAGACCCAGATCAGACAGCTCCTGTGGCCGTCTGATCAGGGTCTGTTTTGTTTGCTTATGAAATTATTATATATATGACTCTACAGTTTCCACCAATACTACAGTATTCATATGTACATATGGCATTATAAAAATATATATTCATGATGTAATTACGTGTATGTCTAGCATGAATAAGGGTCACAACGGAATCACCAAGATGCACACACGTAAATTAAAGCTTAATAGGGGATTTGGTCTGGAAATACACATTCACTGCATATGCTAAGCGTAAATCTTATAAAAACAGTATTAGTAAAGGCAAAAACTCCAACAACTAACATGCATCTGTACTTGATTATCATTTTTATTTTGAGTTTTTGACCTGTGAACCAATTTGTTCCTCGATTATGCCTGTGTTTCATGTTATGGGGATACTCCAAACTACATGTACAATGACATCGATGGGTTCAGCAAACAGTATAGACTCTGGCCAGATGGTTCCTTCAGGAGTCATCTGATCTGGGTCTACATTGTTTGTTTATATCCCTTTTAAGGGACACTGGGGACCAATGCGCTAATGGGTTAAAGTGATGAAAACTAAATGCATGCACCTCAGTGATTTATTCTCAATTACTAGGGTAAGCAAACCATCTTGCATTTACGTATTTTCAAATTCGTCTTATAAGCTATTTTTTCTGTTCAGCAGGCCCAAGTATGTTTTCCACATGTATAAGCATCACACATTAATTCGATCACGGTATTTTTGTAACTACACTCTCTAAAGCAATTTGGTGATGCCATTTGTAAACATTTTGATCCGGATAAGACGGCGAATACATAAATAAATCTACCGTACATTAAGGGAGATGTCATTGTCAAAATCTTACAAATATTGAAGAATGTAGTTACAATATTATTGCGTGAAACTCATGATCTACACTCCGTTTTCTTGTATAGGTTAGGACCAATATAATTTCTTTGCACTGAAAGTACCATTGTCTATACAATCTATATACAGTTCAACACCAAATTGATGCAATGCATAATACCATCTACCTAATTAGGATTAACACATAGTTTGATGAACTCAACCACTGATTTGTTTTGCATACAATTGTCCTCTGTTTGATAAATCATGGTTTCGTATTCAGGACACATTTAAAACAGTCTCCAAACATACGGTAAATACAAATCCTCACCTCGTTCATAAATACACTGTTGGTTAAAAGTTGAAAAAGTACATTTACAGATATTAGCGCAAATAGTATTCTGTCTTCCTATATTTTGTTCTTCAGAAACTATACATCATTTCAATCAAACTAATTATACATTTAAAATTGAGAAAATGAGCGAATATAAATACATTGGTATACATGTACATTGGTATACAAGAAACCAGCATTGTTTTCACGAAATGCAGAACAGAACAGAACAACATATCCTTTATACGGCTTATGACAACAACACATTTAACTACAGAATATGTATATAAACAAAACATATATAACGTAATCAGCTAAAACAAAAACTCTAAAGCAATTGAAAACAAGAGGGCCATGACGACCCTGTATCGCTCACCTGGTTTAGTGTTTCTATATAGACATATAAGGAAAGCAGACCACCCGTTCCCAACGGCCATGTTTTTTTTAATATTGTTATCGTTTCAGCTATTTTGTTAGAGGGTCACCTAATGATTATTCCTATCGAGTCATTTTGAAATCTGACCATCGGTTTTGTAGTAGAAAAGTTTTAAACATTTTTCTTTTGAATACCACGGCAACTAGAGTTCCGCATGCATCCAAACGATTTTAGCTATTTTGGTAGGGGGTTACTTAATGATTATTCACATCAAATTATTCTGAAATCAGACCATTGGTATTGGAGGAGATAAGATTTGAAGACTTTGCTGTTTTCTATATAGACATATAAGGAAAATAGGCCCACCCCTAGCAGGCATGTTGTTTTAGATATTGTCATGTTTTTAGCTATCTTTGGTAGATAATGACGTAACGATTATTCCCATCAAATTATTTTGAAATCTGACAATCGGTTTTGGAGAAGAAGATACCTGTTTCTTTGGGTTGCCATGGCAACCAGAGTTCATCGTGGAATCAAACTATTTTAGCTATTTCGGTGGGGGTTACCCAATGCTTATTCGCATCAAATTATTCTGAAACCAGACCATTGGTTTTGGAGGAGAGGAGATTTGAAGATTTTGCTATGTTTTCTATATAGAAATACAGGGAAAACAGACCCGTCCCTAGCGACCATGTTGTTTTAGATAGTGTCATGGTTTTAGCTATCTTTGGTAGATATTGACCTAATGATTATTCTCATCAAATTATTTTGAAATCTGACCATTGATTTTTGAGAAGAAGAGATTTAAATATTTTTCTTGGCAACCATATTTCTCCATGGATCCAAACCATTTTACCTAATTTGACAGAGGATCACACAAAGACCATACTTGGAAAGTTTCATAATATTTGACTTGATAAATTTGGAGCAGATTCCGTTTGAAATAAAATGTTGACACCGGACACCGGACGACGCACGATGGAAGACACCGGACGACAGACACATGGTGGATATAATAGCTCACATTGTCACTTTATGCCAGGTGAACTTAAACAAACACGAATACAATGTATATATTCATATTAAAACGGAGTTTTTGCTAAGCAGAGAAAACTTAGGACCGCAATGGAAATAAAATATATAGTTTTCTCTTTTTTGTGTCATCCTTGATTTTGATGCGGCTGACATGGTTCATAACACACATATACCACTACAGTACAACCCCTCTAAACTGGAATTCTAGTTGAGAGAGATTTAGAAACGTTTAGGCAGGTGGCTGCTTAATGCAGGGTGAGTAGCTTTCTTCATGACTTTCACCCTGCATTTAGCTGCCAGCTGTCTCCAAAACCGATTTTTATACTAAATTGAACGTCCGGTTTAGAGAGGTTTTAATGTATTATCAATTTTGCTATTGTTACAATCTTAAAATATGTATGTGTAAATTATTGTTTTGTTGCTCAATTTTGAAATAAACGTACTATCTAACTAACTAAAATGATGTGTATTCATCTACAACGTTGATTCGTTAAGAAATGACCGTAAGCATCAACATAATTATACATTTTAAATACCATGCAGGAATCACGAAATCGTGACTACTTATCTATTTACTCCATATATACACTTTTAAGCCTTTTTAACCCTTTCACCGCCGCAGTCGCATAAATGCACCACGACAAATAGTGCAGTCCCAGATCAGACGGCATCTGATCAGGGACATCACTATTTGTCTCAATCTCTATTTCTATATATGTGCTTTATTCCTTTGAAATTTGCATTTATTTATCTCATTTCCTTATTTTATTAAATTATTTAATAAACTTGGATTGCAGACGACAATTAGAAATTTGGCGCCGAAAGGGTTAAAAAGAGTAGACCTAGATCAGCAGACCCCTTTTTATCAGGATCAGCTCTGAAATAGACCAGATTCTACATTTTCTGCCATGTCTAAAACTTCCTGTGTTCACAAGTCATTATAAAAATCAGCTAATTAATATTCATGACGTCATCATTTCTGACGTAAATAGTTATGGAGTAATGAGTGGTTATGCAAATAACTTGAACCAAGATGAGGAATTGCTCGGCGTCTTATCAGGATGAAACTGCTTGAAATTATCATCGTAAAAAAACAACTTTGAAGTTTGAAAGATAATCTTACAGAGGTTGACGAAAATGAATTTGATAGTTTTGCGCCTTTTCCCTTCATCCGGAAGCAGATCCATTTGATTTATTGGGACATAAAGTACTCTTAATCTTAATCATACAAAATATATACAGTAAATATAATTTAGATGAATAACACGCACTGTACTTCATCAATGTTCAGCAATATATCAAAAAGCATATATGTACAGTTTATGGTTACATCAAATTCAGCTAGAACAATATATAAACCAAAATTAATCTAACATTGAAAATTTGTAACATAATGTTGTAAGCATAGCTATTTCATGAACATACTGTTAAAATACAATCACAACTGATATGTCAATACTTTAATGAATCGACACAGTATGTATTGTTCCAAACCTTCAGCATAATAACTGTTTGGGTCGAGCTTTAATCAGGATAATACGGACTGTACGGCTGAACATCTGAATGAGCCGACTTTTTCTATGGACAAAACAAAGCACATCATGCTAAAGGTTATCCCATTCATCGACAAAGCAAAATGGCCGGTGTAATGACGAATTTGTACTCCCGTAGAATTTGTACTCCCCAGTCCATTATCGAAGTAGAAAAACTAATCCCCGATCCTTATTCTACGTAGAATATGGACTCCCCCTCACGTAGAATATGGACCCCTGTCACAGAATAATTATGTACTCCCCAGGGGAGTACTTTTTCCACAAAGCAATTATTTTATTTTTAATATAAATAAACATACTCTATTAATAATCGACAGTGTGTAACACAGTTGCTAATTACACATGTAATCACGTTGATGTTTTGACCAGCAGTGACATTTGTCACTGGCCGCTCAACTTTAGGCGGAACCGTCATATTTGTTTGTTTCTTTTTTGTGAAATTCCTCGGTGTTATAGCTCGTTCATTTTAAAAAAGAAGCTGAAGTACTGTTACCTTTCCTGTATCGTCGACGCCGTCGGCGCTTGACGCCGTCGTGAAAAATAAACCTTGGCGATAACTTCTTGAATGCTCAATATAATCTGATGAAACGTTACACACTTATTCACTATCACAAGGGCTACAATATGATAAACGGATTTTTTGACAAAATCAACCCCCCACTTTAAGGACATAGAAATAACAGAAAATCTTGACCGTAACTTCTTTACATTTCACGATAATCTCGTGAAACTTCACATTGCAAAGGCTATAAAATGAGACCATAACTCCTTGACCAACTTATTTCCCTTTACGGCTAGGAAATAGCAGGCGATGGATGGATTTCGCATATGGGTCACTTGATTGTACGTGTGCATGTATGTTGACTCTCCTGCATAATCTTTATCGTTACTTTTAGATACATCTCCTTTGTATTTGTAAATTTGTTTTGTATATTAGTAATGAAAATTATGTTTTTTTATAACTTCGAGTAAACCGCATTTTTCGAAACTTAAGTAAAGAAATATATGATTTTATGATACAGTAGGGGAAACAATATTTTTTACCACTTAAGCGAAATGGAATTTCGAG
Organism: Azorinus chamasolen; assembly: GCA_963576725.1. NCBI lineage: Eukaryota > Metazoa > Mollusca > Bivalvia > Cardiida > Solecurtidae > Azorinus > Azorinus chamasolen. The sequence goes on from OY755235.1 coordinate 70,943,375, forward strand.
AAGTGATCTTTGCAATCAGTTTGGATCAGATGAGACGCCGAGTAACTGGACGTCTCATAAGGACCCAAGTTGTTTGGCTCTCTAATTGTGGCTATGGATAGAAATTCAAGAAATGCGCACTCTGAAATGTGCAGCAGACCAGAATATTAGTAGACGAAAGAGACTTTGATATTGAGAATATGGATCGTTCCCGTAGTCCAGTGGTAACGCGCTAGACTATTAAGACATGGTCCACGTCTCCGTATAACCTTTCTGTGTTGATGGGGACGTTAAAACCAACCCAAACAAACGAAGTATCGAAAATGTTAAATGATGACGACCCCTTCACTAAATAGAATGGCTCTGATTCACTTCACCTTGTTGTTTAACCTATACGTGATTGCCTTTAAAATCAATTGATGTCGGTTTGTCGGTCTTTCAGTTTTTTATATATATTTGCCAAACTTTTTCGCCTATTTAGCCGGTGCATTGCAGACCAAGATTTCAACGGTTCTGTTACATTAGTTATCCGCCAATGGTCATACGCATTGTGGTGTGCGGTGGTCTAGTGATAACGCTTTTGACTACCAATGCGGAGCTCCGGGGTTCAAATCCCATTCCCTCCCGGACATTTCAGAGATGCCTTTCAGTGTCCCCCACCCGCAGCTCCTCTCCACCCTGGGGTTAAAATGGGTACCTGCGAGGGTCACTAGCCCGTCCTGCGGTTGCATGAATATGTTAGCAGTGCTCAATATTGCAGGCGAATGACTCAATGACCAGTGGAGTAAATGTACAGTCCATTGGAGCGGAGCGGTCCTTCGGACTGAAAGTAGACTATAACTAAATACTTTTGTATCTACTTTACAGATGCCTGACTGTGTAGCTCAAAGTGATTTTCCCGCCAGAGTTTTATTGTAGAGAATGGAGCCCCAAACATAGCATGAGCTTAAGCAGTTTTACTGCACAAAAGTTATCCAGAGCGGTTGAAGAATGATAGGGGAAACAAGAGATACTTTAGAAAAATGTGAAAACACTTCTTAGTTCAGGACGATGTATTATATTATCCAAAATCTGGAAAAGTCCTACGAGTTGTGAAACCAGACGATGTCAAGAAAAGCGTCTATGAGAAAAACCATTTCGTTAAGCTCTGGAATGAAAGTGTTACCTAAACCAGTCACTGATGAGAAAAATGTCCCCGAACCTACATTGATATAAAATAAAGCCTTTTCACATTTAGAACAGATTTACATGTGAACAACAAAACATGTTGGATCAAAGGGCCATAAATCTGCAATTACAATCCGATCCGTTCAAAACGTACGCCCTGAACAAATACACGCAATAGTGGTTCAAATATATTTAAAACAATATGAAAACATTTGTCTGAATTTTTGCCCTTCTCTAAGGGCTATAACCCTGCAATAACGGATCTGACAGAGGCAAAAAGTATGCCTTGCACAAGAACATTTCAAGATTATAACGTGAATTTTTTTCATTGAAATACATTAAAACTGTATAAGTAGTTCGCGCAACAATATTATGCGTACCGACCAACTAATCGCTCAACCAACCGACCAACTAATCGACCAAGCGATCGACCTACCCACTGACTAATTGATCGATTAGTTGAATCCAGTGTACCCGAGAAACATGGTTTCTGGGGTATAATATTTCTACAGGAGTACACATTCTACGTGAGGGGAGTCATACTATTATGGGTCTTTTGCCAGGGGAGTACTTATTCGTTGACAAATAAGTGCCTCTTTAGCCGTAAAAAATGGACTGACTGGGGAGTACAAATTCGTCATTACACCGGCTATGAGAAATGGGACATTGGAACATTTGCTGTCACTAAATTCGATAATCGTTTAACGTACTGAAAAGTAAAGTACTCAAACAGAATAGACCCTGATCTGGCTCATAAAGTAGACGTCTGTTCCGAGTCTGCCCTGTTTATTTATGAAATAATTCCACCGCTCCAACCTTGGCCAGACAGTTCATGTGTTCATGAACCACTGTAAAAATAAGTTAATTAATATTCATGAACGTCATTATTTCTTGCATTAATATTTATTGACAAAAGAAAAAATGAATGGCTTTATTACAACTTGTTTGTATCATGCACATATTTACATTACTGAATACCATACCTCTACTGGTATCTCCTTCATAGTGTCAAGTTATCGACACATTGCTGGTTTATTCTAATTGTAGACTTAAAGCGCACTAACAACACACGTGCCAAAACATGTCTCACAAGGTTTTATTATTTGTCGCGTCGATGTGTGTGTTCGTGTTTCAATCAAGCGCATTTGATAGTCGTTTTTTAGACAATTGTATTGTACATGTATATGGCTTTCCATGCCGATGATTAAGTGACACAGTGTCTACCCATGATACTTTCGTTGCTTTCTTGTGTCACATTGTACTCGTCAAAGAACCCTATAATCCATAAACGTTACTGAGAAATAGAAATTACAGATCGACTCGCTTCATATCGCGTATTCTAATTAATTTTGGAATCGTTGTCATGCGGCCGACACTATTATTAGGTAATTTGTTGTATAGACTTAAATAACAGTTTTCACGTTCGGAAAAGAAACATATATTTTGAAAACACTTCATTCGTAGTGTGCTTTCTTGCTACATAATCTCTATTCCATTCCGAATCTAATGAAACTTTCCAATGCTTATCTAATCATGAAGCTGATATAAAATTATGTACATTGATTATAGTCCAAGATGCGTGATTCTGAGCCTCTAGTTCAAATTATCTTTGCTAAAATATACGTTTTTTCTTGAATTAATTTTTTATGGAAAAGAATCACACAATTAAAACAGAACGTTTAGTTCAGCAAAACTGCCGTGTACTGAGCGGATAATGTTCCCCATTATCTGTACAGAACTTAATCTGTAAGACAATTGTTACAAATTCCGCAAGTCCGTCAGAACTTCGATTCTCTTTTCAAAGTCCGGCTGTTTTTTATCTTCTTCTCCTTTGATCAGTAAATCTATCTGGTCATTAAAGGTCATGGCATCATGTCGATTAGAGAATCGTCTAAGGAGATTTACATTGACTCTGATTTCATTCATCTTCTCTTTGATTTGATCATTCAGGTCTTTCAAATGCTCGCCCATTCTGTCTAGGACCTTATTAACTGTCATTTGTTCTCCTGGTATTTTGCGATATTTGTCTTCATTCTCTGCATACGTCTTCGTAATCGTTACTTCAACGTATTTGTAAATGTATGGAGTGTTGGCATGCGAAGTCCAGTGGCATTTATCGGAGCAATACGTACATTGACCGTCTAAATCCATCGCCGAACATCCATGCTTGTCTTCGTTTCTTGGAATTGCGCAGTCTTCATGGCAAGTGACGTAACAATTAAGGCAGTTAGTCACATGCTTACCATCTTGCAGGTCGATTTTAAGCTGTTTTGTTGTATTAATTGTGTATGTGAAAGTGGCATTTACTTCGATCTCTTGTTTGTTGTCTTCAACAACTTCCTTTTCAGTTTTCAATTGAACGATTTCATCCAAATTCGTAACCATCTGCGGTTGCAAGTCTTCGATCTTGTCTTCAAGATCTTGTCTTTTAGGCAAAATAGGGATGCAGGGTTTTGCTGAAAGTGCGGACAATTGGGTAAAGAATGATTTGAAGCATTCAGTTCCAATCTCCCAGAAAAGCCAAGAAAGCGGATTGCAGTTGTTTCCATTATTTGGCACAAAAAGTCCAGAGTTGTTAGAAAGAAGGTGTTTGTTGCCCACATTTCCGAGACTCTGTAAAACTGGTGCTTCCTTGCAATCTGCAAAAGTCGTTATCGTCAAGGTGTTTTCTTCTAACTCTGTTCCAAGTAAGGTCAGAATTTCTTTTAAAGCTTCGTTCTGAAAATGGTTAAAGTCAGTATCGTGCGCCTTGATCAGAAAGCAGATTGCATCCACATACTTTATTCCGCCGAATTCGGTTTGAAAAAGACATTTTAGTTGCTGCGATATTTCCTTGGCGACTTCACCGTTGTTGTGTTCGAGGCTTGGAGTATCGATGATATTCAGTTTGAAGACGAGTTCACTGCCTGGCAACGGATTAATACAGTACTGATTCATCCAGCCATTCTGTCAAAAGATCGACAAATTCAGAGAACAATCTGACATATCTATCAATTCCATTGAACAGCGTCATGTTGCTGTCAATACTTGCCACATAGACTACATGTATGAATCAGGCAGGAAACACCGCATACAAAACACACAACCGCCTAAACATCACCACCACGAAAAACAGTAAATGTACATAAAGGACACAAAGAGACACACAAAGACATAACAAACCAACAATATGGGGGGAGATGGAAGTACCGCCTTGGAACGGTCAGTGACAAATGTCACTGGGGTTTAAACCGGTTTTGGGGCACCCAACCTCACACTTATTCTATCCCCACCCTAACAGACAAACAGTGTAAATAAACGTATCCCCTCTCCGACTAATCTACAACAACCGCGATGGCAAATACAGTGGTATAGTGCATGTAAGACGAAAACATATTTAAGTGAAACAACTGTATCCACCTATCGCTAGTGTACTCACCGATTGAGCTGCAAGCAGAGTACCTATAGAAAAGTAATAAAGGGTACGACAAATATCCGACGTCCTCCTTCCGTTTCCGGATTTAAGAGATCATCTTTATAAAGTACTAAACCTTTCTAGTCGGCGTAAATGCAAAGAGGGCATCGTGATTTCCAACTGTAAAAGGGTTGACAACCAACCATGCAGTATGTTGTAGTACCACAGGATCATATCCCTTTTAAATGTATTTAGTGAACAAAGTGAGAAAATGGGTGTGGCCAATGAATTTACGAAGTTTGTAAATCACATTACCATAAAATTCAGGATGTGAAATATCGTGTCGCAAGAGCGCCTTAAGATTACATTTCTACTTGCCAATAAGTGAGAGATTTAAAGTGAGAGATTATCAGTTAAAATGATATTTCGACTGTTAAAATCGTCAACAGAAGAACACGCTCTAGCTACTATAGGTCCTTTAATGGTTAGACCCTTTTGCAAAGAGACAATCGTGCGCACTCCCTTACAGTCCCAGAAAACAGACGCAATCTTGAATGTTTTGGTAGGAGGAAGCCCAGAATGTTTCCTGTTTGATTTGAGACTTGGATTTAGAGTCAAAACTGTAAACCTATGTCTCATTTGGGATCACATTTTTGAAGAATTTGGCTAGGTCAGCCTATAAATATCTAAAAGTGTTCTTGAAATGACTTTTTTCAGCATTTGGTCCGTGTTCAACTTTCTGGGAACCCGTCTTCCGGATAGTTTACTGATTCTCAGAGTCTCAAAACAGCACGAACAAGTCGTTTCCCGCAATCAAAGGGGTAAACTCCGAGCTGTCTCAATATTCAATTTATTCAAATTTGTTTTAAATTATTGACCGTGGATCATTATAAGTGCTCTCATTGCCTCGCTTGAAATTAGTGTCACAGTGTGTAGGTTTATCATCACTTGTACGGCCTTGCTGTACAAGCGCGCTTTTATGGCGACGTGGTAGAGTGCATGACTGCGAACCTGGCGACCCGGGTTCGATCCCGGGTCTGAGCGGATATGTTTCTTTATAAGAACACCCGGTTACATTTGGCGCCCAACATGGGACTGTGACTGTATGAGCTCCGAGTTCGATTCCCAGTCGTTCTCATACCCATAGAAATTCGGGACGAATTTCAACTTGCTGGGGGAGTATGTCACAGTGTGTAGGTTTATCATCACTTGTACGGCCTTGCTGTACAAGCGCGCTTTTATGGCGACGTGGTAGAGTGCATGACTGCGAACCTGGCGACCCGGGTTCGATCCCGGGTCTGAGCGGGTATGTTTCTTTATAAGAACACCCGGTTACATTAGCAAAAGGGAGATTTACAGGGAGCGCAACACACGAAAGGGAACGGCACCCAAATATCAATCAGGAGAGAGCACAACTACAAGATAAAACCTGACAAAACGCACAAAATACATAAAAAGACTTATTTACACTTATTTACAGTGAGGTAGGATGGAGAATCCTCACCAAGTGTTTTCACCTGCCTTCATGGATGTTCTTGGTATAAATTCCTTTTGCTACGAAAACATTTGATAATGCCGTAGGTGCGATATCTTATATTATTCTTTTATATTATCGCTACCCTGTCACAGAGTAACGGATAAAGGTGCGTACTCGAATACAAAAATCGCATTTTCTCCACTAAACTCTATATTGTGACAACTTTTTAGAATCGTCCCTTCGATACGATTCTAAAGGGTGATCACAACATAGGGTTTGGTGGAGAAATAAAGAAAACTTGTATTTTTGAAAAATGTGTTAATTTACGCATCTTATCTGGACCTCTGCTATCAGTATCAAGATTGTAAATGGAATCAAAGAAGATAAATCAAGTTTGTAAAACCTTATCAAGGTTATAAGACCTTTTATTATAGTTGTATGTTAATAACAAATTTTTTCTCGGGTAGAACGAGAATCTTTTTAAAGTGACCTAGTATACCCCCAATTGTAACCATTTTTTAATTTTAACCTTTGTTCTTCAAGAGTGAAGTTTACCGTGACATGGCTCCTAAAAAAATGCTATTTCATTAATTGAATATACTTGTGAATGATGAAGCGTCTATCTTTAACAGTTCAAAGAGTACGGACAAAGTTAAAATATGACGAATTTAGACCTTTAATCTTGACGCTTCATCTTGACCATTTACCTACTGAAATCCAAACCAAAATAGACATCTACCAACCTCCCAACCAAATATGAGACTCTTTGTCGAAAGCTCGATGGTCTAAAACCATTTGGTCTAGTCTGATATTTGGCCTTGAGGTTTGACTTAATTTTGGTAAACATAGATGGACAGGCAGACGGACGGACGGACTGACGGGTAGACGGACATTACGCGCAAAACCTCCATACGTCTCTTTGAACAAAAATAATGTAAAACTGACGAGTTTAGATAAATATGTATATAAAATACATTGCTATTTATCATCTGGAACGATTGAATGTTGCATTTTGTTAGTGTATGTTGGTCAGTAGTTGTGCGTGCGTACGTGGAGGCGTGCGTGCGTGCATGGGTGTGTGCATATGTTTGTAAGTTGGTTTAATACTACCACCAACAGTATCAAGATCAGTGTTTGTGTAAATATAACTATTAAGAAAGGATTGTGGTCAAAATATAGATAACCCGTACTTATAAAACATTCGATTTTGAGACAAAAAGCGTTGCAGACGTGAAGCAGATACTGTTTTAATAACCCTATCAATCTATACATTGTATACTTAAAACATAAAAAACTGAGAAAACGCTCTGAGATCCGACAATATTGCACACTTCTCTGCAATGGTCAATTATGAATCGATTTTGTCTTCATGTTACAAATTCAGTTTTTGACTGACTTTTATTTGAACTACCAACTCAGACTCTACATTTATGTTAATCAAATGTATGTCATTTACTAACCTCAGTTTCAATTGTGTTTGTTCGTGTAACAGTGAAGCGGTATGGATCGGTCCATTTCACTCCTAGGATGTAGTTAATGATTCCGTCAATGAATGTTCTTTTGCCTGATCCTTTTACTCCTAGCAAGATAATCGTCTTCTCTGAGTTGCAACCTCTGTTCAGTGAACCTTTATTAAAATATCAGTATGAATTATCATCAAAACCAACAAATAAAGATTCATTTGATCTGAATCCGAGCTGTAATCAATCGCTACGTTTTCTTTACAAAAAGTATAACTTGGTCATTCTCTGATTACTTCGAGTACATGCAGGAAATACCACATACAAAACACACTTTCGCCCGAACAGCACTATGCAAAAGACAAAAAGGAGCACACACAAAGACATAAACAAAGACATAAACAAACAATAGGGGAATATGAGAGTACTCCCTTGAAACGGTCCGTGACAACTGTCACGGGGGGTTAACCGGTTTAGCGGCCAGCAACCTAAACGACAAACAGTGTAAATACATATATCCCCTCTCTGAATATTTACAACAACGACGATGGCAAATACAGTGGTAAATATCACAGTGTCATCTAAGGTACCAACTATATATTTTCTGCGAAACACAGTGTCTGCCAGTTATTATGCAATGATAACTTACCTAGTTCATATTTTCTGAGCATATGTGTGTCGTTCCTTGCATTTAGATCTTCATCCAGCGGGATTCGCCTCACATATGGCACATCTCCAAATTTCTCAAGTATATACGTTAACTCGAGGTAACGTGCTGCTGCCGTCTCCAAGGTTTCAATATTTTCACTATGCTCGCTGAACGGCCCTTCTGTCTGGATGTTTACCATTCGCACTTGGAATATGTATTTGGTTTTAGATTGCAAGTTATTAACTATCGTTCTTTCTTCTTCAGACTGGTTTCCATGATATTCCCATTTCTCCGCGTCAGCTGCCTTGTAGCGAATTTGGTACATGTGGTTTGCATAGAGCGAATTCGGTCTGTCCCAAGCTAGAGTGACAGAATCAGCAGATGGTTTGTCCTCCGCCCTTGGCCTGCCAGGCTTGTACTGAAAATATACCAGTATAAAGCGTTGGTTAGAAGTATAATGGTGATCATTCTAAATATTCAACGCTGGTAGTTCAGTGGTATTTGGGTCAGAATTATAGTTATGATTTTACTAAGTTTATACTGTTATCTACATATACGCTAGTTGTTAATTTAGATAGAAATCTCATTTCGATGTTGTTAAATACAATTTATCTATTTAAACTTCAAAATTTTAATTGTCTTTTCCGTTTTTCAAAAATCTTATATTTCATTCGCAATCTCAGAAGCTAGCCGCCTTATTCTACATGCCTCATTCTATATTCTTCATTCTATATTCTTAATTCTTATCGCTAAACTAACTCACCAAATACTAGCTCTAGCTACAAGTACTCGATGCCAACGTTAAACGGTATTAGATCATTGTTAATCATTGAAAATCATTGAATATAAAGCGTTTATTTTGTTTAAATCTCATATTTGCTGAAGCTGAACAGCTGGCAGTCGGAATAGGGTGCCAAAATATTCGAATGCTCCTTAATGCCACATGTCTAAATTTAGATTTATATACAACTAAAATTCACTTATAAATTACGATTGCGGTCGTGGCTGAGTGGATAAAGATGCTGGTAATTTACATTTTTGGTATTGATGGTTGGCGGATCAAATCACGGCAGTGACACAAATTACTTTTTTTCTTTTGGAAAGTTTATTTTGGGGATTTCTTTTCTTTTTATCATTCTAAATGAACACTTCTTGATCGTGTCACGATTTTGATAAACAGTGTATGTGTTTCATGTATTTTTTTTTAAAAAAAACACTTTAGGTGTCGAATTTGGGGTTCCCCTATTGAAATATGGAACCCAAAGCAGACCAAGTTAGTAACGTATTGCACTGCAAACTCATACACGTTCATAAGCAATAGTAATTCAAAAAGCGATGGTAAATGTACGTCTTTCTTTGTTGCCATGTCGAAGTACAACAAACTCTTATCGTTACGACGAATATGTGTCTTAAGGTGTCGAAATAAGGGCCCTTTACTCTACATATAAACAGAGGTGTCAAACCCAGTATTTTGAATAACAAATAACATTTGCAAATAGCAAATAACATTTGGGTGTTTCGAGAAAGCAAACACGCTAACATTTGGTTTGTTTATATAGAATCTATGCTTTTTGTATGAGTGAATGCGGATTGGTGATACTAGTAACGAATGGTGTCTGTAACCCTTTCCCTCATATGAACGACTTTTGACTCCTTTGCAAACAGAGTAGACCAATATCAGACGGCTCTTATAGGAGCCGTTTGACCTGGGTCTACCTCTGTTTGGTTATGGAACAATGTAGATCTGATTCTAATGTTTCTACCACTTGTTCTTGATGCCATGATAAAATACATCTAGGATCTAGATCTAATTCATATTCTTACATTCATGATTTTCACATGAATAAATGAGGAAAAGTGTCAACCTTTACCATACTATGAGTGAATCCAAGATTGATTTTGTATGCAGTTTGGATCTAGATCAGACACCGGGTGGTTCAGTTCGGCATCAGTATTCAAGCTGCTTGACACCCCGATTGCGTAAAGTGAAGAAGGAATATAAAATGTCTGATCGGGGTCTGCTCTGTTTGCTTATGAAATGGTTAGATCTGATTCTACAGTTTCTGCCATGGCTAAAAGTCCATGCGTTCACATTAGCCATTTTAAACACTATTCTAATTGATTTTCATGATGTCATTATTTCCTATATGAATATTCATTAGGTACAGGGTTAATCGGAGAACTATCACTGGTGCTGATTGCCTGTACAGTTTGTGCACAGTAGCATATCTCTACAAATAATTATAATTCTGAGTTTAAAATCAATGCAGGAAGAACGTTTATAAACAGCAGCCTTCTAATCAGGATCTACAGTAACACCCCTGTCTAAACCGGACGTTAAATTCAGTATAAATATCCGTCTTGGAGACAGGTGTCAGCTTAAGGCAGGGTGGAATTCATACAGAAGCTCCTCTAAGAGCTTCTGTATGACTTTCACCATGTATTAAGCAGTCACCTGCCTAAAAGTATCTAAATTCTTCTCTACTAGAATTCTGATTTAGAACGGTTTTACTGGACTATCAGGTAAAGGGTTAACTTCAATCTTTCAAGTCTGAATTTTCACAATGGAACATCATTTTTTAACTATAGAGTCCACGCAGTGTGAAAGGCTTAAAACTGCTAGAATTTTTTGAATGACAGACAGTGCAGATCCTGATCAGAATGCTCCTTTAGGAGTCCTCTGATCTGGGTCGACACTGCATGTATATATCCAATGTAATAAGCTCGCGTGGATGTATGTATTATCCCTTCCCCTCATATAACCGCTTTTTATGCCTTTGCAAACAGAGTAGACCCAGATCAGAATACTCCTATGGAATCTGTCTGAGCAGGATCCAATCTTCTTATGGAATTATAATAGTGCTGATTCTGCAGTTTCTATCCAATACCAAACAAGGGTGTGTTTGTGAAACACTTATACCCCCGACCTTTGACCCTGAAGGATGACCTTGACCTTTGACCCATGGACCAGGGAGTTGAACGCGACACATCGTCTTTGTGTGGTGAACATCTGTGCCAGGTTATTTTGAAATCAATTCACAGGAAAAAAAAGAAGGGACACGAAATTTCGGACGGACGGATGGACGGACAGACAGACAGACGGATGGAAGGACAGACGGAAGGACGGACAATGCGATTACTATATGCCCGCCGTTGGGGAACATAAAAAAGCCTGTGTCCATATATCATTGTTAAAAATCAGCTAATACATATTCATGGTATCATAATTTTTTACATGAATATTCAACAGGGAAAAAATTAAACTTTAATATTAAAAATAATTTGAGTTGAAGCATTTACCATTTACCGGGTTGCAGTTAAGACTTTAGAAATTTAGGCATGAAGCATAAAGCGTCAACAACTAACATTCCAAAAGAAAAAAAATGTATCGCCGCCGTGATTTGAACCGCCAACCATCAATACCAAAACTGTTAACTGCCAGCATCTTTACCCACTCGGCCACGGCCGCAGATGATATTCACTGGGGAATTTTAGTTATATCTATCTATCTATCGATACATTGTATAAATAAATCTAAATTTAGACACGTCGAATGGAGGGCATTCGAATAGTTTGGCACCCTATTTCGACATCCCTAATTTGAAGATCAACTGTTCAACTTCAGCAAATATGAGATTAAAACAAAACAAGGGCATGTTGTATTGCTATGCAAGACATGAGTCCCCCACCGGACTGAAAAAAACCTCCACTCTCCCCACCCCATCCACTCATGGTGTGGTTGACCATGGTATATAAATGACCACCTGAATGGTATTAGTACCTACTTTCATACATTGAATCAGTAAATAAAAAGTTATTGTCCCGACAGGAAAATATGAAAAAGGGGAGTAACTCCAAAAATATTGATGCTAGAGTTATTGCCCTTGTGCATGACACTACAACCTATCATGCTTGTTCTATATGAGAAGTTTCAAATCAATTGAACCAGTACATAAAGAGTTATTAACTGGACAAGAAAATATGAAAAGAGGAATAACTCCAAAAATATAGATGCTAGAGTTATGGCCCTTGTGCATGACACTACCCCATATCATGCTTGTTCCATATGTGAAGTTTCAAATCAATTGAACCAGTACATAAAGAGTTATTGTCTGGACAAAAATATGAAAAAGGGGAATAACTCAAAAAATATTGATGCTAGAGTTATGGCCCTTGTGCATGACACTACTCCTCATCATGCTTCTTCAATGTGTGAAGTTATAATGAATTTGGCCTAACTTTGTAGGAGACATGGCCCGGACACAAAGCGTGACAGACGGACTGACAAGAAAGTATGAAAAAGGGGAAGAACTCCAAAACTATTGATGCTAGAGTTATGGCCCTTGTGCATGACACTACCCCTCATCATAATTGTTCCATATGTGAAGTTTCAAATCAATTGATCCAGTAGATAAAGAGTTATTGTCCGGACAAAAAATATGTAAAAGGGGAATAACTCCAAAAATATTGATGCTAGAGTTATGGCCCGTGTGCATGGCACTAGCCCTCATCATGCTTCTTCAATGTGTGAAGTTATAATGAATTTGGCATAACTTTGTAGGAGATATGGCCCGGACACGAAGCGCGACAGACGGACGGACAGACGGACGGACAGACGGACAGACAGACGGACAGACATAATCGAGCAAACCTATAGTCCCCCAACCGGTAACCGGTGGGGGACTAATAAACGCTTTATATTCTGTACATAACAATACAATATTACTAATAACGTTTAACGTTGTCATCGCGTAGTGTAGCTAGAGCTAGTATTTGGTGAGTTAGTTTCGTAATAATTTGAGTTGAAACATTAAGCGTTTAGCGATAAGAATTAAGAATATAGAATGAAGAATATAGAATGAGGCATGTAGAATAAGGCGGCTAGCTTCTGAAATTGCGAATGAAATATAAGAAATTTGAAAAACGGAAAAGACAATTAAAATTGAAGTTTAAATAGATAAATTGTATTTAACAACATCGAAATGAGATTTATATCTAAATTAACAACTAGCATATATGTAGATAACAGTATGAACTTAGTAAAATCATAACTATAATTTTGACCCAAATACCGCTCCATACTACAGTGTCCACTCAGTATGAAATACTTTAAATTGAATACCGCTTAAGCCGGTGCTAGGGGACGTGAGCAGTGCTGCACTTTAATATATTACTGCTCATGAACAGACTCAATAAAACCGAGTCTGCAGTTTTCTTTTTCTTTTCGCATTGCTTTTTTTGCTTTCGAAGGATCTCCTCTTATCAGGATTTAAACTGTTTAATTAGTTTTAATGGTAAACAGTTCATACCCTGATCAAAGTACTCATCTAGAAACACGTTGGTCTGGATCTACACTGTTTGCAAATGCCGGTACACTCGTGTCGCCCGTTCAAAGAGCTAAAGGTGGAAAACAACCTGCATGTGTGGTATCTTTTTGAGAACTAATACCTCCATACACGCCTCTTTTTTCAATATCTCTGCAACAAAAAAGGTAGATAAAATACCTTATATTTAAATTATATTTCATAGGTTTATAGCTAACAATGGCATAATCTTGTCATAGAACAATATTGTTTATTCTGACTCAACACGGTAAATTATAGTAAATGTGTTTATGTCAGAACATCTCTTAAATCTTTTACTCTTTCAACATTATGGACCTTTTTGTGAAATATTTGCAGTCAATTCTAATTAAAAGAGTAACTAGAATTATTTGTCACAAAAAGATACCCCCCCCCACACACACACACACACACACACACACTGCGACATATTGTCACATTTCTGTACATGAACACTCGACTGGACAAAATGTGTGAAAGACAGACTGACAAACAACTCTAACAAAACATTATGTAAAGGGAAAAAGTGTTGCTAACAGAGTAATGGACTTGATGAATGTTACTTCCCCTTATTATGCGCTTTCCACACATTTTCAAGAAAAAAAGATAACTTATAACTCCAAAAATATTGATACCAGAGTTAAGTCCCTTGTGCATGGCCCTCCCTTTCATTATGCTCTTTCCATGTATGAAATGTCATTCCAATAGCATCAGTAGAACAGGAGATATTTATTGGACAAAACATGTAACAAAAGGCAATATCTCCAAAATACTGAAGCCAGAGTTATGACCCTTGTACATGACATTTTCTCTCATCATGCTCTTTCCATGTATGAAGTTTCAATCCAATGGCATGAGCCATATAGGAGTTATTGTCAGGAAAAGACAGTGTGAAAAAAATGTACAAGGGGCAATAACTCCAATATTATTAAAGTCAGAGCATGGACATTGTGCATGAAACTTCCACTCATCATGCTCTTACCATGTATGAAGTTTTAATCCAATGGAATGGGCCATATAGGAGTTATCGTCAAGACAAATAAGAGTGAATAAAATGTACAAGGGACAATAAAGTAAAGCCATAGTTATGGACCTTGTTCATGACACTTTATTTTATCATGCTCATGTATAGAATTTCAATAAATGGAATGAGCCATATAGGAGGTATCGTCCAGACAAAAAAGTGTAAAAAAGGACAAGGGGTAATAACTCCAATATTAGTGAAGTCAGAGTTATGGACCTTGTGCATGATACTTTCTCTCATCATGCTATTTCCCTGTATGAAATTTCAATCAAAAGGAATGGGCTATATAGGAGTTATCGTCCGGACAAAAAAGTGTGGAAAAAGTACAAGGGACACACTTATTATTAACCTTATTATTGGTTATTGACATTGTGCGTGACACTTCTCGTTATGCTCTTTCCATATATCAAGTTTCAACCAACTGGCATCAGGCATATAGAAGTTATCGTCAGGACAAGAAAGTGTGACGGACAGACTGACAGACGAACAGACAGACGGACAGACAGACATACAGACACCTCTCACAAAAACAATATGTCTCCCCCATATAAACAGGGGGGGCATAATTAGGATCCAAGCTCTTTGACATTCAAACACTTTAATGTCCCCTCCCAAACAAAGAGGGGGCATATATCTTGCCATTCCATCCGCGCGTCCACAAACTTTGATGTGTTCCAATTTTATACATTAATACAAGGATTTACTTCAGACTTTCACAGATAAAGAACGTTGATGTGAAGATGTGCGTAACGAAGGGAAAGTTTACTCTGACCATTAATACTAGAGATATGAGACTGAAAAATTCTTCACAACATAACTACAATGCTGAAAAAGCATCTTCTATTTCCAACTCCTCTGACACCAATAAGAGGATTTACTTCAAACTTTCACAGATAAACATCATTGATATGAATATGTGCATGCAGAATAGGACGTTTGCACTTGCCAGTTTTACCAGAGCTGCGATACATTTTTTTCACTACATAACATAAAGTGAAAAACATCTCATGTGTCCGACTTCTCATACACTAGTTGGGGATTCTCTTAAAACTTTTACAGATGAGTAATGTTGATTTGAAGATAAACATATAGGGGGGAATGTTTGCTCCGACCATTTTTACTAGAGGTTTAGACTTTTCACTATATAACAAATAACGAAAATGGTTATCTAGAGACAATATCGATAGGACAGCTATGCCCTTCGGGTATAGTTTTCTTATGAAAACATACACAGTTCACATTGATCAAAAGAAAAGGAACGGTGCGTGTTAATTATATTGGATCTCCAGGGAAAGATAACCACTAATGTTTCATTTTTTTCTATTTCGAAAGCTTTGTTGTACTGATATAGCTCTCGCTTATTTGCAAGTACAGGTGATGTCTTGGGGCACTCCTGCAGCGCGGTGCTTCGCATCCTAAATTTTGTGGTGGTGTGATTTGCAGGCTTCGTAAGATTGTTGGACAAGCCCATCTGGTTGTCGGCCCTTTTGCGGCTGGAAGTCGCGCTGTCCTCTTTTCGTGTGCTCCGGTGTAATGAGGAAAATAGATCCCCGTAGTAGATCGACCGGGGTCGATTTATTATATAGTACTATGACCCCCGGTTATTTTACTATAAACTATAGGGACTCCTTTGTCTTAGTATAATGACCCCCTTATAGTATTGTGACCCACTCTTTTTATCGTAGTAGGTCGACCACGAGGTTTATATATTCTATAGTACTATGACCCCGGTCATTTTACTATAAAATATAGTGACCCCCTTGCCAAAATACCTCCACCAGTGGGCTCGATATACTATATAGTAAGTACTATGACCCTCTTTGCATCTCTACTGGTTAAAAAGTTATGGCCAACATTAAAGGTGGTGACCTTTGACCCTGAAGAATGAGCTTGACCTTGATATGTCACCTCTAAAAATGTGCAGCTTCTAGAGATACACATACATGCCAAACATCCAGTCTCTATGTGTGCTGGTTCAAATGTTATGGCCAATACTAATGTTGTTGATTTGACCTATATATTGACCTTTGACCTTGACGGATGACCTTGACCTACATATGCTTGCCAAATATCAAGTATCTACTTCTACAGATTTAAAAGCAATGCCCAATGTTAAAGTTGCTGACAAACAAACAAACATCTGACTTTTGACCCAGAAGGATGACATTGACCTTGACATGTCACCCCTCAAACTTTGCAGCTTCATCAGACACACTTTCATGCCAAATATCAAGTCTATGTCTGTACTGGTTCAAAAATTATGACTCCCTTGCAAAAATACATCCACATGGGGCATCGATATATTATATAGTACTATGACCCCATGCAATCTGAATAGAAAATAGAGTGACTCCCTTGCCTAAATACTTTCACCAGGGGGGAGGGGGTTCGATATATTATATATTACTATGACCCCCTGTCATTTCACTATAAAATATAGTTACTCCCTTGCAAAAATAGATCCACCATTGTGGAGGGGGTCGATCTATTATATAGTACTATGACCTCAATGCCATTTCAATATAAAATATAGTGACTCTCTTGCCAAAATACATCCATCAGGGTGGGGTCGATATACTATACAGTACTATGATCCCGTGCCATTTTACTATAAAACATAGTGATCCCCTTGCCAAAATACATCCACCAGAGGGGTCGATATATTATATAGTACTGTGACCCCATGTCCTTTTACTATAAAATATAATGACTTCCTTGCCAAAACACACCCTCGATTGGGGTCGATATATTATATAGTACTATGACCCCTTGCCATTTTACTATAAAATATATAGAGACTCCATTGCCAAAATACATCCACCAGGGGAGGGGTCGATATATTATACGGTACTATAACCCACATGCCTTTTTTCTATAAAAAGTGACTTACTTGTGAAAATACAACCACCAGAGGTGGCGGGGTCGATATATTAAATAGTACTATGACCCCAGGCCATTTTACTATAACATATAGTGACTCCCTTTTCAAAATACATCCACCTGGGGGTCGATATATTAAATAGTACTATGACCCCATGTCATTTTAACTAATCAAGGGAAATACGATAAAAAAACAAGAGAGAGGGAACTGAAATCACAAAGGTTCACAATTCATGCTTGGGAACATTTCTGTTTCAAGACTAGCTATATTAGATACATGTATAGAGTTATGTGTGGCTCAAAGCTCGTTATAAACTATAACACATTCCAACTTGTCAGGGGCAACAACTCCAAATTAAAACCAGGGAGAGGGGGCTGAAATCATAAAGATGCAAAATAACTCACGCTGGACATCATGCCTGTAAAATTTCAAGACTATAGCCTATATAGTTTCAAAGTTATGAGTGCTGCAAAGTTTATCATTAATGTAAAATTCAAACAAGAAATGTCGACACGACATCAAACCGGGGTTTTCTTCATTATAAACTGGTAATTTCTAAGTTCAAAGGGGCATAACTCCAAGAACAAGAAATGTGTCACAGTACGTGACAAATGCCCCCCCCCCCCAAACCAAAGCACTGACAATATGCGTTTTGTAAGCAGGCCTGCAATATGCAACTGCAAAATGAAAGTAAAGATTGCATAGTAATACCACAATTTGAATTCAAGTTACCCCAAATGACAATCTTTTTTCATATTTGAGGTCAAAGGTCAAGGTCATGGCCACATGACCTACAAAAAGTATGCAACATTCCACCATCCGAAGATGAACTCATACACCATATTTAGTGATCCTACTTGATTCGGTGTAGGGATGACAAGATTTTTATAAATGAAGTCAAAGGTCAAGGTCATGGTCACACTGACCTATAAATAGTATGCGACACTCTGCTATCCCAAGATCTACTCACAAACCATATTTGGTGATCCTAGCTGAAGTAGTATAGAAGATATGGTCCGGACAAGCCTTTTTTAAAAATGATGTCAAAGGTCAAGGTCATGGTCACATTAACCTATAACTAATATGTGATCCCAAGACGAACTCACATACCACAATTGGTGATCCTAGCTGATTAAGTGTAGGAGGTACGCTGAAGACAATTTTGTTTTGTAAATGAAGTCCAAGGTCAAGGTCACATTGACCTATAAATGGTATGCGACACTCTGACATCCTAAGATGTACTCACACACACCATATTTGGTGATCTCAGCTGAAGTAGTGTAGGAGATATGCTCCGGACAGGCTTTTTTGTAAATGAGGTCAAGGTCACATTAACCTAAAATTAGTATGCAATACTCCGCCATCCCAAGACGATCTCACATGCAATATTTGGCGATGCTAGCTGATTCGGTATAGGAGGTATGCTTCGGACGAAATTCCAAGGTTATGGTCACATTGACCTATAAATAGTATGTGACACTCTGCCATCCCAAGATGTATTCACACCCCATATTTGGTGATCATAGTTGAAGTAATGTAGGAGACATTTTCCGGACAAGCTTTTTTGTAAATCAGGTCAACGGTCAAGGTCACCTTGACCTATAAATAGTATACGACACTCCGCCGTCCCAAGATGTACTCACACACACCACATTTGGTGATCCTAACTGATGTAGTGAGGTCAAGCTTTTTTGTAACTGAGGTCAAAGGTCAAAGTCACATCTTTAGACAAGTATTTTTGTAAATAAAGCCTAAGATCAAGGTCACATTGACCTATAAATAGTATGCGACACTCCGCCATCCCAAAATGTACTCACACACCACATTTGGTGATCCTAGCTGAAGTAGTGTAGGAGATATGCTTCGGACAAGCTTTTTGCAATGAGGTCAAAGTTCAAGGTCAATGTCATATTGACCTAAAAATAGTATGTGACACTCCGTCTACCCAAGATGAACTCACATACCATATTTGTGATCCTAGCTGATTCCGTATAGGAGGTATGGTCCAGATAAGTGTTTTTGTAAATAAAGTCCAAGGTCAAGGTCACATTGACCTATAAATAGTTTGCGACACTCCGCTATCCCAAAATGTACTCACACACCACATTTGGTGATCCTAGCTGAAGTAGTGTAGGAAGCTTTTTTGCATATGAGGTCAAAGTTCAAGGTCAAGGTCACATTGACCTAAAATAGTATGTGACACTCTGCCAACCCAAGATGAACTCACACATCATAGTTGGTGATCCTAGCTGATTCCGTATAGGAGGTATGCTCCGGACAAGTGTTTTTGTAAATAAAGCCCAAAGTCAAGGTCACATTGACATATAAATAGTTTGCGACACTCCGCAATCCCGAAATGTACCCACACACCACAGTTGGTGATCCTAGTTGAAGTAGTGTAGAAGATATGCTTCGGACAAGGTTTTTTTGCAAATGAGGTCAAAGTTCAAGGTCAAGGTCACATTTGGTGATCCTAGCTGATTCCGTATATGAGGTATGATCCGGACAAGTTTTTCTTGTATATGAAGCCCAAGGTCAAGGTATACTATAAATAGTATGCGACACTCCGCCATCCCAAGATGTACTCACACACCATATTTGGTGATCCTAGCCAAAGTAGTGTAGGAGATACGCTCCGGACAAGCAAAATCCGGTTAAAAATATACATGATTTTGACATTTGACCTCTAAGTATGACCTTGACCTTTCAGCTATTGACATGATTTTTTCATGCGACACGCCGTACTATCTAGAGGAACATTTATGCCAAGTGATTTTACAATCAATCCATGGAGTTCTGAGTTACAGCCCGGACAAGACCGGACGGACGCACATATGGACTGACACATTTTTAAGTTCAAAGGGTCATAACTCCAATATTAGTGAAGCCAGAGTTATGGACCTTGTGCATGACACTTTCTTTTATCATGATCTTTCTATGTATGAAGTTTCAATCCAATGGCATGAGCCATATAGGAGTTATCGTCCGGAAAAAACTGGCAGCCGCCCGCCCATCGTACATCAGCATTTCAATAACCGTGGAAAACCCGGTAACTATTCAGGGACAATAACTCAAAATTAACCGGGGCAGGAACTGAAAATATAAAAGTGCACAGCAGCTCATGCTATGTAATATTTCTGTGAAATTTCTAGACTCTGACCATATTAAACTCGGAGATATGTGTGGCTCAAGGCTCGTAATAAACTATGACAAAGTCCAACTTGACAGGGCCAATAACTCCAAAACTACCAGAAAGAAGGAATTGCAAATATGGAAGTGCAAGGCAAGTCATACTGGGCACCATTCTTAAAGTTTAAAGAATCTAGCCTAAACGATTTCTGAGTTATGGATGCCCCAACATTCGTCATTTGTTATCGCAAATTCAGGAACAATAACTCAAACACTACCAGGGGAGAACTGTGTATGGAGATACACAACAACTCATACTGGGCAACATTCCTGTGGAGTTTCAAGATAACCTGAACAGTTTTTGAGTTACGCGTGCCGCAACATCTGTGACAGACAGACAGACAGACGGAAGATCAACTCTGGCAAAAACAATATGCCCCATACACATTTGGTGGAGACATTTATAATGATAACTAAGTAGGAATTTTCTTCACTTTTATGCACACTTTTTAGGATCAGGTTATCTCGTAGGTGAGGTCAGTTTCTCATACGTAGGGGGAGCCATTGTACTAATACTCACTCGGTCATAGTACTATAACCGGGGGTCATAGTACTATATAATAAATCGACCCATCGGTCGATCTACTACGGCGGTCAGTCTGCTATATGAGGGGTCAGAATTTTACATGTAAGGGGGGTCATAGTACTACGACTCCCCCGGTTATAGTACTATGACCGGGGGTCATAGTAATATACAGTAAATACTATACAATAAATCGACCCCCGGTCGATCTACTACGGGTGTCACTTTGTTATATGAGGGGTCTGAATTTTATATATAGGGGGGTCATAGTACTACGACTCCCCCGGTTATAGTATTATGACCGGGGGTCATAGTACTGTATAGTAAATCGACCCCGTCGATCTACTACGGGGTCACTTTTCCTCATTAAATCGGCGGGGGTGTTCTGTGAGGGCGGCCGCTTGAGTCCGGAAGCTGAGGGAGGATGTCGGATATTTGTGCTCTCGTTTTTGTCGTGCCCTTTATTACTTTTCTACAGTTACTCGTTGGGTGCAATAGCGATAGGCGGATACAGTTTGTTTCACTTGGATGTGTTTCCGTTCTACATGCAATTTGTCACTGTGTTTGCCATCACGGTTGTTGTAGATTAATCGGAAAGGGGATACGTTTATTTACACTGTTTGTCTTTTAGAGACGGGATGGAATGGCCTTCAGCAGGTGGTCAATTCCCGAATAGACACCATGCTACTCTTGACATTTTCTTCACAAACAAACCAGACTTTACCTAGGCAACAAATTTCAATCATTACAAGGGATTAGCGACCATGATGTCATATTTTTTGACTCCAATGTTGATGTTAAAGATCGCAAACCATCATAAAGAATGATCTACCTCTGGAAGAAGGCTGATACCAGGGGTCTACACGGTGATTTTGCTACATTCAGCATCAAATTTCTTCTACAGTTCACCAGTGTATACCCAGCTGACACGCTATGGAATGAAATCAGGTCTAAATGCACCATCCAAGATGACCACACAGAGATATAACCAGCCCTGGATAACAAGAGATCTTAAAAGACTTTCAAAACGTAATAAAAGGGCATGCATTCAGGAACTATCGCCAATCTAATTCCATCCAAGACTTTTCAAGTACAATTACCTAAAGAACAAGACTCAGGTACTATGAAGACAGAGACATAATGAGTACGTCAACAACATCATAGTTGATGAAGACAGCAAGCCCAAACGACTTTAGAGCTTTATAAAAAGCAAGAAGACATACGCCTGTGGAGTTTCACCTTTGAAGAAAGACAGCGACAGTAAGATGAAGGCTGAGATACTTAACCATCAGTTCACATCAGTATTCACAACTGAGGATCCATGTGACCCACTGACTGTACTTGGCAACACCTCATCCCAGTGCCCTAAGTATCACTGGCACCGAGAATGGTGTTTTAAAACTCTTGCAGCAACTCAATCCTCACATGGCAACGGGTCCAGATGAAGTATCAGCTAACCTAATGAAGGTGGTAGCCAACCAGCTAACCCCAGCCCTTACTATGTTCATTCAAGCATCTCTTGACCAGGGGAGAATACAAGAAGACTACAAATCAGCCAACATTACCCCTATACAAGAAAGGAGACAGGGGCACAGCAGGAAACTACAGACCAGTTTTACTTACCTTCATTTGCAGTAAGGTGATGGAGCACATTGCACACAACCACATCATGCAACACATAGACGTCCATAATATTCTTACATATTATCGGCATGGCTTCAGAAAGCGGCGTCACATCCCATCCTAACCATTGATGACCTGGCCAGAAGTATCGACAACCATGAGCAGGTTGACTGTGTATTGCTTGACTTTAGCAAATCATTCGGTAAAGTCCTCACAATAGACTCCTGATAATGCCTCGCCACTATGGAATTCGAGACAGCATTCATCCATGGCTATCCAGCTTCTTAGTTGGCCGTACACAACAAGTGGTCCTCGGTGGACAGTCCTTTTTTCATTGCAGGGACAATAGGTGTACCACAGGGCACGTTACTCGGACCGCTACGGTTTTGCTGTATATCAACGACCTCCCTGCCTCAGTCAACTCAGCCAGACTCTTCGCTGACGATTGCCTTCTCTACATAAAGGTCAACAGCGATAAAAATAGGACTGCCCTATAGCAACATCTTGATAGTCTCCAAGAGTGGAAGGAAAAGTGGCTTATGTGCTTCAATCCAGACAAATGTAAAGTTCTCCAAGTGACAAACAAGCGAACTCCATTCAAGCACAGTCCTTTATCTATGGCTAACAACGTACCTAGGATTGAACATCCACAACACTCTTAGCTGGGATGAACACATTAACAAGATCACCAAGAAGGCACGCGGCACCTTATTCCTTGGTCGAAACATCAGGCGATGCCCAACCAACGCCAAGGCTCAATTATATTCCACTCTAGTGAGACCATCATTAGAATATGTTTCCACCATATGGAATCCTGCAAGTAGGAGAGTAATAAAAAGATTGAGGCCGTCCACCGTCGAGCTGCCTGCTTTGCCACTGGCGACTACCAAAGAACCAGCAGTGTAACCGCCATGATGCAGCAGCTCTAGTGGACGACTCTCGAGATCAGACGAGACAACGCTAAATTGATTATGAATATGATGTACCGGATTGTGCATAACTTGGTCGACATACCAGCTGCCTCGTATCTACAACAGTCAACACGACCTGCTCGTGGTCACTCAGCCAAGTTCCTGATCCCACACACGAAGACGTCAATCTACCGCCATTCGTACTTTCCACAAACCATTAGACTTTGGAACCAACTGCCCGGACCTATGGTTGATGCAGACAGCCTGGACAGCTTTAAGACTCAGCTGCTGTCCAGATCCTCCTCCTACTGGGTACAGAAGATGTTTTTAATTGTTTTTATCCAGAACCTGTAAATAGGATGCTCGTCCTTTTAACGCTGCGCAAAGTGCGATAATACTTAAGTGGTTCTGCACTAATACGGAAGAAGAAGAAGACTTATAAGTGTGAGAGTGTGCGCCCCTAAAGCGGTTTAAATCTCCAGTGACTACTGTCACTGGCCATTCCAAGGCGGTACTTCCATCTTCCCCCTAGTGTTTGTTTGTTTTGCCTTTGTGCGTCTCTATGTGTTTTGGTAGTTATGTGCATTTGCTGTGTTTTCTTGTTGTGGTGCTGTTCGGGCGGCTGTTTGTTTTGTATGTGGTGTTTCCTGCGTAACTCGTATTTGTATTGTTTGGTATACGTCGACTACGACCATAATCAAAACTGTTTCACAGAAAGAAAGAAACTGCTGACAAATACAGATTAATTTCGATATTTGTAACAAATGAAGTTAAGCCAAGTGGTAAAGTGGAAGCAGACATATACAATTAAGTGTATACCAATGCATATTAAACCAGGAGAATCAATGTTCAGAGCATATGTTTACTTTTCGAGGAACGCAAATCGAAAGAATAAAACTGCAGAGAGCTTTATTCAGTATGAAAAGTTTTCATCATTTTTGCAATACTATATTGCCGTTTCTGAACATTGAAAATGTCAGCTAATCACCTTAATCCAACTTCTTATTATCTTATTTAAAAAGAAAAAAATCTGGTGAACTATACATATCATAATACAGTAATGTAATAAGTTCTGAGGAGAGATGATCCCCCGAAAGCAAAAATTGCAGTACAAAAAGAGAAAATTGCAGACTCGGTTTTATTGAGTATGTTCATGAGCAGTAATTGATAGTGCACCACTACTCACGCTCCTAGCACCGGGTTAAGCTGTATTCAATTATCAGAACAAAAAGCACTGACATTCATGATCTCGAAGGATCAGAAAGTATAACAACACAGAAATCGAAAGAAGGGAAGCTACATAATTTTATTTAGTATGAAAGGTTTACTTACTTCGCCCGCGCTGCTTTCGATGCCTGTTATGATAACGTCATATGTTGTGTCTGCATACTTTCTGGGGAAAACATGTCTTGAATTAAATCGCAGTCAACGCATATATATATTTACACAAAAAAACGAGATGTGTCACAGTACGTAACAAATGCACCTAACTCAAAACACTGACACTGGAGTGGTATGTTTTGTAGGCAAATTCGTATATGCAATGGCTAAATGAAACTGAAATACATGTATTTAGCAGTATGACCTGAATTTGAAATAAAGTTACCTTAAAAAAGAAACCGGAGGTAATTTAAATGTCTCCTGTTTCGCAAAATTTCGATAAAAGCTTGTAAAAATAGTCCAACTCTTTGTAGCTTCCAAATAAGCAGTGCGGTTGGGGGTCATTAAAATGCCCGATATATACACACATTTTTCTTATATACTCAGTATACTTATCGACATGTGTGAGCGAAACAGGGTTGATATGGCCCCTCTTGTATTTCACGGATCAACTCGACACTCTAATTTCCTGCCAATGTCAAGCTGTTCTTGCATAAAAATATGGTTGGAAAGAACGACTTGTGAAGTTAAATTGTCTAGTCCATCGACAGACAGAATAAAAAATATACTTACCTCCACCTGCTGAAAGTGTTTCCCATTCTCGCGTGTGGCCTGATGGCGAAGTCGTACGGAAATGACAAATTCGTCCCGGTTATGAACTGGCATGTTGCCAATATTCATTTGTTTTCTTATACATGTATGTCAAGGTGTTTTGCGAATGTTTACTTTTCGCGGAATGCAAATCAAAAGTAGGACCAGAGACCACGAGTTTATTCAATATGAAAGATTAACATTTTTTTGCAAAGTTTTCATTTAGCCTAATATAGGTGTAAACCCTTTATGTCTCATATTATTAACAGTCGAATCGTCCAGAGCAGATTATGGAATCCAGTGTAATGAGGAAAAAAGACCCCGTAGTAGATCGACCGGGGATCGATTTATTATAAAGTACTATGACCCTCCGGTCATTTTACTATAAAGTATAGTGACTCCCTTGTCATAGTATAATGACCCACTCCCTTAAAGTATTGTGACCAACTCTTTTTACCGTAGTAGGTCGACCACGAGGTTTATATATTCTATAGTAGTATGGCCTCCGGTCATTTTACTATACAATATAGTGACTCCCTTGCCAAAATACCTCCACCTGGGGGGTGTCGATATATTATATAGTACTATGACCATCAGGCCATCTGACTAGAAAATATAGTGACTCCCTTGCCTAAATACCTCCACGAGGGGGTCGATATACTATATAGTACTATGACCCCCTGTCATTTCACTATAAAATATAACGACTCCCTTGCAAAAATTCATCCACTTGGGGGTCGATATATTATATAGTACTATGACCCCAGGCAATCTGAATAGAAAATATAGTGACTCCCTTGCCTAAATACCTCCACCAGGGTTGGGGTCGATATACTATATAGTACTATGACCCCTGTCATTTCACTATAACAAACAGTGACTCCCTTGCAAAAATACATCCACGATTCGGGAAGGGGTCGATCTATTATATAGTACTATGACCCCATGCCATTTTACTATAAAATATAGTGATTCCCTTGCCAAAATACATTCAACAGGAGGGGGGGGGGATCGATATATTATATAGTACTGTGACCCCATGTCCTTTTACTATAAAATATAATGACTTCCCTGCCAAAATACATCCACGATTGGGGTCGATATATTATATAATAATATGACCCCTTGCCATTTTACTATAAAATATAGAGACTCCATTGCCAAAATATATCCACCAGGGGATGGGTCGATATATTATACAGTACTATGACCCCCGTGCCTTTTTTCTATAAAATAAAGTGACTTACTTGCCAAACAACATCCACCAGAGGGGGTCGATATATTATATAATACTATGACCCCCATATCATTTCACTGTAAAATATAGTGACTTT
Organism: Azorinus chamasolen; assembly: GCA_963576725.1. Lineage (NCBI taxonomy): Eukaryota > Metazoa > Mollusca > Bivalvia > Cardiida > Solecurtidae > Azorinus > Azorinus chamasolen. Next base: position 70,970,299 of record OY755235.1, read on the forward strand.
CTTGAAAAAATACATCCATGATCGATTTGCGTCGATGTATTATAAAGTACAATGACCACCATGCCATTTTATTAGAAAATATACCGGCTCCCTTGCCAAAATACAACCACCAGAGGCGGCGGGGTCGATATATTATATAGTACTATGACACCAGGCCATTTTACTATAAAATATTGTGAATTCCTTGCAAAAATACATCAACAAGGGGGTCGACATATTATATAGCACTATGACCCCCGTGTCGTTTTAACTAATCAAGGGCAAGAGAGAGGGAACTGAAATCACAAAGGTTCACAACAATTCATGCTGGGCAACATTTCTGTGAAGTTTCAAGACTAGCCCTATTAGATTTAGAGTTATATGTGGCTGAAAGCTCGTTATTAACTATTCCACATTCCAACTTGTCAGGGGCAACAACTCCAAATTAAAACCAGGGACAGGGAGCTGAAATTATAAAGATGCAAAATAACTCAACGCTGGGCAACATGCCTGTGAAATTTCAAGACTATAGCCTATTTAGTTACAAAGTTATGAGTGCTGCAAAGTTTATCATTAATGTAAAATTCAAAGGATTCAGGGACAATAACTCAAAATTAACCGGGGAAGAAACTGAAAATATAAAAGTGCACAGCAGCTCATGCTATGTAATATTTCTGTGAAATTTCTAGACTCTGGCCATATTAAATTCGGAGATATGTGTGGCTCAAAGCTCGCAATAAACTATGACAAAGTCCAACTTGACAGGGCCAATAACTCCAAAACTATCAGAAAGAAGGAATTGAAAATATGGAGGTGCACAGCAAATCATACTGGACAACATTCTTAAAGTTTAAAGAATCTAGCCTAACCGATTTCTGAGTTATGGATGCACCAAAATTTGTCATTAATTATCGCAAATTCAACCTATTCAGGGACAATAACTCAAAAACTACCAGGGGAGAACTGTGTATGGAGATACACAACAACGTATACTGGGCAACATTCCTGTGAAGTTTCAAGATTCTAACCTGAACAGTTTTTGAGTTACGCGTGCCGCAACATCTGTGACAGACAGACAGACAGGCGGAAGATCAACTCTGGCAAAAACAATATGCCCCATATACATTTGGTGGAGACATTAATAATGATAACTAAGTAGGATTTACTTCACTTGAGTGCACACTTTTTAGGGTCAGGTTGTTATCTCGTATGTGAGGTCAGTTTCTCATACGTGAGGTCAGTTTCTCATACATTGTACTACGACTCACTCGGTCATAGTACTATAACCGGGGGTCACAGTACTATATAGTAAATCGACCCGGTCGATCTACTACGGGGGTCACTTTGTTATATGAGGGGTCAGAATTTTATATGTTTGGGGGCCATAGTACTACGACTCCCCAGGTTATAATAATATGACCGGGGGTCATAGTACTAAATAGTAAATCGACCCCGGTCGGTCTAGTACGTGGGTCACTTTTCCTCATTACACCGGCCATTTGTAATATTGAGATGTGTATCGCACTACAAATGTATGAACAATTCACAGCCACCGGTTTGGTTCTCAGTGTTGTTATATTTTCTGGTCCTTCGGGGTCAATAGTTTTGATCTTTTGATGTTATTAGTTTTGAAAATTGAATACTGATTAAGCCGGTGCCAGAGGGTTTGAGTAGTGTTGCACTTTTAATTACTACTCATGACCACACTCAATAAAACCGAGTCTCTTTTCGCATTGCCACGCTTGCTTTCGAATGATCTCCTACTGTCAGAATATATTATTGTTCTTTTAACGATTTTCACAGTCGAAATCTAATTTACACCGAAAAGCTGCTTAAGTAAGGATATAGATAATCATAAACTGACAAACATTCTCTAAATTATACCATCGAAATCTCTCAGTTATTGACAAGCATAAGTGTAATCTTATACCCTGCGACTAGGTATCTAACATCCTGAATTTTATAGTGATGTGATTTACTCAAACCCCGTAAAATGATTGGACATTACCCCCATTTTCTCACTTTGGTCATCAAACATGTTAAAAATCATTTAAAAGGGATGTGATGCTATATAGTACTACAACATACTGCATGTCGGGTTGTCAACACTTTTACAGTTGGCAATCACGCTGCCCTCTTTCCATGTACGCCGACAGGTAAGGCTTAGTTCTCTATGAAGACGCCCTCTAAAATCTCGCTTTTCTCTTATTACTTTTCTACAGTTACTCTATTTGGAGCTCAATCACTGAGTACACTAGCAGTAGTTGGATCCAGTTTCTTTCATATCAATATGTTTTCGTTTTACATGCAATTAGCCATTCTGTTTTGCATCGCGGTTGTTGTAGATTAATCGTGAGAGGTTATATGTTTCATTACACTGTTTGTCTTTTAGGATGGGGATGAAATTAGTGTGAGGCTTGGCGCCTCAAACCGATTTAAAGTTTAAACACCCTAGAGAATATTGTCAATGACCGCTCCAAGGAGGTTCTTCCATCCTCTCCCTATTCTTTGTTTGTTTTGTCTTTGTGCGTCTCATTTTGTGTTTTGATAAACATGTACATTTGCCGTACTTTCTTGTCATGGTGCTGTTCGGGCGGTTGTGTATTTTGTATGTGTTGTTTCCTGCATGACTCATACATATATTTTTAATGTGCACCATTGTTTCAATATAGATTCAGTTAGATCTATGTGATGACACCCAGTCCATTACAGATGGAGGAAGAAACCCGAAGTTCGTCTACATAGGAAATGATTACCATTAATTGAGACTTGCCCATATGAAACTAGAGGTTTGTTTATGTCACAAAAACAGATGTCTCCCCCTCCCACCCTCTTTCCAATACACAAGTGTAATGTCTGTAACTCCAAACTTATCAGGGTTTAATTTTAAGTCATCAGGGGCAACAACTCCAACATTATCAAGGGGAGACAATTAAAAAAAACCGGGTACACAACAACACATGCTGGTCAACATTCCTGTGAAGTTTGGTGACTCTAGCCCTAGTGATTTTAAAGATATGAATGGCACAAAGTTTCTCTGATTTTAAGTAATCATATCAGGGGCAATAACTCCAAAGTTATCAAGGGAAGACAATTCAAAGATCCCAGGTGCACAACAACTCATGATGGTCAACATTCCTATGAAGTTTGCTGACTCTAGCCCTAGTGGTTTCAGAGATATGCACGACACTAAGTAAAGTTTGTCTAATTTTAAGTCATCAGGGGCAGTAACTCCAAAGTTAACAAGGGGAGACAATTCGAAAAACCCAAGAGCAAAACAACTCATGCTAGTGAACAATTCTGTGAAGTTTGGTGACTCTAGCCCTACTGGTTTCAGAGATACGCGCGACACAAAGTTTGTATAAATTTAAGTGTTCATATCAGGGGCAATAACTCAAGAATTATCAGGGGGATACAATTACAAAGGTGCACAACAACTCATGCTGGTGAACATTCCTGTGAAGTTTGGTGACCCTAGTACTAGCGGTTACAGAGATACGCGCGACACAAAGTTTTGTCTAATTTTAAATCATCAGGGGCAATAACTCCAAAGTTATCAGGGGAAGACAATAAAAAAACCCAGGTGCACAACAACTCATGCTGGTGAACATTCCTGTGAAGTTTGGTGACTCTAGCCAACTGGTTTCAGAGATACGCGCGACACAAGTTTGTGACGGACAGACAGACAGACAGACAGACAGACGGACGGACGGACGGACAGACGGACGGACAGACAGACAACTCTGGCAAAAATAATATGTCTCCCCATAAATGGGGTAGACATAATAAAATCTCCCATAGTCTGACCGAGATTCGAACGGTCCTAGCTAAGTGTCATTAAGTATTTCCTGCGTGAATATCTAGTGCGAAATACCCTGATGTATGAGTTTTTATAAGCTGAACTTTTATAATGCTATTAATTTACTATATAATGATATCTAGTTTGATTCATAAAGGAACAAATATATTCTGAAAGTGGATGATCCTTCGAAAGCAAAAGTAACAATGTTAAAAGAGAATATTGCCGACTCAGTTTTATCGAGTATGTTCATTTGTAGTTATTAAAAGTGCAAGACTACTCACGCCCCTAGCACCGGCTTAAGCAGTATTCAATTTCAAAACTTATACAATCAAAACTAATTATCCCGAAGGAAAATATAATAACACCGAGAATGAAGTACGGGGTGACGTTTAACGGCCACACAAGCACTTCACACCTGCTATTGAGATATAAATATATTCTGAAAGTGGGAGATAGCAGATCCTGATCAAACGGCTCCTATAGAAGCCGTCCGATCTGGATCTACTTTGTTTGAAAAGTCATGGAAAGGCGTTAACATCAAGCAAGTACCCCCTTTTCAACCATGTGTCAGTTATTATAAACTGTTCAACCGCGTGTGTCCAGCCAACAAAGTGTGTAACTCTCGTCAGGATTCCATAGTTTTGTTTATACATGTACATGTATGTGTCTTTTGTATAAATGAAAAAGTAGTAAAGTCAAGCAGGAAAAGTCACACACAAAACGCCACCATCACCAAAACACCGACAGCATGCCACACACACACACGTAGGCACGCACGCACGCACGCACCCCCCCCCCCACACACACACACGAGAAGAACACAGAAAACACCAACAAACACACGCACAAAGACACAAGACAAACAAAAGTAAGGGTGACAAAGAGAGTACCGCCTTGGCACGGTCAGTAGCAAAATCACCACTGGGGGTTTAAACCGGTTTACGGACGTCCTAACCTCAAAAATATCTCAAAGTCACCCTAGCTAAACAAACATTGTAAATAAAGGTATCCCCGCCGGACTTCCCCACAACATAGAAGACAGCAACCACAGTACAAAATGTAAATTATAGCATAACAACTGTGAAAGTTCGTCAAATGTGTACTCAATGACTTTGCTGAAGAGAGAGCAACTGCAGGGAAGTCGTTAAGGGCACGACAGAGAAAAGGTAATACATGTGTCTGGTAAACTCATCCCGTTTCTGGGTTTAAGAGTATACCATCATAGAGTACTACCCTTGGCCTGTCATTTTTTCAAGCAAAGACGGAAGCGTAGCGACCGACTGTAAAGGGGTCGATTACGAAACATGCAGTGTGTTGCAATATAATAGGGTCATAACCTTTCTTCCTAAAAGTTTTAATACGTTTATGAAACAAATTGTGGAAATGGATATTGCAGTATTTACTAATGAGGAATAAATTTCGTAATAAAATTTTGGAAAGGCTTTCCGAATTTTATGATATCTGTAACCTTGCTTAAGAAGTTTATGAGTTATAACTAAATAAAGACTATTAAAATCTTCTAGCAAACAACAGGTTTGGGCAAAGCGAATAAGTTGAGAAATGTAAACCCCATAAGATGTAGACCGGGGAACATCTCCATCTAGAGAGGGATAATTAACACTTTTGAAATCAAACATAATATATAAGTAACATGTTCAAGTTTGGCACGTAAGTTGGATTTCGTCCCGCTTATGATTAGTTTAGTATTTTTGAGACCATATTCGGACACCAATGAGCACTTACACTAGTTCATACTATTCCCAGCACACGTCGTATTCGTAACTAATCATCTTATTCTGTCAGGGTTCGGAATATAGACTCGTATGTAGCGTATGAATACTGCTAAAACCGCCATTTCTCCACTGTGAATGCAAGTGATAGCTTGTAGAAATAACACCAAGTCATACCAAATAATATAAGTACATGTACGAAACATGCAGGAAACGCCGCATACAAAACTCACAGCTGCCCGAACATCACCAATACAAAAACAGCAAATGTACATGCATATCAAAAGACACAAAAGACGCACAGAGACATAACAAACACAGTGGGGTATATGGAAGAATCGCCCTGGATCGGCCAGTGACAATTGTCTATGAGGGTTTAAACCGGTTTAGGGGCGCCCAACCTCACACGTATTCCACCCGACTCTAAAAGACAAACAGTGTAAACAAGTTCATGATGTATTGCTTTGCAATACAGGAGTCCCCCACCGGATTAAAAATCCCTCCCCCGACCCACCCACCCGTGGTGTAGTTGACCATGGTATATACATGACCAACATGGATGTTATTTGTAAAAATCATAAGAACAACAATATGAAAATTGGAAAATATTGATGGTAGAGTGCATGACACTTCCTCTCATCATGCCTGCTCCATATGTAGTTTCAAATCAATTCAAGCAGTAGCAATTCAAGAGTTATTGTCCGAACAAGAAAATATGAAGAGGGAAATAACTCCAAAAATATTGATGGTAGAGCTATGGCCCTTGTACATGACACTCCCTCTTATCATGAGTGTTCCATGCGTGAAATTAAAATGAATTTAGCCTACCCTTGCACGAGATATGGCACGAAGCGTGACAGACAGACAGACGGGCGGACAGACGGGCGGACGGACGGACAGACGGAATCAAGCAAACCTATAGCCCCAAAGCGGTAACAGGTGGGGGAGTAATAAGCATATCCCCTTTTCGAAGTCCTCTTTCCGTTGCTGGATTTAGATGGCGTCTTCAAAGAGTACCAAGCCTTTCTTGTCGTTGTACATGATAAGAGCGCAGCGTGACTGCCAACTGTAAAAGGGATGGCAAACAGACATGCAGTATGTTGTAGTACTATAGGATCATTATATTCCTATTTAATGATTTTTTAACATATTTGATGAATAAAGTGATTGCGGATTTCGACAGTGCACTCCACTTTTCTGGTGGTTCCAATTTAAGCGGTTGTTATCTCGAACCACCAGAAAATATATCAACAATCAGAATGAAGTACGGTCGACACGAGCACTTAACATCAGCTGTTTTGAAGTACATGAATTCTGAAAGTAGGAGATCCTTTGAAAGGAAAAGTCACTGAATAGTTGTTATATAGAGGTTTTCCTGAACCTCATTAAGGCAGGTATAACAAGGATTGCGTAAAGGAGGATTAAACAATCATGTAAAACTCCTTTGTCTTAAAACTCATACGCACGATATCCATTAAAGGGCATGTGAAAAAAGACAAAATTTAGGTTATATAATGTTGCTAGGGGGCATGGGCAGTGTTGTACTTTCAATTACTGTTCATGAACTGACTCAATAAAACCGAGTCTGCAATTTTCTCTTTTTGTGTTGTAATTTTTGCTCTCGGGGATCATCCCCTTTCAGAATTTATAATCTTCACAACAGCAGGTGTTAAGTGCTTGTGTGGCGGCCGTAAAACGTCGCCCCATACTTCATTCTCAGTGTTGTTATACCTTCTGATCCTTCGAGATCATGAATGTCAGTTCTTCTTGTTCTGAAAATCGAATACCGCTTAAGCCGGTGCAAGGGGGCGTGAGCAGTGTTGTACTTTCAATTACTGTTCATGAACTGACTCAATAAAACCGAGTCTGCAATTTTCTCTTTTTGTGTTGTAATTTTTGCTCTCGGGGATCATCCCCTTTCAGAATTTATAATCTTCACAACAGCAGGTGTTAAGTGATTGTGTGGCGGCCGTAAAACGTCGCCCCGTACTTCATTCTCAGTGTCGTTATACCTTCTGGTCCTTCGAGATCATGAATTTCAGTACTTCTTGTTCTGAAAATTGAATACCGCTTAAGCCGGTGCTAGGGGGCGTGAGCAGTGTTGTACTTTCAATTACTGTTCATGAACAGACTCAATAAAACCGAGTCTGCAATTTTCTCTATTTGTGTTGTAATTTTTGCTCTCGGGGAACACCCCATTTCAGAATTTTTAATATGAACGTTATCAGGAAAGAGAAGTGCTACATGTTACAGATAAAACTAACGTTGTCATTACTCAGACGAAACAAACTAATCATGGTGTTTTCTGCCGACTAATCCTCTATACAAGTATCTATCTTCGTGAGAAATTAATATAAACTAACCACTAGATTATAAAAGAACTGACAATAAGTTACACTATTGCATATGTAGGTCAGCGATATAGAGCCGTGACCATGTACGTAATGTATGTACAATGGCATGTGGAAAAGCATACTAGAACATGCTAAAACATAATTCCAAAACTCTGAATATAACAAAATTGGCTTTTGATATTTACCAATACTTTGAATGTATTACTAAAAGACAGTGAGAAATAGACATCAAGTTGACATTTTCGAAATTAATATAGTTCGAATGAAACATATACTGTAACACATAGGTGATCCGGAATCAATTTATTGGTTTAAACATACTGACAAAAATAAGAAAGGGGTATTCTTTCCTTCCAACTAAACGTTTTTCATACTTTTACAAACAAAGTAGACTAGATCAGATAGCTGCTGTTTGAGCCGTCTGGCCAGTATGCGTTCCACATTTCCAAAGTCATTTCGATCAAGGAATGTGTGTAACTTCACCCTCTAGAGCAATTTCGCGATGTTAAAATCCGGATGAGACAGCGAATACATAAATAAATCTACTTTGAAGGAGGTGCCATGACCGAATCTTGCAAATATTGAAGAATGTAGTGACAATAGTTTTGCGCGAAACTCCTGATCTACACTTGGTATTCTTATATAGGTCAGGACCAAATTCATTTCCGTGCACTGAAGTACCATTAAATATGCAATCTACATACCGTTCAAAACAAAATTATACCATCTAGCGGATTAAGATTAAAACATAGTTTGGGGATTTTAAGATTAACAACAGATCTCACCCACAGAAAACTACTGCATTCTGTGTGATACAGTAATTGTATCCATGACAAAGGCAAAACAGCCCTGTAGTGTATGGTAAATACAAATTCTCACATAATGAAGATAAATACATGTATAATATTGTCGGTTAAATGGTACATTTGCAGATATTAGCAAATTGTTCATACCAATCATACAAAGAAATTCGCACTGAATGACAATAATTGCTTTGGTTTACAAGAAACGAGCATCGTTCTCAACAAAATTCCAGCAATGTCCCGCAAATACGTACATGTAATAAAAAACTTGCAAAAATGTAACGAAACCCATTCAATTATAAAATATGTATATAAACATTTATAACGCTATCAGCTAAAATAAAGAAAAGCTGTAAAATAATTCAAAATACAAATATTTAAATCAAAAACGGAATTTACTCATGATCTGCTATGTTTAGGAATGATATGACATATAGATCTGATTCTACATTTTCTGCCATGACCAAAACTTCCTTTGTTCACATGTCATTATAAACATTAGCTAATAAGTATCCATGATGTAAGATGTTCGTCAAGCTTTTGACAGAGTGTGGCATGAAGCGCCCATGGTACAACTGTATAATTTGAATATTGACATACCCCTGTATAAGGCTATTTATAATCTGTACCAGGATGTGCAGAGTAGATTAAGAAGCAATGGACACATTTCTAATTGATTCCCCATTTTACAGGGCACCAGGCAGGGTAGAGTTATCAGCCCACAATTGTATCTTTTTTATCAATGATAAACTGGTGTGAAGTAAATACGGATTACCTGTGTATGGTCTTAATTGTATGTACCCCACGTCAGCAGACGATATGGTTTTACTATCTTTGTCAAAATCCGGGTTACAAAGGTTAATGGATGTATGTTATGAATATGGATGTACATTTAGATACACATAAAATAAATATAAATTAGCAGTTATAGTATCAAATGAAAAGCCCTCAGGCAGAACGAATTGTAAGAGAAACTTGAATTTAGGATATGACAAGGTTGCTGAGTGCGAATCATATACTAACTTAGGTGTTTTATTTAATAAGAATTGAGACTTGTCACAGATAATACAAGACTTTTCCAGTAAGCTAAGGAAAACGTTTTTTAGTATAGTCATTTATGGCACATGTGAGAATGGCATTCACCCCATTTCAGCTAAACACTTCTATGAAACTATTGTCCTCCCGAAAGCATTGTATGGGTATGAACTGTGATCTGACTTGAGTAAGGACATTTCAACCCTTGAAATTGCACATAGATTATGCTTGAAATTAATACAGGACTTACCTTAAAGTTCCAGATCAGATATTGTCTTAAGTACTTTGGGCATGCTACCTATTGAGACCGAAATTGATAAAAAAAAATGGCATTTTGGGTCAGTTATGCAGGCTGGACAATTGTAGTGTTTTTAATACATTGTTCAACTACAGGCTTTGTTATTACTTTAATTTCTGTAGTAAAGTCAAGGGCTTTATACCCGACATACACAGGATATGTGACAAATATGGATTAACTGAAATCCTCGTAAAGTACTACAGGACGGGCGATTTTCCATCCAAATCTATTTGGAAGACATTAATTCATAATAACATCAAAATTAAGTACATGTATATGGCATCCGTTCAATCTCGTATTTCGTCGGACAATGTACTTTCAGAATCTTATATAATCCAGTCTTTTTCTAAGATTCGTCCATTCCAATTGTGGCTTCTAAGTAAACCTAATCGTACTCTCTTACAGTTTGCACAGGCTGCTGTGAAGCTTGTGTGAAGCTTTGTGAAACCTTACAAATGCAGATGTAGACGGTGCGATAGATTAACTGATGAATACGCCTTACATATAGCTTTATAGTATGAATGTACGTTAAGCGCAAGAAACAGACTGTGGAAAAATACGTGTAACGCTTTTGGTAACGAGGTATATCAAAACTTAATTTCATATTCTCCTCGTCTGCAAGTCATCCATCTTTTATTTGGACTACGTCACTTTTTGCAGCCTGACTTTACCTCAGTATGCCATCAAATTGCTGGTTTATTTTGTTTTAATGTATTCCAACGAAAATGGATAGGGTGATACATCAAAGAATCGTTTTATACATGTATACATGTACTATTAACGGTATACAGCTGGTTTCGCATATATGTATGAGGTATAATGTAAATATATGTATGTGTGCTACCTGTGAACTGTGTAAATGTCATGCAGTGGACCCTCGATAAATCGCAGCCTTGATTTGAAAATATATTGGACAGATTGTTGGTTTCTGCATGCTGGAAGTTGTACAGAGGGCTCCCGGTGCAGCTTTCTGAGTAGTTTCGGCCTGCTTTGGGTTGTTACTTGTCATTGGGATCAGTAATGAAATTTGGTGTAGTGTAAACTGTATTTGGGATATGTAATATAAATATAGACATGTATATAACTGTTTTATCGCTTGGCTTTCCCTGAGCTTACACACAATACAGCACGCTTATATCTTGGTGCTATCAGCTTTCAATGCAAAATACGGAACCTGGTTGATGTCACAAATAATTATGTAATTCAGACATCTTTAGAGGGGCTAAAGCGAACTGGTTGTCGGCCCAAAACACGTTTGCCAATTACGCATGATTTGCTTATATCCATCATTTCAATCCTACCAAGTATTTGTGTTAATGTATACGAATCACGTTTGTTTACTGCAGCTTACTGTTTAGCATTTTCTGCCTTCCTCCATGTAAGCCAGTTGGCCGTTGCCAACAAGAGCAATATTTCGAATGTTATCTTCGCATCTGATGTTAGTATTGACCAAAATGGAGATTCTGTCACAGTTCAAATCAGGTATTCTAAGACTGACCAATTTGGTTATGGTTCAAGGTTAAAAATCTGTAAGACTGGGACAAATCTCTACCCAGTCTTCAGACTAAGCCAATTCTTACAGCAACGCCCTCCATTCGATGGGCCTCTTTTCTGCCATCTCAGTGGTGCACCACTTACACGTTACCAGTTATCTACTATAACAAGAGGGCCATGAGGCCCTGAAGCGCTCACCTGAGATAACTCCAAAGGGGGGGGGTTCATTAATGGTCTAAGCCTTATGGTTTCAGAGAAAAGTAATATTTCATATTTTTCCAATAAAAAACTGATAAGCCCTGAGGCAGGGCCAAGTTTCGCCCATTGGTCAGGGTCGTAAGTTAAACATTCTTGGCAGAGGACCACAAGCCACAGCTACTTATTTATAGAGGACCATTAGATCATGTTAGTCATACCAAATATCAATGGTCTAGGCCTTACAGTTTCAGTAGATTTTTAAAGATTTTCCAATGAAAAACTGATAAGCCCTTGGGCGGGGCATTTTTGGCCCGGGGGTCATAATTTGAACAATACTTGTAGAGGACCATAAGATCATGCTACATATACCAAATATCAAAGGTCTAGGCCTTACAGTTTCAGAAGATTTTTAAAGATTTTCCTATAGAAAACTGATAAGCCCTTGGGCGGGCCATTTTTGGCCCGGGGGTCATAATTTGAACAACAATTGTAGAGGACCATAAGATCATGCTACATATTAAATATCAAAGGTCTAGGCCTTACAGCTTCAGAGAAGAAGATTTTTAAAGATTTTCCTATGAGAAACTGATAAGCCCTTGGGCGGGGCCATTTTTGGCCCTGGGGTCATAATTTGAACAATATTTATAGAGGACCATAAGATCATGCTACATGCCAAATATCAAAGGTCTAGGCTTTACAGTTTGAGAACAGAAGATTTTTAAAGATTTTCCTATGAAAAACTGATAAGCCCTTGGGCGGGGCCATTTGAGGCCCGGGGGTCATAATTTGAACCACTTTTGTTGAGGACTATAAGATCATGCTACATACCAAATATCAAAGGTGTAGGCCTTACAGTTTGAGAACAGAAGATTTTTAAAGATTTTCCTATGAAAAACTGATAAGCCCTTGGGCGGGGCCATTTTTGACCCGGGGGTCATAATTTGAACAATATTTGTAGAGGACCATAAGATCATGCTATATACAAAATATCAAAGGTCTAGGCCTTACAGTTACAGAGAAGAAGATTTTTAAAGATTTTCCTATGAAAAACTGACAAGCCCTTGGGCGGGGCCATTTTTGGCCCGGGGGTCATAATTTGAACAATATTTGTAGAGGACCATAAGATCATGCTACATACCAAATATCAAAGGTCTAGGCCTTACAGTTTCAGAGAAGAAGATTTTTAAAGATTTTCCTATGAAAAACTGATAAGCCCTTGGGCGGGGCCATTTTTGGCCCGGGGGCCATAATTTGAACAATCTTTGTAGAGGACCATAAGATCATGCTACATACCAAATATCAAAGGTCTAGGCTTTATAGTTTCAGAGAAGAAGATTTTTAAAGATTTTCCTATGAAAATTCCATATTACCATATACGGAAAAAATGACCAGGCCCTCTGGCGGCCATGTTTTTTGCCGGATCAAAATTCTTTTAACAACTTTTGAAGTCTATCAACTGAGAAACATTTTGGTGAAAACTATATTCAAATCGGACAAGTCATTCTGGAGAAGAAGATTTTTCTAGATATTGTGTACGGTTGCCATGGCAACAAGACCGATGGCCCCACCCACTATCTTTTAACAACTTTTGAAGCACCCACCAACAGTATGTATCTGACCAAGTTTGGTTACAATTGGGCAGTCGGTTTCAAAGAAGAAGTCGTTTGAAATTGTTGACGGACAGACGGACAGACGGACAGACAGACAGACGGACAGACGGACAGACGGACGACGGACGCCGGACACAGGGGTATCACAAAAGCTCACCTTGAGCACTTTGTGCTCTGGTGAGCTAAAAAAACCAATGCTTGAGTAGACTGCGATTAGATTATGCTCGATATACTTCACATTCTTTTCACATTGGTGCTGCTTCAGCAGCAGCTATGGCCGGTTATTCATCAAGGGATATTCAGACTGCTGGTCGCTGGCGGTCTGAAGCATATCGCTCTTTTATTAGGCCAGATGGCAGTCATACACTACCTAAGTTATAATTTGTATGGCTGTTTTAGCGGTTAATCTCAAGTTTCACATTTAATAATTAAACCAAAGTTATTTTAGGTACTCTAATGATCTGGTGTGTTGTTTCTTCCATCATGAAAAATGCCTTTGTTGTGGCGAGGAGGCGGCGAGGAGGCGGCCAGGAGGGCCCAGCCTTGGACTGGAATTTGCAGACCTCTGGTGGCAGGGGTATTGCGGCATGTCCCTATTCAACATGATAGGCAGGTTTCAAAGAAGAGCCGCACTGCATTATCTTGCACTGTAGCGGCAATGATCTCGGACGAGTGCCAGTTAAGGAGTTGCGGCAGTGTATCAACCGAATTATTGAGTTTATCATTCACAATTTCAATGCATGACTTATTTGGTCACAGATATTACCAAGGAAGAGGTGGTGCCATTCTGACGATAATATAGACATGGAATATGTCCGGAAACGCCTGAATAATTATGCTGCTCATAAAATTATGCAAGTAGGTGGGTGTTACATTAAGCACGCTGTCGTCAGCTTTTTACTCTTCAAATGGTGTGCACCTGTCCTTCCTTGGCAATTGTCTGTTTCTCAACTAGTTGTCATCAGCCCTGCTGGAATTCAACTCTAAAAGTACAAAAATGAGTCATGCAGGAAACACCACATACATAACAAACACTCGCCCGAACAGCAACACAAGGAAACAGCAAATGTACAAAACTATAAAAACCTCAAGAGACGAACAAAGACAAAACAAACATACAATAGGGGGAAGATGGAAGTACCGCCTTGGAACGGTCAGTGATAAAAGTCAGTGGGGGGTTAAACCGGTTTATGGGCGCCCAAACTCACACTTATTCAATCCCCACCCTAAAAGACAAACAGTGTAAATAAACGTATCCCATCTCCGACTAATCTACAACAACCGCGACGGCAAATACAGTGGTAAAGTGCATGTATAACGAAAACATTTAAGTGAACAAACTATATCCACATATCGCTAGTGTACTCAATGATTTAGCTGCAAACAGAGTAACTGTAGAAAAGTAGTAAAAGTAATACCAGATTTTTTCAGTAATTATAGGCTGTTAGGGATCTAAGATGGTTCTCGTTTCCAGCCAGCCACCCGTAGTTGGTACCAAGCAGTGTCCGTATTTATCGCTGTACCAAAAGCTGGTTTCTCTCTTCTTTTAGCGTTGGCGCCCCCCTGCTTCCCAATACTTGTGATCAGGTTGGCGCCAGTTGGCCGACAGCGAAATCCGAACAGAAGATTTAGGTGCACAATTTAAGTGCATATTTAATAATTTTATATTAAACTATCTTTTCAAAAGGACTGCAATTCTGATTGATGCCCGGGGTGTCACCATTGTAGATGATGGCTGGATCACTGATTTCCCAGAATCTGCCGTAGTTGAATTGGCGATATATCCGTTCTCGGGGTTGCAGTTCAATCGTACAAGCTAATGTCAACTTTGCATGTGACTTGTTCAGTCAGGAGCCTTCTAGGGCATATTTTAAATTCAAGCCTTTTGGGGCATATTTTGTAGCCTATTAGGGCATACTGTGATGCCTATTGGGGCATATTTTAAAGCCTATTGGGGCATACTTTGAAGCCTATTGTGGCATATTTTGAAGCCTATTGGGGCATACTTGAAGCCTATTGGGGCATATTTTGAAAGTACAAAAATGAGTCATGCAGGAAACACCACATATAGAACAAACAGTCGCCCGAACAGCAACACAAGAAGCCTATTTGGGCATGATTTGTGTCTATTGGGCCTAATGATTATAAATTCGGGATACCACTGCGGATGGCTGTCAAAGGTGGCCCCTACACGACAATTTGTCTGGTGTATCTGCTAGCCAATTGGGCTAGCACGGTGGGATCGGGAGCCATGCCCAGCAGAGCCAAACTTGAACCTTAGTTGTACATAATGTTTAATAAACCAATGTTATGATTGAATATTTTTTGTCTGTTATTGTTAAGTCCGCCAAATGTTATGTGGCAAGATGGCATGGGTGAATGCAGAGATCTTATATCGGGTTGGCATTGCAGGTTGACTTTGATAATTTGTTAAGATGAAGAGCATAGCTTATGTCAGGAGAGCATTCACCCATGGCCCCTTGCCCGGCAGCTGGTTTCCTCAAATCTCCCAATAACTGTTTTTCCCTTATTCTTAGCTATTTAATATTTCGTTAAGCGCGCATGACACGTCTCTATATTTCGTTTCGTTAGAGATGTGTTGACGCATATAAATAAGGTACAGTTTATGCCTACCCAATCATTCTGTTAAACATGTTTAACACTTCTCTAAGTTTAGTTTCGCTAGAGATTTACCGAAACGTGTAACTGATATACATGTAAACCATTTATAAAGCTTCCGTTCCATCATCTCTATATTCCATTGCGGTAGAGATCTACATAATGCGGAGCTCGCTCACTCTATCTCTCCCTTTCTCTCTCTTTCTCTATCCCCTATCTCTCTTCCTCTACCACCTCTCCCCTCTCTATCCCTATTCCTCTCTCTCCCGCTCTCTCTCTATTTGTATCGATTTGTTCCATGATTCTTGTGCTATATTTTATGTATGTATTTACTGTATTGTCATAACATATGTGTAGATTCAATTATTGTAGATGTCTGTATTTGTCCTTTATCGTATGACTGTGTGTTGTCAGTTTGCTTGTTTGTATATGGCCCTCCTATACTGGAGGAAATAAAGATTATTATTCTTAAAAAAATTCTGGCGTAAATATTTATGCAGTAACTGGTGGTAATCAAACAATTTGAACAAAATGACTTAATCGGCGTCTTATCAGGATCAAAACTGCTTGAAACCATAATCGTGAAAGAAAGCCATACTTTGAAGTTTGAAAGTGTATTCGTAATCTAGAAGTTGAAGAAATGAGTTATAATAGTTTTGCGCCTTATCTTTATTCTTCTATATCCTGATGTAGATAAAGTTAATTTCTTGGGACAAAAAGTACTCTTATCTATGCAAAAATATTTACAGTTAATGGGTTAGGATTAAAATATAAGTGAGAAGTGTTTTAAAATCGACCTTAACAGAAAAAAAAAGTTCGACCAAAGAGAGCTCTGGGCATCATTATACTAGAGGCGTTTATCGCTTTCAAGACAACCCCATTCTAAGGCCCCGAACAGATGTGAAATACAAACTCTCACATAACATATGCATAAATAAAAACAGAATGAGTAAGGTAAAATACTGAAGAATGTATGTGTACGTGCGTGCGTGCGAGGTTGTGTGTATACTTGCGGTTGTGTGCGTCTCACTTATTTTTTGTTGGTGTATTGATAATGGTTTCGTCTTATGTGTGGCATTTCCTGTTTGACTTTTACTATTCTTTATTGATTACAAATGGGCAAGTAGGGTCCGAGTTAAATCTACAGATACAGTAAAACCCCATTAAAACCGGAAGTATAATAATAAAGAGTTTAGATCTTTTAGGCAGGTGGTTGCTTAATGCGGGAAAAACTTCATAGAGAAGACCAAACCTGAAATATTCTTTACAATATCCAAATGCTGAAGGCTACGTTTGCAAACAATTTGTGCAATCATAAAACAAGGGACATAACTTCCAAGATGTCGGTGTTGTGTCAAAATAAAGACCAAAACAATTCAGATGTATCATTTCTAGTTGCAAATGCATGTACTCTCCATGCTGACTTCAGTTTTCAAAACATCCATCTTCCCCATATTGTTTGTTTGTTATGTCTGTGCGTCTCTTTGTGTCTTTTATATACATGTACATTTGCTGCTTGTCGTCGTGGTGCTGTTTGAGCGGTTGTGTGTTTTGTATGCGGTGTTTCCTGCATGACTTTACATGTACTTCTACAACTACTCCTTAATACGCATTGTAACACCTTTACAAACAGTGTAGACCTAGATCAGACCCCTATAGCAGCTGTATGATCAGCGTCTGCTCTGTTTTATGCTTCCTTTTAGATAATATATTTGTGCGTTATGGGGATACCATATATCGTCAAGTTGTGAGTATACCCATGTGTACAAAGTGTGCCCCTCTTGTTCCAGATTTGTTTTTGTATTGCTATGAGAGGGATTTTATGCTAAGCTTAAAATCTGATACACAGGCCGATATTGTTAATGCTTTTAATAAAACTTCAAGGTATTTAGACGATAGTTTGAATTTGGATAATCCTTATTTTGAAACTATGATTTTTTTCTATGTACCCAGAAAAATCAATCTGACATTATGGCTTCCTTTTTAGATTTGAATCTTTCCATCACAAATGATAACGTTTCGTCCGAAATATACGCTAAAAGGGAAAATTTCAATTTCGAAATTGTTAATTATCCTTTTCTAGATGGAGATGGGGCCCCGTTCTACATCCTATTGCAACAAGGCATTTATCACCCAGAATGTTTTGGCAATGTTATCTACAAACTTAGGAAATTTCGGTGTCATATCCATTTTCTTGATTTGTTTATAAAACGCATTAAAACCTTTAAGAAGAAAGGTTATGATCCCATTATATTGCAACGCACTGCATGTTTGGTTATTGACCCCTTTACAGTTGGTAGCTACGTTTCATTCTTTGCTTGTGCGATGACAGGCCGATGGTAGTACACTATAATGGTATAAACTCATGTATTACTATTAACACATGACAATATGTAAAACATGGCATTACAACTGCGAAAAGTCCGCCAAATATGCACTCAATGACTTTGCTGAAGTCAGAGCAACTACAGGGAAGCCGTTAAGGGCACGACAGGGAAAATGTAATACATGAGTTTTGTAAGCTTATCCCGATACTGAGTTTTAGAGTATACCATCATAGAGTACTACCCTTGGCCTATCATCAGGCAAGCAAAGGGGAAATCGTAGCTACCGACTGTAAAGGGTAAATAACCAAACATGTAGTGCGCTGCAATATAATAGGGTCATAACCTTTCTTCTTAAAGGTTTTAATTTGCTTTATAAACAAATCATGAAAATGGATATGACCCCGAATTTTCCTAAGTTTGTAGATAACATCACCATAAAATTCTGGGTGAGAAATTCCTTGTTGCAGTAAATTCCGTAGACTGCAATTATATTTACTAATGAGTCGTAAATTTCGATAATAAAATTTAGAAAACCTTTTCCGAAGTTTGTTATATCTGTAACCTTGCTTAAGAAGTTTATCAGTTATAACTGAATTACGACAGTTAAAATCTTCTAGCAAAGAACAGGCTCGGGCAAACCGAATAAGTTGAGAAATATAAACCCCATAAGATGTAGAACGGGGCACATCTCCATCTAGAAAAGGATAATTAACAATTTTAAAATTAAGATCTTCCCTTTTATCGTATATTTTGGACGAAACTTTATCGTTTGTGATGGAAAGATTCAAATCTAAACAGGAAGCTATAATGTCAGATTGGTTCGCTTTGTTTAAAGACAGTTCTTTTGCGTTAATTAGAGAAATCAAATAGTTTCAAAATAAGGATTATCAAAATTCAAAATATCGTCTAAAAACCTTGAAGTTTTATTAAAAGCATTAACAATATCGGCCTGTGTATCAGGTTTTAAACTAAGCATAAAATCCCTCTCATAGCAATACAAAAACAAATCTGCAACAAGAGGGGCACAATTTGTACACATGGGTATACCAACAAGTTGACGATATATGGTATCCCCATAACGCACAAATATATTATCTAAAAGAAAGGCAAGAGATCTACAAACATCAAGGCTTCTGAGTTGAATACCCGTAAACCAGGTTTAAGTTCCCCAGTAGCTTTTTTGGTTCCAAGGCGGTACTCCTGCTTTCAGCCTATGGTCAATTTTGTTGTCTAATATGCTTAATGTTTAATGTTTTCCGTCTTGATATGCGTCCTATTATGTTTTGTCTTGTGGCTATACCGTTTCTTGTTTGATGGTGTTTGGTGCGATGTCATTTCGTGTGTGGCTCTCCCTGTTTGATTATTTTTCCATATTCGAAAAGAATGAACGTTGAACATTACAAGCAAGGAACATTTTATTTTCTTTGGCAAAGATTTTTTCTATTAATTTAATCAGTTCATCCTTTATAAGATAGTGAGGTAGAGTAGTATAGAGTGTTTTATCCTTGTCCACACGTCTGTACGTCCGTCCTGTAAAAATTTTCGTCAAAGATTTCTTGCCTTGTGTATGTTGGAATGAACTGACATTTGGTTTGAAGCATGAACAGTGTCTCCCCTTTTCAGGTGTGTTTTCTATCTACTTCCTGTTTGCCGACACGTTGGTTGAATTTGGGTGATTGTTTAATGACAAAAAATCAAAGATTTCTTGACTTGTGTATGCTGGAATGATATGATATTAAGTCTGAAGCATAATTTCACTATGTTGGACCGTGTCTCCACATTTCAGGTCTGTCGTTCATCTACTTCATGTTTGCCGACACTTTGACTGAATTTTAATGATTATTTAATGACAAAATGTTCGTCAAAGATTTCTTGGCTTGTGTATGCTGTAGTGATTTGATATTTGGTCTGAAGCATAATCATAGCGAGTTTTACCGTGTCTCCCCTTTTCAGGTCTGTCATTCATCTACGTCCTGCTTGCCGACACTGTGATTGAATTTTCCTGGCGGGGGCATCTGTGTCCCATGGACACATTTTCTTTTATTTCATTAATATTCATCTAATTCCATCACTTGAACCGTGGCCAAAACCCTTTTGCGTACTTGAGCAAATGTAAATATAAGTTAATATTCATAAACGTCATTTTGTCTTGCATGAATATTTATGGGTTGATGAATGAGTTTATAGAATCACACATTACAACAGAACATTCAGCGAAATTGATTTGCAATGAGCGGACGATTTTTCCTTTTAAATGTACAATAGTTAATACGTAAGATATTTTGTTACAATATCCGCAAGTCCCTCAAAACTTCGATTCTCTTTTCAAAGTTAAGCTGTCTCAAGGTCTCTCCCATTATGTCTAGGACCTGGTATCTTACGATATCTGTCTTCGATCTCTTAAGATCTCTTTGTAATTGTCTCCTATGCGTACATGTAAATGTATGGTGTGTTCGCATGTGACTTCCCGTGGCATTTATCGAAGCAATATTTACAATGACCTTTCTCATCCATCGATGAACATCGATGCTCGTCTTCATTTCTTGGAATACCACATTTTTCATGGCAAGTGAAGTAACAATTTAGGGCAGTTAGTTACGTGCTGGCCTTTTGGCAGGTTAATTTTCAGCTGTTTTGATGTCTTGACGATGTACATGAAAGTGGCATCTACTTCGATCTCATTTTTATTGTCTTCAATTTTCTTTTCAGCTTTCAATTGAACAAGTTCATCCAAATGTTCTGCAAGTTGTGGTTGCAAGATTACGATATTGTCTGCAAGGTCTTTCGAGCAAAACAGGAATGTAATGTTTTGCTGACAGTGTGGAAAGTTGGGCGAAGAACGATTTAAAACATTCTGTTCCGATTTTCCAGAAAAGCTGAGACAGTGGATTGCATGTGGTTTCGTCACTAGGTACGAAAAGCCCGGAGCTGTTACACGGAAGGTGTTTGTTGTCCACCTTACCAAGAGCCCGTAAAACTGGTGCTTCCTTGCAGTCGGCAAAAATCGTTACCACCAAGGTGTTTTTTCTAAGTCAGGATCTAGTAAGGTCAGAATTTCTTTCACAGCTTTACTCTGAGACTGGTAAAAGTGAGTAGCATGCACTTTGATCAGAAAACAGATTGCATCCACACATTTCGTTCAACGTGATTTTGTTTGAAAAAGACATTTTAGTTGTTGCAATATTTGCTCATAGTTTTGTTCGAGGCTTGGGGTATCGATGATATTCAGTTTGAAGTCGAGCTGCCTGGCAACGGAATAATGCAGTATTCAGTCACTCAAACATTCTGTCAATTAAATAGAAAATAAAACATTTCACTGAATGGTGTCATTTGTGTGCCCCTTCTAGCCACTTAGGTTTGGCGACGAAATAATGGCGTTTACTTGGTATAAATACCTTGCATTTGAAGATTCACAACACTTTCATGACAGCCATATACTCAGCGTGTTAATGCAAAGATTAACATGTTTATTAATTATTATAAATGGAACCACATAAGTTTTGTTGTTGAATGATTTTGGATCAGCTCTCTTCAGAATTTATAATTTCACAACAACAGGTGTTAAGTGCTTGTGTGGCGGCCGTAAAACGTCGCCCCGTACTTCATTCTCAGTGTTGTTATACTTTCTGATCCTTCGAGATCATGAATTTCAGTACTTTTGATTCGTAAAATTGAATACCGCTTAAGCCGGTGCTAGGGGGCGTGAGCAGTGTGTGGTGCACTTTCAATTACTGCTCATGAACAGACTGGGGCGTGAGCAGTGTGTGGTGCACTTTCAATTACTGCTCATGAACAGACTCAATAAAATCGAGTCTGCAATGTTCTCCTTTTGTGTTGCAAGTTTTGCTTTCGGGGGACCACCACTCTTCAGAATTTATAAGTAGAAAACGTTTTGTTAACTGGTCAATCGAAATGCTTCTTGTTATAACTAGTTAGTCAAGTCATTTCAACCTTCCTGAGACAGTTACCTGAATGTTCGTGCTATATATGTGACATATCAACAAGAATGATTCCGCGAAAATTAAGTATAATCATGGATTTCCTTTGCTTTCAAAAGGCTTTACAAAATTTTAGTATTAAATGGTGTCGAAGAGAACATGTTGAGTCTAATGCTCTTTCTTGTTGGAAAAAACTTATTTTTGATATACAATGTAATTGATAAACGCATTTCCTTTTACAGCTCTAATAAACACCTTCTTCCACCTAAACCTAGAACTTCTTTTAGACATCTTAAAAAGGGTTTACAGGATTTCCATTCAAAATACGTTTTTGTTCCTGCTGATAAGCGTCGAATAATGTGATTATTATTTGACGATTACATTATATCGATGTCTTGAAGCAGGAAATTACTAATACCAAGTCATACATTTCAGTTACCACTGACGAAAAGACCATCATTTCAGACCATGTCAAAAAGTGTGAACAATTTGGAACCGATATTAAAATTACACAACATAAACTTCCTACAATGTATTGGTTACCAAAACTACATAAAAACCATATAAAGCGCGTTTCATTGCAAATTCTAGTTCATGTACAACTACTAAATTGTCTATACTTTTGACTTCTTGTTTAACGAAGGTAAAGGAACATGTAAAATTCTACTGTGATAAGACTTATGAAAATTCTGGAATAAATCTCTTCTGGTCTATTAAGAACTCTTCAGAAGTCTTAAACAAACTTAAGAACAAAAGGTATCTTGCATCCACTGTAAGCACGTACGATTTTTCTACTCTGTACACAACTCTTCCTCATATTTTAATTAAGGATAAGCTTACTAACTTGATCCAGAAAGTATTTGCCCGAGAAAAAACATCATTATTGGCATGTAATGCTGAAAAAGTTTTCTTTACTGACGACCAAATGAAATATTACACCAATTGGACTTGCTCAGAAGTTTGCGAAGCACTAACCTTTCTTTTGGATAACATATTTGTACGTTATGGGAATGCTATATTCCGTCAGGTAATTGGTATTCCTATGGGTACGAATTGTGCACCACTTGTCGCAGATTTGTTTTTGTACTGCTATGAGAGAGATTTCATGTTGCGTTTGAATCCTCAATCACAAGAAGATGTTATAAAAGCCTTCAATGAAACTTGTCGATATTTGGATATTATTTTTAACTTAGATAACCCTTTCTTTGATGCTCGGATTCCTACAATTTATCCTAAAGAACTCAAATTGAATAAAGCTAACCTGTCCGACAATTATGCAGCGTTTCTTGATCTAGACCTTAAAATTGATAATGGAATGATTTCTTCTAAAATATATGACAAAAGAGATGATTTTGATTTTGATATTGTAAATTTTCCTCATCTTGACGGGAATGTTCCCCGTGCTCCATCTTACGGGGTTTATATATCTCAACTTATTCGTTTTGCTAGAGCTTGTTCATCTATTGACGATTTTAACAGTCGAAATCTCATTTTAACTGAAAAACTGCTTAAGCAAGGATATAGATACCATAAACTAAGAAAAACTTTCTCTAAATTTTACTATCGAAATCTCTCGCTTATTGGCAAGTACAAATGTAATCTCAAGGAGCTTCTGCGACATGGTATTTCACATCCTGAATTTTATGGTGATGTGATTTACTAACTTCGTAAAATTATTGGACATACCCATTTTCTCACTTTGTTCATCAAATGTATAAAACAATTCATTAAAAAGGGATATGATCCTGTAGTACTACAACATACTGCATGTTTGATTGTGAACCCTTTTACAGTTGGCAATCACGCTGGCCTCTTTGCATGTACGCCGACAAGAAAGGTTTAGTACTCTATGAAGGCGACCTCTTAAATCCAGAAATGGAAGGAGAACGTCGGATATCTGTACTCTTTCATTTTTGTCGTACCCTTTATTACTTTTCTACAGTTACTCTGTTTGCAGCTCAATCATTGAGTACACTAGCGATAGGTGGATACAGTATGTTCACTTACATGTTTTTTCGTTATACATGCATTTTACCACTGTATTTGCTGTCGGGGTTGTTGTAGATTAGTCGGAGAGGGGATACGTTTATTTACACTGTTTGTCGTTTAGGATGGGGATGGAATAAGTGTGAGGTTGGGCGCCCATAAACCGGTTTAACCCCCCCCCCCCAGTGACTTTTGTCACTGACCGTTCCAAGGCGGTACTTCCATCTTCCTCCTATTGTATGTTTGTTTTGTCTTTGTGCGTCTCTTGTTGTTTTTTCTACTTATGTACATTTGCTGTTTCCTTGTGTTGCTGTTCGGGCGAGTGTTTGTTCTGTATGTGGTGTTTCCTGCATGACTCATTTTTGTACTTTCATCTGTTTTATATGAAGATATTTGTTAACAGCTCTGATTTCTTTTTGTGTCATTTTTTCAGATAATGGCTATCCTATAAGTATCAAATTTGTCATCTGCATATGTAATCACAGCAGACAAATCAGCTTTAAATTAGTGAGTAAAGATATAAAAACACTGTATTATAGTTGTATAGCCCGCCCCTCCGCAAAGACCCACCCACCCACACACCCACACACCCACCCACACCCCCCCACACCCACACCCACACACCCACACCCACACCCACACCCACACCACACACACACACACACACACACACACACACACACACACACACACACACACACACACACACACACACACACACACTTGCCAGGATTGTACTGAAAACATACCAGCATTTATCCAGATAATGAACCAGTAGGGTTGGCTAGTAGTACAATAAGAATCATTCTAAATAATTATGTTGTATACTACCTATACGCTGAATTTTCAGTGGAACGGCCCATCAGTGTTAAAGTATATATAGAGTCCACTCAGTATGAAAGGCTTGTAATGTAATGACAAACAGTGCGGACGCTGATCGGAGGGCATCTTTAGGAGCCACTTAATATGGGTCTACTCTGTTTGCAAACTCCAGTGCACGTGTGTCCCGCATTCAAATGGCTATGGTAGAACAATCATACTGCATGAGTGTAAGCTTTTGCGAAATTTACCTTCACACACGCCTATTTATTCATTACCACTGTAACTAAAAGGTAGGTAAAAATCTGAAAGAAGGAAATAAATTATAAGATTAGGAGATCATTTGAAAGCAAAAGCAGCAATGCGAAAGGGGAAAATTGTATCTGTTTATGAGCAGTTATTTAAAAATAAAGTACAACACTACTCACGCCCCCTTGCACTGGCTGAAAAGGTATTCATTTTTAAGACTAAAAGCATTGGCATTTATGATCCCGAACCTGCTATTGTGAAATTAAGCGATCCTTCGAAAGTAAAAGCAGCAATTCGAAAAGAGGAAATGGCAGACTCTAGTTTTATCGAGTCTGTTCATTTGGAGTTATTTAAAGTGCAACAAAATTCAGGCCCCATAGCAGCGGCTTAACCCTTTACCTGTTCAATATTTATGTAAGAAAGTATGACATCAGAAATATGTATTAGCTGAAAAATTATAATGTAAACTTTTCAAAGGAATGTTTTGCTTTGACTAGGATTTTTGAATCTGATCTACATGTAACTATATCATGTTGTAAGCAAATGCAAACGGAGCAGACCCTGGTCAAATGGCTCCTATAGGAGCCGTTTGATCAGGGTCTACTTTGTTTGCAAATGCGTGAAAAGAAAATATAACAACACTGGGAATGAAGTACGGGGCGACTTTTTACGGCCGCCACACAAGCACTTAACACCTGCTGTTGTGTAGTACATATACATTTATTCTGAAAATGGGTGATCCTAACCCACATTTTGCCTTTACCAAAACTCAAATAAGCCCGCCATATTAGAAATTAACTGTGATTTTTAATCGATGATCGATCGCGCACATGTGCCAATGGTCGAGTAAAATTTTGGACCCGATTCCCAACACTAAATTATTCCTAAGGACAAGAAATTATAGCAACTAAGAATTAACCCTTTCCTTTACATAAACGCTTTTTCATGCATTTGCAAACAGGGTATGGAATAACAGCTTATGGAATTTGATAAATCTGTTTCTTTAGTTTCTAAAATGGCTACAATGTCGCACATTCCATATTTCATTACAGCTATTTTGTCCATGACGATTCGGTAGGTAATGAAATTCGAAATAAACCCAGAAAATGGAAAGGGTTAAGAACGTACTATTTTTACGGCCGCTGTACCTGTACACATGCACTTAACGCCCGATGTTGTGAATCACAGTTCTGATAGTGTGAGCAGAAGCGGACGTTAATCAACACAATCTAAAAGTAGGATATCCTTCGAAAACTAAAGCAGCAATGCGAAAAGAGAAATTATCGATTCTTATTATCTGTTCATGAGCAGTTATCTAAAGTGTAACAATATTAATGCCTCAAACGGTATTAAAGCAGTGAAATGTATTATCCAGAACGACCAGAAATGAGAATGAAGTATGAGACGACTTTACGGCCGCCACACAAACAATTGACACCTGCTGTTATGACGTACATCAAGCAAAAGCAGTAATGCCAAAAGAGACAATTGCAGACTCGGTTATATTGAGTCTGTTCATGAGCAGCTATTAAATATATATTGCCTCAATTCCAAACCAGTTCGTTTGTTCTGACACTACATTATTAATTATAGCAAATGTGTTTATGTCTTTGCTGAAGGACATCTCTTTCATCCTAACCCGTTCAACAATATGGACCATGTTGTGTAATATTTGCAGTCAAACCCAAAACGTAATTAGCTCTTTTCAGTCAGAAGAAAGTGCTACATTTATAAACAATGTAACCAATTATTGGAAATCTGGGGAAAAACAACCCCTAGTGTTGTCGGTTTTTTTCTATTTGAAAACGCTGTTGCGTATTCTTATGGGTGATTTTCAAATTTGAGATTAGTCGACTAATCACCATTATCCAAATTGTTTGACAGAAACAGAGATTAAATTCGACAAGTGTAGCAAATGACTGTCAGGTAAGTGGTAAAGTAGAAACAGACATATAAAACCATATTTGCCGAGGCGTTTTGCAAATATTTACTTTACCAGGAACGTAAATCGAAAGAAGGAAATGTACAGAACTTTATTCAATATAAAACTTTAAGTTTGCATTATTTGTGTTTGCAATACATGTACTATATTGGCGTTTCCAAACATGGTTTAAGTCGGCAAATCATCTGAATCCAACTTGTTTGACAATGTGATTTAAACCTAATGAAAAATATAGATTAATTTCGATAAGTGTAGCAAACTACGGTAAGCTAAGTAGTAACATAACACCAAGTATGTCAAGGCCTTGGCAAGTGTTTACTTTTCGCAGAATGTAAATCGAAAGAAGATGAAACTACAGTTTTATTTAGTGTGAAAGGTTTATTTACTTCATCTGCGTTGCTTTCGATGTATTTTGTAATAACGTCATATGTTGTTTCTGCATAATTTCTGGAAAACAACAATGTCTTAAATTTAGTTACAGTCATCGCGTATAGATATTCACAAAAGTATAACAGAAATCAGGCAGGAGATGCCACACGAATTCCACAGCAACCCAAGAAGCACAAATGAAGTGTGCGCACATATTCATACACACACGAGCTTCACAGAAATGTACATTGGCTGCTCACCACCGGAAGAATATCTGCACTATAGACCAAAATGTGTCGCAGTGCCGTTAATTCAAAATCTCATTTTTTCACGATATGTCGTATATTGAAGAAAGTTTCAAAGTAACATGACTCTGGTAAAACTTCATATCAACCTTGCTCATTTGTGAAAGTTTTAAATGCCCCCCAATTTGCGTATGAAAAGTTGCACGCAAAAAATATTCCCTATATATTATATTATATAGTGAAGAAAATTTCAAAGTCATATAATGGTGGAGCAAAGGTCCGTTCTTTACGTACGTCAATGTTGTTCATCTGTTAAACTTCCGAAGTCCCGCAACTCTGGTAAAAATTGTCTGAGCGAAAACTCCCTTCTTTACGTACATCTTCACATCAACAATGTTCAACTTATCACCCATTTTCAGGATATTTGTATGTTTGGTGTATGAGGAGATACACACACAATATTTGCGGGAGGTACGGACAAACAGATATACGGACGAGCGGGAGGGCCGACAAGAGCAAGAGTATATGCCTCTCACCTTGTGGGATGGTGGCATTAAAAGACGAGAATGTGACGCCACAACCTACACTATAGTAAGACAAGACATAAAGTCAAAAAATGACTTAGTGAAAAGTATTGTGTTGCTGGTCAGGGTCTAGAGCGCTGCGACACTGAATCGGGTGGTCCTTCGGGCACTGTGACACTGAACAGATCACATACTACTAAATGATGATGAATAATCCACAAATGTTGATTTTTATGTCGTGTTCTATTATTTTTGTCAGCTTTGACAGTTGGTATACAGTACTACGGTTTCTACAGAAACCATTTTGAATATCGATGATTTTGTCATTGTCTTCCCTCCACTTCGTGAGTATCTCAGTAAGTACTGCAAACTGGGCTTTCTATACCGCTGATGTAACAGCCATACCCTATAATTGTCCAGGTGTCTTTTCTCAGCATTCTTTCAGGATATCATATAATTATATGTTTGCATAAATGGTGTTATGCCTGAATGAATTTGAATTGAATTTAATTGAACCACCAAACGTTGCATGGAAAAATCGAATTACCCGAACTCATTTTTCTATATAGAAGTTTATATAGGTTATGGACTGTGATAGTCAATAAGGAGTCCCCTGTAGGAGCCGTCTGATCATGGTCTGCTCTGTTTGCTTATATAGAAATAGATCTGGCTACAGTTTCTGCCAAATACCAAAAATACCACTACACAAATACGCAAATATACACGATGTCATTATTTCTTACATGCATATTCAACAGGGAAAGGGTTAATTTTCAAGACTTTACGCAATCTTAACGTACCTAGTACACTGCAAACAAATATCGCACTAATACCATTTCAGTGCCTTGTCAGCAAAATTCCTACCGCATTTTCGAAAAGCAAAACATATTCAGTTCAAGGCTATTTCATAATTCACCTGTGAATGGTTGATAATTTAGCACACCAGTCGACCGTGCAGTTATCTGTTTCATCTAGATGTATTTCGTCCGGTCTTCGTTTGTTTGTAAAGTAATACAGTAACCCCTCTATATAGCGGCCACTTCATGAATTAACGTGGGGATCTATAAGAGCTAGTGCTTGATAAATGCAGGACCTTTCTTCATTACTTTAGTCCTGCATTAAGCAACCACGATTAGGCACCTATAGTAGCTTTCTGCATAACGTCCGTCCTGCATTAAGCTGCCGCCTATCTTTGAGAACCAGATATGGTTTTTAATGGTCGTTTCAGAGGGGTTTTACTGTGTTTTATATTTAAGCGGAGGAAGTTAAAACGAACACCAAAATTCGTTGCACAGGATAGCTTTATACCTGAGATTATCATGTCAACAGGGTACATTACCCTGTCAGAAAGATACCTTGCTTCACGAAACACTAACAATGTTATATTCATGTAAATGTTTCTAAGATATCCCGTTACATCCCATTTGGTCTTAACTCTGTTTCTACCAGAACAACAGAAAATGTGTGTATTGAAATACTAATATCGTCTTTCCTCAGGCAAACCCTAAAAAGTTTGACCACTTGAAGAGTGGCCACACCATAGGACTTGGTGGAGAAATAAAGGAGCTTTTCGTGAAAATGGTTTAACACTTTACTTGTTCTGTGTTTATTCCGAATTTTAATGCCTACTGAATGATCATGGCCAAAATAGTTTTAATGAAATATGGAGCAGTGTGGCCATTTTAAAAAGTAAAGAATCAGATCTTTCAAATTCCATTGGCAAACAGAGCTGACCCTGATCAGAATTATCTCCACCATAGACAAATCCAATCAGTTTTGGTCTGATGAGATGCCGAGTAAAGCGACCTGTTAACCCCCGCACTTAATATTCATTTGTTTTAAGAATTCATTACTTTATGAATATTCATTGACCGTTGTTTGTTCTATTTACATATCAACATGGCAGTGACAGACGCTTCAGAATCAGATCTATATATTTATATAAGCAAACAGAATCGTCCGATCTGATCTACTCTGATTGCATGGTGCCAGAAGTCGTCTTAATGATGAAGAGATTCATCAGGACCCTATATACAGGGTTTTCCCTGACACTGTTCATTTCTATTGAAATGGTCCTTATATTGTACAAAATTACGAGTGGCCTTTCTTTACTTTATAGTGAGGGATCATGAAGACATCTTAGACTTTTCGAAAGGGTAAAAACACCTGTATATGTTTGAGAAATTGAACAGGACCCTACTTGTGCAGAACCCTAATTGTTTGACATAGTGATCTGCGATATGTATTACTGTATGAAAAGATACTTAATGATACACTAAAGCGGATGATACATATTTTCATACAACCATTAACATTTAGCCTGCTGACCATGTTTTACACAATTGTTCGCCTACTGCATTTTCAAACTTCAAGCTATAATCAGTTTGTCTACCACAATGCTACCATGGTGTCAAACAGTTTGGATCCTGATTAGATGCCGAATTACCCGGCGTCTCATATGGGTCCAAACTGTTTGAATAGGTAATCACTCATCGAACCACAGCAGGCTAAAGGGTAATGGGCATTTTACCGGATGTGTTACCGTGCTGACATGCTGTGGATCGTATACGGTCATTGAAGCATGTACTGTTGTTTAACCATTTACCCGACGAATATTCATGTAATAAACTATGACATCATTAATATGAAATATGTGTTTTATATCAACAAATGAATATAGATGTTTTGGCAATTACAGAAACTGTAGAATAGAATATATAGTATTTAATTACAAACAGAGCAGACCCTGGTCACACAGGTTTTACATGAGCTGTCTGATCTGGGGTTGCTCTGTATTCAAAGGCGTCAGTCAACATGTGTCTCTTTCAGGTAACTGGTTGAAATATAACAAAAAGATCTTTCAAATTATCCATGTAGCAAATATAGCATAAACTATTGGTACGTAACCTAAATGGTGCATTGTTTTTGTACAATTCTGTGAAAACTGTGGGAATCAAAAACATATTTTTTAAGTCTTACATTGGACATTACATAAAGTGGTAGCACGTACTGCAGAGCGTGTGTGCATTACTGGTGGAAGTAAACACATCTGTATCTATACACCTGTATTTACTTCGTGGTAATACACATGTTTCGTGGTTTTACCGACCACAGCGTCGTTATCGTACGATCTTCGTTGACAGCCGTCACGGGACGGTCGTCCATCATAGTCGTAAGACGGCCGCTGGTCGTGAGACTTTCGTGTGACACAGCTATTTGTACAGCGGCGAGATGGTTTACCAGCACCAAAGGAACGATAACTTAACCTAATATCATAGAATATGTCAGCGATTATGTCGCTTTGGCCAATGCACGAAATTTCTTTTAGACCAGATTTTCAATAATTTAGCTCGCGATTTACAAACAATGAAACTTACAATACAAAGTCACCGTACGTGGAGCCAAAGGAACTATTACCTAACCCAGAGACATAACCTAATACATATATGTTATACAAGTTGCCAGCGGTGATGTCCCTTTGGCTAACGCAACATAGTTTCTTTCAGACGAGTTTTTCAATACTTTAGCTCCCGATTTCCTAACAAACAAAACTGCATTGGAAACCCTTGTGTGTGAACTAGTTTCTACTGTGAAAAGGTTACTGTTATGCATTAAGTACGGGAGAAATCGCCGTACGTGGCACCAAAGAGACGATAACCTACCCTAATACAGGTAATGTCCCTTCGGCAACGTAATTTCTTTTAGACCAGAATTTCTATAGTTTTGCTCCAGATGTTTTGCATATAAGGAACGAATTTTGTTATATTCCAAATTCTGTATACATACTGCCTACATTAGCAGTGTTTAGATATATACATTTCCTTAAGACATAAGACAAGTCTTATTTAACGTCGGATATTCATAAAATAATAACATAAGCCCTGATGGGCTTTTATTCCGACAAACAAGAGTTTAAAAAACAAACACGACAACATTAAAAAGTATGAACACGCACACAGAATAGTATCACATAGAGCATGCATAGTGAAAAGGTATGTTCAATCACATGGAAATATCACAGTTATTTTATTGAATTTGTGGTTGAGGATCAGAAAAGCTAGATACACTGTATCTAGTTAACTAGAACAGCTTATGATAAGGTTAGCATGCACCCAAGAACAATCTAGGTCAGATTACGATCAGACAACCTATTCGAAAGCTGTCCGATCTGGAGCTGGTGTATCTGCAAAGACTTTGAGCGAATACTTGTGAAAGAAACCCAAATATATTACATACATAAATTAAGATAAGAAATAAATAGCTGATTGCAAAAACACGCAGTTCTAACAATAATTTTAAGCGAGAAACAAAAGATGATTTCACGCAGGTTCTAGAAACAAAGATCAAGCGTAATGAACAAACTAAAATATGCCAACAGATAAAACCAAAAAATAAGCATTGACAAGGTAAGCACAAATTAGGTAGAGCATACAGGGCATCCATATATGTCGTCAGCCCAAGTACGCAACAGCCTCCTCTTTGGTTCACCCTAACTTAGCAATGACGAAAATGTAGAGATAGCTTCAGCTGTCCAAACATACATTAAGGATACCAACAGATTGCAATTAACAGCAATTTTCAGCGCTGAAACTCGTATCCTCTTTCTATACTTCTTATCTTCTCGTTCACCAGTTTCTTCTTTCTCTGGTTCTCTTGTTGTTTCCCTAAATACAGGTCACGTTTTATTGAACTTTATCGCCAATACTTTGTAAGATAACTAACTGTAAACTACTTTCCTACTTCAATGTAACCAATCAAAAGGGAAGGGTAGTAATTAATGTTGCTAGAACTTGTGGTCCAACCCTTTTGCTGATATGTTTGTATATGTTATTCGTCTGTTCGTTTTGCTATGTATGACGACTGTGTTAACAAATATTGGCAATAAAATATATGTTTAAACTAAATAAGGGGAATGACTCTGCAGTTCTGACTGTTCCACACCCGGGGCCGGGGCGGTCTCATACCTGAATGACTTCAGTCCATACATGGTACCTTTGATACTTGGGACTGGGGCAATATTCTCTTTCCTGAAATCATAAGAGGATTTTTTCAGTTGAATAAGATCACGTAAGTATTAGAACTGGTGGTATTTGATTCAGAATTTTAAAAAACTTCCTCAGCCATAAATTTAATATACAATGTAAAAGTTTCTATTTTTTGTTGTTAGAAGATCCTGGAGAGGAGATGTGAAATCATTATATATGAATCTCAATGCCCTCTCCTGGGTCTTTTCCAATGTTTCGGGTACTAGCTTGACAGACTATTGGACAGTAGTTAAAATTATCTATCGTTTAATTCGTCCAATTAAAGATGATATTATTATTATTATTAATTATCCAAGAGAGACTTTTAATCGGGGTCTACTCTGTTTGCAAATGCGTTAAAAGCCGTATTCATGTAGTAAAGGGTTAATTTGCGCACATACCGATTTATTGCATACGGAGTGTCTGGTTCTTGCATGTATATATCGTGCATACCGAGAGTTTTTGTACCGATTGATCCGAATCATACTCATAGACGCAAAACAATAATGGCGACGACCATGATGGAGTTAGACGATCTCCGCAAATTGACAGTAGTAAAACTAAGAGCGAGGTTGTCAGAATTAGGACTGTCAACATCAGGTAAATTGCTTAGGGTGATTAACCAGTTACATGTCCTGAACAAAATACTAGCACTGTGGTTGCAAAGTTTAAACGTATAATACACGTTCGCGAGTGCAAGAGTTACTTCCCTTGCTAATTCGTCCGGTGGGTTTCCAGAGGCATCTTTCTTTGCAAACCTGTTGTTTACTTGCTTGTTACATACTATATAATTGTTGAGATAGGAATTGCTAAGTGAAAATGTTACTGAATTTGACAATGACGCTATCTTTACAGTCGATTGATACTACATATGTACTCTAACTGGAGTCTGGATATGCCTGTTGGCAGTAACTTGGCACTAAGGAAGAATAACTGATGCTCGCCTAGTCATGATGTACAAGATCTCTCATAATTTAGTAGACAGACAGACTTAAACCCCGCCTTAGACAGTCTCGAATCACCCATCCACTAGCTTATAAAATTCCATCTTGCAGAACTCCATAAGGCTACAGTCGTTCTTCCCTCGTACAGTAACATCCCCCAGCACATGGCAATGAAAGAATCCCTTGACTCCATCAAAACAGCAATCAAATCAAATAGTCCCTAAGCAAATGTATCATTGTAAATAGTTTTAAATTGGTAGTATGATCTACTAGTCATAATCATTATATCTTTTTGTTGTGTATACATGTTGTTGTTCACCATCTGTGACAGAAACTTGAACTTGTTGAAGGTGGTCACTATGTATTAGTAGTAGAAGTAGTCTCATTAATGAGCTGTACATAAGACAGCATGCTAATCTTGTGATGGTTGCCGTCTTACAGTCTCATGGCAATGTCAAATACGGGGTGGAAAACGTTCAAACAACAAGTTGAACATCTGACCTCAGATATGTTCATAAATCCACACTGCAACCCAAACTGTTGTTGTCACGCGATGCGAGTGTATACACACCAGTGCAATATAGTAGTTGCTGTAAGCGCTACGGAAACAGATTAAGTGGATTAAAAGCAACCAAATTATAACCGACTTGGGAAGTTGGCTTGTCAGGTACATACATTTAATACATATTTAGATACTACTGCATGTCTTTATTTAAGAATTATGTTATATTTTGGAAGAAAATCAAACCCGACCAGAATCATTAGGTGTGTACTGAGGAACGTCCTAACCTAAATCAGTTTTAATGCCTGTGTACTCTGCCGTGATATCGTTAAAACTGAAAGTAGCTTGTCATTTTATTTAATAACATGTAAATTTTCTGTATATGTATTGCGTTCCAACAAGCTGTTGGGGGTAGGCAGGATTGTATATTTGTTAAATCTATTCATGATATATACATGTGCAAACATTTGAAGTCATAAACTCATAATCATGTTAAAATTGTGTATTTTCTTGTATGTGTAAACCAGGTGATTGGGTATAGAGCACAACTCACTCCTGCGGTTCATATTTATTAGACTACCTGGCTACATATGGAACAGGGAAGGAGCTAGTGGATAATTTGAGAACAATTCAACCAACATTTGATATGGGCAGCATTTATCAAGTCATACCTACAAAATCCAGCCATGAATATTGTATAGTGATCAAAATATGATTTGTAAAAGAGTCTATGTTTTACCGGTAATGTGGAGTAAACGACAAAATCAGTATGCCATATTGCCATTAATTAATACTTATTAATACAATCCAGGCTTATTATTGTTTACAGAGTAGCTCAGAACATCTTCTATGCACTAAAGATTGAAGAACAAAACATATGTAGCTAAAAACAAATAATTATATAAAGTAAATTTGCTGTCAAATGGTTTCGTAATTTGACAGCAAATTTACGTCATATTTTTTTATATGTTCATGTGTCTACTTTTTTCCCTATTAAAAACATTTTGAATTCATATATATATCCGGATTCATGTTCACATTTTCATTTTAATGAACAAAATGAATTTTATAATTGCAGGCTTAAAGGCAGACCTAGTTGAAAGACTCCACAAATATTACCAGGAGGTAAGAAGATTGTAATTTAGTTATGAACCCCATGTACAAATCTTTGTATGCTAAGTTATTGTCATCTGCAAAAATGTTGTCTGGTGCAATTCCGAATTTATTTATTTTTCATTTCTCTTCAAAAGTGCAGTTAGCATGTCAGACAGCTTGAATCCTGATGAGATGACAAGTTACTCAGCGTCTCGTCTTGATCCAAAGAAAGGCTCTAGAAAAACAAAAAGAATTGTTAACCTTGACCAATTTTCAGAATCTTGAGACTGATTTTCATGACAGAAATTATCCTTTACCCTTTCGGCGCCAAATTTCTAATTGTCGTCTGCAATCCAATTTTGTTAAATCATTCAGTAAAATAAGGAAATAAGATAAATAAATGCAAACTTCAAAGGAATAAAGCACAAAGAAATAGAGTTTGAGACAAATAGTGAAGTCCCTGATCAGACGCCGCTTTGAAAAGGCAGCGTCTAATCTGGGACTGCACTATTTGTTGTGGTGCATTTATGCGACTTCGCCGGTGAAAGGGTTAAAGGGACATAAACCCAACCAAACCTTTGCACATTTTCCATTTGTAAATCTATAGCACACTGAATAAAATAGATGGATATCTACAAATTATGTATTAAATATGTTTAATATCCTTTCAAGAAAATTAAGACCAGTGTCAAATTGAAACAGAATGAATCCTGATTAGACATGGAGTTTCTAAGTTCCTCATCTGAATCTAAGCTAATACAGTAAAACCTCTCTATAACGGCTTCTAAATTGTGTTAAGTAGTTGGTGTGTAAAGCAAGGTGAAAGTAAAACAGAACGCTCATATAGAAGCATTCTGTTTTACTTTCACCTTGCTTTAAGCAGCCACCTGTCTTTAACACAAAATACTTGATGTAATTTAGTGGCCTTTATAGAAAGGTTTTGCTGTACACAGATTATAACATTTACCAGTAGAGAGAGCACTAAAAGTTGATAAAAAGTGTCACATGTATGCTGTTTGACGTTTTAAAAGTACCATTACTAAGGTTTAAATCAATAGAAATCTTTTATAATAAAACAAATGTTACTGTATAATTTGTGTATTTTGCCAACAGTACATACACAGATCAGTCACCACCAGCACCAAATTGTGTGACGATTTTAGTAGTTGAAATGTGTTCCTTCATCAGTATTATTTTTGACCTCACTTTAGAATCTTAATCCTCTCTTTGAGATGATTTTAAAGAGTGGTCAAAATGTAGGATTTGGTGAAAAAATGATGATGTAAGTACATGTACTTGGAAATACATCCCTTTATCTCTGGCTCTTATTGAATGATTGTTCAGGTCAAGATTTGCAAGGAGAGGAGTGCTTATATAAATTAACTCTGCATGCTAAGCTGATTTGTCGTCTGTTCAATTGTCATCTGCAACATTTTTAACCCTTTCCTACATAGGCTATATTTAGACCCAACCTCTTTGAATGGATCTACCAACAAGAGCACCGCGAGACGGGGCAATATACGCCCGAAGGCTGTTCTATAAAATTATGTTGAAAAATAAAAGAGGAGTTAGTTGCACAAGAAATTGCTACCTGAAACTATCAAAGGGCAATAACTCCAGAATGAAAAATGATATGAGAGTTATCTCACTGATATGCACAACTACACATCAGTATCTATCATTCCTGAAAGTTTGAAGAAATTATGTTGAAAAATAAAGGAGGAGTTAGTTGCACAAGAAATTGCTACCTGAAACTATCAAAGGGCAATAACTCCAGAATGAACAAGTTTGAAATAAGTGAATAAATATCCAAGATATGAGCATGGTAAGAACAGTGTACATAGCAATCATTTTCAGACTTTCAGACTTTTTTGAACTTTGGAAAAAAAGTCGAGAAAGTTTAAACCGAACGTGACATAAGTGCGTTTAACCTTTCACCTTCAAATATGACTGACCTTAAAGGTAATGATGTAGGTCTAGTTAGCTACAGCCAGGACACAAAATTTGCTAACGCTCTATTTGTGACCTTGACCTTGAAAGTTCACAATTGGGTTTTGTATGCAACACACCTTCAAGTGATACTGAAGCCCTATTTGTGACCTTGACCTTGAAAGTTCACAATTGGGTTTTGTACGCGACACACCTTCAAGTGATACTGAACATATGTGTGAAAGAATTTTGAAAATCGGAGAAAAAATGAGTAAGTTATAGCCAGGACACGAATTTGCTAACGGACGGACAGAATTGCTAACGCCCTATTTGTGACTTTGACCTTGAAAGTTCACCATTGGGTTTTGTACGCGACACACCTTCAAGTGATACTGAACATATGTGTGAAAGAATTTTGAAAATTGGTGAAAAGATGAGTAAGTTTTAGCAAGGACACGAAAATTGCTAACGCCCTATTTGTGACCTTGACCTTGAAAGTTCACAATTGGGTTTTGTACGCGACACACCTTCAAGTGATACTGAACATTTGTGTGAAAGAATTTTGAAAATCGGAGAAAAAATGAGTAAGTTATAGCCAGGACACGAATTTGCTAACGGACGGACGGACAGAATTGCTAACGCCCTATTTGTGACCTTGACCTTGAAAGTTCACCATTGGGTTTTGTACGCGACACACCTTCAAGTGATACTGAACATACGTGTGAAAGAATTTTGAAAATTGGTGAAAAGATGAGTAAGTTTTAGCAAGGACACGAAAATTGCTAACGCCCTATTTGTGACCTTGACCTTGAAAGTTCACAATTGGGTTTTGTACGCGACACACCTTCAAGTGATACTGAACATTTGTGTGAAAGAATTTTGAAAATCGGAGAAAAAATGAGTAAGTTATAGCCAGGACACGAATTTGCTAACGGACGGACGGACAGAATTGCTAACGCCCTATTTGTGACCTTGACCTTGAAAGTTCACCATTGGGTTTTGTACGCGACACACCTTCAAGTGATACTGAACATACGTGTGAAAGAATTTTGAAAATTGGTGAAAAGATGAGTAAGTTTTAGCAAGGACACGAAAATTGCTAACGCCCTATTTGTGACCTTGACCTTGAAAGTTCACAATTGGGTTTTGTACGCGACACACCTTCAAGTGATACTGAACATTTGTGTGAAAGAATTTTGAAAATCGGAGAAAAAATGAGTAGGTTATAGCCAGGACACGAATTTGCTAACGGACGGACGGACAGAATTGCCAACGCCCTATTTGTGACCTTGACCTTGAAAGTTCACCATTGGGTTTTGTACGCGACACACCTTCAAGTGATACTGAACATACGTGTGAAAGAATTTTGAAAATTGGTGAAAAGATGAGTAAGTTTTAGCAAGGACACGAAAATTGCTAACGCCCTATTTGTGACCTTGACCTTGAAAGTTCACAATTGGGTTTTGTACGCGACACACCTTCAAGTGATACTGAACATTTGTGTGAAAGAATTTTGAAAATCGGAGAAAAAATGAGTAAGTTATAGCCAGGACACGAATTTGCTAACGGACGGACGGACAGAATTGCTAACGCCCTATTTGTGACCTTGACCTTGAAAGTTCACCATTGGGTTTTGTACGCGACACACCTTCAAGTGATACTGAACATACGTGTGAAAGAATTTTGAAAATTGGTGAAAAGATGAGTAAGTTTTAGCAAGGACACGAAAATTGCTAACGCCCTATTTGTGACCTTGACCTTGAAAGTTCACAATTGGGTTTTGTACGCGACACACCTTCAAGTGATACTGAACATTTGTGTGAAAGAATTTTGAAAATCGGAGAAAAAATGAGTAAGTTATAGCCAGGACACGAATTTGCTAACGGACGGACGGACAGAATTGCTAACGCCCTATTTGTGACCTTGACCTTGAAAGTTCACCATTGGGTTTTGTACGCGACACACCTTCAAGTGATACTGAACATACGTGTGAAAGAATTTTGAAAATTGGTGAAAAGATGAGTAAGTTTTAGCAAGGACACGAAAATTGCTAACGCCCTATTTGTGACCTTGACCTTGAAAGTTCACAATTGGGTTTTGTACGCGACACACCTTCAAGTGATACTGAACATTTGTGTGAAAGAATTTTGAAAATCGGAGAAAAAATGAGTAAGTTATAGCCAGGACACGAATTTGCTAACGGACGGACGGGACAGAATTGCTAACGCCCTATTTGTGACCTTGACCTTGAAAGTTCACCATTGGGTTTTGTATGCGACACACCTTCAAGTGATACTGAACATACGTGTGAAAGAATTTTGAAAATTGGTGAAAAGATGAGTAAGTTTTAGCAAGGACACGAAAATTGCTAACGCCCTATTTGTGACCTTGACCTTGAAAGTTCACAATTGGGTTTTGTACGCGACACACCTTCAAGTGATACTGAACATTTGTGTGAAAGAATTTTGAAAATCGGAGAAAAAATGAGTAAGTTATAGCCAGGACACGAATTTGCTAACGGACGGACGGGACAGAATTGCTAACGCCCTATTTGTGACCTTGACCTTGAAAGTTCACCATTGGGTTTTGTACGCGACACACCTTCAAGTGATACTGAACATACGTGTGAAAGAATTTTGAAAATTGGTGAAAAGATGAGTAAGTTTTAGCAAGGACACGAAAATTGCTAACGCCCTATTTGTGACCTTGA
The DNA here is from genome assembly GCA_963576725.1 of Azorinus chamasolen. Taxonomy (NCBI): domain Eukaryota; kingdom Metazoa; phylum Mollusca; class Bivalvia; order Cardiida; family Solecurtidae; genus Azorinus; species Azorinus chamasolen. The sequence goes on from OY755235.1 coordinate 71,010,824, forward strand.
CCTTGAAAGTTCACAATTGGGTTTTGTACGCGACACACCTTCAAGTGATACTGAACATTTGTGTGAAAGAATTTTGAAAATCGGAGAAAAAATGAGTAAGTTATAGCCAGGACACGAATTTGCTAACGGACGGACGGACAGAATTGCTAACGCCCTATTTGTGACCTTGACCTTGAAAGTTCACCATTGGGTTTTGTACGCGACACACCTTCAAGTGATACTGAACATACGTGTGAAAGAATTTTGAAAATTGGTGAAAAGATGAGTAAGTTTTAGCAAGGACACGAAAATTGCTAACGCCCTATTTGTGACCTTGACCTTGAAAGTTCACAATTGGGTTTTGTACGCGACACACCTTCAAGTGATACTGAACATTTGTGTGAAAGAATTTTGAAAATCGGAGAAAAAATGAGTAAGTTATAGCCAGGACACGAATTTGCTAACGGACGGACGGACAGACAGACGGACACCCAGCCAGACGGCCAGACGATGGAGACCATAACATAATACGACCCTTCGGGCGTATAAAAAGGAGCATTTACTAGAGAAAAGAAAACTTTTAGAATTTTGTAATTTGAATCCATTGTGATAAATAGCTCCTATATAGAGCTCCTATAGGAGCTCTATTTATCACAGTGGTTTCAAGAAGTGGTTATTACAGAGGAGTAGAAAGGCGTATTTATTGAGGAAAGGGTTAAAACTTTTATATATCTGATTTTTCTTTCTGCAGAAATTGACAAACAGTTTAGGTCTCAGATCAAACACTACATTATGTGGAGTCCCTGATCTGGATTCAAGCTGTTTGCATAGGTCATAAATGCGAGAGAATCAGCCTCATGCATGGAAACAGTTAATTGTTTTAGGTGAACTCACTAATATTTACTTTTACTTTCAGAGTGCTGACAGTGGACAGGATGATGAAGGAGGTAAAACCCTAATTCTCCTAAGTGTTCATACAGACACTTGCACAAATAGTGCAGACACTGACCAAACTGCTCCTCTTGAAGCAGTTTGTTCAAGGTCTACACTATTTGTTACTATGTCAGTCTAATTTAATGATATCAAAATGGTGCCAAATGGACTTTTTCAGCTTTACACTATTGCTAATTAGAGTATGGATGATTTTTTTACTGTAGTTTTTAACAGAATGACTTGTCATCATTTATGCTAAACTCTTTTAGCAAGATCTGCATATTAGTTTTGAGAAGTTGTAACATACTTATGATGAGCACAATGTCCTTTGTCAAAGTTGCTTATTTCCCCATGAAATATTTTCTACATTGCCACAAGTTTGTAAAACAAATCTAATTTGACCACGGCAGTAAATTATGTATAATTGTTTGGAACTGTTTTTACCTACCATTACAAACTCAGCTATCTACACTTATAAAGTTTGTGATTCGTTTTCCAGGTAAGAGTAAAACAACTTATAATCTGTTAGATGTTGAAGTTTTGTTTAGCCTGGATATTTTAGTACTAATGTAATTCTGGTTTTTTTGCAGACATGTCTGAAGAGCCACCTCGGCTTGAGCAACACAGTAAGATGTCTTCTCCACCACCACCACCAATGAGGTCTCCTCCCGATCACCCCCATCAAACTAGGTCACTTAGGAGTGCTGCAGGATCTGACTCTCATCCTCCATCCCTCATGTCCCTTAAAGTACAGGAAATGGCACCTAGATCTCAACCGCCCCCTGCACCTCAACATCAAGCACCACCAGGGCCAACACCTGTTACAAGAACTGCATTACAGATGAGGTTACAACAGATGGCTGGCCAGCCAATAGAAGAGAATAAACCTCCACCACCTAAACCAGTCCAGCCACAAACTAGCCAGATGTTGCCCACATCTAAACCTCCTCCCCCTATGCCACAGCAGATGCCCCCTCGTATGAATCAGCCTCCTCCGCAGAGGTTACCGCCACCCCCTCCTCATCAGTCTCAACAGATGAGACCCCCAGGAATGCCCCCACAGCAGCCATTACCCCCTGGAACACAGCCCCTAGGTCCCCCACCACCAGGTATTAGACCACCTCCATCAGTTCCTCAACAGCCACCTCCTCGTCCAATGGGTCAGCCTCCAGTCCCACAGCAGATGAATCCTCCACAGATGGGCCAATCAGTTAGACCACCACCAAACATGGGCCAGCCTCCCAATCAAATGAATCAGCCGCCACCAATGATGCCGCCTCCTCCACAAAGAAACCAACAGGTTAGTTTTACCCATATCAGTGTCGTAGGTAAAGGGTCAATTGTTTGTTATATCCATATCTGATCTTTCTATTAAAAGCAATTTTGTACTTTGTAGAATATAAAAAGAGCTTTTGCCCAGAAAGAGTTATCCGTAACCATATACTCTACACATTTTTGTGGTAAATGCATTTTCTGTGTAAATAAATTCCTGATCACATTGTCCTGGCGTCGTGCTCATTTTAATTTAGGCAACATTTTTTTTCTCACAATTATTGCAAGCTGTTTGTAAAGGTGTTTAAAGGTGTTCCTATGTCTGCGTTGCTTATGGAATTATGTAGATGTTCTTGTACGAGTTTTAATTGGGACCAAAATGTTTATTCAGGTTTTTTTCTGACCATTTTGGGAACATGACCGGAACCCCTAGCATGGGGAATTTTTTGCATTGTTTTAACAAAATTGGGAAAATAGAACATATCAAAATAAGTTTTGCAACATATCTTTTAGCATTTTACACCATGTTGTTCTGTTCCACTCAAAGAATGCACAAATACCTTGTGGACCTCAAAAATGGGCAATTAGATGACATATGAATACTTTTTGCCTCTTTATTACATTTTAGTCTTTTGATTGGGAATTTTTTCCTTCAAATTGGGAAAAAAACATACTTTTTGCCATTGGGAATATAGCCTTAAAACGGCTATAAAATCGACCGAAAAAAAGCCCTGTTATTGTTCATATGCCATTATAGATATTAAGCTAATTGATATACACTTATTCTTACTTGAATATTCATGGAGTAAAGGGATAAGCACACCAGATAAGTTGTACTACAGAAATAAGAGGCACCAGTGTCAATTGACCAACGTTGATACTAATCAGACTCATATATGTCCTGTATGATTTATGATCTAGAACTACACTGATTGAAGGGACAAGTTTGTAGTAACATGTCATATGGAATTTTATCTCTGTTGCTTTAGGACCAGGACTTGCAAGAGAAAGTGGCCATGCAGACTCGACTGTTGGAGCAGGAACGGCAACAACAGGAACAGCAAAGGATTCTTGAACAGCAACAGAAAGAGCGACTAGCCATACAGCAACAGGCCATGCTTCTACAGCAACAGCAGGGACAACAACAGCAACAGAAGCAGCAAGGTGGGGATGAGGGCAACAGTGACCTCATGGAGAGAGTCAGACAACAACAGATCATGCTGGAGCAGCAGAAGCAGAAAGAGAGACTAGAACAACAGCAAAAGGTATTTAGTATTTATGTATTTTCACGTTTGCTTTTGCTGCCAATTAAGTATATTGCAGTCTTCTTCAGGTTTAAAAGAGGAGTTTTCTTAGTCCTTTACTCCGTTAATACACCTTTTAATGCCTTTGCAAATAGAATAGATACAGATCAGATGGCTCTTGTAGAAGCTGTATGATTGATGTCTGCCCTGTTTGTTTATGGAATCATATAAATCCGATTCTTTAGCTTCATTCATCAAAACTTTCTTTGTTCATGATGCCATTATAGAATTTAGCTCATGAATATCAATCCATACATTGTTTCGGACATGAATACTGATGAGGGAAAGGGTTAACTAAGAGAAGTATTTAACCTTTTCCTTCATATAAACATGTTTTTCATGTACTTGCAAACAGAGCAGACCGGGTCTACTCTGCTAATGAAATTTCAAAAACCTGTGTCTTTACTTTCTAAAATGGCTAGAATGTTCAACCTTCCATATTTCATTGTTACTATTTTGTCCATGAATATTCAGTAGGTATTGAAATTTGGAATAGATATAGAACAGGGAAAGTGTTAAGCAATCTAGGTGATCAGCCCAATTTTGATTGTACTCATGCATCGTTATCACTGTCTCACTGAGCCAATTCTAATTAATAGTACCGAGAAGATAGGGTTGGTGTGAGACATAAGAGTTTATGATAGATCCGTATTTCAGTTATCTTCAGTCTGTGTATTCAGGTAATTAGTTGGTCTTGTCCTCATATAAATGCCTTTGCAAACAGAATAGACCCTATCAGACAACTTCTGTAGGAGCTGTCTAATAAGGGTCTGCTGTGTTGCTTATGGAATTATATAGACCAGATCCTACAGTTTTAGTCTAAGCAAAAACATTCTTTTGAAAATTTCACGGTATTCAAATTTAGTAAATGAAAATTCATGAAAGTTATGAATTCATGCATAAATGTTCATTAGGGAAAGGGTTAAATTTACAAAGCAAAATCTAGGGTTTAGATTGCAACAGTTGAAAAGAAAATCAGATCAGATCATTATTAGCTGATTATATTATTATTGTTGCTGATGTTACTTATAGTTTAGAACTTAGACCTGTTTAATTACTTGAGACCTTAAGATTATCAAAATTACTTCTTTGCAATGATGTTTAACCCTTTTCAGGCATTGATTGACCAACAGAATCAAGCAATAAAGAAACAGGAAGAGGAACGACGGAGGAATGAGGCAGAGCTGATACGACAACAACAGAGAGCTTTGCTGGAGGCCCAGGAACAACAGAAACGGATGAGGGAGGAAAGACGAGGTAAACCTGCAAGTAGCAATGATGAATTTAGTGTACCATGGTCCATATTCATGATTATTTTTAGTCAATATATTTCAGAGGCTCAGAAACTGCAAATTTAAATATTGTTGTAAGTTCATCATTTTTGTGTCACCTGCATATGCAGTATAACCCTTTACTCTATATAAATGCCTTTTAACGTCTTTGCAAATGAAGTAGACCCAGATCAGAGGACTCCTGTAGGAGCCGTCTGATTAGGGCTTGCTCTGATTGCTTCTGAAATAGACTTGATTGTACATTTTTTTTCCATTTTAAAAAATCCTTTATTTGTAATTCCATAATAAAAGTTCAACCAATTAATATTCATAGTCATTATTATGTCTCCCCCATTTATGGGGAGATATATTGTTTTTGCCAGAGTTGTCTGTCCGTCCGTCCGTCCGTCCGTCCGCACTCACCAAAGGGTAGTTGTGTGACTTTTTCTAACTAGTCCCACAAGTAAAATCATTAACCTGGCCATCTCTTGTGACATTAACCTGGCCATTTCTTGTGACATTAACCTGGCCAGTTGTGGGACATAGGGTTAGGGTTAGGGTTAGCTTCCAGATCATTCTTTTCCAAAGTTAGAGCCAAAAATAGTTTTTCTTGTGGGACTAGTCCCACAAGAAAAGATCAAAGGAAAAAGTCACACAACTACCCATTTGTTAGCATGTCCGTCTGTCTGTCTGTCTGTCTGTCCGTCACAAACTTGTGTCGCATGTATCTCTGAAACCAGTTGGGCTAGAGTCACCAAACTTCACAGCAATGTTCACCAGCATGAGCTGTTGTGCACCTGGGTTTTTTGAATTGTCTCCCCTTGATAACTTAGGAGTTATTGCCCCTGATGACTTAAAATTAGAAAAACTTTGTGTCGCGCGTATCTCTGAAACCGCTAGTACTAGAGTCACCAAACTTCACAGGAATGTTCACCAGCATGAGTTATATTGCACCTATGGTTTTTGAATTGTCTCCCCCTGATAATTCTTGAGTTATTGCCCCTGATATGAATACTTAAATTTATACAAACTTTGTGTCACGTGTATCTCTGAAACCAGTAGGGCTAGAGTCACCAAACTTCACAGGATTGTTCACTAGCATGAGTTGTTTTGCTGTTGGATTTTTTTAATTGTCTCCCCCTGTTAACTTTGGAGTTACTGCCCCTGATGACTTAAAATTAGACAAACTTTACTTAGTGGTGTGTATATCTCTGAAACCACTGGGGCTAGAGTCACCAAACTTCACAGGAATGTTCACCAGCATGAGTTGTTGTGCACCTGGGCCCATATTCATAAAGCTCCTTAGGAATATTTTAACCTTAGGACAACTTAAGGAAAATATTTCTGTCTGCATTTCTAGCAAAACTCCAGAATAAATTTTCATTTGATGACTTGTAGAATATTAAGTTAAATATATATTTTTGATATACAGCTTTATTTTTCTGAAATAGTTTTACTTGTATTCATTTTATAAGACTAAGGAATATTCAAGAAACTAAGGAATTTTCTTAAGTTTCTCCTTAGGAGCTTTATGAAACCGCTAGTACTAGAGTCACCAAACTTCACAGGAATGTTCACCAGCATGAGTTGTTGTGCACCTATGGTTTTTGAATTGTCTCCCCTTGATAACTTTGGAGTTATTGCCCCTGATATGATTACTTAAAATTAGAGAAACTTTGTGTCATGCATATCTTTAAAACCACTAGGGTTAGAGTCACCACACTTCACAGGAATGCTGACCAGCATGAGTTGTTGTGCACCTGGGCTTTTTTAATTGTCTCCCCCTGATAATTCTTGAGTTACTGCCCCTGATATGATAACTTAAAATTAGAGAAACTTTGTGCTGCACGTATCTCTGAAACCAGTAGAGCTAGAGTCACCAAACTTCACAAGAATGTTCACCAGCATGAGTTTTTGCGCATCTGGGTTTTTTAATTGTCTCCCCCTGATAACTTTGGAGTTACTGCCCCTTATGACTTAAAATAAGAGAAAGTTTACTTTGTGTCACATTATCTCTGAAACCACTAGCACTAGAGTCACCAATCTTTACAAGAATGTTGACTAGCATGTGTTTTTGTGTACCTGGGGCTTTTGAATTGTCTCCCCTGACAATGTTGGAGTTATTGCCCTTGATGACTTAAAAATTAGACCCTGATAAGTTTGGAGTTACAGACATTACAATTGTGAATTGGAAAGAGGATGGGAGGGGGAGACATCTGTTTTTGTGACAAAAACAAACCTCTAGTTTCTTACATGAATACACCTTTCCATGCCTTTGCAAACAGAGTAGACCCAGATCAGACGTTTGTATGAGCCTTCTGGTCAGGGTCTGCTTTTGTAGGAGCCTTCTGATCAGGGTCTGCTCTGCTTGCTTAACCCATTCCCTCATAGGCTATTTTTAGACCCAACCTCTTGAATAAATCTAACGAAAAGGAGCATTTATTAGAGAAAAGGAAAATGTTGGAATTGTGTAGTTTTGAAACCATTGTGATAGGTTGAGCAGTTGCTCCTATAGGAGCAAATGCTCTTTTTATCACAATGGTTTCAACAGGTAACTTTTACAGAGGCGTAGAAAGACATATTTATGGAGGAAAGTGTTCACTCTGATATGAAGCAAGTTTAACATACTTGAAATTGATTCAAACTTTTGAAAAACTACTGACTGACTATCAAACAGCTTGGATCCTGATGAGACATCTCATCTGGATCCAGGTGCTTGCAAATGACCATAAAGTCGTAATCTGCAGTGTAAAGGTTTAGATGAAAACAACATTTATTATGCTATGAAACATGGATCAAAATGCAGAAACTCAGTAATTAAGTGTAACTAGGTGCAATTGTTGACAGCAGTATAAAGTAGACAAGTGCTGATTTGTTACTTTGTATTGTTTCTATTTTTAGCTCACCAGAGCACAAAGTGCTCAAGGTGAGCTTTAGTGATCACCTGATGTCCGTCGTCAGTCAGCGTGCGTCGTCTGTCGTTTGTCGTCAACAATTAGAACCTTTAAAAATCTTCTCCTGAATCTACAAGGTTCTCAGCTTTCATGTTATTATTTCAGAATTATGTTTTATTTATGCATCTTATCTATGCTTCTGATATAGGACTATATGAACAACATTACGGAGCTCCAGATAAGATGGGTCAATTAAAACATTTACAAGAATAGCTCCTTTGTTTCCCCACCAAACACTATACTGTAAAACCTCTCTATAACGGCCACTAAATTACATCAAGTATTTTGTGTTAAAGGCAGGTGGCTGCTTAAAGCAAGGTGAAAGTAAAATAGAACGCTCCTATAGGAGTGTTCTGTTTTACTTTCACATTCCTTTAAGCGGTCATTTGCCCTAAATACCAACTAATTAACACAATTTAGTGGCCTTTATAGAGAGGTTTTACTGTACTGTGACCACTCATTAGAATCATCTTGAAGAGATTATTCTAAAGAGTGGTCACAGTATAGGGTTTGGTGGAGAAATGACAATTTTAGTATTTGGGTACGCACTCTTATTTGTAGCTCTGAACATTAATCTCCGTAAAGCATAGATGTTCTTGTATATCTAATATCCATATGCAAAACCCCTGTTCCCTGCATGCCAGGCCTTCACACTAAAACAAGCTTATTTCTGTTTCAAGGTCCTCCCCCACCAAGAGAAATGCCGCCAAAAACTGGTCCCAGTCAGTTCAATCCCCCTCCCAGTATGTTACACAGTGCTCCCCGGGGAATGATGCCTCCACCAACCAGTGCAAGCGGCATACCTCCCCTCATGCCTCCACATTCATCAGGAGGGTGAGTATCATTTTAAGGAGTTTTATATTGTTGTTTGCTTTATAGTTACCTTTCATTTTAGTAACACTTATTAACCCCTTTCCTTCACGTAAACGCCTTTTCATGCCTTTGTAAACAGAGTAGATCGAGATCAGAAGGCTCCTAACGGAGCTGTCTGATCAGGGTATGCTCTGTATGCTTTTGAAATTAAAACAGATTTGACTTTACAGTTCCTACTAATTCTAAAAAATCCCGTGTACATATGCCATTATAATAAATTAACCTTTTCCTTCATATAAATGTTTTTAGCTCACCAGAGCACAAAGTGCTCAGGGTGAGCTTTTGTGATCGCCTGATGTCCGTCGTCTGTCGGCGTGCGTCGTCAACAATTTGAACTTTAAAAGTCTTCTCCTCTGAATCTACAGGGTTCTCAGCTTTCATTTTTGGCACATAGCATCACCTATAGGTCCTCTACAAAAGTTATATAAATTATGTCCCTGGAGTCAAAATTGGCCCCGCCACGGTCCCAGGGGTGGCAAGTTTTTTTAGCTGACTGTTGTTTTCTGTACAAGTAGCAGAATGCTGGGCTCACTTAGGTTAGGCATGGGGAAAACTTCAAAAATCTTCTTGTCAAAAACTACATGTCACAGAGCTTAGATATTTGGTGTATAGATTTACTTAGTATACCTTATTGACATTGGTAAATATCATAGTTCTGAGGTTAAAATTGGCCCTGCCCTGTTGGTTATACTTTAAAATAGTATTTTACACTATAAAGGTTCCTCTGTAGAGGGATTGAGGTCACTCCATCTGTGTTGCATAATCACTGGATAGGTCAAGTTCCTGGTCAAAACTCTATCAAGTTGTCTGCTTCAGAATTAGTCTGTTTGTTCACACTGTTTTTAACCCATTCCCTCATAGGATATTTTCAGAATCTGCCTCTTGAAAAATTTCAGAATTGTGTAGATTTGAAACCATTGTGATAAATAGAGCATTTACTCCTATGGAGAAAATGCTCTATTTATCACAATAGTTTCATAAAGTGACTATTATACCTCTTTGAATAAATCTACTGATAAGGAGCATTAATTAGAGAAAAGGAAAATTTCAGAATTGTGTAGATTTGAAACCATGGTGATAAATAGAGCATTTACGCCTATGGAGCAAATGCTCTATTTATCACAAAGGCTTTTTTCAGATCCTACCTCTTTGAATAAATCTACTGATAAGTAGCATTAATTATAGAAAAGGAAAATTTCAGAATTGTGTAGATTTGACACCATTGTGACAAATAGAACATTTACTCCTATGGAGCTATTGCTCTATTTATCACAATGGTTAGCAAATGCTCTATTTCTCACAAATGCTTTTTTCAGATCCTACCTCTTTGAATAAATCTACTGATAAGGAGCATTAATTAGAGAAGATGAAAATTTCAGAATTGTGTAGATTTTAAACCATTGTGATAAATAGAGCATTTGCTCCATAGGAGTAAATTAACTCATATACAAACCACATATAAAGTTACATACCGGTACGTGTCAGATCTGAGTTCAAACTGTGTGCTAATTTTGGTTAAGTCCTGCTAAGCTGTGATAGGGTTGTCATCTGTTAGAAATGTTGTCTGCTTATTCAAAGAGGTAAATCTGGGTCTACTCTGTTTGCTAATGCGTGAAAACATGTTTATATGAGGAAAAGGGTTAATTAGAGAAAAGGAAAATTTCAGAATTGTGTAGATTTGTAACTATTGTGATAAATAGTGCATTTACTCTTATGGAGCAAATGCTCTATTTATCACTAAGGCAAATGCTCTATTTATCACAATGGTTATTATCACCAGTTATTGTTAACAAGTTTTAATTTTCCATTTCCATAACAATTCCGTTAGTATAAATTGTTGAAATCGCGATTTTTATACAATTTCTGCTTTGAAACAATCATCAGTACTCTAATTCTGAAGGGGTTCGAAACGTTCAGGTGTGAACTGGTTTTGTTACGAAACGTGCTCTACAAGAGTTGTCGTTCGTTTCTAAATACGCAATATATCAAGGAGTTGTTAGGTTATGCGTAGTAATATGTAATGGAAAATGAAACTTTTCCACATTTTTTTGTGTGCGAAATATGCTTTCCAAGTTAACGGTCGGTAAACGTTCGGTATTGGACTTAGAAAATATTTATAATAAAGCAAATCATCCCAGAAAGCTTGCCATTATAATTATACAGAGAAAGGGTCAAATAACACCCCACAAAACAGGTGTCCACTTTTGTTTAGAAACATACATGTAGTTGAAACTTTAAAAATCTTTCCCTCTGGTGAGCGATTTCAGGGCCATCATGGCCCTCTTGTTTCATACATTTGCAAACAGTAGACCCAGATCAGATGGCTCCTGTAGGAGCCGTCTGATCAGGGTCAACTCTGTTTGCTTATGGAATTTAATAGATCTGTTTCTTTAGTTTCTAAAATGGCTGCAATGCTCTACCTTCCATATTTCATTATAACTATTTTGTTCATGAATATTCAGTAGGTATTGAAATTTGGAATAAACATAGAACAGGGAAAAGGTTAATAAATAATTCAGCTAATAAAAATATTCATGATTGCATTATTTTGTACATGAAAATTGAACAGGGAAAGGGTTTTATAACCCCGAAATTGCTGAATTTTCAAAGTGGAATGCTCCATGATTATTTGTAGTTGAGTGTTTGAAGTTGAAGCCAATCAGCGTGAAATGGTAAGGAATAATGGAAACAATTTGAAATGGCACACAATGAAGACTTTGATTAAGGGGGCTCCTGCATGAGGCCTTTGAAATGGATCAATACTGAAATGCTAGATTAACCCTTTCCCTCATATAAACGTGTTTTCACGCATTTGCAAACAGAGTAGGCCCAGATCAGATGGCTCCTAGAGGAGCCGTCTGATCAGGGTCTACTCTGTTTGCTAATAGAATTTGAAAGATCTGTGTCTTCACTTCCATAAATGGCTATATTGTACCGCCTTCCACATTTCCTTATAACTATTTTGTCCATGAATATTCAGTAGGTATTGGAAATTGAAATTAACATAGAACAGGGAAAGGGTTAACCCATTGAATGCTGAAGTTTCAAAGTGGTATTGTCCATCATTATTTAACAGTACAGTCCATTCATTAAGACGGGATATAATTTGTGAGATGATTTTGAGTGACAGACAGTGTAGACTCTGATTAGAGAGCTCCTCATGGAGCCCTCTGGTCTTGGTCTTCACTGTTTGCAAATGATGGCTTACATGCTCTGTCTTTTGTTGCCAGCCAATCAGTTTCATCATAGTGATACTCTATTGTGTCATCATAACTCAACTCCAGAAGTATTTGACCTGGAATCATGAAACATTTAGCGTGCTTGATCATCATGTTAGCCTGAGGTGTGGTTATGATATGCCCTCAGTTACACTAGTGTTATCGCCCTTGTTGAAGGCCATACCATTGTTTCACAGCCTTATTTAAGAGGTTGCATCCATGTCCCATGGACACATTTGTTAGTTACAGTATTTATTTATGTACCTGTAGTAACATGGGTGATCACATGAGACCTCCAAGGCCTCCAATGGAGGAGAGGGGACCACAGGAGCCCAGGGAGATGAAGCTACCATCTGCCTTGGAGAAGGTTCTAGCCTTTAAGGATGTTCGAGCCCAGGAGGTGGGTCTGACCCCAGAGGAGCTGGAGCAACTTGACAGACCTGAGAGTGAGTAATTGGCAATACCCACATATATATTACCTCATAAAGATTTATACAAGAAATCATGACATCATGGATTAAGTGAACTTTTATACAGTGAAACCTGTGAAAACCGGACCCCCACGGGGACAGATCGATCGGCCGGTTTTCAGAGGTGACCGGTTTTTTCAGGTTCGAAATTTTGCCGAGAAAACCAGTAAAGTTGGTGTACTGTTCAGTGTTAATTCACCCATCCTTATGAGTTTCCTAATGTGCAACTAGATGTAACAAGTATTTGACTGATCTGAATTACAACGAAAGTAAGAGGAAAGTAAAAAAAAAAAAAAAAGAAAAAGAAAGAAAGAATGAACTGCACAAATATTCTACTGACTTTTGGTGTTGCATATGTATTCCTCAATGATTCTGTGGACATAATAACAATACATGAGTGCGTGTGTTTAATTCACGTCCAGCATCACATACACATCTGTAAACGTGTAACCTATCTTGTTTGATTTTTTCACTTGTGTTACAAACAGGTGTGGTAGCCAGGGCTAAATGAGACACTTTTAACCCTTAATATGCTGGTCGCGAGCGTCATATCATGTATGCAAACAAACTGGATGCGGATGAGACGCCGAGTAACTCGGAGCCTGGTCTGGATCTAAGATGTTTGATGATGGTAACTTAGTCAACATTTCTACAATAAATATAAGCGAGTTTGTGAAGTTTTAATAAAGAAGATTGTGCAAACTTTCGTAACAGGCAAAAGGTTACAGGATGTCCGAGGTCACTCCAAGTACGAATGTGATAGCTTTTAACAATCTATCGCCAGGATTAAGGGAAAATTGGACAATATTTCAAAATCTGTGAGCAGCGTGCCAGCATCAGGAGGGTTAGGAAAGTGAAGTAAAATCATTAATGGATTTGTAATTGTTGCTGATTAATAACAAAAGTTTGTTTCAAGATTAGTGCAGGTAAGGTAGACCCGATCATTACTGTTATTTGTTTTTACAGTTTTCCATTCGGTCCCTTAATTATTAACTGGTCAGGACTTTATACCTAGCCATACCGTTAATCCCGACTATTGATAATTGCACTGTGTAAACAATGGCGCGAGGTGTCATATTGCGTTAGCGTGTTGAGAGGCCAGTCAGCAATTTACGTTCCGGTCAGCTGGTTTTTGGCATCCGGTTTACACAGGTGAATTTGGGTTGAAATGAGACAAATATTTGGCGAGGCCCGTCCGGTATCCGGTTTTCACAGGGTCCGGTTTTTAGAGGGATCTTCATAATGGGCAAAGAAGGAAAAAAGTCGGGACCGAACAAATCGGCCGGTTTCGAGAGTATACTGGTTTACACAGGGTCCGGTTTTCACAGGTTTCACTGTAATTGCCAATGAATAAACTTTATTTACAAAGGAATGAAACCGTGTATCTATTAGATAAGGGTTATAGTGTCATATCCATTTCAATGCATAATGTTCTCTGTAAAAGAAATTTTACCACTGAAATTAATAATGTTATTACTTAATTTGTTTAAAATTATACACTGCAAGTCATTTGCAACAGTGTAGACCCAGATCAGTGGGCTCCTATACAATGGCCATTCATTGACACCACAGAGATCAGTTGCTGGGCTATGCTTTATGAAATATTTCTTCAATTTGTGAAGGACCTTGCCCCTGTAAAACTTGACTTAAAGGTTTAACCCTTTCCTCCATAAACACACCTTTTTATGCCTCTGTATAAGTCATCTATAGGAGCAAATGCTCTATTTATCACAATGGTTTCAAACTACAAAACTCAAAAAAAAAAATCCTTTTCTCTAGTTATGTCTCCCCCCATATTTATATGGGGGAGACATATTGTTTTCGTGAGAGTTCTCTGTCTGTCTGTCCGTCTGTCCGCACTCACGAAAGGGTAGTTGTGTGACTTTTTTTAACTAGTCCCACAAGTAAAATCATTAACCTGGCCATCTCTTGTGACATTAACCTGGCCATTTCTTGTGACATTAACCTGGCCAGTTGTGGGACATAGGGTTAGGGTTAGCTTCCAGATCATTCTTTTCCAAAGTTAGAGCCAAAAATAGTTTTTCTTGTGGGACTAGTCACACAAGAAAAGATCAAAGGAAAAAGTCACACAACTACCCATCCGTTAGCATGTCCGTCCGTCTGTCCGTCTGTCTGTCTGTCTGTCCGTCACACTTTTTGTCCGGACGATAACTTCAATATGCCTGATGCCAGTTGATTGAAACTTCATATATGGAAAGAGCATAATGAGAGGAAGTGTCATGCACAAGGTCCATAACTCTGGCTTCACTAATATAGGAGTTATTGCCCCTTGTAAAAAACAATCACACTTTTTTGTCCGGACGATAACTCCTATATCGCTCATGCTATTGGATTGAAACTTCATATATGGAAAGATAATGACGAGAGGAAGTGTCATGCACAAGGTTCATAACTCTGGCTTCGCTAATATTGGAGTTATTGCCCTTTGTAAAAAATATCACAATTTTTTGTTCGGACAATAACTTCAATATGCCTGATGCCAGTTGATTGAAACTTCATATATGGAAAGAGCATAATGAGAGGAAGTGTCATGCAGAAGGTACATAACTCTGGCTTCACTAATATAGGAGTTATTGCCCTTTGTAAAAAAAATAACACTTTTTTGTCCGGACGATAACTTCTATATGGCTCATGCCATTGGATTGAAACTTCATATATCGAAAGATCATAACAAGAGGAAGTGTCATGCACAAGGTCCATAACTCTGGCTTCACTAATATTGGAGTTATTGCCCTTTGTAAAATAAATCACAATTTTTTGTCCGGATGATTACTCCTATGTGACACATGCCATTGGAGTGAAACTTCATACATGGAACGATCATAATAAGAGAAAGTGTCATGCATAAGATCCTTAACTCGAGCTTCAATAAATTTAGAGTTATTGCCCCTTGTTCACTTGTTTAATTCTTTCTTGTCCGGACGATAACTCCTACATGGCTCTTGCCATCGTATTGAAACTTCATACATGGAAAGAGCATGATGAGAGAAAGTGTCATGAACAAGGGCCATAATTCGGGCTTCAGTACTTTTGGAGTTATTGCCCTTTGTTACATTTTTTGGCCGATCAATAACTCCTGTTCGACTGATGCTATTGGAATGACATTTTATTTTTGGAAAGAGCATGATGAAAGTAAGTGTCATGCACAAGGGCCATTAATCTGGTATCAGTATTTTTGGAGTTATTAGCTGTTATCATTTTCTTTTTGAAAAATGTAGTGTGGAAAACGCATAATGAGGGGAAGTATCATTCATCAAGACCATAACATTTTTAGTGATTTCCCTTTACATATTGCTTTTATTAGAGGGGAGACATCCGTTTTTGTGACAAAAACCTCAAGTTAATGCTCCTTTTCGGCAGATTTATTTAAAGTCGTTGGATCTAAAAATAGCCTATGGAGGAAAGGGTAAAGACAACCACTTCTTTTTTGGAACTGTTTGCATTACATTTGTTTGCAGTAAGCTACAATCACCTGTCTTAGAGTTTTGCAAACAGAGTAGACCCAGATCAGATGATTCATGTAGGAACTATCTAATTAGGGTCTGTCCTGTTTTCTAATTATGTCTCCCCCTTTAGGGGAGGGAGACATATTGATGTTGTGCTTTCTGTCTGTCTGTCCGCCCGTCCGTCCGTCTCCATCTGTCTGTCTGTTAAAATTCTTGTGCAGCTAACTCCTCCTACACTATTAGAGGGATTTCCTTCAAACTTTTACATATGAACCAGCTATATGTGAGGATGGTCATGTGGTTTGGAATTTTGGCTGCAACAATTTTGACAGAAGTTATGGCCCTTTGTAGTTTTTCCTTATATAGAATATATAGCGGAAAAATATTGTGCAGCTAACTCCTCCTGCACTATTTGAGGGATTTACTTCAAACTTTTACATATGAACCAGCTATATGTGAGGATGGTCATGTGGTTTGGAATTTTGGCTGCAACAATTTTGACAAGTTATGACCCTTTGGAGTTTTTCCTTATATAGAGTAATAGCGAAAAGGTCTTGTGCAGCTAACTCCTCCTATACTATGTAAGAGTTTTCATTCAAACTTTTACATTTGAACCAGCTATATTTGAGGATGGTCATTTGGATTGGAATATGGGCTGCAACAATTTTGACAGAAGTTTGGATTTTTTTCAAATATGAAATTTATAGGGAAAACTAGTGTTTATAGATGTCTACAAAAGTTTACAAATAACCAATCTACATGTGATGCACAACCAATCTATATGTATTTATAAGTGACACACAACCAATCTATATCTACATTTTTGTATATGTGAAATCTATATGTGAAGGTGGTCATGTGCTTTTGAATTAAGCTTGATTATCATAATAGTTGTTAAAACGCAACTCTTGGTTACAACATTCATTCCTCTTATGGGGGGGGGGGGGGGGGGGGGGGGGGGGGATGTGTTTTTTCTCAAAAACAAACTCTAGTAAATTATATAATTTCATAAGCAGATCCTGATCAGATGGAGTCGTCTGATCTGGATCTACTGTTTTACAAAGTCATTAAAAACATTTATATGAAGAAAAGTGTTTATGACCAACGATCAGACTTCTTTAAGTGGTTGTTTTTTAGAGGCTTTACTTCATTGTTGAAAGTTGAACTTTCCTGTTTCTGCAGAAAAAGACGAGGATGAGGATGAAATCGAGACAGTAGAGATGGAGGAGGAGGACCCAGTGGAGGAGGAAGAGCCAGAGGTGGTTGTACCCGATACATCCAAAGAGGTGAAGTCTCTCTCAAGACACTTTTTTCAGTTAAATGACCTTGGGTATTGAGAATTGAGGGTATACAGAGCGTCGGATAATAGGCCTGTTGTTCTGTCCAAATCTCTTACTGCTCACCCATACCCTGTGTTTTGTTAACCATTTTAACCCTTTCTTCTCTATGCCTCTGTAAAAATCACCTATTGAAACTATTGTGATAAATAGAGCATTTGCTCCTATAGGAGCTTGAGAATTTTCTCAGACTCTGACAGTAGTTTTATAACCTCAGACCTTAGGCTTTGTTTGAGGTCTCATGTTTGAAAGAGAGTCCATTTGATTCACTTTTTTAAGTCTGTCTCTCCCAGAATAGCTCCAAAAGTATTTGACTGTTAAAAATGAAACCCTTTTCTTCATGACTCTTCATGAATGTAAGAAATAATGAATATTAATTAGAATATATATTTTTAATGGCACATTAACACACGAAAATTTTGCCATGGAAAGAAACAACTTTAGAATCAGATCTATATAATTCCATAAACAAACTTAGCAGACTGTGATCAGATGGCTCCTACAGGAGCCATATGATCTGGG
This sequence comes from Azorinus chamasolen, assembly GCA_963576725.1. Classification (NCBI taxonomy): domain Eukaryota; kingdom Metazoa; phylum Mollusca; class Bivalvia; order Cardiida; family Solecurtidae; genus Azorinus; species Azorinus chamasolen. The sequence goes on from OY755235.1 coordinate 71,028,424, forward strand.
TCTTCTCTGTTTGCAAAGGCGCTAATAGGCATCAGTATGTACTATGTAGTAAAGGGTTATCATGATTTATGATATTTACTTGAAGTTTCCTAACTGTGATCAGTGTGTATGTCTAAGTTTATTTTATTTAACTCTTTACTCCATGAATATTCAAGCAAGAAGTAATGACATTATGAATATTAACCCATTCCCACTTAGGCTATTTTTAGATCCTACCTCTGTAATTAAATCCACGAAAAGGGGCATTTACTAGAGAAAAGGAACATTTTAAAAATTGTAGTTTTGAAACCATGTGATAAATAGAGCATTTATCCCTGTGGAGCAAATGCTCTATTTATCACAATGGTTTTAGAAAGTGACTTTTACAGAAGCGTCAAAAGGCGTCAATATGCAGGAATGGGTTAATTAACTGACTAATGAATACAGGAACTTTTGACCATGGCAGAAACTGTAGAACCCGACTTATGTTATTCCATAAACAAACAGAGCAGACCCTGATGACCTCTGTTTCAAAGGTCTTTAAAGATGTGTATATTTAGAAAAAGTTAAAGGTGGTTGAGATCAAATTATGATGTTTCTTATGGGCTGCATCATTGCTACTCAGTTATACACGAGGTTGGACATCTTTGTCCAGTTGTCACATTTCTAGTTCTTGGTCCATCCTTTTATTTACTTGCCTATCAGTTTGTTCCGGTTTTAAATATGCATGATAATTGAGACCATGTTTAACATTTATACTTCACTGATGAAGCAGATTAGCAGAGCTTTACTTTCATTCATGTCACACAATTCGTGTTACACCAGGTTCATAACTGTTTGTACCTGATTATTGCTAAATACTACAGGCGTCTGACTCTATGTTAACCCTTTCCCTGTTCAATATTCATTTCTTAAATAATGACATCATGAATATTTATTAGCTGAATTTTTATATTGTAGACTTTCTCAGTGAAATTTTTTGTTTTAACAGATTCTATAGAATGAGATCTATATCATCTCAAAAGCAAACACAGCAGACCCTGATCAGAAGGGTTTTGGTATACTCTGTTTGTAAATGGTTGAAAAGGCGTTTATATGAGGGAAAGGGGTAAAAAGTTTATGTTATATTTTGTCTTGCCATGAGGTGTTTTTGTCCGTCTTCTTGTATCACATATGGAGCCGATTTATTATACCCCCGCAAACTTTTGAGGGACTATACTTGAATCAGCCTTCCAGCTGTAGGTCTGTCGGTCGGGCGGTCCGTCCACATTTGAACATGGGTAGTTTGTGTCACAAACTTGACTTTGCAATCAAAGCTACCGTGTGGGGGGTATTCATCACCTTTAGTGATAGTTCTAGTTTTCATAATTGTTAACATACTTATACATTCAAGGATGATTCTCATTTCAGTCAAAAAATAAAAAGAGAAAGAAGAAGAAGAAGAAAGCTAAGAAAAATCGTCAAATGAAGCCAACAGAGCCTCCAAAGCCAGCCCAAACTGAGGAGCCAGATGTTCAGATTGAGTGAGTGATTGACATTACTTAGGGCCGTAAAATTCCATTCACCATGGTCAAGTACATGTATATATTTTTACCCGTTGTAGAAGAAATTAATATTCATAGTGTCTTTCTCTGCTTTAAGGGTAAGTAAACAAATTTAATAATTTTACTGCCCTGCTTAGCTAATTTTGAGCGTGTTGAGTATTTTTTGGTAACCATTTACTCTTTATACCTTTGCAAACAGGATAGAACCAGATCAGATAGCTCCTATAGGAGCCGTCTAATCAAGGTCTGCTCTGTTTGTTTATAACATTGTATACATCTGATTCTTCAGTTTCTGCCATAGCCAAAATATCTCTGTTCATCTGCCATTATAAAAATTAATTTAATTAATATTCATGATGTCATTATAACTTACATAAATATTCATTGAGTAAATGGTTAATATACATATACCTCCTTCCATTTCTTTTCTATGATTTGATCGGAGTGTCAAACAATTGGGATTTTGCGAAGCTATTCATAGGTAAATTCAGTAGAACTCCTTTTAAACTGGAATTCTAATTAAGTACAATTTGGGTCTTTTTAGGCAGGTGACTGCTTACGTACTAATTTTCATCATGAAGTAGATGCTTTTGTGATCAAAATACGGTCTATGTAATAACACTTGTCATTGTTGTTAAAGGTATGTTCAAGAACAGCTGGAATTGGATCCCATGGACCCTAATTACTTCACCTTCAGCAAGATCTTTGAAGCTTTCAAGGTAAGAAAGTACTCATGATTCATGAACTGACTTACTCTGACCTAGCAGACCAAATTATGTCTCCCACCACGTAGTGGTGTGGGAGACATTGATTTACTCCTTTCCGTCCATCCGTCTGTCTGTCACAAAATATTGTCTGCTCTCTAATTCTAAAAGTTAGCAGCCAATTTTTACGAAACTTTATGAAAATGTTTATGGCTGTAATATCTTGGCCAAGTTCGATATCCAGCAAGATTGTTTCAGGAACTTCAGAGTTATGGCCCTTGATTTATCCAAATTTGGCCGCTTTAGCCTTGTCCGCTCTCTAAGTCAAAAACATCTCGTCGGATCTTCACCAAACCTGAAAAAAATGTTTATGGCTATAATATATAGGCCATGTTCAATATCCAGCAAGATTGTTTCAGGAACTTCAAAGTTATGGCCCTTGATTTATCCAAATTTGGCCTTTTTAGCCTTGTTCACTTTCTAAGTGAAAACATCTCATCTAATCTTCACCAAACCCATTAAAAAATGTTTATGGCTATAAAATCTAGGCCAAGTTCAATAACCAGCAAGATTGAACTAGGCACTTTAGAGATATGGCCCTTGAATAATACAAAATTGGCCTTTTTCTCATTGCCCACTCTCTAAGTCGTAACGTTCTCGTCTAATCATCACCAAACCTTATGTTTATAATATCTAGGCCAAGTTGAATAACTAGCATTATTGGAACAGCTACTGCAGAGTTACGGCCCTTGAATTGTTAAAAACATACCTTAAAGTTTATGGGGTGACTTTATTAATGTCATGGTCCTATATCAAGGTCAAAGGTCAAATTTTGGGTCAAATTTATATTGGCGATAATCAGGGGCATAGTGTTTCACAAACACATCTTGTTTTAATTATTGAAATAATTTCGTTTAACCCTTTCCCTTGTAACAAATACTGTTCCATACCTTTACTTACATGGAGACCCAGATCAGATGACTCCTGTAGGAGTTGTCTGATCAGGATCTGCTCTATTAGCATATGACATTATAAAGCTTTTGTCAAAGCAAAAAAAATCCCTTGAATTTTTCAGGTAATAAATATTCATGAACTCATAATTTCTTACATGGATATTGGACAGGTAAAATGTTAAATAAGTGTGAAATATAAATGGTTCCTTTTTATACGCCCGTTTGAAAAAAACGGGACGTATTATGGAATGGCGCTGTCTGTGTGTCTGTCCGTCTGTAACATCTCTAACTCAAGTTCCGCTTGGTGGATCCTTCTCAAATTTTAACACAATGTTTATCTAGACATCCTACAGTAGCCTGCCAAGTCCCGGTTTGTTTATCCAAGGTCAAGGTCACACAATTGGACTTAGAATTTGCGTTTAGCAAAAATGTTAACCTGTCTGTCTGTCTGTAACATCTCTAACTCAAGTTCGGCTTGGTGGATCCTTCCAAATTTAAACACAATGTTTAACTAAATATGCTACAGTAGCCTGCCAAGTCCCGGCTCGTTTATCCAAGGTCAAGGTCGCTTAATTTGACTTAGAATTTGCGTTTAGCATTTGCGTTAAGCAAAAATGTTAACCTCAATTTATGTGGAACAAGTCCACTTATTTACATAACACTTTGTGATAAAGCTTTCAAACTTGGAACACTTGTTCACCGTCACAACCTTCACCTGTAGGCAAGAGTAAATAACTCTGTCAAGCATTTTTACCGAATTATGCCCCTTTTTATGGCTTTCGGAGCCATATAGCAATCGGTCTTTTTACGGCAACGAATTCACTTGTCTAGTGAACATGCGCAAGACAAAATAGTTTTCTGCAAGTCTGCACTAGTTGGGTTGTAGAATGTTCATGTATTTGTTTACCCTTCATGTATTTAATAATAATTTGCTGTGTAAGATACTTACTACTAATCTACACAAAGATAAACTTTTTAAAAGTCTTGAAAAAGCCTATATAGGATTCTACGACGTATAGATACAGATACAGATACAGAATTTTAATAAACTCCAAAGAAGACGCGAACGAATATTTTTACCGTAGTTTTCGCAACACCTTGGCGTTCTAAAGCAGAAGGATTATAGCCGAGGTTTCCGATTGCATTTTTATACACATTCGTAACTGATTAGCATATAGACCTACATCTTCAGCCAATCAAACTGCCTTTTGCGTCGCATTCGGTCATTTCCGTTTGACCCGTACTCAAATTAGAAATAGAAAGTTTCATAAAGGACAAGGTCAAAGAAATCTAAAATAACCAACCAATGAAATTCGGAATTCCCATATACACATATATCACGCATCGAACAGCGTGTTTTGACTATGGCACCCAACCTCAACACAAGTCTAAGTCTTACAAGAAGTAAAACCGTAAAAACACGGGGCTCTATCGGCTTATCAAAGTAAGTATTAACCATAGATGGTTTTCAACACATATTCAATCAAATTATATTCCAGTGTCAATAACAACTGTGAAAATAGAGCTTCTTCTATGTATCGTGTAACCGCCGAGTCGCCGACACTGTCGTTTGCTCAAGACGTTTGTGTCGTGTAAAAGCGAAAGTAGGTAGCAATTTGTTGGAATGTCTTTCCCAGATTACAACTCTACTTCAGACTGTAGTTCTGAATTTGAGTTTCATCAGGTTCCAAACAACTACCGTAATTGTATGTACATGTATGGATCTACTTAGTAATTAAAAATAAAAACAGTCTACCTTCAATTTGTACACAGACAACATTTATTCAAAATAAACGAGTGCTGAACATGGAAAAATAAATGTTATGTGTCAGAATTAGTTGAACAAAAAATGTAAAATTGTAGGTAGCCTTTGTATAACTTTGATGTTATGCTTCAGTTTTTGCATCAGCTTTGGACATGAAATCATTAATTGACCCTTTACTTCATGAATATTCATGTAAGAAATAATGACATCATGAATATTATTAAGATATTCTTTTGGCCATAGTAGAAACTAGAAGCATGTCTTTATATAAACAGCAGATCATAAGATGGCTCCTTTTGTTTCAGTCTGTCATATTTTTATGCCCCCAATCAATTTGGGGGGGGGGGGGGGGGGGGGGGCTGATTTTGCACTGTTTGTTGGTTTGGCTCAAACTTTAATGTTGGCAATAACTTTGTAGCCATTGCACATACATACTTCAAACCTGGCATGCCTGTGCAACTTACGGAGGCGAACATTTTTATTTTATTTTTTTGGGGGGGGGGGGGGGGGGGGGGGGGCTTTATTAAAATCAAGGTCATATAACGGTTAAATGTCACATTACGGGTCAATTTTATATTGTATTGGTCACAATCAGGGACATAGTGTTTCACAAAAATGTGTTGTTATTAATACTTTTATCAATTCCAAGACGTTATTGTTATTAACTCCCCCAATTTCTCCCCTTACACTTAAAGGCATTTCGAAAGGAATGTTGACCCATTAACCCCATGCTGTGTATTTTGAGAGCTGACTGTCAAGCATCTGATACACAAACTAATAAGACGGGCTACCATCACAGAGGATCAATGTATAATTGCATATCTTTTATGGCTATGGACCTTGACTGGACACTGTGTATATGGGGGGTTACTTATATAAGGAGCTTTGAAATGCCTTTAACATCCATATCAAACCCGAAAGCCATTATGGCCATTCAGGCCTTTGATTAACTTAGAATTTTTGGTTAAGGCTTTGTTAAAGTCCATTTATTTACATAACCCTTTGAGATAAAGCTTTTAAACTTGGAACACTTGTTCACCATCACAACCTCCACATGTAAGCAAGAGAAAATAACTCTGTCAAGCATTTTGACTGAATTATGCCCCTTTTTAACTTAGAATTTTTGGTTAAGGCTTTGTTAAAGTCCATTTATTTACATAACCCTTTGAGATAAAGCTTTTAAACTTGGAACACTTGTTTACCTTCACAACTTGCACCTGTAGGCAAGAGTACATAACTCTGTCAAGCATTTTGACCGAATTATGCCCCTTTTTAGAATTTTTGGTTAAGGTTTTGGTTAAAGTCCACTTATTTACATAACCCTTTGAGATAAAGCTTTTAAACTTGGAGCACTTGTTCACCATCACAAGCTTCACCTGTAGGCAAGAGTACATACAATGTAACTCTGTCAAGCATTTAGACACAATTATGGCACTTTTTAATTTAGAATTTTTGGTTAAGGTTTTTTGTTAAAGTATGCCTATTTACAACCTTAAAACTTGGTCGCAAAATTGGGCTTAGAATTTGAGTTCAGCAAATACTTTAACCCCAGTTTATGTTGGACAAGACCCCGACGGGCGTATATTGTGCCCACTGGCACTCTTGTTAACTTTAATATCTGTTTTTTAGGGGAAAAAACACAAGCTATTGTCATACTTACAGCGTCCATGTTGTCTTCTTTCTCCTCTAGAAACTATAACGTTGGCTATTACTTCTTTACTATTCTTGCAAATCTTATGAAACTTTACACACTTGTTTACCATCACAAGGGCTACAATCTTACCAAGGGTCATAACTCTGTAAGGCTTTATAACAAATTTATACCCCTTTATGGACTTAAGAAATAAAAATTAAAGACGTCTGTCATTTTGAAAACGTAACCAGCAGCGCTCTAATATTGCATGTGTGAATTCCTTGTGGCAAGGCCTTTCCATCAGAGTTATGGTTTTTGACTTGTGACCTTGACATTTGACCTTTGATCTTATTTTTAAAACTGCAACAAAAACTTTAATGTTGGCTTTTGTTTTAAAACTATTCAAGCAAATCTTTTGACATGTCACACACTTGTTCACCCCGTAATGAGGACTACAATCTGACCAAGGGCTATGACTCTGTAAGGCTTTTTGTTTACAAAATTATTCCCCTTTATGGACACAATCAAACATAAGAGTGTTGGCACCTGCATGTGGTGCTCTTGTTTAAGATAATATTTATTTCCTAACACCCATTTAACCAGTATGCTGTGTAATTAAAATGTTGGGGAAATGATGCTAGTTTTACTTTTGGTGGTGAAAACCCTAATATCTGTTCAAATTTTCTACTAATTTTCTACAATTAACTGTCTTCAAGCGTCCACCTAAAATAAGTCTTTAATTCTGTTTTATTAAGGCATGTGGTGGCTTAATACAGGATAAAAAGTCTGCAGAGAGTGCCCTGAGAACATTTCATCCTGCATTAAGAAACCACCTGTGCTTTTTGACATGTGTGATCATTCATTATGTTATGCTATAGGCAGGTTTACTGTATTGTAAGAATAAAGCTAATGACTTCAGCGGTCTGCAGTTGTTAGTTAAGTTTTGGTTGATTTTCTCAGATCACAGAAGAGACCCCAAAAGAAGCACCCAAGACAGCTGAGACCCAGGCACAAAAAACAGCAGAGCCCGTGAAGAAGTCAACTGGCCTTGACGTTAATGATGATGATGATGATGATGATGATATGGTGGGTATAAAGAAAATGAAATTTATGAAGTAACTTCTTGATGTTGTACCACATAGTTCAGATATTCAAAACCAAACGTTTTGTTCTGAACTTCACATTTAACCCATTACTCCGTAAATACGCCTTTGTAAACAGAGTAGACCCAGATCAGACAGCTCCTATAGGAGCCGTCTGATTAGGGTCTACTCTGTTTGCTTCTAATAATATAGATATAATTCTACCATTTCTGCCATGGCCTAAAAATTCCTATGCACATGTGCTTATATAACAATTGATTTAATTATTATTCATGATGTCATTGTTTGGTTCATGGAGTAAAGGGTTAAGCTTTCAACCCAACATTTTAAGTTAGAGGGAAACGGATTAGAGAATTTGATGAATTTGCATTTATTCTTTTGTACCAGTATTTTTGAACAGTTAATGAAACTTCTCTTCTCAACTGGTAAAGCTTTTTCTTTAAATCTTGCAACATTTCATCACAATCATGATATAAACCTTATGCTTTACCTCATAGAAAAACATTTTCTTGCCTGTGCAAACAGAGTAGACCAGATCAGACAGCTCCAATCAGTCTGTGCTTATTAAATGTTACAGATATGATTCTACATTTTCTGCTATTGTAACATAATTATACTCTAGTTTATATTTCCATTATGATAATTCAGCTAATTAATGCAAATTAATTACAATAGAACCCCTCTAATGCGACCACTTAATGAATAAACATGGATGTATTCATGAACAGGTGGTTGCTTAATGCAGGACAAAGGTAATGCAGAAAGCTCCTCTAGGAGCTTTCTGCATTACTTTTGTCCTGCATTAAGCTACCACCTGCATCTAGCACCTAGAATTATACATCTTTTAGGTGGCCGCATTAGCGGGGTTTTACTGTAATTATTTCTTATTAACCCATTCTCTCATAGACTATTTTTAGATCTAACCTCTTTGAATAAATCTACCGAAAAGTAGCATTCACTAGAGAAAAGGAAAATTTTAGAAGTTTGTAGTTTCAAACCATGGGTTGCCTTAATATCCAGAATGGTTTTACATTTGCAGGATGAGAAACCAGAGGATGACACTCCAAAAATGTCCAAGAAGAAGCTGAAGAAACTGACTCGTCTTAGTGTGGCCCAACTGAAACAACTGGTAACCAGACCAGACGTTGTGGAAATGCATGACGTCACAGCACAGGATCCCAGACTCTTGGTACACTTGAAAGCTACACGCAACACAGTAACTGTGCCCCGTCACTGGTGCTTCAAGAGAAAGTATCTGCAAGGAAAACGAGGTATTGAGAAGCCTCCATTTGAACTGCCAGACTACATCCAGGCCACAGGTATCACAGAAATGAGAGCTGCTTTAGCTGAGAAGGTATGCATAGTTTTGTGATGCTCCCTTTACATAAAGAAGAGGGCATTTAGATTTTTCCATGGCCTTACTTCTGCCAGTCCATCCTTTATACTATATTGTGTAGTGTATGACTCATCTAGACAGGTAGAGACATAAAACTTAATAGTATGGTTGATCATTAACTCTTTAACCCATTACCTCATAGGCTATTTTTAGATCCAACCTCTTTGAATCAAGTCTACTGAAAAGCAGCATTTACTAGACAAAAGGAAATTTTAGAAGTATGTAGTATTGAAACCATTGTTATAAATGTTTCAGAGAGTGACTTTTAAGAGGTGTCAAAAGGCGTCAATATGAGGAATGGGTTAACCAGTTTCCTCATACTGACGCCTTTTGACGCCTCAGTAAAGGTCATTTTTATGCCCCCATAGACGATAGTCGGGGGCATATTGTTTTTGCCCTGTCTGTCTGTCTGTCTGTTTGTTTGTCTGTTTGTCTGTTTGTTTGTCAGCAACTTTAACATTGGTCATAACTTTTGAGCCAGTATAGATAGAGACTTGATATTTGGCATACATATGTATCTCATGAAGCCGCACATTTTGAGGGGTGACGTGTCAAGGTCAAGGTCATCCTTCAAGGTCAGAGGTCAAATATATGGGTCAAATCGCCGACTTTAACATTGGCCATAACTTTTGGACCAGTAGAGATAGAGACTTGATATTTGGCATGCTTGTGTATCTCATGAGGCTGCACATTTTGAGGGGTGACATGTCAAGGTCAAGGTCAGAGGTCAAGGTCAGAGGTCAAATATATGAGGGGGCATAGTGTTTCACAAACACATCTTGTTTGAAACCATTGTGATAAATAGAGCAAAAATAGAGAAAAAAAATCCATTTCTCTATTAAATGCTCCTTTTCGGTATATTTATTCATAGAGGTTGGGTTCAAAAATAGTGAGAATGAGTTAAATACTGAATTTTCAAATTGGAATAGTCCATCATTGTTTGATAGAGTCCATTCAGTGTGAAATGGTGCAGACCCTGATCAGAGGGCTCTTGCACTGTTTGCAAATATCAGAAGTATGTGCACTTGTGTCCTCCATTCTTGGGGTTAATATGTGAACTTGTGATCTGCACTCAGTAACACCAGAGCTATAACCCTTGTCATAGGCAATACCACAGCTGCATGAATGTGTAACAGTAAGCTGGTTTTAATTTTGCAGGAGGAGCAGAAGAACTTGAAAGCAAAGATGAGGGAGAAGGTTCGTCCAAAGCTGGGCAAAATAGATATTGATTACCAGAAGCTGCACGACGCCTTCTTCAGATTTCAGACCAAACCTAAAATGACCATTCATGGAGATCTGTACTATGAGGTCAGTGATGTTATAATGTTCATATGTCAAGAGTTAAGTGCAAAACTGTCGTAATTACACTCTACACAGGAATGGGACAGTGATGACCTTTGCAAATGGTTTTGATCCAGATGAGATGCCAGGTAATTTGGATTCTCATCTTGATCCATTTTGTTTTTGTTTTAAATTAATATGGATTCAAGGAGGGCACCAGTTTGTAATTTCTTAATGAAGTTTTAAACTTTGTTTTAAAAGTTTTATGGTTATATACATTGCTTATGCAAGTATTTCATATACTAGGTAACTTCACGCACCTATATAGCAGAACCTGTCTTAAGCAGTCATATATTGATAGAACACAAGAATCCTAAAAACAAGTGTTTGCTTAAATCAGGGCAGAAACTGCTATAGGAGATTTCAGCATTACTTTTAACCTGCATTAAGCTACCACTTGTCTTGCGTGCCCATAATTAGACCTCATTTTGATAGTCACTTAATCTATTTTTATTGCTTTCGAAGAATGCAATATAGCGATCGGTCGTTTTTACGGCAAAGAGTTCACTATTTCTTGTGAACATGCGCAAGAGAAAATAGTTCTCTTCAATTCTAAACTAGTTTTGTTGTAAATTGTTCATTAATTTATTTACTTTTCATGCATTTAATAACACTTTGCTTTGTCAGATAACTTCTAGTCTACACAATATCAACCTTTTAAAAGCTTGAATTATTGAATATACTCCCAAAAAACGCGAAAGAATATCGGTATGACTAAACACCGGATCCGACCAGATATGAAGTTCATATCCGCGGATATGAGTTGCGCAAGCATTTATCATATACGCGTATATGAACCTCATTCCTGGTGTTTAGTTAAACATTGTTTTCACAACACATTGGCGTTTCTACAGCAGCAATAGCTTGTCTGTAAATTATAAATTTCTTCTCCGCCGATAGCAAAGACTTCCCAACTAGAAAACCTGTTGTGTTTTTCATTGATCAATTATCTCTCCGCCGATAGGGAGGGAGAGGGATTTTTTTATATCGACACCGTGTATGTGATAAAACGCTAACCGCATTTCTATACATCCGTCTAACCTAGAGATCCGAGTAATCCATATAGCGTTTATGAATCGCAGTGTCTGTACTTTCGCTTTCATACCAGCAGTACCACAACAATTTCTTTCTATTAGCGTAATTTTACTGATGAAACATGATAGAAATGCCAACTTCTCTTGCAGTGTTAACAGGCTAGTATGCAGGGTCTCCCCTGGCTTTTTTTTTCTTTGCGCCATCACTTTCGCCAAATGAGAAAAACTTGTGCCAAATAAGAATTTTGTTTCGCCAATTTTGATCTGTTGGAGCCAAAGTTAGAGCCAAAGTTTTCCTTCAGATTCTATGTCATGAAACTATCGTTTATTCTTGAAAATGTTTACCACAGCAGAAGCAACTTGTGTATGTTTACATTTCCTTAAGTATTTCTTATTGTTTATGTCATTAATTAAAGACTGTTTTGATCCCTCTATGAGTCTCATCTACATTTAAGTATTGGATCATTTGTCACTTATCTCCTTTCAGTTTTGTCAAAGACCTATGATAAAACATGTTTTATCACAGGTCTTTGGTTTTGTACACATTTCAGATTATTGTTTTATAAGATAAATTACTTGTAATTGAAAACTGTCATCATGAACTTCCAAGTGCCATTTCTAATCTGTTTTACTCTCTCTGCAACAAATAATTCAGAATATCTTATTTTAACCCTTTCCCTTTTCTGTTAACCCTTTCCCTGTTCTGTATTTAGGCTAAATCTCAATACCTGCTGAATATTCATTAACAAAATAGTTATTTAAAAGAAATATGGAATGTGGAACATTGTAGATATTTTAGAAAGCAAATTAACGGATCTATCAAGTTCTATTAGCAAACAGGGTAGACCCTGATCAGACGGCTCCTCTATGAGCCGTCTGATCTGGGTCTACTCTGTTTGCAAATGCGTGAAAACAAGTTTATATGAGGGAAAGGGTTAATAAACGGATAATATCTGTTAAAAACACTAACAAAGAAAGTAAAAAGAGGCACAAAACAGACTGAAAGCATAAAACACATCTATAATTACAAATGTATAGGACACCCGATAAATAGTTGAATTATTTTATCTCCCAATTATCAACTGAGAAACTACGTAGCCTGAGTAATGCTGAAACAGTTTCTTACAAAGACCGATCTGATCCAAATAGCCCGTGATAATCCCAAACCAGAGCCAATTAAATGCCTAGTTTGTCGTTCTTTAATCTCTTTGATGCATAGCCTTAGGTGTCTGTTCCCTTGTTTGAGTAATAAACGTGCCACAAGGTTATTGAAATCACCCACGGCTTAAACTTGTAGAGATCGTCGCCATTGTTTGACACGACTGGTTCCCCGCAAAATCTGTTTGCATACGTGTACCAGTAGGGCACAAATCGGGAACCAGTTAGAATCACATCTTTCACGCATGATTTCCGGTGTGTTCGAGGGGCTTTTCTCAGAGTATGTGTGTAAACATCCGACACGCTAATACACAAATGGAAGAAACAGCGATAATTGACTGAGAGGGCCAAAATGGGTCTGTAATTCTCGGCACATTCTGAATTTTTTGCTTTCGCCACCAAATTCGCCAGACTTGATTTTTTTATCGCCAGATTATAAATATTTTCGCCATTGGCGACCGCCAGCGGGAACCCTATACTATGCGTATTACTCTCTACAATGGATTTAATTAGTTTCTCCACAAACCGAGATGGAACTTTCCATTCATGCCATCGCAAAAATGCGAGACATACATGTAGGCTTCTTCATTTACAAAAAATGCCGATGATATCCTTATCTACCAAAAGTCCGATCATATTTGTCTTGGTTAATGGAATAGTTGAGATTTACTGTGATTTCTGATTTATAATGGGTTTTTATGAAAACTCATTGATGATGTGTTTACAATTTTAGTAATAGCCAAGAGTTATGCAGTTGCAGACAAAACACACAAGAAAAACACCATTAAATTATCAGAACTGCATGAAATGCTTTTAATTGAATTGTACTGTCACTTGATAGAGAAAATATGAACATGTTAAATGTTATGTTGATATTTTCTGACCTTTTCCCCATAAGCATTCATTTCACGCTTATTTTTCCCCTCCGGTAAGGCCATGCCCTTTCCCTAAAATCAAAGAAAAAACCCTGGGAGATGTCATAGCAAAGAACATTTGACAACAAATTTGATATGAAATAGCCAGAGATGATATCATTCTTGGCCATCAATATCCTGATCTGATGGAAATGAAGTTATATTTTAAAAAGGTGTAAAACAGTGTCTACTCTGATCATGTATATTTACAGGGGTTAGTCTCCGTTTGGCTATTTTGAATAGACCCAGTAATGATAGAACAATTATAGAATTCATTTGAAAATGATTTATCTGTATTCTTGAGTGTTAATAACAAAATGCTGTCAGTCCAAATTTCAAGAATAAATTGGAATATAAAAGTTGGGATTCATATAAGTTTATGATCAGTGGAATTCATGGTGGAGTTTTGATAGGATAAAGCATCATATGGATTATTAGGAATTTACTGTACATTTGATATCATTATGAATCAACCAAGATTTTGGATTAATGTGTGTTTGCATACATGTATATAAACCCGAACAAAATTTAACTAAAATTTCATACTACATTGTCTAAACAGTAGTTAAAATTCTAGGATTCGTAATTAATAAGGAGGATAGTGCTTTGAAATACACAACAGCATTTGATATTGCTTTGATATGAATTGAAAGATGGACACTGTCACTCAGCATTGCATTTCTGACTTGTTGAGGTCAAGGACTGTCTGAGTGTTACTAATAACCACTTTGCTTATGGTTTGACTGTTGCTACAGTCTGTCATATTTTTAGTATTACATTAAACAATTCCAAGACGTCAAAATTGGTGATTAACATGTACAGCAACTTCTTCCCTTACACTTAACATCCTTATCAAACTCGAAAGCAATTATGGCTGTTCAGGCCTTTGATTTAACCCTTTTACTGATGGAAAGCTTTGTTTTGCTAGAACTCTGAAGAATTTTCTAACATTGTTTGATTTCTTATTTTAACTCTTTCAATTCTGAATTATGAGAGTCGAATTAGCCCATCAGTGTTTAAATGTAGAGTCCACTCAGTTTGAAAGGCCTAAACTTGCTAGAAGATTTTTAATGACAAACAGTGCAGACCCTGATCAGAGGGCTCCTCTTGGAGCCCTCTGATCTGAGTCTACATTGTTTGCAAATGACAGTGCTTGCATGTCCCAGGTTGAAAGGGTCAACCTGTTGATTTGATGACCAACTGCTGGGAATTTCATCAGAAGTATTTTGTGTCTCATAAGGACTGCTAACACTGTCTCATTAGTCTGCAAATATCAGTAATTTCAAGATATGCAGGATAAGGGGCAAGCTTATTTCGAATGTGGCTATACCAACACCAAACATTCCTTTCCAAATACAAATGTATATTGATTTGATAGGTAATACAAGAGGAATGAAATTTAAAAGCTCATTTTTGGCAAAGCAGGCTTTGGTTGGACATGTACAAGTTGTATTTTTGGTCATTTATTGTTTATTTCTATTGCAGGGAAAAGAGTTTGAGACAAGATTAAAAGAAAAGAAGCCAGGAAACTTGTCAGACGACTTAAGAAGTGCTCTAGGCATGCCGATAGGACCAGTAAGTGTTTGCAATGAAGAAAATATTCCAAAATAGGAATTTAATATAATACATAAATACTTGAACTGCTCTGATCTAATATTTCGACCACTAAGGGCCTTTTTCAAAGATTATCATGATAATCTTTGAAAATGGCCCTTAGTGGTCGAAATATTAGATCAGAGCAGTTCAAGTATTTATGTAGTAAGTGTTTGGCTTTGACAAATCGACAGGCTTTCAGTTAGTAATTATTACTATGTTATCCCTTTCGTCCATAGGCTATTTTTAGATCCAACCACTTTGAATAAATCTACCGAAAAGGAGCATTAACTGGAAAAAAGATTTTTTTTAGAATTTTGTAGTTTGAAACCATTGTGATAAATAGAGCATTTGCTCCTTTAGGAGCAAATGCTCTATTTATCACAGTGGTTTCATTAAGTGACTTTAACAGAGGCATAGAAAGGCGTATTTTTGAAGGAAAGGGTTAATAACAACAAAAACAAAGCATTTGAAATAGATTAGATGAGACATCAAGATTGTGGGTGCACTGCTGTGTCCAGAGATTCAGTTTTCATCGAAGTATTGAAATGATCCTGTAGAGATGCCTGTTGGAAGACCATAAAATGCACATAACAGATGACAACTTATCCTTCTTATTCTAAGTATCTGTATAAAATTTAACCCTTTCCTCCATAAATACGCCTTTCTATGCCCCTGTAAAAATCACCTATTGAAACCATTGTGATAAATAGAGCATTTGCTCCTATAGGAGCAAAATTTATGCTCTATCACAATGGTTTCAAACTACAAAATTCTAAAAAATTTCCTTTTTCAAGTTAATGCTCCTTTTCGGTAGATTTATTCAAAGTGGTTGAATCTAAAAAAAGCCTATGAAGGGAAGGTTAAAAAAAAAAAATTAACACAAGGTGCAAAACTTATGAATGTTTCAATACTATGGACTAATTTATGACCTTTACCAAAAGTTTGGCTCACCATGAGATCCTGTGTAACTTGCCATGGCAGAAACTGTAGAGTCAGATCCGTATAATTCCAGAGGTCCAGATAAAATGCGTAAATTAATATATTTTCAAGAATAACGCCCTTATTCCTCCACCAAACCCTATGTTTTGCCACTTTATAGAACCATCTGGATTCTAACAAAGTGGTAACAACATAGGGTTTGGTGGAGAAATGAAGATTTTAGTATCTGAGTACTGTCTGTGGCTCTGAATTCCATATAAAGCAAACACAGCAGGCCCTGATTTCAGTCTACTCTGTTTGCAAAGGCTTCAAGTGGCATCTCTAGCAGAGTAGACCCAGATGATATGGCACCTACAGAAACCTTGTCATCAGGATCTGCTCTGTTTGCTTATGAAATAATAGGGTCCAAGTCTACAGTTTCTGCCATTGCTAAAAATTTCTGACTTCATAAAAAATTGTAAAAGTTCAACTACTTAACCTTTTACTCCATAAATACGCCTTTCTACGCCGCTGTAAAAGTCACTTTATGAAACCATTGTGATAAATAGCATTTGCTCATATAGGAGCAAATGCTCTATACATGTATTTTGTATAATGTATTGTGATATTACTGTGTGATATGGAATATTTTGTATTTGTAGACCTCAGAGAAGGTACCCCCACCATGGTTGATAGCTATGCAGAGATATGGACCTCCTCCTTCATACCCAAATCTAAAAATAGCTGGACTGAATGCCCCTATCCCAGAGGTAAGAAAGCACAAATTAGCTGTCAGAGTGTAGCAACAGAATTGTTTAAATTAGCTGAGTGCAGACCTGGGGTTAATTACATGGCATTGTAATTAATTAAATTACAATTACAGGAGTTTTGTGTCTGTAATTAATTAAATTACAATTACTTTGCCAAATGTAATTAATTACATCTCAATTACTTTGAAAAAGCTGGCAACAACAGATGTTTGAGAAAACAAGTTTATCAAGTAACATAACTAGTGCCTGTACATGTAAGTTTGCATGTACATGACCAGTAACATATTTACACTCACTGAATTATGTTTCTATATAAGAAGTATTTTTATAAACATCTTTTAAGTGCTCACTAGATACATACCAATATACAAAATATTAAATCTTCATGAGAAAGCTGTCATAGACATGTTATACACAGATGTCAAATCAGGGTTTCCACTGATTCTAACTTTTCAAACATAATCTGTAATACTGCAGATCTATCGTATCAGTAAATATCAGGACTTGGAACAAAAACAGTGGTTGATGTAGAGAATTTAACTTTATTACCTGGTTGGGCCAATAATAATCATTTTCAATCAGTTTAGATCTGGGTGAGACACCAAGTTTATTCTTTATCTGGGGTATTCGTCCAGTTTAAAGCTGATGTAGCCATTTGTTATCCTCATCTTTTGATTAAAATGAAACAGTTGTAACAAAGGAGCAGGGCAGATATGGCATTTAGCATACACCGTTTGTTAACCCTTTCCCTCATATGAACGTGTTTTCACACATCTGCAAACAGAGTAGACCCAGATCAGACGGCTCCTAGAGGAACTGTCTCATCAGGGTCTGCTCTGTTTTTCTAATGGAATTTGATAGAACTGTTTCTTTACTTTCCAGAATGGCTACAATGCTCCACCTTCCATATTTTATTATAAAAAATTTGTCCATGAATATTCAGTAGGTATTGAAATTGGAATAAACGTAGAACAGGGAAAGGGTTAACATACATCGTTTGTCAGCAGGCAAAGGGTTATATCATGGGGATATTAATGGTCACTGCTGGTCACTGTATTTTGCTTTCTGTGGTCTGTCAGATGTGACAGTGTCTATTGTCAATAGCATAATTATCACAGGTAATGATAAAGGTGTCAGTGCTGTTGGTTTAATTATTCTGGATATTTGTAATCAGCCAAACTTTATATAACTCTTCCAACACAATAGACTTGTTAAGATTGCACTGGTGACACTTGAAAAAAAAATGTATACCCAGATCAAAGTGCTGCTGTAGGAGTCCTTTGAACAGGGTCTGCACTGTTTGAAGTATAATTCTAGGTTTTGTTCTCAGTTCAAAAACACAACACATTCCCATAAAATGAAGACATTGATTAACTCAAAAATTTGATATGCTGTTTGACAGAGTAAATTTAAGAAAACATTGTAGACTGAGATGGGATGCCTTCTATATGAGCTGTTGCATTAGGGTATGTGCTGTTAGCAATGCAGACTACATACTGGTAATGTCTGTTGTGTTTGCAATTGAAGAATGGATATTACAATTTTACCATTTTCATGAGATGTGTTTAATTATTCAGCAGGGTTATAAAACCATGCAGCAGAATAATAATTTGCAAAATATGGGATCTCAAAGACTCATTAAAATGAATGTATATGTTAGTTGACTTTCTCTGTGTATTAAACAATATAATACACTGAAACAACATTTGTTATTTAATATCTTTCTCTATGGATCCAGTGTTTAAAAAATTAAATCTATTAAACTCACTGAATGGCTGTACTTTATAACTTGTAAATAACCTAAGTAATTGAAAAGTAATTGTCCATTACACCTAATTTTTCACTGTAATTAATTACATTACAATTACATGTAATTAAAACAACACTCAATTACACATTATATCAATTACATTGAAAACATGTAATTAATTGTAATTAATTACAATTACAATTTTATTTACCCCAGGTCTGGTTGAGTGTAGCAGCGAAACTGTTTAAAGTAGCTGAATGTAGCAATGTTACTATTTAAAGTAACTGAATGTAGCATTTTAACTGTTTAAATTAGCCAAGTGTGGCAACATAGCTGTTTAAATTAGCTGAATGTGGCAACATAACTCTTTAAGACATGTAGGATGTTACAACTTTAATACATGAAGAAATTATTGCAGAAACTTGTTGTGTCTACCCTGTTTGCAAAGGCATCTTGATCAGGTTGTGAGTTAAGATCCGAATGTGCAAGAAAAAGTTTAAAAGAAAACATGTTTTTCCTTTCAGAATTGTTCGTTTGGATACCATGCAGGTGGGTGGGGTAAACCACCGGTTGATGAGAATGGTAAACCACTGTATGGAGATGTTTTTGGTACCAAAAGCTCAGATTTTGAGGTAAGTTTAATGCATACATGATTTGAAGGTTACAGGTACGTAAGAATACAAAAGTATTATCAGTATTTTATTTAACAATCAATCTAAGATCTTTGCTTGATGAAAACAAGTCAGAATTGTTGTTTACAAAACTTAGCAAATTATCTCAAGTTAGACATTGGAGATTACTGCTTTTACACCCAAAATTAATCCTTAACCCTTTCCTCCATGAATATTCATGTGAGAAATAAATTATGTCATGTGTATTCATTGGATTAATTTGTTATAATAGCACATTGACACAAGCAGTTTTGGCCATGGCAAAAACTATAGAATCGTATCTATATTATATCACGAGCAAACAGAACACACCCTGATCAGTCTGATCTGGGTCTTCTCTATTTTGCTAAGGCGTACAAAGGTGTTTTCATGGAGTAAAGGGTTAAATATTTGGCACACTACCAAGAATTTGCGATTGCCTTTGCAAAGAGTTGGTTCCAGATGAGATGCCAAGTAAATCAGCCAGGCTGTTCGACTCTTTATTAGCAGAGGTATCGAAAGGCATCAATAGAAGGGAGTAGGTTAACTTAAAAAGTTGGCCTCAACATCCACTTAACTTTCTGACAAATAGCATGTGTATACTGGTATGTCCTATAAACTTAATGTGGTTGTTAAGCCTTTATCTGATATAGATGCCTTTGCAAATAGAGTAGACCCAGATCAAATAGATCCAGTAGGAGTCATCTAATCAGGGTCTGCTCTCTTCTCTTTGCCAATGGAATCATGTAGATCTGATTCTACAGTTCTGCTGTGGCCAAAACATTGTGTGTTCATACAGCACTATAAAAATTCAGCTAGTAAATATTCATGATGCCATATACAAAAATGTATATTTCTTACATGAACATTCATTAGGTAAATGACTAAGAATCCCAGTCCCTCCCGGAAACTTCAGAGACGCTTTTCAATGTCTCCCACCCACACCTCCTCTTCACCAAAGGGTTAAATGGGTACCTGTAAGGGTCACTAGCTGGTACTGCGGTTGCATGATTGCACCATATGTTAGCAGTGCTCAATATTGTACGCGAATGACTCAATGACCAGGGAAGTAAATGTACAGTCAGCTGCGTGGTCGTTCGGACTGAAAATAGACTATAACTAGATACTTTTTTTTTTAACTTCAGCATGATTATAAATAAATGTTTATTGTTTCATTAAAAGACCCAGATACAGGAAGAAGATATTGATAAGACGCGGTGGGGAGAGCTAGAATCTGAGTCTGAGTCAGAAGAAGAATCTTCAGAGGAGGAAGAAGAGGAAATGCCAGATGATACTGGTCTAGTCACTCCTGCTGAAGGGTAAGAAAATGCTTAAAAAAAGAACAAATTAACCCTTTACTCCATAGATATGTCTTTTTACGCCTTTGCAAACAGATTAGACCCAGATCAGAAGAATCTTGTAGGAGCTTGCTGATCAGGGTTTGCTCTGTTTGCTTATGAAATAATATACATGAGCAAATGAAGAAGAAAATAAATGTCTTCGGTCATTAAATACAGTAACACTTTGTTTAATCACTTTTGAACATACACATCCTGTGTGAAAAGAGCTCTATGTATAAATGTTGTATACTAATACTAAAACTGAAAGAAGAATTGAGAATGTTTTAAGCAGGTGGCTGCTTAATGCAGGGTGAAAGGCAGAGAGCTCCCAGAGGAGTTTTCTGCATGACTTTCACCCCACATTAATCTACTCCCTGTCTTAAATAAAACTAATTTGAGTGTACAGATTTGCAAATGTTACTGTAATGAATCAAAATATGCTGTGATGCTTATATCCCATGACTGATTGCCATATTCCATCGGTATTCTCTGGCACATAACCTAGAAAAGGGGACATGCCTATGTCAGATCATAGCATATTTCAAAATGCCTGACCTGTTTAACAATGGTGACAATGTTAAAAAAAACACTATCTATAAAATAAAACCCTCTGTAAAAGTGGCCCCTCACAAAAAATCTCAATGTCACTTGATAGAAACAAATTTTAACGTCTTAGCAAGCAGAGTAGACTCAAATCACATGGCTCCTGTGGGAGTCGTGGGATCAGGGTCTGCTCCATTTTAAGGAATAATATAGATGTGATTCTACAGTTTTTGCCTTGGCCAAAACTTCCTGTGCTGATATGCCATTATAAAAAGTCATCTTATTAATATTCATGATGTCATTATTTCTTATATGAATATTAAGCAGGTAAAGAGTTAAAGACAGATGACAGCTTAATGAATGACAAAAGTATTTCAGGAGGAATCTTTCTTTCGTTCATCTTGCATTAAGCTGCCATCTGTCTTAAAGACTGATTAATAACCCTTCCCTCATATTAACACTTTTTCATGCCTTTGCAGACAGAGTAGACCCAGATCAGACGGCTCATATAGGAGCTGTCTAATCAGAGTCTGCTCTGTTTGCTGATGAATTATGATAGATCTGACTACTGTTTCTACCAATACCAAAACAAATCCTGTTTACATTTGTCACTAAAAATTGCAGCTTATAAATATTCATGAGGTCATTATTTTTTACATGAATATTCAACAGGGAAATGGTTAACATGTATTTGATTCCCTTTTTCAGGTCACTTTATAAACATTTGACTGCCTTATTTTGAATGTGTAAGATTTTAGCCAGCATAAAGCACTCCTAACATTTTGAGTTTTTTTTACCTCCAAATTACAGATTGGTCACCCCTAGTGGTATAACGTCTATACCTGTGGGTATGGAAACCCCAGATATGATAGAGTTGCGTAAGAGGAGAATAGAAGATGCTATGGACCAGGGCGGTGAGACTCCTGCACTGTACCAGGTCTTACCAGAGAAGAAATCAGCTGTAGGAGGGGCAATGATGGGATCTGCACATATATATGATGTTGCAGGGGTGAGTGAGAATTCTGTTATTTTTTGAGGGCCTTATTGCTGCTTTAAAATTGACCACAGATTGTATATAGCACAGTAAAATTGTTAAAATTTACAACAGATTATATAATCTTGATGACAGGATATGATGAAGGTAAATAGGAATCAGTTGTCAGAGCTTAAAATAGGTAAGGCAAGTCCAGTTTGACTTTTGACAAAATTTGGCCAGGAAAGATGACTAGTCGATTGTCAGTATCATAAAGTATGACAACATTGTCGTTGTTAAACTTTGCAGGTACCAGCGGGAGCCAAGAAACCAGGAGAGAAGGTCTCAACTGAGGGTATAGAGGTGGCCCTGAACCCTGAGGAGTTGGACCTGGACACAGCAGCCATGCAGGCCAAGTATGATCAGACTCTGCGTGAGCAGCAGTCCCAGCTGGAGAAGGAAGACCTCAGTGATATGGTGGCAGAACATGCTGCAAAACAAAAGGTAAACTGTTATGCAACACACCTTTAACCCTTTACTCAAAAGATATGCCTGTTCATGCCTTTCCAAACAGAATAGACCCAGATCAGATGATTTCTATAGAAGCCATTTGATCAAAGGCTGTTCTGTTGACTTATGAAAGTACATTGTATAATCTACAGTTTTCTACCAATACCCAAAATATCCTGTTTAAATATGCCATAAATATTCAGCTAATAAATGTTCATGATGTCATGATTTCTTTCATGAATATTCAGCAAGGAAATGGTTAATGTGATCTGGTCAAACCATGCAGACAGTTCAGGTCTAGATAGGACACCCAGTAATGCAATGTTTGAGCATGTTATGAATACATTCTGCATTTATGTAAACTTAGAAAAATATTTGATAAAAAAAGGAAAGTTAGAAACTGCTTTTGAAACTTCCAACTTTGAAAAATAATTCCAGCCTTAAGGTTATGGACTAGTGTTTTGTGAGTGGAGTGTATGTTAACCTCAAGATATTCTGTGTTTTTTAACGTCAGAATATTTTTTTCCTGTTCTATGTTCATTCCAATTTTCAATACCTACTGAATATTCATGGACAAAACAGTTATATTGAAATATGGAAGGTGGGACATTGCAGCCATGTAAGAAAGTAAAGATAAAGATCTTTCATATTCCATTAGCAAACAGAGCAGACTCCATTCTCTTCGTCTGCTTCTTGGTGTATATTTCACTGCCATAGACAAATTTGTGATAACATTTGCAAACAGTTTAAATCCAAATGAGAAGTCACATCTCCGCAAGCTCTGTTTGTCACTTATTACCACATATGTATGTGCAAAGAAATTTAAGAAAACTCCACTCTTAAACCTGAAGCAGACTATAATCTTTGCAGACAAAATTTAATCGTCAGCAAAAGGGCTATTCTTGTATGACTTCAGAATGACCTTGTCTATTATCCCCTTCCCTGTTGAATATTCATGCAAGAAATAATGACATCTTGAATATTCAATTAGGGGTGGGGGGGTTATAATGGCATATGTACACAGGCTTTTTTGATATCGGTAGAAACGACAGAATCAGATCTATATTATTCCATAAGCAAACAGAGCAGACCCTGATCAGACCACTCCTGTAGGATTCATCTGTTCTGGGTCTACTCTGTTTGCAAGGATGTGGAAAGACATTTATATGAGGGAAAGGGTTGAATGAATGAATAGGCTATATATATAAAGCCAATTTATTTTCTTGGCATATTCTTATGCTTATGAGTGTTATAATGATAGGTGTGACTTATATTGAGGGCTTGGTGCAAAACTATTCTAACTCCTTCACTTTGTGAAGGAGTTAGAATAGTTTTGCACCAAGCCCTTGATATGTCATTTGCAAAAAACTTGGATCAAGTTGAGACACTGATTAACTTTCGTAGGACTGTCATGTGACTGTCAGTAATTCAGTCATGAACAGATCTAAAGTAAGTTAAGATTGCAACAGATTTGAGATTGACTCTTTCCCTCATATAAACACTTTTTCACATCTTAGCAAACAGACTAGACCTAGACTAGACAATTTCTGTAGGAGCCATCTGATCAGGGTCTACTGTTTGCTTATGAAATTATAATAGATCTGACTACAATTTCTACCAATGCAAAAGATCCCATGAACATATGCCGTTATGAGACTTCAGCTAATAAATATTCATGATGTCGTTACTTCTGACATGAATATTCAACAGGGGAAAGTGTTAAGCCTACATTGCTGTTGCAATTGTGACGCTTTTTCTATTTTCAGAAAAGGAAAAAGAAACAGGAAGACAGTGGAAAGGCGGCCAAAAAATACAAGGAGTTCAAGTTCTGATTGTGTTCCAACTGTGTATGTGTCAATTATCATAACCCTTTACCTGATAGACACAACTTTCCATGCATTTGCATGCAGAGTAAACCAAGATCAGTTTGCTCCTATAGGAGCCATCTGATCAGAGTCTACTCTGTTTGCTAGTTGAATTATAATAGATTATAGTAGATTTCTACAGTTTCTGAAGCAGCCAGACATTCCTAGTTCACATGCCATCATAAACATTTAATAATGTTATGATTTCTTGCATGAATATTCATCAGGTAAAGGGATAATAGACTGTGGTCATTCACAGCAGAGACAGACTACTTGTGTCCTGAAGTAGGTGTTCTCTAAACGAATTGAAAACACAGCAAATCTTTGATGAGGATAGTGATGGCAGTGTCGAGTTTCATTGTGTTTTCGACATACATATTACGAGAAGCAAAGATACTTGAATGATAGGTTAAATCAACTGTCTTCTTCAGAGAATGATTAAAGTTTCTATTTTTAGATCCTGATGAAAGGCGGGGTCTCTCATCTGTCATCTCCAAGCTATTAAGGATATTTCACTTATGTATAAAGGTTAAATCATGCTTGAAACAACAACGATTATAGCATTCAATTGGATTCTTTGTGGAAACTGTGTGTGAACTAACAATGATATTGACATTTTTAGTTAAAATCAATTCAAAGGTCCATCTGTGTCAGTGTATATTTCATTGAATTCAAGGGTAAAAAGGGAATATAGACATGACAAGCTATATAATTATGGATGAAATCATTTTAAGAACAGACTTTAAAGTTTTGTTAAAGGAAAATGAGTTTATTATGGGTTCAACAGAATGTGTGTTATAAAGATTATAGAGTTTTTAAACCCTTTGGATACAGGACATGTGTGTACTGTCCTTTACAAACAGTGCAGACCCAGATCAGAGGTCTCCTAGAGGAGCCCTCTGATCAGAGTATGTGCTGTTTGTGGTTCAAATACCTCTTGCAAAGTATACTTTTTCATGCTGAATGGACCATTGTTTCAAGTGCTTATAAACCATTTCACTTTTAACCCATTCCCTCTTTAGGCTATTTTTGGATCCTACCTCTTTTAATAGATCTACCGAAAAGGATAATTTACCAGAAGAAAGGAAATTTTTTAGAATTGTGTAGTGTTGAAACCATTGTGATAAATAGAGCATTTGCTCCTTTGGAGCTCATTCTCTATTTATCACAGTGGTTTCAGAAAGTGACTTTAACAGAGGCATCAAAAGGTGTCAATATGAGGGAATGGGTTATAATTCAGCATTCAAAGGGTTAAAGACCAATTAATGTTTGCATCATTATTTATATTGATAATAGGGGAGAGAAATCTGTACATTTGAGGAAATTTCTTTCGAAAAATTTCATTTCATATAACAACATTAATGTTGATCAGCAGTAGTTACTGGTGTACATTGTGTCATTTTGAATGAATAAATGCACTCAACTTTTATTGTGTTTTTAATGATCCGTCTTTTTATAAACTTGCTGGAGTCATGACATGATTTGTTAAAATTAGATTAATGTGTATTCATTCAGGTTTTCCAACAGAAAGTACAAAATTCAGAGCTATAAATAAAAATGATTTTTAGCTCACCTGAGCAAAGCTCAGGGTGAGCTTTTGGGAGACTTGAATGTCCGTCGTCCGTCGTGCGTCGTGCGTCGTCAACAATTTGCTTGTGAACACTCTAGTGGTCACAATTGTAGTCTAATCTTCATGAAACTTGGTCAGAATGAATGTCTTGATAAAATCTCGGACGAGTTCGAAAGTGGGTCAAGTTGGGTTAAAAACTAGGTCACTAGGTCAAATAGTAGGAAAACCTTGTGAACCCTCTACAGGTCACATTTTTAGCCCAATTTTCATGAAACTTGGTCAGAATGATTGTCTTGATAAAATCTCGGAGGAGTTTGAAAAGTGGGTTATGTAGGGTAAAAAACTAGGTCACTAGGTCAAACAGTAGAAAAACCTTGTGAACAATCTAGTAGTCACAATTTTAGTCCAATCTTCATGAAACTTGGTCAGAATGAATGTCTTGATAAAGTCTCGGACGAGTTCGAAAGTGGGTCAAGTGGGGTAAAAAACTAGGTCACTAGGTCAAACAGTAGAAAAACCTTGTGAACACTCTAGTGGTCACAATTTTAGTCCAATCTTCATGAAACTTGGTCAGAATGAATGTCTTGATAAAGTCTCGGACGAGTTCGAAATTGGGTCAAGTAGAGTTAAAAACTAGGTCACTAGGTCAAACAGTAGAAAAACCTTGTGAACACTCTAGTGGTCACAATTTTAGTCTAATTTTCTTGAAACTTGGTCAGAACGAATGTCTTGATAAAATCTCGGACTAGTTTGAAATTGGGTCAAGTGGGGTTAAAAACTAGGTCACTAGGTCAAACAGTAGAAAAACCTTGTGAACACTCTAGTGGTCACAATTTTAGTCCAATCTTCATGAAACTTAGTCATAATGATTGTCTGGATAAAATCTCAAAAGAGTTTGAAAGTGGGTTATGTGGGGTTAAAAACTAGGTCACTAGGTCAAATAGTAGGAAAACCTTGTCAACACCCTAGAGGTCACATTTATAGCCAAATCTTCATGAAAATTGGTCAGAATGATTGTCCTTATAAAAGCTTGGACAAGTTTGAAAGTGGGTTATGTGAGGTCAAAAACTAGGTCACTGGGTCATATCTAGTTAACACTCCAGTGGCCACATTTTTAGCCCAGTCTTCCTCAAACTTGCTCAGACTGTTTGTCTTGGTGATATCAAGGTTGAGTGTGATCATGGGTAGGGTGGGAATAGAAAGTAGGTCACTAGGTTAAATCTTAGAAAAAATACTTTAGAGAGCACATTTTTAGCCCAATCTTCATTGGTCAGAATCATTGTCTTGATAGAATCAATATACTAAATCTTTGAAAATCTTGTTCCGCAGAACCACTGCTCATAATCCACTGCTCATGATCCACTATCAACATTGTTCATATATTGTCCCTAAGTTCAATATTGACCCTACCCATGGGCTACCTTGCAAAAATCTTAAATCTATGGTAATCAGGTGAGCGATTAAGGGCCATCTTGGCCCTCTTGTTTTAGATACACATAATTCTGGATTTCCAGCAGAAAGTTACTTGTACAGTATTCAGAGCTGTAGATGAAATGTATTAGTACACAGTTTAGTAGATTCAATCAGGTTTTCCACCGGAAAGTACTGTACGAGGGGTGTTCCAAAAATAATGTCACTTGCATCGGTGCTCATATAGCGGAAGTGCTTTTGTTCATTTTAATTTGCTCTGCCCTTCAAAATACTCTCCGCCAGCCAGAATACACCTTTTTAGCCGGTCAATCCATTTTTGGAAGCATTTTTCATACTCTTCAATGGGGACACCCATCAGACACTGATAAACAGCAGATCCAAGGGCATTTCTCGAATTGTATCTCCTTCCAGATAAATGATATTTAAGTTTTTGAAAGAAAAAATAGTCGCAGGGGGCCAAGTCTGGCGAATACGGAGGGTGCGGAAGGACGGTAACCTTCTCTGACTCCAAAAAGGCAGTCACAATACGTGCCTTGTGAGCGGGTGCATTATCATGCAAAAGTCGGACATACTTAAGTCCTGTTTTGGGGCGGCTACTTTTGTAGTAGTTCTTCAATTTTCTCAGAACAACGTTTTTATAGAACTTGCCTGTGACCGTTCTGCCTTTTGGCACCGGGATTTGAATAGCTGGACCCTTATTAGTGAAAAAAATAGCATACAAAACCTTCTTTACCGTTCGTATTCGTTTGGCAATACTTGGGCGTCTGGCATTTTTAGTGGCCCATATTCGGTTGGAAACCTTCCGCTTTGGTTCAAAATAATACACCCAGGTCTCATCACCAGTGACTATATTATCAAAAGCCTTTTTACTATATTTTGGGTACATTTTGAGAAGTTTTTTTGCCATTGTTACACGTGTCTTCTTTTGCTCATCCGTTAACAAATGGGGTATCCATCTTGCATTTATCATGAACTCTTGCTAACGACAAGTTTGTCATTCGAGCCAATTGTCTTACGGTGAATCGAGCATCAGTTTTGAGGATATTTCGGATTTTTTCTATGTTACCTTTGGTCGTAGTTGATGATAGTCACGTGATTCGAGTCAAGATGTTGTGGAAATTTAGCTCTCGGAACAATTGAGATTTTTGTGAAGTTTTGATGAGATATACGGTGCAAGACTTTGGCAAGTAAGTGATAAATGGACATTGTTGAGATAGACTTTTGGAAAAACTTTAGGAAATGGTTGTTTGTTCAAGGAAATAGAAGAAACTGTGTAGATCCTTTGTCTATTCGGTATCGTAGGCCGCCATTGCACTATCGCACCTTTGCATTACCTGAGAATCGCTCACCACAGTGTGCAATATGGCCGAGGGCAACAGCGGGGACACACCGGTCGGTAGAGTCCTGAGCGATTACGGTACAAGACGGTACACCCCGCTGAAAGCGGTCAAACTGAACGAACCCTATGCCAATGACGACGCGTTAAGTCGAGATACAACGTGGAGTGAAAAATACGGGAATTGGAATGACCCAGATGATACACCCTGGTATTACTCCTCTCCCGATATTAGATCGTCCAGCGTTGAGCAAAGCCAGTGTGTGGATCAGCATCTGTCATCCACGCAATTAGAAGATTCGTACAATGTAGACATAGAAAGTCGTGGTGCCGTTCCTACACAGCCAATATGCAATCAACAGCTATTCAAAATCCTCGATGAGACTTTAGCAAATCTCACAAAAGCTTTATATATCGACACGCTTATTTCGAAAACTGACGGTTGTGATGACACAATTTTCATGTACAGGGCAATTCTAGCTAAAAGAGCACGACTTCTGAGCAACTGTCCAAAGGGTCAGTTGATGACGAGGAAACGTACGAAAGCTGGTACAGTCGCTCAAAAGTATGCTGTCGACTGCTATTGTCTACAAAATTTCATCTCAAATGGTGATCGAAAGGCGGTTTCTGAGACGTTTTGTACGCGAGTGACGAACACAAAGTTTTATGATACGCCTCAGACAGACAAGGAGAGCATGCCAGCGGGATTGGTTTTGATCCAAAACGAACTTGCTGGGCTCAAGTCCGATGTTAACCTGTTAAAAGAAGAACACCACACGCTGAAAGTTCAAAAGCAAGTGGATAACCAGATCATTTCGAGATTGGAAAGCGAGTGGAAGGTGCAAAAGCAAAACGCTGAGTTTGCAAATTCTACAATTCTGCAGCTACACGCTGAAATAATGACATTAAAAGGCAAAATACAGAACAAGGGTGATAGCCACTTGTCTCAGAGTACCGAGTCAATAGCTGACGCAAACCATTCCAAGCCTAAGTATTCAACAGTAGTTGCTGGCGCAAAAGTGTCTTCGAGTCCCAAATCACCGGAAGTGAATGGGGTTCAATCAAAGGCGAATCTCGAACAAACCAGTGATGGGTACGAAACCTCTGACATTAAGTCATTTAACAATGTTCAGAGTCAAGACACACGTATTCGATACAACCGAGAAAGGCATAAGTTTGAGCGCGTGACTGCGAAAAAAGAACAATGCAATAACATTGAGGTGCGTGTAACGTATGACAGAAGTGATGACGGTCGCGTGCCTAACCCCCAGCGAGCTAAGGAAAATAGCGAACAGTACAGGCCAGTATCTGACTCAGCTGAACGTGCACACGGCCGTTGTGATAGTGATGGGCCTGTGTTTGAGAGTGTAGCAGCCAAGAAAACTCGCCGATACTATGTCGGAGGTATTTCTTCGTCGTCCAACAGGGCTGGTGTCAACCAATTCCTTAGCGATATTGGTGTCAGTCCAGTTGGACTACGGCTTATTCGAACCAAAAATGGTGGTGTCGCGGCGAAACTTACTGTTGGGATATGTGATAGCTATATCGTAGAGGATAAATCTATGTGGCCAAGAGGCATGCACTGCAGACGGTGGTACAGTGAAAACGAATGGGCCTCTTGGTTGCAAACCAGACAGAGCAGTTACAATAAACCACATTATGACTAAGTTGTTAAAAGTGATACTTGCAATTATTGTCATTTACGTTATGTCCCACTGCAACATGTTGACGTGGAATGTCAGAGGCATAATGTCATCTGCTGGTAGCTTAAGTAAAATGTTGGACATTCATGATATTGATATAGCGTTTATTTCAGAGCATAAATTGAAAACAGAACATTCAATGTTCTGTCAATCAATTCATAGCAACTATTCGTCTTTTGTGACATGCGATGCTTCTGACGGTCCATTGTCAAAGTGCGGTAAAGGGGGGACGTGCATTCTATTTAAGAGAAACTGTTCTTTTACACTTTAACCAATTGAGAATATTCCTGGTGACAGGATAACAGGAGTGACAATTTCACGCCGTGGTGCAGAGTCGATTTATGCATTCTCTGTATACTTACCGTCCGTGAATTACGGCATCGGTACTTACACGGAGATCATTGAGATATTACAGAGTTTGTATGAATCGTACTCGGCGATCGGTGTTGTTATATTATGTGGAGACTTTAATGCGACCTTTTGTCCAGTTAATGGACAAGGCTCTACAAGAGACCAGTTGTTCTCTGACTTCGTTGTTAATAATGGTGTGCATGTGTCTACACAGACAGGTGCTTCATACACGTTCAGACCGTCTCAGAAGACTCTTGATTACGTCCTTATAGACAGGTGTAACTCCAGTTTAATAGTCACCAATTGTGGTATTGATACAGACTTGTGCTGTGTCTCAGATCATGTTCCGTTAATAACAAGAATGAGGTTTAGCTTATTGAGACATAATCCAGCTACCAAGCAATTCATAGCATGGAAGAAATGCTCTGACGAACAGATTTCAGAGTATCAATCCGAGTTGTCATCTGTATTTCAAAAGCACAGGTTTACGCGACACGAGTTAACTAATATAGGCACAGGCGAAATTGACTTTGTCAAATGTTATTATTGAGTCACTACATGTTGCGGCTAATAAGACTCTTTACGTTTCTAAGCCTAATAGACATTCAAAACCTTACTGGACAGATGAGGTCAAGGTCGCGCATAACTTTCAGAGAATGAAACGATGTAAATAGTTGTCTGAAGGCAGGTCTAGAGGGAATGAATTTCAATCTTATAGAGAATATAAAGAGGCGAAAGCAGAATTTAGAAGATGTCAAAATAACGCTAAACATGCCGTAGACAAAAAGTATTTTGATATCCTTAATGACGCAGCAGACTGTGACATGAGGCTCTTTTGGTGCTTATTAAACAAGCGAAGACGGAACGAATCCTCGAAACTCGTGACATGTATTTCTGAAAATGGCGTTCTTATTGACGACCCTAAACTGATATCTAATGCGTTTTCAAATCATTACTCGAAATTGTTCGTACCGAAGGAAAGTTCATGTTTTGATGATACGTTCAAGGCAAGAGTTGAAAGATTTGTAGAGCAGTGCAGCGATTCAGAAGGCACTGTCAGCCATAGCCCGACATATCCCTGTTTAACTGACGAAATTTCTATTAATGAAATTGAAAGGTCATGCAAGAACCTTAAGTTAGGCAAAGCAACAGGGAACGACGGTATTGTGAATGAGCACATAAAATATGGTGGCAATATAGTTGTACGACATCTCTATATTCTTTTTAATTCAATGTTAAGAAAGGGTTACATACCGTCCGTATTTAAGACGGGTGTTATTATACCTATCTTAAAGGAAGGTAAGCCCAAAGACCAGGCGTCTAGTTACAGACCTGTCACATTACTACCAGTGATACTGAAGCTATTTGAGTCTATCATTAAAAACAGGTTAGACGATTTAACTAACATTTTGCCATCGCCATTTCCTAATCTGCAGCAGAACGGCTACCAGAAACAGTTAGGATCGTTAACACTGTCCTTCAATCTGCAGGAGACGATACTCTATAACAGGGAACTAGGTAGTGACACGTACGTTGCATTTCTAGACGCCTCAAACGCTTTTGATCATGTTTGGCATGCTGGTTTGTTTAAAAAGTTACATGATTTTGGTATAACTGGGTCTATTTTTAACGTTATTCGAGACAGTTATACTAACATACAAAGTCAGGTTCTTGTAAACGGAACCATATCCAATGTATTTCCCGTAAAACAGGGGATCAGACAGGGCGGTGTGTTATCGAGTTGGTTGTACCTCCTCTACATAAATGAATTGCTTAACGAATTAGAAGGTAGTAGATTAGGCACAAGCGTAGGCAATATCCAAACCGGGAACCCTGTCCTAGCTGATGACCTTTCAGTCGTCAGTAACAATTTGACTAACTTAAGCAAAATGCTAGGTATCGTGTATCTATATTCCAGGAAATGGAGGTTTTCTTTTAACGAAAACAAATGTGTGGTTATGAAGTTTTCGAAATCAAAAGATAACAGTGTACCTGGAAACAGCGTGACTTTAGGCCCCTTCCATATACCCAGATCTGATACAGTTAAACACGTAGGCATCCAGCTGACATCGTCTTTGTCCAATTCCTTAATGGTTCAGAAACGTTGTGAAAAGGGGCGCAACTCTTTATTTTCTATACTAGCAGTTGATGCCGGTCGCTTGTTTATTGACCCTGTTATCCTTAAATCCCTAATTGAGAAGGTCACACTACCGACAGTGTTGTTTGGTTGCGAACTTTGGCATTCTCTAACGGCCGGAGACATTTACAATTTAGAAAAGGTTAAGCGCCTGTGTGCCAAAGCCATACAGAAACTTCCACAGAGAACCAGAACAGACATGGCTCTACCGATGCTGGGCTGGTTACCTATGGAAGCAGAAATACACAGACGGAAACTTTGTTTTCTCCAAAAACTGTGCACTATGCCTGCACATATGCTATGCAAAAGAGTTTTTAGTTTTAGGCTTAATTTGTTTTTAACAAGAATGGCTTTGAATGACAACATACAGCAGATGGGTTTCATTGCAGATGTATTTACCATATTAAGTAAGTACAACATCGTATCTCATTTACACAATTATGCAGAGTATGGCTTTTTTCCTAGTAAATATTCATGGAAAAGAATTGTTAATAATGCGATTACCGAATTTCACAACACACTATGGCTTCAACGCACATCGGTAGACAGTGATTTCTGCAGATTTCGAAGTCTTCACTTTGGCATCACTCTCGCAGACGTGTGGAGACTTCCGCAAGACGTCATTAGTCAGAACAATAAATGCCTAATTGCGCGAATTTGGACGTATGTAGAGTACAAGGACTTCATCTGCGCTTTATGCAATTCTCGAACCCGCGACGTGTGCAAACATGTCATTACAGAGTGCCAATCCCTCGAAAGTGACAGGAAATGTATTTTTGATTTTCTAAGCTACCACTTCTCACCTACCATAAGAGCCTCGTGCCAGAGCAACTCTGAAATGCTATTGCAAATAATGCTTGGTAGCATGGTCTATACACATTATACTGATGACACCTATTATGAAAATGCAATTCGCTTATTCATCCCATTTGTCGTTAAAACCCTAAAACTGTATCACAGACGTTACGGGCTTATTCACTGATGTGAATATATAACAATAACAGGCATAATTAACTGTTTTTCATTTTCGTTTTTCCACCTCTCTAGTTTCGTTTCGTTTTGAGGTGGAATACAAGCGAAAATACAGTGTGCTCAGACAAATTCATTTGTTGATGGTCCAGGTCAAGATATCACAATTCCTTAAAGTTTGAAAAGGGGTTGAGGCGTCTTCACTTTAAACCATCGGTACTTGAAAGTCCTATGCTATTTACTCATGTGATAAGCACGTTGCATTCTGCACTATGCTCTCCTTCGCCATCTCTATCACTTTCTATCCAACAATCGTATGACCCTATATTTTCTCATCCAATCCAACTTCTTTGTTCTTTTTGTCTTGACCTACCATTTCGTGTAATTCATACTAACTGTACATGTACATATTTTATTTGTGTTAACATTGTATTTCAATTGTTACTATGTTATCAAATCTCTGTAAAGAGGAAATAAAACGTATATATATAAGCAGCCAAACATTCCTAGTTCACATGCCATCATAAACATTTAATAATGTTATGATTTCTTGCATGAATATTCATCAGGTAAAGGGATAATAGACTGTGGTCATTCACAGCAGAGACAGACTACTTGTGTCCTGAAGTAGGTGTTCTCTAAACGAATTGAAAACACAGCAAATCTTTGATGAGGATAGTGATGGCAGTGTCGAGTTTCATTGTGTTTTCGACATACATATTACGAGAAGCAAAGATACTTGAATGATAGGTTAAATCAACTGTCTTCTTCAGAGAATGATTAAAGTTTCTATTTTTAGATCCTGATGAAAGGCGGGGTCTCTCATCTGTCATCTCCAAGCTATTAAGGATATTTCACTTATGTATAAAGGTTAAATCATGCTTGAAACAACAACGATTATAGCATTCAATTGGATTCTTTGTGGAAACTGTGTGTGAACTAACAATGATATTGACATTTTTAGTTAAAATCAATTCAAAGGTCCATCTGTGTCAGTGTATATTTCATTGAATTCAAGGGTAAAAAGGGAATATAGACATGACAAGCTATATAATTATGGATGAAATCATTTTAAGAACAGACTTTAAAGTTTTGTTAAAGGAAAATGAGTTTATTATGGGTTCAACAGAATGTGTGTTATAAAGATTATAGAGTTTTTAAACCCTTTGGATACAGGACATGTGTGTACTGTCCTTTACAAACAGTGCAGACCCAGATCAGAGGTCTCCTAGAGGAGCCCTCTGATCAGAGTATGTGCTGTTTGTGGTTCAAATACCTCTTGCAAAGTATACTTTTTCATGCTGAATGGACCATTGTTTCAAGTGCTTATAAACCATTTCACTTTTAACCCATTCCCTCTTTAGGCTATTTTTGGATCCTACCTCTTTTAATAGATCTACCGAAAAGGATCATTTACCAGAAGAAAGGAAAAATTTTAGAATTGTGTAGTGTTGAAACCATTGTGATAAATAGAGCATTTGCTCCTTTGGAGCTCATTCTCTATTTATCACAGTGGTTTCAGAAAGTGACTTTAACCGAGGCATCAAAAGGTGTCAATATGAGGGAATGGGTTATAATTCAGCATTCAAAGGGTTAAAGACCAATTAATGTTTGCATCATTATTTATATTGATAATAGGGGAGAGAAATCTGTACATTTGAGGAAATTTCTTTCGAAAAATTTCATTTCATATAACAACATTAATGTTGATCAGTAGTAGTTACTGGTGTACATTGTGTCATTTTGAATGAATAAATGCACTCAACTTTTATTGTGTTTTTAATGATCCGTCTTTTTATAAACTTGCTGGAGTCATGACATGATTTGTTAAAATTAGATTAATGTGTATTCATTCAGGTTTTCCAACAGAAAGTACAAAATTCAGAGCTATAAATAAAAATGATTTTTTTAGATACACATAATTCTGGATTTCCAGCAGAAAGTTACTTGTACAGTATTCAGAGCTGTAGATGAAATGTATTAGTACACAGTTTAGTAGATTCAATCAGGTTTTCCACCGGAAAGTACTGTACGAGGGGTGTTCCAAAAATAATATCACTTGCATCGGTGCTCATATAGCGGAAGTGCTTTTGTTCATTTTAATTTGCTCTGCCCTTCAAAATACTCTCCGCCAGCCAGAATACACCTTTTTAGCCGGTCAATCCATTTTTGGAAGCATTTTTCATACTCTTCAATGGGGACACCCATCAGACACTGAAAGGGCATTTCTCGAATTGTATCTCCTTCCAAATAAATTATATTTAAGTTTTGGAAAGAAAAAATAGTCGCAGGGGGCCAAGTCTGGCGAACACGGAGGGTGCGGAAGGACGGTAACCTTCTCTGACTCCAAAAAGGCAGTCACAATACGTGCCTTGTGAGCGGGTGCATTATCATGCAAAAGTCGGACATACTTAAGTCCTGTTTTGGGGCGGCTACTTTTGTAGTAGTTCTTCAATTTTCTCAGAACAACGTTTTTATAGAACTTGCCTGTGACCGTTCTGCCTTTTGGCACCGGGATTTGAATAGCTGGACCCTTATTAGTGACAAAAATAGCATACAAAACCTTCTTTACCGTTCGTATTCGTTTGGCAATACTTGGGCGTCTGGCATTTTTAGTGGCCCATATTCGGTTGGAAACCTTCCGCTTTGGTTCAAAATAATACACCCAGGTCTCATCACCAGTGACTATATTATCAAAAGCCTTTTTACTATATTTTGGGTACATTTTGAGAAGTTTTTTTGCCATTGTTACACGCGTCTTCTTTTGCTCATCCGTTAACAAATGGGGTATCCATCTTGCATTTATCTTTCTAACTTTTAGGTGTTTCTTCAAAATTGCATGAACTCTTGCTAACGACAAGTTTGTCATTCGAGCCAATTGTCTTACGGTGAATCGAGCATCAGTTTTGAGGATATTTCGGATTTTTTCTATGTTACATTTGGTCGTAGTTGTTGCAGGACGACCTGGGCGAGCAGCATCTTTCAGTTGCTGCTGCCCAGCACTAAATTTAGCTACCCACCTACAAACAGTCCTGTGGGACATTTGGCCCTCCCCATAAATGTCACACACCTCGCGGTGAATATCTACCTACCTTTTATATAGGCCCTAATTTCAAGAACATTTTCAGCTCGTTTTCCTGTCATTTTGTGTATAGTCTAACGAATAGGCTATGAAACGATGTACACTGTACCGAGGCAAGTGAACGTGTGGACGAGATATTTACCTGTGTCACGAGCCAGTGATCACTCAATCGACACGAGGTGGTTTTGTGCATGAATTGCACGATTTCCGCGAAATAAAGCACAGATGACATTATTTATGGAACACCCCTCAAAGCAGTAGATATTGGATATACATGTATCGTTTTGTCTAAATGTGTATGGTATGTCTCACAGGGCAGTAGATATCGGATATATTGTTTTGTCTAAATGTGTTTAGTATGTCTCACAGGGCAGTAGATATTGGATATATTGTATTGTTAAAATGTGTATGGTATGTCTCACAGGGCAGTAGATATCGGATATACTGTTTTGTCTAAATGTGTATGGTATGTCTCACAGGACGGTAGATACATACATTGTACATACATATCTTTTATTCAACATTAAACATACATAGTCATTTATAGTCTACATTCAATAAACAGAGTGGTGAAGTACACCGTAATGAAAAACGGTCTCATCAGTTAACAGAGAAGCTCCTGCAGATGAAAATTTAACAATTGAAAATAATATACAATTTCTGATCAATCAAAAATTCTTATTTCTCAGCGAACCTCTGAGGCGATTCTAATGAATTGCAACAAGCGAGAGTTCAGCAGTGAAATAAAAAAAACTATTTAAATATAACTCGTCTCGACCAAGGCCTTGTCACGCTTGTATTTATTAGAACTTGACAGACAAGACCATGTCATGATTGTACTCAAGACAAGACCCTGACATGATTGCACTCATATGAACTTGATAGACATTACCCTGGCATGATTGTACTCATTAGAACTAGATAGACACGGCCCTGACATGCTTGTACTCATTAGAACGTGATAGACCATAATCTGACATGGTTGTACTCATATGAACTTGATAGACACAACCCTGATACGATTGTGCTCATAAAAACTTGATAGACGAGTAACTCAGCATCCCACAAGGATCCAAAGATTTGAAACTGTTATGACACCTGTTTCATCCTCGAGAACATATGGAAGAAAATCTGATTCGAAATCTGAATTAAAACAGAACAGAACAGAATAGAACATATATTTTATTCATGGATTATCCCATTCC
This sequence comes from Azorinus chamasolen, assembly GCA_963576725.1. Classification (NCBI taxonomy): domain Eukaryota; kingdom Metazoa; phylum Mollusca; class Bivalvia; order Cardiida; family Solecurtidae; genus Azorinus; species Azorinus chamasolen. Next base: position 71,066,647 of record OY755235.1, read on the forward strand.
CATTCCCTCATAGGCTATTTGTAGACCCAACCTCTTTGATTAAATCTACTGAAAAGGAGCATTTACTAGAATGCTTTTACAAAGACGTCAATATGAGGGAATGGGTTATACATAAGGTATATTGTCTAGTTTACATAGTACATCATAGTAATAACACATACAAGGCGACACAACCGTACATAGTACATCATAGTAATAACACATACAAGGCGACACAACCGTACATAGTACATCATAGTAATAACACATACAAGGCGACACAACCGTACTAAAAAATCAGTGTGATTTTATGACGGACATGATGTTTAAAAAAACAAACATGTAATGAGGATGAGCATATTTAGTTATTCAAAGAGAATTTATACTAAAACTTCGTAAGGACATTGTGTACTAAATGGGTTAACCCTTGGTATGCGGGATACGACATGCACTGTCATCTGCATATGTAGTGTAGACCCGGATCGGGGGGTCCCTCTGGTCAGGGTCTGCTATGGCATTCAAAATTCACTGGCAAGATTAAGCATTTCATACTGAGTTGGGCTATTCCATTCTGACAATTTAGTGAACCCTAACCCTTATCCCAACAACGGCGAACTCGGCGTTTCACCAGGATCCAAGCTGTTCACGTTTTTATACGCCCGTTTGAAAAAACGGGACGTATTATGGAATGGCGCTGTCTGTCCGTCTGGTTTTCTGTCCGTCTGTAACATCTCTAACTCAAGTTCCGCCTGGTGGATCCTTCTCAAATTTAGCCACAATGTTTATCTAGACATGCTACAGTAGCCTGCCAAGTCCCGGTTTGTTTATCCAAGGTCAAGGTCACACAATTGGACTTAGAATTTGCGTTTAGCAAAAATGTTAACCAGTCTGTCTGTCTGTAACATCTCTAACTCAAGTTCCGCTTGGTGGATCCTCCCTAAATTTAACCAAAATGTTTATCTACACATGCTACAGTAGCCTGCCAAGTCCTGGCTCATCTATCCAAGGTCAAGGTCGCTTAATTGGACTTAGAATTTGCGTTTAGCATTTGCGTCAAGCAAAAATGTTAACCTCAATTTATGTGGAACAAGTCCACTTATTTACATAACAATTTGTGATAAAGCTTTGAAACTTAGAACACTTATTCACCGTCACAACCTTCACCTGTAGGCAAGAGAAAATAACTCTGTCTAGCATTTTGGCTGAATTATGCCCCTTTCTAACTTAGAATTTTTGGTTATGGCTTTGTTAAAGTCCATTTATTTACATAACCCTTTGAGATAAAGCTTTTAAACATAGAACACTTGTTCACCGTCACAACCTTCACCTGTAGGCAAGAGAAAATAACTCTGTCAAGCATTTTGACCGAATTATGCCCCTTTTTAACTTACAATTTTTATAAAGCTTTTTTAAAGTCCATTTATTTACATAACCCTTTGAGATAAAGCTTTTAAACTTGGAACACTTGTTCACCATCACAATCTTAACCTGTAGACAAGAGTACATAACTCTTTCAAGCATTTTGACAGAATCATTCCCCTTTTTAACTTAGAATTATGGTTAAGGCTTTGTTAAAGTCCATTTATTTACATAACCCTTTGAGATAAAGCTTTTAACCTTGGAACACTTGTTCACCATCACAAGCTTTACCTGTAGGCAAGAGTACATAACTCTGTCCAACATTTTGACAGAATTATGCCCCCTTTTAACTTAGAAATTTTGGTTAAAGTTTTGGTTAAAGTCCAATTATTTACATAACCCTTTTAGATTAAGCTTTTAACCTTGGAACACTTGTTCACCATCACAAGCTTTACCTGTAGGCAAGAGTACATAACTCTGTCCAACATTTTGACAGAATTATGCCCCCTTTTAACTTAGAAATTTTGGTTAAAGTTTTGGTTAAAGTCCAATTATTTACATAACCCTTTTAGATTAAGCTTTTAAACTAGGAACACTTGCTCACCATCACAAGCTTCACCTGTAGGCAAGAGTACATAACGCTGTCTAACATTTTGACATAATTATGACGCTTTTTAGCTTGGAATTTTTGGTTAAGGTTTTGGTTAAAGTCCACTTATTTACATAATCATTTCAGATAAAGCTTTTAAACTTGAAACATTTGTTCACCATCACAAGCTTCATCTTAAGCATTTAGACACAATTATGGCACTTTTTAATTTAGAATTTTTGGTTAAGGTTTTTTGTTAAAGTATGCCTATTTACAACCTTGAAACTTTGTCGCAAAATTGGACTTAGAATTTGAATTTAGCAAATACGTTAACCCCAGTTTGTGTTGAACAAAACCTCGACGGGCGTATATTGTGCCCACTGGCACTCTTGTTCCTCATATTAACACCTTTTCACCCATTTGCAAACAGAGTAGACCCGGATCAGACGGCTCCTAGGAGCCGTCTGATCAGGGTCTGCTCTGTTTGCTTATGGTGTAATATAGATCTGATTCTACAGCTTCTGCCTCAGCCAAAACATCCTGTGTATATATGCCATTATAAAATAATCCGCTAATAAATATTCATGATGTCATTGTTTAACAGAGAAGTGATTAACACATTCCCTCATAGGCTATTTTCCTAAGGAGAAAATGCTCTATTTATCACAATGGTTTCAAACCAACCGTGACTTTTACAGGGGCGTAGAAAGGTGTATTTATGGAGGAAATGGTTAACTAACGCTGTAAGTAATTTCTCCAAAGCTTGCATGATTTAGAGGTATTCAGGTGTGCCCGTTCCAATTTGAGCAGTCTTTTTTTCACTCTAAATGTTAAATGATTATTACTCTGTCGTCAAAATGTCCTTGCATGTCGTGTAGGTGTTCCGCATTGGAAAGATATTCAATCGCCAAAGTTTTCCACCTGTCTAAAATCTGCTCAACTTCTTTCCTGTCTTCCGCTTCGTACCTACCCAAAAACTTGGGGTTTATGTTCATCCACTTCGTCACAGAAAAGGTTTTGTCGTTCGCGAGGGTTCTCTCGCCATGCGACGCTAGCATATCAATAATGCTTTCCTCTAGAAACGCCATGCTGTTGTACAAGTCTACCCCAGCCATGCGGTTCTGCTGCTGCTGACCGCGCTTTGGAATGCCGAAGTATTCCGGATGATGTGGATTAGCCGCGTAGTGGCTGTTAAGAGTTAATTGCCATTCGTGTTTCTCGTCTTCGTTTTCAAGCACCCTGAACGTTTCTCGCCCGTCACCAAACATAACGGCATAGCCAATGACCTCTCTGTGGGTGTACTTGCTGAGATCATGTATTCTTATCAACTCGTCCATGTCGTCTGAAAAAGTTACGCCGATCTTCTTGCAGAAACTGAGAGACTTTTGTAGCCAGTGCCTATGTGACGTCACTATTCTGAAATGACTGGGAACCTTTATTTCTTTAAGTGCATTATAGACTCTTTTTGTTTCAGCGTCCATTTCAGTCGGATGCTCGCCGTTGATTTGCTTATTGACCTCGCGTATCAGTTCTTTTTCCCACGATTCAGTCGGTTGTCCCGAACCCACTTCTCCCGACAACCAGTCCACGGACAGTACAGACAATGCCGTCATGAAAACGTCATAATTGGCTTTAAGTAATGGGACGCTGTCTCGGGTTTCCTTGGGAATGTCTTTCGACCACTCAAACAGGAGTTTCTGCAAATAGTTTTAATTGTATATAGTCATTAGAAAGAAATTTAATGTAAGAAATACTGATAGATACGACTTTTAAAACCTTTGCAAAGTAGACCCAGACCAGACGGCTCCTATATAAGGGTGTGCTCTGTTTGCTTATGAACAAATATCTATAGATCTGATTCTACTGTTTCTCCCGTGGCCTAATCATCTAATTAGTATACATTGTACACGATGTTACTATTTCTTACATAAATATTTATGATGTAAATAATTATTATTAGGTTATTTCTTATAATGTCATAGAGATAAGGGAATTGGCCAATGCAGCAACTATGATCATTTTATTCTAGAAGCAAACGCAGATCCTGGTAAGATCGCTAAAACAGGAGCTGTCTGCTCGGGGTCTACTCTGTTAGCGCAAGTGTAAATATATCTTTACCAACTAAAGGCTCAACTCTTTCGGCTTGTCGTCTGCAACCCAATTTCGTTAATATAATACTTTCCGGTAAAATGAAGAATTGAAATAAATATAAACAAGGTTCAAAGGAATATATCACAGACTATAACTAGAGGTTGACACTAACAGTGAAGTCACTGATCAGACCCGCCTTAACCCATTCCCTCATATTGAAGACTGTAAAATTCACTTCGTGAAACCATTATGATAAATAGAGCATTTGCTCCTATAGGAGCAAATGCTCTATTTATCACAATGGTTTCAAACTACAATTTTCTTTTTTAAAAATCCGTTTCTCTAATTAATGCTCCTTTTCGGTAGATTTGGTCAAAGAGATTGTATCTAAAAATAGCCTATGGGGCAATGGGTTAAAAAGGTAGCGTCTGATTTGGGACTGCTCTTTTTGTGTAGTGCTATTTAGCTACATTGGCGGTTGAAGAGTTAACATTGACAGAGGTAAAAATGTCCTGACCAGTATGGTTTAGACGTCCTTGTTAGACTGGTTTATTTAGCCTGGGTCCACATAAGCCGTGTCCAAAGAGGAATTTGGGGATTTTAAGTTTCATGAGTGATGTATGTTTTTGCATGGAAAATATGTAACATATAGTGTATACCAAGATCAAAGGGCTACTAGTGGAGCACTCTGATCTGGGTATATCTATTGTCTGTCTTTGTCCCCATTGACTCTTTACCTGTTCTGTGTTTATTCCAAATTCCAATACCTACTAAATATCCATGAACAAAATAGTTATAATAAAATGTGGAAGGTGGATCGCTGTAGCCATGTAAGAAAGTAAAGAAATACATCTGTCATATTCCATTAGCAAACAGGGCAGACCCTTATCGGAGCCGTCTGATCTGGGTCTTCTCTGTTTGCAAACGCGTGAAAATGCGCTTATATGATGGGAAGATGTCTGGTGTATGCAGTGAGAGAGTTATAAAGAAACGGATCTATCAGATGTCATAAGCAAACAGAGCAGATCCTGATAGGAGCCGTCTGATCTTTGTCTACTCTGCCAGCGCGTGAAAACACGTTTAAACGAAGGGAGGGGTAGGGGAAAGGTGTCGTCTGTTACAAACTTACAAGTTTCGTCTGCATTACTTTCAAAAGTACAAGCGATGTACTAAAAACAAAACCTAATCGCAAACAGATTTGACCTTGATGAGATGGTGAGTTAATCTGTCCCTAATCTATCCACAAATGGCGTGTACAAGGATAGGCAAAATGACTTATTAAATTATAGCAAACATTATCTAACTACTTCGATAACTTTTTCCCAGGGTAAATGTAATCACATGGTGTACATATACATTATATACATGTCTATTCAAATATTTTATTAACTCCTATCATGTTACGTGTGACCTGATTGTCATAATTTGCAAACAACTTGGATCCAGATGATACATCGAGTAACTCGGCGTCTGGTCAGGATCCAGACTGTTTGACACATGGTCCGTAGGTTCTTAAGAAACTTATACGGAGCGAAAGACAGTAAAATGTCACAGACCAGAGTTTTCATTTCAATTATCAGTAGTATTTAACCATTTATCTGATTAATATTCATGTAAAATAATTACTGTAGGTCAACAATAGAACCTGTGTTAAGCGGTCACCCAAAAGATGTCTAAGTATGGGTCCTATATAGAAGCTTTTATGCATTATTTTTGTCCTGCATTAAGCAATCGCTTGCTTTTATATGACCCCTATGTTCAAAAAATAAATGACCGCTTCGGTTCTACTGTATTAATTAGTTTTTATAAGGCAGTATAGGAGCTTTCTGCATAACTTTGATTCTGCATTAAGCTACTAGCTGCATTAAAGATCCAGTATTAGATTTATTTTGAGAGTTCGCTGTAGAGAGGTTTTGCTGTATTTATCAAAAGACCCTGAATGTGTGTTAACTTATTTCGCTGCCAACATTTTTCTTTTTTTTCTTTATTTTTGTTTGATAAAATAGTAACAGTAACAAACAGTTTGGATCCTGATGAGACGCCGAGTTACTCGGCGTCTCATCTGGATCCAAACTGTTTGAATAGGTAATGACAGATGCGACATTGGCAGCGAAAGAATTAATGATGGCCTGTATAGCAGCAGAATATATCTAGATAAAAGCGAGGAAACTGCTGACATTATTAAACCCTTAATTAGTAGATATCCGTGTAAGAAATATTGACTATGAATATTAATTACGTGTGTAGTTGAATTATAAACAAGGTATTTTTGCGATGGCAGAAACTGTAGAATCAGATCTTTGTTAATTTAAACAGACAGAGCAAACCCAGGTGAGATGGTTCCTACAGTAGCTATGATCTACTCTGTCTTTAACCCGTCCTTCAATTAAACATATTTTCACGCAACTGTTCGTTTTTGCATTCGTTCTTGCAATTGTCAGTTTGTGCTGAAAATGCTATTGTCTTGTACATGTATATATGAGTTGAAATGTAGCGCCTCAACATGTAAATTACCTGTATTTAACAATTGCCTGTGTGTGCAAAAACCTAAATTCTGGTGGGTATATTTTAACAGTTTTTACCATGGATTTTAATATTATGTCATGGAATGCTACAGGTATAATGTCAAGTTGCACATACCTTAGTAATGCTCTGTGTGATTATAAGATAGATATATGCGGGGTAGCCGAGCATTGGTTGTATGAACATGATTTCCATTTTCTTAACTGTATTGATAACTGTTACAACAGTCATGCAGTTGCAGATAGAGATTTGTTACTGCCTAGTAAAAGACGGGTGGGGAAAGGCGGAGTGTGTATTTTATGGAAACGGACGTTAGATAAAATAATCACCCCACTTTTCGTAGATGAAGATAGAGTCGTAGGGATCCAGGTTCAGTTAAGCCCCGATGAGTTGATATTTTTATTTCAGGTTTATCTACCATGTAGTAACCATCGGATAGCGACATTTAGAGAGTATATTGATAAGCTAGAAAATATTTTTTTCACGTACAGTCAAAAGGGTCTTGTTATTGTTATGGGTGACATAAATGCCGAAATTGACTTCTGCAGTCAGAGAAATTCGTACTCTTCCAACATGCTTCGGAGAAATAATTTAATATCAGTTCATATGTTAGGGAATAAATCAGGGCAAACGTTCACAAACGTAAGTTATAATGGCGGTGTACAGTCAGCAATAGATCACATACTGATATCCTCCGAGAAAGCGGATCTGGTGAATAATTGTTTCATTCCAGATGATAATGCATTAAATGTGTCAAGTCACTGTCCTATACTGTGTACGGTAACTATACCGGATTATGTTTCTCTTGGGCAAAACGGGTCTGGGTCGGATAAGTTTAGAATCAACTGGTCGAAAGTTTCTGGACAACATATCTCAGACTATCAGTCTTTTATAAATCAAAATGAACGCATTGGAACCGCCCTCTCTAGCGAAATAAACTGTACATCGCAAATTGATAATCTGTATAACCTTATAACGTCTGTAGTAAACAATGCTAGTCAAGCTTGTTTCCCAAAGTCGAAGTTTAAGCACTTTCTAAAGCCATATTGGGATGATGAACTGAAGGAAGCATGCAAGAGATCTAAATTGAAACGTCGTGCATGGATATCTAGTGGTAAACCACGTGGTAATAACTATAATGAATATGTAGAGTACAAAAACGCCAAGCGGATTCTTCGTAAAATGCACAGGAAAAAAGTAAACCAGTATCTTGACAAACTTAATGCGGAAATTGATAGATATGCTGACATAGATTCAACGCTTTTCTGGAAATGCATCAGGCGTCGTCGTAAAAAGTCGAGGACGGCATTAGGTAATGAATTGTTTTTTAATGATATCGTTTACAGGGACCCGAAAGCCATAAATGAAAACTGGGCCCAATATTTTAAAGACCTTTACACGCCTTCAGAATCTCCAGGTTTCAGCACTTTAAGTAGAGAACGGATAAATGATGAGTACCATTCTATAGTGTCAAATCTTCCAGATAATAACTATAGTAACAATAATATATCAGTTGAGGAATTTAATACAGCATGCAATGCTGCCAAATGTAATAAAGCTTCTGGTCCCGATGGTTGTTTTTATGAAACTTTTAAGTATGGAGGCCACGTTATATCAGAACTTTGTGCTAAATTGTTTAGCTCCATGCTACAGTTTTCTTACTGTCCACTTGAAATGAAAAGGGGTGAAATAATTGTACTGCATAAAGGCGGCAATAAGGCGCATAATGATCCTGGTAATTATCGGGCTATAACACTCTCGTCCGTATTACTTAAACTGTATGAATCTGTCATACTGTCACGTATGCGGGATAGTGAATATAAGGTAAACGGTCTTCAGGGTGGGTTCCAAAAGGGCATGGGTTGTTTAATGACGTCTTTCCTTTTTAGGGAATGTAACAACTTCGTGTGTGAAAATAATAGTAGATTATATACATGCTTTTTAGACGTGAAACAAGCGTTCGACCGTGTATGGCATGAGGCACTTATGGTGAAACTATACCATCATATATTGAAATAAATCTGTTTAAAGCTATACTGGATCTGTATCAGAACATGTTTAGCCGTGTTAGGAGTAATGATTACACGTCTGACTGGATCCCTGTTTTACAGGGTACCAGGCAGGGTGGGGTAATCAGTCCGCATCTATACCTCATCTTCGTTAATGACCTCCTTGATAAGCTTGTAAATAATGAATACGGATTACAGGTTTATGGTATTAACTGCTCTTGCCCTTCGTCAGCTGATGACATGGCTATCATGTCTCTATCCAAATCAGGTCTCCAACAGCTATGGATATATGCTTCAAATATAGTTGCAAGTATAGGTACGAGTATAATGCTATAAAATCGGCAGTAATAGTCACAAATGAATATTCAATACCAAACAATCGTCAGTGGTTTCTAGGTAACGCCCACGTCGCGGAGTCTGATACTTATATGCATTTAGGAGTTTTATTCCAGAAAAATATAGATTTCATGCATATTGTTCACGAAAGTTCAACCAAATTAAGGAAGGCTTTTTTTAGTATTGTGAACTGCGGGATATATGAACATGGGATTAACGCTTTATCAGCAAAACATTTGTATGAAACTATAGTAATCCCAAAAGCTCTGTACGGATGCGAACTTTGGTCAGATCTACCTAGAGATGCAATAGACTTACCAGATATATTTAGAATTTGTAAAAGATACAAACTGCAGGTGTTCTTAGCTGACTTCTGCAATACAGGATATTTTCCGGCAAAATCAGCCTGGAAACGCATTATTACTGAGAATATAAACCTTAAACACATGACCTTGTGTAAAGAAAGACTTCTATCCGAAGACAGTCTTCGAGATTTTGTTCTGATTCATCCCGTTACTGGCCTCCGGCCTTGCTGCTTTTGGCTAATGAGTAAAAACGATCGTAAAATGCTTCCATTTTCCAAAGCAGCTGTCAAATTTATTAACTTATGGTTTGCAAGACCATATGTCTCGAGTTGTAAGAAATGTAATAAGCTAACAGATAATTTTGCTCTACATATAGCTTTCCAATGTGCATGTACTTCAGATGCTAGGGTAGAGCTTTGGGATAAGATATGTAAGATGTTCGGAAACGACGTATTCAAACAACTGATTACTTTTCCGCCGAAAGTCCAACTAGTCCACCTATTGTCTGGACTAACTGAGTTTATAGATACTGATCTGAACGGAGTCTGCATTAAAATTGTAGGGATATTTTGTTACAGCATCTTGAATTACCGTGACCCGTAGGATTTTCATTCCAGGTTTCAGGATACTAGCTATTTAGAAAACTTTCAGGAGGTAACTAGGCTTTTAACCCATTACTTTAGTAATGTTCATGTGAAGATAATGGCATCATGAATGATGATTGAATTTATTTTTTATAAAGGAACTATAGTATCATGATTTTCTAGATTGTGTCGTAAGCAAGATTAGCCTTACCAGACGGCTGCTACTTGTTACTGTGCTAATGACGTTTTAAATCATGCTGTAACTGTTGAGTGATTCGTTGTCGCATCAGGATGTCAATTTGTGACACATGTGATATACTAAGTGTATGTCATAGTTCATGTACTCGTATTATTATTTTCAATATCAATTATAGATCTATACATCCATACTGTCGAGTTGAGGTACATATATGTATTATATAATATATTCATGTATCTTAGTAAATGTATGTACTGTTTATCCCTTGAACGGAAACATCCGTTTACACGCTTTAATATGTCTCTATGTTTCGTTTCGTTAGAGATGTACAACAGGCGTGACCGAAACGGATCGCTTTTTTACATATAGGTAGTATATGGTATATGTATGGATTCAAAGATGTATATATCTTTAATTTAATTTTTTTTTAATTTAAACAATATTTTATTCAGAGAAAAGGAATGGACAACAGGCAAAACCTATGTGAGTCCTCTCCAAATCAAAGGTGCCCGACGCATGCTTGGACTCATCCATGCGCCCCCCCCCCCCCCCCCCAAAAAAAAAAATGTGATCGAAGTATGTTCAACTGGCCTAAAACTATCTATTTGAGCCTTAAACCACTCCGAAAAACGAGAAAAACACGACCCGGAAAAAATTTCCTATCCGGTCTATATATGTATTGATACATATATAGACCCGATAGGAAATTTTTTCCGGTTCGTGTTTTTCTCGTTTTTCGGAGTGGTTTAAGGTTCAAATAGATAGTTTTAGGCTAGTTTAACATACTTCGATCACATTTTTATTATTTTTTTTTTTGGGGGGGGGGGGGGAGGGGGGTGTCCATGGGTGAGTCCAAGCATGCGTCGAGCACCTTTGCTCCAAATAACATCAAGGTATAAACATGTCATACCAGGGTTGGCAAAATGCCGGCATTTATGAGTATTTACCATGCCGGCGGTAAATACCGGGATTTACTGGCGTTTACTGGCACTTACTGGCATTTACTGGTATTTTGAATTGTCCAGGGGCTTAGCACATATTTAAACCATCCTAATGTGCTTTATTAGTTCTCTAATCATATATACAAGTTTTGCCTTATGTATTTGCAGTGTAAACAACCCAAAAAATAAAATAAAAGATGTAATTAGGGCCCTGCTTGGAAATACAGGAACCCTATAGGAACCACAATTTCTGTCCATCCGTTAGCACTTTTGATGTGACATGATAACTCAAACAGTACTTCACATATTGGTTTCATATTCAGGCATATGCTTAGTATCATCAGAGGAAGACGCCTATAGTTTTTGGGTTGAATCTGATCACTATGTCTAGAGTTATCTGCCCTTGATTACAGGGCTCTCTCTCTCTGTGTGACTGAGTCAGTTTTCTAGTTTAAGCTGAATTTTGAATGAACCAAGTTTCATGAAAATCAAAAGACTGGCAGTCAGTTGTAGAAAACTGAGTAACAGATAAGAGAAATAATACTGGACACCTAACCCACTGCAAATTACCGTCAGATCAGCTCTCAAAACAACAGTTTTGACACCTCTACTGGGCCGTACTGGCCAATATGGTAATTGTTGTAAAAACATACACACTTTTCATTTAAGAGATACACAAAATGAACCATGAAGTGTCAAACACAATATAGACAATTTGGAGGGGGCAATGATTCAGATTAAACCAATCAAACTGCAGTATCAGACAAAGGAGTTGGTCTGTTGTACTGATGATTTTAACACATTATACCAGCAGAATCATGCAATTATTTAAAATTTAGAGCTATACAGGACTTTTCTGTAAACCAGATGAAACTCCTAGATAAGATATATAAGTCATCTGATGAGTACCCTTGGCAGGCTTGAAACAGTTTAAACCCTCAGTAAAATGATGGTAAGAAATCAATAAATAAACTTATCAATATTCCACTAACCAGCAATTTAAAACAGCCTTTATAAAAACAATAAACTTCAAAGAAATAATATATATTCCACCTTTTCTGGAGTATTTGCCAGTAAATGCCAGTATTGGCCATTTTGGGAGTATTTACCGGACCGGTAAATACCGGTATTTACCAGTGGTATTTACCGACCCGGTATTTACCGCCCAACCCTGTGTCATACATATACATATACAAGTCGATATGGAAAATCAATGAAAATACATGTACGTGTATATAGAAAACGAGAGTTGTAATCAAATAATAAGTTGTATCTAATTACAGTCAGACCCCGGTATCTCGAACCCGTCCAAGGCGAACATATCCTTAATTCAAAACCTAAACCGATTCATAGTGTGTACAGTTATCCCATACCGAATCAGCATAATCCACGTTTAAATTTTGAAACAAGGACAAATTCGACTAAAGCGATGTAGAAATGTTACAATTTAAATGTAGAAATGCGGGAAGATTCTAGTTGAACGAGTTCGAGATATCGAGTCCGAATGTACTTTCTAGGTTCTGAATTGGTTGTAATTATAAAACGTAGTGTAGCAAAATAAGTATATGAATACATGACGTGTATGTATCACTTAACTACATGTTTAAGTTCGCATTATACTACAGTATCTCTTGAATAGTTTTGATACAGGCGGCCACTCAATGTAGGCCAAAATAGCATGGATATTATACAGTAGTCTTTCGAATAACACACACCCCGCACCAAGCAGCCACATGCATTTAAAAGTCTACATTCCACTTAATACAAGAACGACTAGTTTGTATTAAGTCAATATACATTTTATGTAGGAATGGACAGAAGAGAAACAACAATGAAGAAAGTGAGAAGAAGAAAGAAGGAAGCAGCTAACATTGTCACTCAAACCTCTTAGTCGCATTGATGTAACACACAACGGCGCTATTTAAGTTTTCATTGTCTACTTTGCTCAAGCGTGGGTTTCCATGTAGAAGGAATTCAAGAGATATAACCTCTAGTCCGTTTATGTTAGTTAATGAATTTAGCATAACTCGTCTCTGGATATTGTAGGCTGGACAATCAATAAAGAAGTGTTGATTATTTTCACATACGTGAAAACAATTAGGACATGCTGTTGACTGGGAAAGGAAATGGTTGAATAAATGCTCGTTTAGATTACTTGCTTCATTTCGTAGTTGGCATAGAATAATATTTTCTTTCCGTTCACCAAGACTGTAGTAATATGGGGGTTGTATTTTATTGAAATGTCGCTCTAAGGCGGTTTTGAATTGTTCGACAGAAGTTGATGACTTAATTGTTGGAGGGAGCTGATTCCATGCCTTTATTGTGCTTGGAAGAAAACTGTTATAATATGATGTGGTTCTACATCTAGGTATACGAAGTGTTTGTCCAAGAGATCGAAGATTATGATTAGATTCAACCGGTAAGTATGGTATTATAAGGTCTAACAAAAATTGTGGGCATAAACCGTTTAACATCTTGAAAATAATAACGAGTTTGTGATTATTGCGTCGAGTCTGCAAAGTTTGTATGCCTAGCTCTTTGTATAGTGCAGATCGAGATGAGTTGCGACGGAGACCCGTGATTAAGCGTGCTGCCTCGATTTGAACACGTTCAAGTAAGTCCGATTCATATTGTGTACAGTTATCCCATACCGAATCAGCATATTCTAAGACGGGTCTAATGAATGATAAGTATAGTCGAATTAGCGATTTACGGTCAACGGTATATTTTAACATGCGTAATATATTTAAACGGTTGCAAGCTGTTGTATAAATGTTTTCAATATGTAAAGACCATCCAGCATTTGACTGGAGTGCTAGGCCGAGATGAGTGTGAGATGTGACTTCAAGCACGGGTTCTTGTGCAAAATACACAGCTGGGTGATTATTGTTTCGCCTGGAAAAAGTAAGTGATTTTGTCTTTTGCGGATTGAAGGTAACTTCCCACCGATTGCTCCATTCATTTATTTGAGTTAAATCGCTCGACAGTGACTGGGCACATTCTGTTTCTCTACCGCTTTCAACGATAACAAATAGGGACGTGTCATCAGCAAAGAGTCTGACATCATTATCAAGTGAATCAATTATGTCATTTATATAGATTAAAAATAAAAAGGGCCCTAACACAGATCCCTGAGGAACTCCAGCCTCTACAGAGCATAAGCCTGAAGAAAATCCGTCAATAACAACCTTTTGTTCCCTCCCACAGAGATAATGTTCAATCCATCTTAGTATATTTCCCTTAATGCCATAGTTTTTTAGCTTTAAGATAAGACCTTTATGCCATACTTTATCGAAGGCTTTCGCAATATCACAAAATATGAACCTTACATCGTTTCCTTTATCTAGATTACTTTGTATGGTATTATATATGTCAATTAATTGATTAACAGTAGAGTCATTAGGGGTAAATCCAGATTGTTGTTTACATAAGAGGCCATTATCTTTTATAAAATTAAAAAGATGTTTAAAGATTACCTTTTCCATAATTTTACATACAACACTAGTGCGAGATATTGGTCTATAATTATTTGGTAAGTCCGGTTCACCCTTTCCCTTATAAATTGGGGTAACATGAGAACGTTTATATATATGGTAATTGGTTTTTGGTAAGTGACGTGTTGAATAACTTTAGACCCAGATCAGACGGCTATAGGAATCATCTGATCAGGGTCTAGTCTAGTCTGGTTGCTCATGAAATTATAATAGATTTCACTCTACAGTTTCTACCAATACCAAAACCTGTACATATGTCATTAAAAACTACATTGTATTAGCTCTATTATAGTCTATATATAATGTATGTCTCTGGTGCAGTGGTATCCAATTATCCTCAAGGTCTAATTATAAACTGAGTTCGATATTTTTTCATCTAATAAACTATCATAGAAGTAGCCTAGATATTTCTGATAATTTAACTATTAAGTACCTGAAATGACGATTTTTCATCTGGAAATAAGCTCTGAACAGAGGATCGCTGTAAGTTGGCAATATTTCTTCGGATTTTCTTCCACGTAGCTCTCTATCTTCTGTGTGTGCTCTATGTTGAATAGCACAGCCTCCTAAAATTGTAAGGCTCCTCAAAATATATGCCTTCCGATAGCTCAGTGATTCCATTACAGCTTCTAGTGCTATTTGAAGAAGAACAACTTGTATATCGTCTGAAATGGCGGCCATCTTGGTTTCAGTCACGGAACGCTTGATTTTAGAAAGGGCGCTCGATCTCGTTCAGCAGTGATAATTTTGCTCGGGAAAGCTCTCAATCAAGCGCCCGCGCTCCTGAACAGGCCTCAGGATTAAGTTCTATTCCGCTAATAAAAAGTAGTATTCTAATAATAGTTAAGGGTAATATTGTATTTGTCCCAGTGGCAACGTCATAGCATCTCGGGAGAAACACTTGAGCTCGTGCACGCACGCCTACCTGTAAACAGCGTAGTTTAGAGCACTGTAAAAACAGACTAGTCATGCGTATCAAAGCACACATTACTGATTTAAACTACGCATGCATACAGAGATATAAAACCATGTCTGCTTAACCAAGAGGTGAGTGACAAATAACGCTTCAAGAACAGAAGTAACATATGTGTTACAAATGTTGAGACATATTTTAGACAACGTAATAAGAAAGATAAGAGAGAATACATGTATATTTAGTTTTACGATACATATGCAATTTCTCGTTCTGTATCTAATAAATATACACATAACAATGGTCAGAGGTTGCTCATGCGCAATTATAATATTTATAGGTTAATTCAGTTTGTGGTAATATCTTTGCGATTAACACATTTTCTGATATATAACTGTATGGTTATGAATAGAACAATCGAGCTATTCAGTCAAATATAAAACATGCATTTCATAACAGAACAGAACAGAACAGACATTTTATTGGCATAAACATGACATGTCTATTGCCATGGTACATATAAACATGAATATAAATGGCGGAATGTACAAACACTTGAAATGAAAGTTGTTGAGAAAAGTATGAAAAGCTTTTAGATAACTAAGAGAAGGTAATAACCAGGTCTACAGTTTAACCTTTCTTTTTAAACATACGGCTCACTCAATCCGGATGGTGTTGATGACGAGCATTGGATTTACGTTCAACATACAGATACTAATCAGAATATGGATAAAACCACTTGAGCAGAGTATAATTTATATCCATTCAAACTGGTATTCACGCTGGACGGACAGTGGATGTACGTGCAGTGTGCAGATCAGTTTGGATATCAGCCAGTATATTCTTTACTGCACAACGTATCAGTTTTATGTTTCTCAAGATAATAAAATTGAACAGTACAGCAATCACATTAATTACAGTTAGATTTAATTACACATATCTGCATGTATAATTGGGAATTCTATGAATATCCTTAACACAAAAATGTAGTTTGAGCGACGAAAGGCGGGCACCACAGTAAACTGTTCTAAGATCTGTCTTGTCAACTTCACGATGATAACTTTGTATAAGGTAAGTATGGGAAAAAACTATACACATACATATAACTATACATGACTATATACATAAATATCAAAGTCTAGTTACTTAATCCTTGTGTGATTATATTTTCTCTTATACATGTGGCTTGATAAAGGAATGCTGCTACTCTTTTAATCAAACTAGTACTTGATGACTGCATCAAGTTTTTAAATTTGTTTATATTTGGCCAAGAACAGTAGTATTTTGGCAATATTTGATTTCTAAGTTCTCTATAGCAAGGGCAAACAAGTAAAAAATGAAACTCATTTTCAACCACATCCATGTTACAAAAAGTACATTTACGATGATTTCTTTCTATATTACGAAATCTACCCTCTTCGACTGCAAGCTTATGTGCAGAACATCTGAATCTTGTCAATACAGTTCTATGTTTGGTATTGCTAATTACACTTTGATATTTTTCTGGTTCAAATGTTTGTTTAAATGATCTATATGTTTCTAATTTGTTGGACGCATTTATATCTGCATGCCATTGTTGTATATAACCATCATATACTCTTCGGATGACTTCATTCAATTGCGATGTTGAGATTTCTCTGTAGTTCCATAAATAAGCAAACCCAAGTGTATCTAAGAGGTGTTTAACATTATTAGACCATGCTATGAGGTAGTTATCATTTTCGTCCTTTAAATTTAGGAATAAGTGCATCAATGACTCTGGCTTCTTTAATATCTTAAACCAATATTTAAGAATGCGTACTTTTCTAACAATATGATATGGGTATCTAGCCAGTTCACCATAGATGGCAGCATTAGGTGTTTGTTGCCTCACTGTTAATACTTGCTTTAAAAATTTTGTATGGACTCGTTCAATGTCTGGAGCTTTGTGAAAACCCCAAACCTCTGACCCGTAATTCATAATTGGCCCTACCATGGAATCAAATAATCTAATCTTTTCTGTTATATCTAAAGATACGTTGTCAAACAATTTATTTAATGAAAACATTGCTTTTAATGACTGATCGGCCAAACATTTTTGTGATTGGAAAAACTTCCCAGTAGTTGACAGCGTTACTCCTAAATAAGTAAACTTGTTTACCACTTTCAGTTTATTTGTATCATAAAAGATGTCCACATTTTCTAGCATATTTCCAGCTTTAAAAACCATTATTACTGTTTTATCTGTATTGACGCTTACTCCCCATTCAGTGCAATAGTTATGTAGTTTATTGATTAAAATCTGTAAGCCGTCTTTTGTATATGAGAATAACACGGTGTCATCAGCAAATAGATATAAAAACAGTTTCAAGTCACTAACAGTAAACATATCTACTGTTTCGTCATAGATATAAGTGTACATATCATTGATGAAAAATATGAATAAGAGGGGCGACAAAGGTTCACCCTGTTTGACGCCCGCATGACTGTCAAAGTAATCGGTGCATGCACCGTTTACTTTGACACATGACCTTACACTGTCGTATATTGCCTGGAGCATTTTTACCATTTTGCAGGAGGTACCGTATCTTATAAGCTTATACCATATTCCGTCCCTGTACACGGTATCAAAAGCCTTTCGAAAATCTACAAAAGCACAGTACAATTTACGACGCTCACGATTAATCACCTTATCTATCACTGAATTTAAAAGAAATATACAATCAACTGTGCTGCGACCTTTTCGAAACCCAAACTGGAATTGGCTCAATAAGTTATTTTCTTCGGCCCAATTACGTAACCTGCTGTCTAGAATTATCGAAAATATTTTGGAAAATATACTTGTCAATGTGATACCCCTATAATTATTTACATTGCTCAAGTCACCTTTTTTTGGCACGGGGACAATTACCCCCTTTGTCCAGCTCTCTGGATATGTACTGTTATCGAACATGTAATTAAACAATTTGCATAGGACAGGTGATAAACTTTCATTGCATGTTAAAAACATTTCTGGAATTAAAGCGTCAATACCACCGCTTTTACCACATTTTAAAGAAGATATTGCCTTTTTAACTTCATCTGGTGTAAAGCTGCTGTCTAATTGATCGACAACATCATTATTCAGTATTTCCGATAAATTGTCATTAATAAATAGCTCCTCGTCAGAATGCAATTTTTTAAAATGCTCGTAAAATTCGCGATCTGTAACGCTGCTTTTATTTTGACGCTTTGTTCGAAATTTCTTAATTTCACTCCAAAATCGGCGCGGTTGGTATTTTGCTAAGTTCTGCAGTCGACGTTTTTGGTCTATGTTATACTTTGTACGAGCCCTTCTTTTGACCAAACTATATCTGCGTCTACACGCTAGCATAACACTGCCATTTACCTGCGACTTACACCGTCTGTAAGATCCATTCGCCGCTCGGAATTCACGCCTGGATACCTCACATTCACGGTTAAACCATGCACTTTTGAATTTACGGTTGCAGTTATTATTGCTCTTTGCAGGACGGCCAAATAAAGTAAATGCTTTATCGTACAGAAGCTCAGATATTGCGTCAATTCCAGAGTTTAAGTTAGTATTGCTGTTCAATATATTATCGATAATTAAATCTATATGAGGTATATCATTTTCAATACTATTCTTATACAGCTGAGACTTATCATTATCCCACACCAGTTTATCACGTGACTGATTCACGCTGCATTGATTCGTATATGTATATGCTGTGTTAAAATTAATCTGAATAGCGGTATGTGATGAGCATGATTGAAAATCATGAACAATGAAATCGTTGATAAAGGGAAATAATTCATATGTACACAATGCATAATCTATAAGACT
This sequence comes from Azorinus chamasolen, assembly GCA_963576725.1. Lineage (NCBI taxonomy): Eukaryota > Metazoa > Mollusca > Bivalvia > Cardiida > Solecurtidae > Azorinus > Azorinus chamasolen. The sequence continues at coordinate 71,085,795 of OY755235.1, forward strand.
TTGACCCAGACTAGACATAAAAGTAAAACTGCCGATCCCGGCGTCATCGCCTACTCGACCATTTACTATTTTTAGACTACTGCTGTGACACAGATCTAGCAATCTTCTACCAGAAGAGTTAACAACATTGTCTAGGGAAAATCTATGTGGTAAATCAATATCATCATTTTCATCATTTACATCTAAAACATCTATATATCTATCAAAGTCGCTACTATTTTGAATAATATCACACTTTTGGCCAATTCTAGCATTCAAATCGCCGAAATAATGACATGTGAAGCAAATTATATTTTAATTTGTTAACATATTTAACCCTATCAAGAAGTATAATCGTCATTTACCAACACTGTACCTGTGAAGAGTATACTAGTGCAGACCAAAGTCAGAGGGCTACAGGAGCCCTCCGAACATGGTTTGCAGACTGTAAGTTTGCAGCATATCATAGGACATAATCCTAAATAGACACATGTGGACTAGACATAGACGGGGACAGAAAATTTCCATTGAAAATTTAGGTGTGAATGGTTTAAAGCTATGGGGCATTGGATTTGCAAATAAGAGACCTTACGTGACCTGTGCTGGAACGACAAGGTGATTAAATAATAATGGTGCTAATCCAGGTTATCTCACACAATAAATAGTGAAACCAACCGACGCGAAGTACAGTGTATCCTTATTTATCTGGCGTTCACCCAACGGTACCTGACTGCGTCAATGATACTGTCAGCTAAAACCGACAGAAGGGCAATGCGAAATATTTCATTTGGAATTTTCCATTTTATATAAAGACGAATTGTATCAAGTGTAGGAATCGGAGTCTTCATTTCTTAATAGGTAGGATCGACTGTACTTCATTCAATAAATAATAAACATGATCACGTAATCTCAGATGAAATGAAAATGGATATGATAGTATGACATTACAGTAAAACATTACAGTAAGACCTCTCCACCACGGCCATCAAAACAACTGCCAACTGACAAGAGGTAGCCCTAAGTAAAGGAGCTTCCTGTTTTACTTTCGCCCCGCTACTAGCAGCCATCCACCTTTAATAGAAAACAATTAACCCCAATCGAGTGGCCGCTACGGAGAAGTTTCGCCGTATAATTACAGGATCCTGTCAGCTAATAGTAGTTAGACATCACACGACAATGATGAGAGCAGCAGATCCCGACTGCCATTAGATTTACCAGTCATGGTATGCTGGTCGTCACACTGTACTTCAATAATAATATTGTACTTATGATAATATTATCCAAAAAAAACAGAGAATGGTATCATCACAGATAGATCAGCATAATAATCCCAATTTTTTATGTCTCATACAAAACGAAAAAACGAGACATAAATTGGGAACTTTTTGTATATTTTTCTTTTGACGAATCGAATTAATACTACTGATCAAATTGTGCGAATACTGTTTTACTCTCACTGAGTTTATACATATACATGTACCTATAATACAGACACTTCACTGGTATGATAGTTGCTCAACCTTTACAGTAAAGCCCGCGTTAAGCGACGAAGAGAGGGAAGATAAATTGCAGAATTTCAATGTTAAGGTTTATAGTAAGACCCGGACAATTAGGTGACAATTATGTAAGTCTCTACTTCATTCCTCCGTACTACTTTTTCTCGCCTCAAGTACTGAGTTGTCGCTTAATTTGGGCCTCACTGTATAACAAATATCATGAATTAATGTTCAATAAAAAACCTTTCCATTACGACCACCAAACGGAGACTAACGGATTGTAAGAAATGACAGAAGGCAACCAAGGACGAGACGAAAGCAAAACAGAAAACTCCCAAGGAAGCCCACCCTTCTACCAGAACCCGCCAAAGCAGCCAACTGTCCTAAACACAAAGTAATTTAGTGGTCGTAATAAAGAGGTTCGACTGTAGTTGCTTATGGCAAAGAGTGGCTTGAATTTTGATTAACATTTTAATGCGTTTTTCTTGTATTGGTAATGTAACTTTTTGGAATATGAGTAGCTATCGTAAAAAAACAATGCAAAAATTATAAAATTGATCAACAAAGGTTTGGTAGATAGTGTGGATCCTGATCAAAATTTGCATTTGATCTGTGTCCAAACTGTCCACCGAATTAAATTTCGTATGATTTATCTCCAGTCTCTTTTTTTGTTTTCATTTGTAATATTGAACAAAGTACTGAACAATGTGTATTTTATAAGCCTCTAGTCAGCCACTGCAACTGATCTGGGGCCACCCCTTTTATTCATAGGGGTTCATTTGTAGAACAAGTGCAGGTGAAGGTTTGTAGGGTAATTGCTTATTCTAGCAATTTAATGGATGGATAGGTATTCAGTGTTTACACCACTGGTTAACCTTTCGATCCCTAGTCACGCATATATGTATCCCTTGTAATCAGTATGCCTAAGAAGAGTACTTTTGCTCTGCACAAGCAATGTAGACTCAGATCGACTGGTTCCGAAAGGAACCCTCTTATTAGGGTCTACACTGCCTATCATATAACAGTTCATTCGCATAAAGAACTAAAATGGACTATACCAAGTTGTGATTTGGAACTGTTCATTGGAAGTTTTTAGTTAGTAAAGGGTTTAGTATGACTTGAGCCATAAGTGTAGTAACACCACGGACCTATACACAGTGTATATTTCCGTGCTATCACGAGACACCTGACAATCTCCGTAGTTTAGAACAGACTTTATAGACAGAATAATCAATGAATGACATATTTAACAGAAGACTTCAACCTTATTTTAAGCGACCGTACACATTACAATACAGTAGTATTGGTATTTATAAGTCAGACTGATGCATGGAGCATAAAAAAAGGTTATGTAGACAGCTGCCAAGGAACACTCTGCATCACAATTGTTCTGCATTTAACTTTTCAAAAACATTAATATGGGTTACCGGTATTTATAAATCAGATTGATGCACGGAATGTCTGGACTCTTTAGATTCGGGGCAGAAGCATCCGTTTACCTGCTTTAATATGTCTCTATGTTTCGTTTCGTTAGAGGTGTTCGACAGGCGTACTCCAAACGGGTCACGTTTTGACATGAATGCTAGTCTGTACTCTTAGGGACTAGTTTGTATGATTTGTATGAGCGTGTGATTGCATCTCGTTTCATACATTATACATATAGATAACAATCATTTTTCTTTATTATGCTATGATAATCATGCGTTATCTCTTCTATTTTTTTTGTGTTAATTTGCATTTGTTATATTTGTTTGTCTCTACGGTATTGTCTTGGCCGTTTACAAATGTATTGTCCCACTGTGTACATATTGTTTCGTAAATGTATCGTCTATATGTTCATATGTATGTTATCTTGGCTCTCCTGTAATGGAGGAAATAAAGATTATTATTATTATTATTGTTACGCATTTGACCATTTCCCTTTTCTATATTTATTCAAAATTTCAATACCTACTGAATATGCATGGACACAATAGTTATAATGAAATATTGAAGGTGGAACACTGTAGCCATTTAAGAAAGTAAAGAAACGGATCTTTCCAATTCCATCAGCAAACAGAGCAGACCCTGATCAGACGGCTCCTATAGGTATTCAGTAGGTATTGAAATTTTGAATAAATATAGAAAAGGGAAATGGTCAAATGCGTAACAGGCGTCTCTATCAAGTATAAGGTCAAACAATGTGGTCGATAGTTTCAAAGATAAATGGAGAAAGGTCTAATTTGACCCTTTCACTCATCTAAACGCGTTTGCGCGGCTTTACAAACAAGGTAGATTCAGATCAGACTGTTTCTGTCAGAGCCCTCTAATCAGGGTCTTGTCTGTTTGCTTTTGGAATGGTAACTTCCCATTCCGTCTACTTCCCATTTTGTCTACTATTTTGGCATTTGTTCCCATTTTGTCTACTCCGAATTTTACACCCTTTCCCATTTCGTCTACTGATTATATATTTCATGTCTTTGATCAATATTATATTATCTTCACATCAGGCAATATTCGTGCATTTTAGGAAATTTTAATTTCAAGTTATAATTTTTTTTGGTTTATTTTGACCCAAACTATTGATCTGGATCAAACCTCAAACATGCAATTTAAAGAAAACACAACAACAAGAAATCACTTCAGCCAATCAAGGAAAACGATCATCATTTCAACTTTTGATCTGGGTCCAAACCCAACAATTATAAGTCATGGTAATGCTTAAGAAAACTGTGAAAACATGGTTATGCAATGGCCCCCTAACAGTGTGATAGGTATCAAAAATACTACTGTGGATTGCAAAAGAGCATCTTAAATATTTAAAAAAATAATTGAAAAACACATTAAAAAGTCCTAAAATGTCATGATGTTAATAAAATAACCGAGTTAATATAACTTAATTATAACAGTAGACGAAATGGGAACAGGGTGACATTTTAGAGTAGACGAAATGGGAATAAAATCCAGTAGACGAAATGGAAATTAGACGGAATGGGAATAAACCTTTGGAATGATATAGATCTAGATCTGATTGTACAGTAAAAAATCCCTTGTTGTTAATAATGGCTATAATATTCGTGCAGTCATAGCTTATTACACCAATAAAATAATCAGCTAGATCTAAGTAAGCAACAGCGAAAATGAGCAGATAGTGTTAAGTAGTGTGTGACGTTTCTCAAGCGCTGCATGAGTCATGACGTTCTTTGCTTAGTGACTTACACGTACTGCTTTTCACACCGGGGGCCATTTCATGGGTCTAGATGGTCTAAAAGTAAAAAAAAAATTGGGTCGATTTAGTGTTATATACATGTATATACTATAACACTAAATCGACCCAAATTTGTTTTTGGACTTTTTAGACCATCTAGACCCACGAAATGGACCCCTGCGACTTTTCAGTTTGGATCTAGATCAGACACGAAACAAAATCATCGAATAGTATAGTATTGGTTCATTAATCTGTTACTATAGTAACAGTGGAAAAATGAACAAGACTAATTCAAAATACATGTATTGTTAACTATTTCCGTGTTCAATATTTATGTAAGAAATTGATTTTTTATAATTATTGTTAACAGTTCAAGGGAATATTTTGCTTTGCAAAAAACTGTATACTCGGGCCTATACCACGTCAAAAGCAAACAGCAGACCCTAATCATACGGCTCCTTTAGGAATCGTCTGATATGGGTCTAATCTGTTTATAAATTCGTGAAAAGGTGTTTACATGGGGGAAAGGGATAAAGTCCTCGCGTGTATATAAGTAGGCTCTACGTGTGTGTACAGTCTTGACACGAGTGACACACATATGTACACAAATATATAATTCCCCTGTTGTGAAAAATAATGTCTGCTCCAAGTTAGTTCAGGGGACATTTTTACTACTCGATCAAGCTTTGGAGAAATATTGACCGAGTTTCAAACAGCTTGTATCCTGTTGAGGCACCGAGTTACTGGACGTCTCATCTGGATCCAAACTGTTTGCAAATGTGAGTCGGGTCGGGAGTATCGAGATATGGGTTAATTGGAATTACAACATATTCCACAGTACACTGTATAGTTTTATAATATGCGATTTTTATGGAAATGTAGACGGTTTTCTTCGCGTCTCTATAGTGCCTCTCGCTGGTTCTTCGTAAAACAATCAACTTTGTATTTTATTGAACCTCGCAATTTAATAAGGGTTATGTCGGCTTATGTCAAGTGGAAAGTTATGGTGAAGTTTTACACATATATCTACAATGTATAGCCTACGTATAGATCTACCAACTCCGTTTGGTTTTACTTTATTGATTGTCAGAATTATCGGCGCGTAAATCTACTATCTGAATTATTCTCAAGATATCAAATCCGTTCAACACATGTTGGATTCTGATCACACTATGGGTAATGAGTCTGATCTCAGATTCTAACTGTTCCCCTCACAACATAGCGTTTGTCAAGAGCATGAAAGAAAAAGAGAAAGGTATGTCATTTTATCCCGATATTATATAGAGTACGTACGTATAGATCTATCTGTGTAACATGTTTATTCCAAGAATATTCATGTAATAAATAATGACTGAATATGCATCAAATTATCTCATTTTATTTATAATAGCATATGAATATAGGAATTTTAACTGTACAATTCCATACACAAACAGAGCGCAGATCCTGATCAGATTTATCATGTAGGAGTCATCTGATCTGCGTATTATTAAAGGCTCTGTTAAATGTATCCAATCTATATTATATATCTAGATCTACATGGATAAACATAAAATATCGATAAATCAAACAAACCTTATTTTGTATTCCTGTAGACCCCATTTTCCTAATTAAATAGTTTTGATGTGGCAATCTCTTGCTATGACCCACTTCTCGTACTGTGGCCGTTACCCCCGTTATTTTTATTCGTAGAATGTTGAAAAGTACAGTAGGATTTTCCTCCACACTATTTATAGCAAATTTACAGCAAGTGGGATATACACACGGTTTTTCCGATACTAAACGGAATTCCGATTGGCGATACCGAGTAGTTACGATAGTTGAGTTAAGCAATCACAACCCCTCGGAGATGTCCGCTAAGCCACGGGCTTGTCGGATTTACACGAAGATGTCAGCTGTAAACGCTATCTGCTTGTTATTCTGATAACCTAGATCTATCAATACTCATACTTAAGCGGGGGTTTTGTGCAAAATGCAACCGTCAAGAACCCATTGCCGAATAAATATGCCATTTGACGCCCTTGCAAACTGAGTTGACCCAGATTAGCCCAGCTGTACATCGCAGCTATATTGCATGCCGAACAGTTACACGGTACCTATAGTAGGCCTACCTGTCTCGCTGTAATGATTACAGTTAACTGAACGCAGGGCAGATGTCTGATCATCATCATGGTATGCTCTGGTTGTTTCTGATATAATACAGATCTGATTCTACAGATTCTGCCATGCCAAAAACATCCTTGTATTCAATTATCATTTACGATGTCATTATTTTTTACATGAATATTCACCAGGTACATGTTAATCTGTTCAATATACATGAACGTATTGATATAGAACGAACTCAGTTTCCTCTGGAGTTTGCTCTAAGCGAATACTGTACACGGCATATACTACTATCTGCAATAAATTGTCTTCTGCTTCAATTAAGTTCCAACCGTTACGTTTTCTTCCGGGGTTTAATTCTTCCTATCTCTCTCTCAAAATAAGAAAAAAAAATCAAGATTAAGTATTCAATCGGCGACTTATATACAATTAAACCCCTCTAATGCGACCACTTAATGAATAAATATGGGTGCCGTTAAAAGCAGGTGGTTGCTTAATGCATGACAAAAGTCATACAGAAAGCTCCTCTAGGAGCTTTCTGCATTACTTTTGTCCCGCATTTAGCTACCATCTGTCTCTACCACCTAGAATTATACCTCTTTTAGGTGGTCGCATTAGAGGGGGTTTACTGTATATGAAGAGTGTTTGCACATGTTATCATTGATTTATCGCTATGAGACAGAGATAGTGTCGAAGTACTGCTACCACATCCCATTCCCCCATGAATTTAATATTGCAGCGATATTCATAATTACACATACTTGGCTGTGACAGAAACTTCAAAATCATATCTACATTATTTTGTTAGCAAACAGAGCAGATCCTCGTCAGACGGTTCCTACATGAATGTCTGATCTGAGTCTCATCTGTTTGCAAATGTTCCGAAAGTTGTCTGTATGAGGGAGAGGGATATCAAAAGTTTTAAAACTTACCCACGTGAACATGTTATATTTACATGTACAGTGCTCCCTCCCTACAACGGCCCTCTCAATAACGACTACCTCCTTACAACAACACATGTCACTGTTTCCGAAACAACAAGGCTCCAGACACAACTTTTTTTTCAATCGTATTTTCTTTATGCCTCCATCAAACCCTATGATGTGACCACTCTTTAGAATCGTCACAACGTGACGATTCTAAAGAGTGGTCACAACATAGGGTTTGATTCAGGCATAACGGTTTTAGTTCTCGAAATGCACATTATCTGCGGATCTGCAAACAAGCTAATTATGTTTGATTTTCCCTCCCTATAACAACTCCCTCTGAACAACACATACAATCTTCGTATCCCAAAGGGCGTCGTTGTAGAGAGGGAGCACTGTACATGTAACTGCATTTATGCGAATCTAGGATCACCTTAACCCATTCCCTCATAGAGACGACTTTTGACGACTCTGTAAAAGTCACTTTGTGAAACCATTGTGATAAATAGAGCATTTGCTCCTATAGGAGCAAATGCTCTATTTATCACAATGGTTTCAACCTACAAAATTCAATTTTCCTTTTCTCTTGTTAATGCTCCTTTTCGGTAGATTTATTCAAAGTGGTTGGATCTAAAAATATCCTATGACGTAATGGGTTAACAAACAGTATGGATCAAGATGAGATGCCGAAAAACTGGGTGTCTGATTAGGATCCAAACATTTTGATGGTACGATTATGTGTTTCAATAAAACTTTTAAAAAAGGAAGAAATACATTTTAAGCGTATGCAGTAAATCTCTTCTATAAAACAAGTTTAATTCTAGGTGTTTAATGCATATGGTAGCTTAATGCAGGACGAAAGTAATGCAGACAGTTGTCATAAGGGCTTTCTTCATTAATTTCATCAAACATTAACCCATTTGCTCCCACGACCCCATATATGGGACATAGGCAAACAGTGTAGACTCTGATCAGACGCCGCATAATGCGGCGTCTGATCAGAGTCTACACTGTTTGCTGATAGGAATTTCAATATAAAACAAAACGAAATTGAAAAATTAGGACAGGCACCCCTTAGGTAAAAAAAAATGGACTAATCCAATATATAAACATGGAAGAATCCACTGGGCGCAACAACTTAAAGTTACTGATTCCATGAATGTTTATCAATTAACCTTTTCCTTCATGCAAACACCTTTTCACGCACCTGCAAACAGAATAGACCAAGTGTCTGCTTTGTTTTCTAATGGAATTTGATAGATATGTTTCTTAAGTTTCTAAAATGTCTACATGTCCACATTTCATTATAACTATTTTGTCTATGCATATACATTAAGTATTGATATTTGGAACACAATAAAACCTGTCTTAAGTGGCCATTAATTTATTTAACATATGAGTCTTAAAATGCAGGTGGCTGTTTAATGCAGCGGACAAGTAATGCAGAAAGCTCCTATAAGAGCTTTCTGCATTACTTTTGATCTGCAATAAGCTACCACCTGCCTTACAGACCCATAATTAGATCACTTTATGGTGACCGCTTAAGACAGATTCCACTGTAAATATAGAACAGGGAAAGGGTTAAATGGTTGATAATAGGGATGTTCTACTGTGCATGACATAGCAGGGGGGAATTAAGCCCTTCCCTGTTGCATATCCATGCACAAAATAATGACATCATAAATATTTAGTAGCTGAAATTTAGTACTGTGGAAACTGCACAGTCAGGTCTATTACAATTGTATAAGCATACAGGGAAGATCCTAATCATAAAGATCCTAGAGGTACCGTCTGATCTGGGTCTACTCTGTTTGTAAAAGCGTGAAACGTCGTTTGTACGAGAGAAACAGTTAAAATAAATGTAATCCGATATATTATATATGGGCGCATTAGATTTTTTTTACTGTATTTTGTAAACTGTGTAAATCCCGAACTGACGTCGCGTAGTAGATCATATATAGATGTCGCCTCTAATTAAGATCAACACCGTTTGGAATGCATCAGGGTTAAGAGTGCCAAATAGTTTGTAACCTGATAAGACAGAGTGCCAAATAGTTTGTAACCTGATAAGACAGAGTGCCAAATAGTTTGTAACCTGATAAGACGCAACATTGCCATCAGAGTATACAGTTTTTTGCCAAAATTATTCGACGCTTCTTCAGGATCCAATCTGTTCGACAGTTTGTAGAAAATATGAATATAATTATGTTGTTATTGAAATTAAAGGAGAGGCCATTTTTTACAAACAAACAAAACACTTACTCATCATGCTAAAGGTTTAACCCTTACAACGCTAAATTTTCAAATGGACTATTCCAAAATTCAATCAGGTCAAGCTAATGGTGAATATTCAGGAAATTTCTAAAGAAAAGTGTAACATGACAAACAGTGCAGACCCTGGTGAGAGGGCTCCTCTATGAACCCTCTCATCTGGGTCTACACTGTTTGCAAAGGACATTAGTGACTCGTGTCCCGCACAGTAAGGGTTAAAAAGATACAGTTTGTTGGCTTACCACGACTTACAATCCATAAATTTAAATGCGAAAGTAGTATTTCCCATTGTACGCAGTGTTATTTCCCATTGTACGCAGTGGCGTGACCTTTACGGTGAACCAGAATGGCTCACTGGCTCTTGATCGAAAAAGACTATAGTTCTAAATATAACACCTAGTATATGAATTTCATATAATAAGTGTTATATTTAGAACTAGCCTATAGTCTTTGTTGATGTAGTGCCAATGGAATAACCACTTATCAAGGAAATTATTTTAGTATCTTAGTAAATACATGCACTGCACCTTCCTGGACGTGAACTCGCCAGCGTAGCCTAGCTTTGAAACTAAAAATGGTTCTCTGATGCGTTTTATTCGTTTGCATGATCTTTTTTATGGCATAGAT